>JAYESA010000005.1:20216732-20816732 GCA_036927795.1 Iris macrosiphon | reverse complement strand
GTGAAACTTGACCAAAGATGTAGACCATCTTTTTATGGCCAGCTATCAACCCGTTGTAGTTGGTGTCAAATATCCTACTCCAGGAGTGAAGAGCAAAAGTTGGCATGTCTAGAATCTTAAAAACTAGAGTATGCATACCTATGCTTTTTTGTCTTGCAGTTTAAGTTTGTTTAACCAAGGAGAAGCTCTCCAAGATTCCCCGACAAGAAAGGGTTTAGGCAAAGAGGTAATGTGAGAAGATCTTTATGGGGAACTAAACCCATCTATATGGTCAGTAAGCAACAAAAAAACAAAACAAAAAACACAATGGGATCTCAACCCTTTACCTATTTGTTTTGAACTGTTGAATACAACCTTTTGTTTTTAAATTCCCTTCCTTTTACTCCCCACCAAGATCATGTTTCTAATATCTAAGCAATGAACTGTACTTTTCTTATAGCAATTGTTAACCTGGATGAGTTTCTATAATTTGTTAGTGATATCCCGTCTTGGAATCTGATAGTAGTCTTATAAAATCTATTAACTAATTGTCTTGTTTAATAGATTTTCAGTTTTTATTTTTTGATGCCAATTCAAGTGTGATTTCCCTGTCTTTCACTAGTGTATAAAATATGCAATGAAGGTTATACTTATTTGATTACTCATGTATGGTTTATTTATTATCTTACTGGATGCTGATGGCATAGCCCCTATCAAAATCAGACAAAATGTTTCATTTGAATAATTGCTTCTGGTGATTCTGTATCATTTCTGACTATCTTCTTTTCTATGTTCAGCTTGAGCTTGTTTTGGTCGTGGAGAAGTTGCAGGAGCTTCGTTCCATAAGAATTGAGAAGTTAAAAAAACAAGGCATGGTCTTCATTTGTTGTTTCGTACCATTCTTTCAAAGCTGTATTAATTTGGAATTTTTCTCTATGTAGGTACTCTTAATTTTTTATCAAGTAAACTGCATATATATATATATATATATATATATATATATATAAGGAGGGATCGGGATCCCCGCACTTAAGCATTTCCGCCGCTTCTCCGGAATAACAATCATTGGATTAGCTTTATGGACAGTTGATATATATATATATATATATATATATATATATATATATATATATATGAGGAGGGATTGGGATTCCCGTACTTAAGCATCCCCGCCGCTTCCCCGAAATAACAGTCGTTGGATAATCTTTATGGACAGTTGAGATTAGATACTTAAAGTACTCAATTTCTCGCGAGATTTTTATCTAATCTCAATGGTCCATAAAACTAATCCAACAACTGCTATTCCGGAGTTTTCTATGTAGGTACTCTTAATTTTTTATCAAGTAAACTGCTATATATATATATATATATATAAAAGGAGGGATCGGGATCCCCGCACTTAAGCATCTCCGATGCTTCCCCGGAATAACAGTCATTGGATTAGCTTTATGGACAGTTTATATATATATATATATATATATATATATATATATATATATATATATATATGAGGAGGGATTGGGATTCCCGTACTTAAGTATCCCCGCTGCTTCTCCGAAATAACAGTCGTTGGATTACCTTTATGGACAGTTTAGATACTTAAAGTATTCAATTTCTCGCGAGATTTTGATCTAATCTCAATGGTCCATAATGGTCCATAAAACTAATCCAACGACTGCTATTCCGGAGAATAAGCGGGGATGCTTAATGCCGAGATCCCGATCCCTCCTATATATATATATATATATATATATATATATATATTATATTCAGATTTGTTTACATTATTTATCACATAAAAGAAGCCTTATCCTTGGGATGGTTAGGAATCTGTTCAAACTGTTGTCGAGGGGCTTCTTGCCACAAGAAGCATATGCTTTCCCAACCAGTAGGAATGAGTATGGAAATCAACATGTTTCTTTAACATTGCATGTCTATTACTTGATTATGTTGTTACAAAGGTACACCATGGTCATGAAGAACAAAGCCTTTATCCTAATCTTTTGTTGTAGGGATGGCTATTTGAATCATTTCTTCCATTCAGCTCTGGTAATAGCTGTGTCCTTTGTACCATTAGCAAAAACCATTTCTTCTTTACAGACTCAATTGAAGTTTGTTTAGTCCTAACCTTGCGAGAAAGAAACATGGTAATGTGGAATAGGTACATGGCACACAATGACTTACGTGAGGAATGGTATGTAAAAGAGATTTGACAGAAGCATTTCTAGTTATGATAGTCTGTCTCAAGAACAGCAATCCATCTAGGTGATCACCAGAAATGTGGTTTCTTTATGATTCTCTCTCTGTCCTGTAAATCTTTAATTGTAATGAACTGTTATCTGATAAACTACTGTTTGATTGTGTAACAGCACTATAAAACATGCATCCACTCTCTCGGAAGCTCATTTGAGTTAGTGATTGTACAGGACATTTTCTTCCAGAGGAGGATGATAAATTTCTTGAAAGAATCCGGGCTGCTGTTGAAGAGGAGGAGCGTCAAGCTGCCGCTGCTGCCGACACAGATACTGCAAAGGATGCTATTGCAACAGCAGAGGTATCACGAAAGACTGTCATAGGTACAAGCACAGGAACAAATGATGTCAACTTAAAGAAAGTTGAGGCAACAGTAAATCAAGAGCCCTTTAATAGGATAGAAAGTGAAAGCAGCTCAGGCATGGATGTGAACCAAGAGCTCGAAGCGAAAAAATCTGAAGGACAAGTGTCTGTCAGGGGTTATGATTCTGTGTCCAATTTGCCATCTGAGTTCTTCCACTATTATCATGGAAGTAATAATGATATGGGGACACTAATTGAGGTAATTTCATCAAACATAAAACACTATCTGAAGCAGTAATTATACAGCATTTGGCCACTTCTTTCCAAGTAATGTTTCACACAATAGCATTTTTTATGATTTAATAAAGAGCTAATTATTTTTACTTGGGCAATCTTTTAGCTTCTAATGATAATATGCACTAAACAAATTCACACTGTTAAAAAGATATCAGATAATGATTTCTCTCTAAGTGGTTCGAAGATAAAGTCAATTATGTGGTGTAAGACATTACCAAATATTCTAAATGCCAACAACGGCATGTGTATTTTGTGTATAATATGGGACAAAGTATTGCACACCGGCACACACGTACACACAAGCGCACATTATCCACTTCCAAGCTTTCTGCTTTAATTCTATGAATATCCTTCTCAATCTGTCCATCGCGATGACTAAGATCCTAGGTAGCAGAAATATTCACTCAGGTATCTTTTGGCCATCCATATAATTGTCTGCCTATGGACATACGTTTACTTGGTTTGGCAATTCTTATGAATGTGAGGGCTTGAGATCTTAGTATCATATATATGAATGGCACTAGATAGGATCTTATTTCGTTTTAGTTGACAAGATACATTTCATGAATCTTGTGATATAAAATGGAGGATATTGATAAGATCATATTAATCATGAAGATTTTATATGTTGTTGATCCTGCAAAACCACATAATGAGAGGAAGCCTCTTATTCACCCAAAATGCTATTTCATCCTTCCTCTCATATGTAATGTAAAGGGAAGAAATTGGGAATTTTGGTTTTAGCTCAACATTCAGGAACCTTATGAGATCTTATGCTTAAATTCTATTCCTTGGCATCGGAATTTCATACTTGACACCTAGTGTTTACTCTGTTTATTTTGTTTTCAGTTTTTTATCACTCTTCGGTAGCCATTTGAAACTATTTTGTCAAAGTCAGAAATCTTAAGAAATTTGTTGAGTATTAGTTATTTAGTCCCACATCGGATAGAAAATACGGAGAATGCTAGTCCTCTCCTATATATATGTAATTCCAAATTCAATAATAATCATCATATTATTCCCATTCTACATGGTATCAGAGCCATCCATCCCTCTCTCCCCCTAATCCTTTCTCTACTTTTAAAAAAATAGCTGCCTACCAAACCCTCCTTCCCTGCCGATCACCGCCCCCTCTCTTCGAACCTGACGACCCCCCCCCCCTCTCACAGTCGCCTCTCCTCTAGCCCACATCACCGTCACCGCCACCTCTACCTCGCCACAGCCGACGACTCCCCCCCACCCGATCCACCTCCAGCTCCCCTCGTCGACCTTCCCCCCTGTTGAACCTTCACATCCCCCCTCGTCGAACCTCTCCTCTGTCGACCACCTCCCCCCCTCTCCCTGTCGACCCCCTCTTTACAGCACCCTACGACCCCTTCCTAGCACCCTACTACCCTAACCCTAGATCTACAGTCGCCCTCAATGTTCCCATAAACCCTAACCTTTGATTTACAATCTCCTAAACCCTAACCCTAACTATAGCTAACCACCAGTTCCTCCTAACAACAAACCCTAGCAGTAGTAAAATAACTATGATTGTTTGCGTGAACCTCTGAACCTAAATACCGACATCCGGAGTTAACAAAGAGCAAACTTGATTGTTTGCGTGAATCTCTGTTCCTGGTCCAATATTTATATCAGGATCTAAGAGAAAGAGCAACCTAGGTTACGCGAATCTCTGTCCTGGCTTATGTGATCTACATTCAAATTTCTGCCAATATTGTCCGAGCCAGGTCTGGCGACGTTGATCGTGCATTGGCGAGATTGATGTAAATATCGGGTCGTAAAGATCCTCGATAGTCGAATCGAGAACTTGAAAGATGACTAATACTGAGGCGAGTAGCAGTGCTGACAACACCAGTGTCGGGAATGCAGTAGCAGGGACACCAGACACTGGTACGACGATTTCATCGATTCGACTTGTTGATCGACGACTGGAGGGTCCAGATGATTACTCAACATAGCACAAGGAGGTTGAGTAGACGCTTTGGAAAATGCGGTTATCCAAGCACCTGACTGGCAACCCCCCAACAATGGATGATCCCACATACGAACAGTGGAAGACAGACGACAGTCGACTGTTTACACAGTTGATGAATTTGATGGAACCATCGGTTGAAGATATGGTTCAGAACACATATTCGGTAAAAGAGTTATAGGAGGTCCTAGAGACTGCATTTGATGGAAAATACGATTTGTCTTGCATCTATGACTTTGTTGTCGGCGTCTACCGAGCTGATCAGGGAGACAAGTCACATAAGGATCACTTTCGTACCTTTAAGGTGCTGACTGATGAGGTGGATCGCATGTTACCCTTGACGACGAATATCAATGAGACGAGGATTCAACGTCAGCAGCTCTATGTCATAGTGTACCTTGTCTCCCTTCGTCCCGATGTTGACTCTTCACGGTCTCAGATTATTATTGGGACGAGGTTCCATCCCTGATGGAAGCCCACTTTTGTTTCCTATGGACAACGAAAGTAGTTGGGACTGATACGAGTGATGCACCTGCTAATCGATCTGTCTTGGGTGCTACTCGTGGTGGATTCTATAGGGGCCGTGGTGGTAGACGTGACCGTTATGTTGGCCATGATGGTGGACGAGGCAATGACAGACGTGATAGAAGACGATCGCGGACATGCTTCAACTATGGTCAAACTGGCCATTTATAATGGTAGTGTTCCAAAGCTCCTACTGCCAATGTTGCTTCGAATGTGTCCGTGATGATGAAGGACGATCCGTCCAGATGACTGCATAAACATATGCATAATTTGCTGAATTTCAAGCTCAGCGTCGCGGTGAAGCCTCTACATCGGGATCCATAGCCGAGTATACTCAGCGGCGTGTGTAGTAAAGTCAAAGCAATGGGTGATCGACTCGGGCGCGTCTGATCACATGACAGGTGATGCAGGTATGTTGAGTAATTATGTATACATGGGTCGTGTGACTGATATTACTGTTGCGAATGACAGTTCCCTGAAAGTTCATAGAAAAGGGAGCACCCGTCTTTCGTCCGGTCTGCCACTAAATTCAGTTTTACACACATGGCAATCCATTCGGTTTATTATCCATTAGCCGCATTACTCGTGATTTACAATGCTCGGTAACATTTTTTTTTCCTGATGGTTGTGTTTTTCAGGATCTTAAGACTGGGAAGACTATCGGTAGGGGCATGTGGCTGGAGGCTTGTATCTTGTTTGCAATGAATTCTTCTGTTGTCTGTGCCGGTGTCTCATTCGACCAATTTGAGTTGCACTGTCGGTTAGGTCATCCATCTATCTAGGTTCTCCAGAAAATGTGTTCGTCTCTAGATTTTTGAGTTTTTTTTACATTATGAGTCATATAGTTTGGCTAAACATCATCGGGTACGCTACCCGGTGAATCTGAATAAAGTTGCCTCAGCTCCTTTTGAGTTAGTGTATTCTGATATATGAGGTCCATGTCCTATTGAATCTTTGGTAGATTTAAAATATTTTGTTTTCTTTGTTGATGACTACTCACGAGTCACTTTTTTATACTTGATGAAAAATTATTCCGAATTATTTGATATTTGGTACAATTTTTATGCTATCAAAACCCAATTTAGGGTTCCTATTAAATGTCTTCGGAGCGACAATGGTCGTGAGTATATGTCTCGTGCGTTCAATTCTCATTGGCTAGACATGACATCATCCACCAAACTTTTTGTCCTTATACACCACACAAAATGGTGTGGCCGAACGTAAGAATTGTCACATTTTGGAAACGACGCGTGCTCTTATGTTTCATGCACGTACATTCAGAAAATTTTGATCGGATGCGATCCTTACAGCTTGCTACCTGATTAATCGCATGTCATCTACTGTTTTTCAATGGCAATACTCCATTTTCTCGGTCATATTTCAATCGTGTGTCGTTTCTTCTACCTCTCAAAATTTTTGGCTGCTTGTGTTATGTTCGGGATATTCGACCTACTCTTTCTAAATTGGATCCAAAAGCAATCAAATGTATTTTACTTGGGTATCCGAAAGATCAGAACGGGTATCGTTATTTTTTTCAACTTTAAAGAGGTATATTATGTCTCGGTATGTTACTTTTGTTGAAACTGAGTTTCCCTCACTCCTTCCAACTACCGATTATGTACCAAAAGTTTACCAAGATGGGAACTTCCTCTTGTATCTAGTTCAAACACAACAGTCAATCGTAAGGGTGCCCTTCCCGTAAGGCACGAGGTTACAGTCTAGTGGTCCGCAAATACTAGTTCAATCGGAACCGGCATCGCCAGTCTCACCGTCCCATGGTTTGCAAACACCAGCTTCGTCAGAACAGACATCACCAATGGTACCCACAGCTGTAGAGCTAATGGCGTCATCAGGGTCCTACTCCAGCTCCACCGATTCACCATCACCTGATATACCGGCTCGCCTCCGTCGCGCATGCCGCGACCATCTTTTGTATGTTGACAACTACAAAGGGCTCGCGAGTCACACTTAGTCATTGGTGGCTACTATTGATGGGATTCAGATTTTCAATTATGCCGAGGAGGGACTCAAACATCCTGGTTGGCACGTTACTATGGAAGATGAGATGCGAGCACTTTGGGAGAACCATACATGGGACTTGGTGGATTTACCTACTGGTAAGAATGCGGTAGGTTACAAATGGGTGTTCACAATCAAGGTTAAACTAGATGACACTCTTGTTCGTCTGAAAGCTCTTCTTGTGGCAAAATGGTATTCTCAAACTTACGGTGAGAATTATTTTAAGACATTCTTCACAGTTGCCAGAATGACCTATATGCACGTGCTATTATCCTTAGTCGTCCGTTATGATTACCCCCCTACTTCAGTTGGATGTAAAGAATGCATTTCTTCATGAGGACCTTGAAGAGGAAGTATATCTGATGCAACCTCCTGGATTCGTTGCAAGAGAGGATAAATGTCATTTACGAAAGGTTCTCTATGGTCTCAAACAGTCACCTCGTGCCTTGTTTGGTCGATTACACGTATCATTACCCAGTTTGGCATGTGTCAATCAAAGAATGATCATTCGATATTTTACCTACAGACATTAGCTAGACATATACTACTTGGTGTCTATGTTGATGGCATTGTGATTACGAGAGACGACAATCAGGGTATTACAGGGCTGAAAAAGTTTTTTGGTGAACACTTTCAGACCTTAGATATAGGATCCGTTGAAGTACTTCTTGGGTATTGAGGTCACAAGGGGAAAGCAAGATATTGTAATGTCTTAGCAGAAATATGTGCTTGACATCCTAACTGAAACAAGAATGATGCAAACTAAGGGAGCAACCTCATCCATGGATCCGGGGATAAAGTTACTTCCCGATGAGGAAATATTGATGGCCAATCATAATCAGTATAGTCGAGTGGTTGGAAAACTCAACTACATTGACAGTCATGACCCGTCCAAACATTTTCTTTGCTGTAAGTGTCGCGAGTAGATTAATGGTTTCTTTACGAGTTTCACATTGGCAGACAGTTCTCAGAATTCTGTGCTATGGGGCTTTTTGGTACGGCGAAGTGGAACGAAGTAAAAAATTTGGAAGTTGAGAGTTTGCATACGCATTGCCTATGCGCGTCATGCATATGCATTTTTTTTAGTTACCTTCGTTAGGATGGTTGTTGAAGTGAGTTGAAAAGTGTAATTTTTTGTAGTTCCGGTGTTTGGTTTGTAATGAAGTGGTAGTTGAAAAGTAATATGGTTTTCCACTTTTGAATAGGATGAGGTTACCACAACTAATATTATTCATCATTATTATTATTAATTATTATCATTTTTATTAATAAAAAATAATATAAATTAAGTATTAAACAAAAATTATCATTTTACTTAATACTAGTAAATTTTATTATTTAATGATTAATCAAAGACTAATCAGTTAAGCATTATATGTTGATAAATATCAACACTCTCTCTCTCCATTTATTTTTTCTTTTCCCAACAAACCCTCCCACTGACCCTCACCAACAAAACCACCGCTTCTCCATCTCCATCTCTATCTTTATCATAATGATGGGGCTCCAAGAAACCCCGGCTCCGACCTCTCCGCCGATCTCTAAAGATCAACTCCTACCTCAAACGCCTCCTCCTCGACGCCACCGACGGAGCTTCCTCCGGCAGGAGCTGCTGCTGCACTTCTCCTCGACGCCACCGACGAGAGCACGTTGTTCGCGGAGGAGAACTGCTGCCACACGCCGTTCGCGCAGGAGAACTGTTGCCGCCCACCGTTCGCGGAGGAGAGCACCCGTTCGCATAGGTCGTAGGGGCCAGCGTTCACTTCAGCGTCCACTTCAGCAAAAAATTTCAAGAAGTGAGAACACCCTTTCTTGCAGGAGACGGGAAGTGAAAGATATCTTGTTACCAACTTCAGCACACACTTCTGATTTTCAACCAAACAACTTAAGTGGATAGGAACAATGCACTTCCAATAAAAAAAACTTACTTCCATGGAGAAGTTATGTGAACCAAACACATCCTATCTAGCTCAGCATTCGAAAAAAAATTTGGATGGAGAATCATGGACATACTCATCTTAAGTGTTTGCAGATGCGGACTTGGGTGCAAGTCTTATGGATAGACGGTCTATATCTGGCTTCTTAGTATTTATTGGCTGAAACTTAGTGTCGTGGAAGAACAAGAAGCAGAGTATGGTCTCATGATCCAGATCAGAAACGGAATACGGAACTATTTCTCCTGGCACAGCAAATGTGTTATATCTGCAGCATCTTCTAAAGGAGTTGGAAGAAGAAGCAGGATCTGAAGTAGCAGATATGTCGTGTGATAATCAGTCTGCTATCCATATTGCTACTAATTCTGTATTTCATGAAAGGACGAAACAACATTGAGATCGACATCTATTTCGTCCGTGATGAGTATCAAAAGGGAATGATAACATTTCACCACGTGAGAACCGGCGATCATATAACTTATATATTTACGAAGTCTCTTTTAGGCCCTCGGGTTCAGTTTCTTTGTAACAAGTTGTACATGATTGACATCTATGCTCCAGCTTGAGGGAGGGTTTTGAGTATTAGTTATTTAGTCCCACATCGGGTAGAGAATACGGAGAAGGCTAGTCCTCTCCTATATATATGTAATTCCTCATTCAATAATAATCATCCTATTATTCTCATTCTACAAAATTAATCACACTTCTTACTCATGTTATCATAAGAAATAATAATATATATATTTATACCTACCTGTTTCAATTTTCTACATGCAGGTCAGAAGAATGTGGGATGCGTACATACGGCCCGGGGGAAGGTGTGCATACGAAATTATTACATTAAAAATGTGACCTTTTTACTCATACATAATTACAAGCCTTCTTTTAACAAAATTCACTAAGTTTTCGTATAAGTCAGTTTTCGTATAAGTCAGCTTGAGATAAATTTAAAGAAATTATGCATTTCTGCTGATAAGTCTCTTGTTGATCTCTTTAGTTGACGCTCTGGATAGTTTTATTACTTGATATATGATTATTTTGATTATCAATATGCTCTTTCAAATACACCTGCTATTGGTGGACTTTAACTGAGGTAACTTGCTAGAATTCAAAATGACTGCCTCTGCACCGCAGTAGCACCCATGAGGACTTAAGTGTAATTAGGTCAATTTGTAACGTTGAGTGTCTGATCCTATGTGATTTTTTTTTATCTGACTAAAGAGTTATATAGCCATCTTATAAATCATATTTGCTATAGATGATCAGATGCAGCCACAAGATTTTTTATTAACTTGAACTGTTGTTAAATTGTCTGCTTCTGTTTTTAAAATGCGTCTTTGCCAACTATTGCATTTCACATCAAAATTTCTCGCCGCCCCCAGGACTTGTATTTTAGATTCTTAGTTTCTTTTGGTTGGCTTCTTGCAGCCGGATACCTGGGCACTGGGTTCAGCCACCACCACCTGCAGATGAGGTCTGGGCATCCTATCTTGTTGGTCCCAAATAAGGTTCATGAAAGTAACCAATGGAGCTCCAATCAGGATCTTGCCTGTTTTCTTTAGGAAAGCTAATCATTGGAGGCTAAAGTTCTGGTAAATTTGGAAATCTTCAAAAGTTATTATGTTTTCCTTCTTGCTATTGCTCTGATATATTTATACAAGAAGGATTTTCTTTCTATTTTTCTGGCCGAACTCTTTTCAGTTTTACTATTCCATCCTTAGTTGTATAACTTTAGATCTTAGTTCATAGTTACTATTCTGTGAAACTTAAGCATGAAAAGAATATGTGAAAGAGAAATGTGATCTATGAAAGTCTGCGAGGAATACAAAATATGAATATAACATGAGAGGGAAACATAAAGGGCAATGTAACAGGTAACTGGTAAGATGAAACCTATGAGTTTCCACTTTTCACAACTTTTCTTTTTAAGTTCTATTATTGACTTGTGCATGGTACATTCTCTGAAGTTTTGTGCTGGTTTCCAGAACACTCCACGAAAAGTTGTTTCCTAACTGGAAAGTTATATGGGAACTATGCCTTGGGTGCGTTACCTGTTATATAAGCTTGCAAATTATTGGCATTGTAACTATTCTATGACTACCACTGGTTTGGTTGTGATATACTCGATCCCGTCATTTTTTTATCTTGATATATTAAGCCAACATTGTCATGTCATCAATATATAAACCATCATCATCATCCAAGCCTTCTTCCATCAGAATGGGGTTTGCTATGGAGCACAGGAAAGCTCCATAAAAGAATTGACGAAGTTTTTAACAACTGGTTATCTCCATTAAAGAAATGACAAGGTTTTATGACAACCGGACATTAACCCTCTATATTGGATGTTGGTACCAAATTCCTAGGCAAGGTATCTATGAGCATGATAGAGTCGTGCCATAAACCTAGACGGCGAGTTAGTGGATAGTAGACCTACCTTTCTTCTATGCAGTTTAATTCTTATGCAAACCAAGGAGCATCCTCCAAGTTCCCCTAGACTATAGAGTCTAGACAAAGAGGTACGATGATATAATTTGCTATAGGGTGTTGCATTCATCTCCATGACAGATTAAGCCAAAGAGAAAAGAAATGGCATTCCCATACTCATCAGTATACAAATCAATGGACAAAATGATGTTCACATAACCTATTCATGTAATCATAAACATTATGAAGTTCTAATATGTCCACTCATAAATTCTCCTTGTTATAGGCGACTCTTTTTAGAGATTCCAATTATCCTTCTGGTCCTGATAAGGTTTTTGTTGCTTGGTACAATGTGAAAACGTTCCAGATGCATCATGGATCAAAGAGGAAAGGTTCAATGGTTCATTCTGCATGTGTCTGTTTGCATCAAACAAGCAGTGTAGGGAAATGTGCAATGTTTTAAGGGTACAGTGTTCTTATATATCACAATCTTTATTTCATGTTGATTGTCCACCCATATAAAGTTTTCTTTGACTTTAGACCGGACACAAAATTTCCCCTCTTTATTGGAAATTTGATGGTACAAGTGATAGATAGTTTGGATACTAGTCATGCTTCATGTCATTATTGTGAAGTAAAATTACTTTAATATACTATTATTAGGATTAATCAAATGGTATACACCACTAGAATAATTTATGGTAGATATGATTTCTTTTCAGTAAGAAGTAAATTGATGTAACCTAGGGCTTTTAGCTTCTTCCAACAGAAACATCATTTTTCTAAAACAAGATTTAGTGGTTCTTGGATGGTGAAATGGAGCTTGCTGTAAGATAGATGATGTTCTAAAATGAAATGGGATGCCAAGCATAGTCAATTTTTCAGTGTGAAAGAAATTTCTATAGCAGCTATGTAATTTCAGTAAATAGAAACTAAATCTGTGCAGAATTTTGGCACATGAGTAAGTAGTGCCAACATTGCATGGGATGGAAGAAAAGTTAAACGAGAGGGGAGTAGGACCTCCAAAATAATCTTCTATGGCATTCCTTTTGTTCAAAAAGCTTCTTGCTTAGGGTTCCAGTTTACTCCTTTATCCATAAGGTGGAACCTTTTTGCTTATGGGTGCCAGTATATTTGCTTTAGATTTTTTGTTTGTTCCTGTGAGAAGAGTTTTTGCCTTTTACCAGTATCTACACCTCCTTTTTGGATAGTGATTCATAAAATCTAGCTGATATGTACTTGCTGTTCTGGTCAATTTCACATTACCAGATTCAAAACTATCCACAAAAATCAGTATCGACTGGTTGTGTGTACTACCAGCTTGGAACTTATAGTTTCAACCAGTTTTGGTGAAAACAGACCAAAACTAGCCGAAACTGAAATACAAAACCCAAAAGATAAAGAAGAAGAAGGGAGAACACTCTGACACAGTTGGGGTTTGGGGAAAAGAGAGAACTTGAGAAACATAGCGCAGAGGTAGGGAACTTACCTGGCGAGGGGAGATATAACCATGTGGCTGACCGATGGCCAAGCAAGGTGACTTGGTGAAATTAGAGACTCTTAACTTACACTACATTCTGTAAATGTGCAGTGTAGCATGATGACATGAAAACTTTGCCGCCTGTTCTCTGTAGCTGTTGGTGCATTGTGGGGAACTATTGTGTTAACCTCCCTTCTTTGGAAAGTGTAAAGGGCTCCAACTTGCTTTAAATCTGAATTGTGTCGTCTGTTTAATTGTTTCATCTAAAATTTTAATACTCTGCTCCTGATCTAATCATTCTTGTCGATATTGTTCTTTCCCATAGGTTTTGGAATGCTTTATATTGTTCTGAAGCTTAATTTGCAGGTTTCACTGCATCAGCAGGACACAAATCTAAGTGCTTCTATGTAGCTGTCTATATCTGTTGTTAAGAAGCCTTCCACATTCAAGGTGTATCATCAACTGGGTCTGGATATCTCTGTAATTTGTGGATAGTTAAACAGCAATTGGTTTATATATGAGCTAAAATTTATTGTTGCTATTTGTAATCTTTAACAGTTTTGTTCGATTATAGCTTTTATGAACTGTTCTCGATTGTAGCTTTTATGAACTGTTCTGACAGTAATCTGTAGGGAGGTTGTCACTTATGAATTTTGATTGGCATAAACTAGTTTGTGGGTAACCAAAAATTTGGACAGTCTTTGATAGCGTTTTTCCGTTATAATATAGTGTTTTCTCACGGTAAAACATTTTAATTTGCTATTCTTATTCAGCTGGATGATGCCATCTCTATTTCAGTATTTTTTTTGGCACAGTATGCGACCCCTGGGGTTTAATTTTTCTTTTATTCTGATTCTTGCTGTTTGATATTTTTCTTTTTTGTAACCTGGACCCCACTGTTCTTCTTTGATATGAAGTTGTCTCACAGAGATGCAGTACTCTTCAACTTTTCAACACCCAAAAAAAACTTGGGCTGTCAGCTGTGTTTGATTGGCCTATTTTTTCATGAAAAATATTTCTATCACAAATTTTTCACCAATTATAGTGTTTGATAGATTATATTTTCTACGGAATTATTTTTAAAAAATATATAATTTTTCATTTTTTTTAAATGGTGGAAAATGAAACTGGTCCAATCCATAATCATTTTATATGAAGAATAACTATTTTTCGTGGAGAATAATTACAATTAAATATCTAAATTAAGTTTTGTATAAGAAAATTTTAAAATTTTATGAATTTTTTTCTCTAGTAAAATAATTTCATAAAATTATTCTGTATAATTAATTTATTTTTTTACATATTTTTTAGCAAAGACACGCCTTTGGAGTCCCCGTATTGAGGGTGATTCTGAAGTTTCTGAGGTGAAGGTATTTCTTTTCAGAATATGGATTTGAGACAGATTTGAAACGAAGGGGAACAGTATTCATTTTAACAAGACAGTACTGATTCCATGACGAATAGTGATTTCATTTTCTAGCGAATTTAACTATTTTCTAATGGATGTGTTCTTTTGCTCAGCTGCTTAGACCACTTTTTCTTGGCAAATTATAAGGGCACTACACTTATTATTTGGGGCTAGTTCAGGATTGGGACTAGTCCATTAATGAGCAAAGTTTACTCACACTAGTCTATTAGTTTATTCATACTAGCCCAACTTTGAAACCCTCCTCCCAAACCCTCCTCCCTCCCGCCGTCCTCCTCCGCCTCCTCCCCCGTCCTCCACCGCCATCTTCCGTCGTCGTCGTCGCCTCTGTCTCCTCCCCCGCCTTCCTCCGTCTCCTCCCCCGTCCTCCACCGCCGCCTCCCGTCGTCGTCGCCGTCGCCGCCTCTGTCTCCTCCCCACCCCACCAAAATTTTGACAGTCCTAAATTTTTTGACATTGACAGTCTAAAAATCATGATTTAAACATTTTGACTGTCAAAATTTAACATATATGTTGATTTTTAGGACTGTCAAAATTTTGACAGTCCTACCAATTGGAAGTACTGTCAAAATTTTGACAGTCCTAAAAATTCAACATATATTTTTAGGACTGTCAAACTTTTGACAGTCCTTCCAAATGGTAGGACCGACAAAAGTTTGACAGTCCTAAAAATATATGTTGAATTTTTAAAACTGTCAAAATTTTGACAGTCCTTCCCATTGGTAGGACTGTCAAAATTTTGACAGTCCTTCCCATTGGTAGGACTGTCAAAATTTTGGTAGTCCTAAAAAAAAATTTCGGTTAATTTTTTTTTTGTTAATTTGGGGGGGGGGGGGGGGGGGGAGGGGCAATTTCAAAATAGTAAAATATCCCAAATTTCTATCCTTAAAATTTGTTAAAGTATTCTGTTATTTAAAATAGTAAATTTATTATTGTTACATTAAATATTTTGTAAATTTTTTTTACCAAAAGTAAAATTTGGAGGTCGAAACATCATTTTTTTGCGATTCTAAAAATTTGGGAACTCCGTCAAACGGTAAAACGGTTTATCCCGAAGTACTTTTCTATACGATCATTTTGGCACAAACTGGGCCTTGTTTCGATCTCCCAGTCAAAAGTTATAATACTTTAAAGTTTTATATTTTATATTTTTGTCTGTAATATGTACGTCTTACTTTGGATGAAAATTCTCTCTACACGAATTGTGTTACTCTCGTCTAAAACATACAAATCGACCTATTATGTGACGAAAAACGATTTGAAAACAAATAGTTATGGCCGTTTGAAGTCTGATCGACGACAGACGTAATATTCGTACGGTAGAATTTTTTTTGGGTTCAATGATAACATATTTTATTTTGGATGTTAAACTAAATAAAAAAAAAATAAAAATCCAAAACTAACAAAATAGAAAAAAACTAAAAAAAAAAATATCCTGACAATTAAAATGAGGACTGTCAAAATTTTGACAGTCCTCGTTGTTTGTGGGACTGTCAAAATCCTGACAGTCCTTGTTTTATATAAATTTTTCAGTGGGTTAAAATTAGGACTGTCAAAATTTTGACAGTCCACATAGCTTGTGGGACTGTCAAAATTATGACAGTCCTAACAGTTTGTAGGACTGTCAAAATTTTGACAGTCCTTATAAGTGGTACGACTGTCAAAATTTTGACAGTCCTGATTATAACAGTCCCGAGTGAATTTTGGTGACAAACTTGTAATTATCAATGATAAAAATTTGGATTAGTTCCAAGTAACTTTAAAAGTGACAAACTTGTAATTTTGAAAAAAATTACATTGGACTAGTCCCGAAGTAAAAAATGTAGTGCCCTTATAACGTGCCTTTTTCTTTTCCTTCGAGGAAAGCTCAAGAACATTTTCGATGAGGTCTACAGGTACTTCGCCATTTCGATCTATCATTCAACATGTGGGTTTCCTAATTTTAGTAGGTACATCCCACTGAGTTTATTTTAAATTTTTTATGTATCGTCCCTTTTCTGGTTATCAAGTTGGAGCCCCACTCAATTCCGAGATGATGCTACAAAAATTTAGGTGCTGATTTACTTTTGCTAATGCTAGGAGTTCACAATTTTGGCTACGAAAAATGCTTGCGTGGTTCTCCATCTGCCATCGCCACAAGCACCAGTACACCGACCGAATCTGCAGTGGTGGAAAGGTGAGTTGTGAGAACCCTTCCTTTCGCCTTTTATAATGCCTGTGAAAAGTGTTTGAATAGCTGTCCAGACACTCAAGGCCGGTCCGGAGGATTTGGTTGTCCTTATCAGAGTTGATTTTAGTTGCTTCTTGACTTGGAATCTTGTGAGACGCTTATTTATTTCATGGGAGGTCATCTGCGACTCCGATATCTTATAGGTCACGCTGGGGTTGTTCTAATCAGAGGAGTGTTTGACTTACTCCAACATCTTATCGGGGAGCCAAGGCCCTAGTAGACATAATCGTCCATTACTAATGTGGACGAAAATTTGGAGAATAACTCTCCACAATGTAAGCGGTAAGTGAGCAATTACAACAATGAAATGTCCACACAGCAACAACAGAACAGTCGTGGCATTGGAAAATAGGTTCTAGCGGAGGACAGTGTTCCTGTTGGAACAGCAATATAGCGGAGCTGCTGGACCAGCTTGCCTCTTGGAGCCATCAAAGTGCCACTTGTGCCACACGTTCGTGTTCAAGTCTGTGTTCGAGTCCGAATCGCTAGCTCCTTTTGGGACCTAACTCCAAAGGGATATTCCCAAGAAATGAGTGACAAAATATTATTTCTCGGAGGATTTGAACATTTTCATCTAGTAACACCCCCACCATACCAAGCACATGTGCTACAACTCTCCATTTATACAAGATAATAAAAGATGAATCTTATATTGAAATAACACTTGGAGTTTGCCACGTAGTTGATGTGGTATCGGATTTCTAGAGGGCAATTTCAAATAAATTCCAACAATCTCCTACATATTTCAATATATGAGCTGAACATTGTCCACAGTGATTGTACATCATGCATTATGATATATGTCTCTTATAACTTGAATCTTCCCGCATGGGTCAAACAATAGTACGATATATAATGAAGTACACCAAGAATTCAACAACAAAGCTGTTATTCTTTCCACTCACAGAATGATATCAAATGTGTCTTTGTTCTTACATTAAAGGCCATATGCTGACTTGATATCTGTGTATGTACCTTGGATGTCTACAAGTTTTATCCTCAAGAGACGACCTAAGTCTCTGTTCATACCTTCTTCTTTTTTTCCAGCACGAGTCTTTTGCCTCCTTGCGATGCTACATTGTTGTGACATGACTCGTAGCCGATGTCCAACCTTTTAGTGGTGTGATCACCCCATGTAACATGAGGTCCTAATCTCTTTGTAGTGATGTAATACTACTATCCGTCTTTCAGAATAATGTTGTCCACCTCTATGCAGTGCTATGCTGCTATGACATAGCCCCAAGTTGAGGTCCCACCTCATGCGGCTGTACACCACTGTAACATGGGGTATTTGTCGCTTTGTAGTATTGTAACTACCTGTGCTTCCTGTAAAGCATGCAGAGCATTCCAAATGCTCAAGTCTCCTTAAGACTTAAAGCTATTCTCCCACAAAACTTGCTCTTTATTTAAAACAAAAGGTAGACCACAAAGATTTCAGGATTCAATCCGAATATATCTCCGGGACTAAACTTTGTACTTGATAATTTTCAGTTAATGATCTTTACTTGAACCAAAAGTAAGCCGTCTAGAAATTTTTTTTTGTACAAATAGCATAATATTTTATTGTAGAATTACAAAGACATCACATCTGAAAAAAATTCCAAATCTAATTTTTTTTCGTGTCCTTCACAAGTTGGCGCTTGAGGTCATAGCTGGCTCCAGGGGGAAATGGGCTAGATAGCCGCCTAGGGCCTCCTCTCCCAAGAGGCCTCAATTTTTTTTTAATATTTTAATTATTAGAAAATAAAAATCCAGGTCCTATTAAGATTGCATGTCAATGAAAGGACCATTATCACTTTGACTCTTTCTCCCGCACTATACTTGATGCTTCGCTTACGATCAACGATCGCAACCGACAACACGTCACCATTTTCCACCTCAATCCGTCGTCAGATGTCATCCACCTAAAGCTGTGAGAAGCCGATGACTACTAATCATTGAACTATCTTGATATCTTTTAATTGATAATTTTGCACAACAAAAAGAATATATATATATATATATATATATATATATATATATATATATATATATATATATATATTTGATAATATTTGGTTTCATTTAGTGTAATATATTTAGAAGTTGAGTTGCCTAATTTATTGGATCTTTGTGTTAATTTATGTATATTCAAAACTAATTATATTATATTTTGGATTTATTGGATTTGCTGGAATTTAGATTATAAAAAAATTATATAGAGGGACGAGGGTCTCATTTTTGGAATTGTCTAGGGCCTAAAAAATGTTGTAGCCGGCCCTGCTTGAAGTCCTTGGTGAACAGATCCGTCAGATTCCTCTGACTTCGAACACCAACCACTGTAATGATGTCATCTTTGATGTGCTCATTCAGTACTGTGTAACGAACTCTCACAGTCATATCATTCTCATTGAAGAGAACATTGGATACCACTGCTGCAGTCGTCTGGTTGTCGCAATATATTGTATGACCAAAATTTGAACACCAACCCAAAAAAAAAGATCATAGATAAATCCGGAATTCATTCAGTTTCATATGTCGCTGCAGCCAATGCGTATAACTCAGACTTCATAGATGAATGTGAAAGTATAGTCTGTTTCTTCAACTTTCATAATATAACAGTTTCATATCGGTCTTTCATGCTTCTTTCATGAACACCATGGAAAAGAAATTCACTGATTTTTCTTTGAGCAAAAAGGTAAAAACACTACTGTTCAATAATAAGTTTCCATAGGCAGAAGCTCAAGTTTAGAGCATCATTAGTAGTTGGGACTCTCCAATACAATTTGGGATTCAAAATTTAAAAAAAAAAGGTAAATGTAGAATGTGTTGAATTTATATGAAAATAGTAGGAAATGATAAAATAAGCTCCGGTCCCAAAGAATGTATGATCAAAAATTGATGTGGAAAAAAAATAATGTAAAATATAGAATATAGAAAATTTGGCTCCAAATTGAAACTTACTATACTACAAAATGGGTTTCTACAATCTAGAATTTAAAAACTGAGAGACACAACTTATAGCTCCCATGGATAAAATGAAATTTAAAATCTAAAAATTAAAGTTATAAATAGAATTTACTATTCTATAAAATAAATTTTTATATTTTAAATCTAAAATCTAGAATGTGAAATGAATAATACTAATGATCCTCTTAGGAGCTACGGTGGTGACTGCAATGGTGGTGGTAGTGCTCAAAATCAAGTCAACATTGTCAGCAAATGCCACCACTAGTGTGGGAGATGAGTCTACAGGTGAGAGAAAGAAAAGGACAAAAAAAATACAAACAGAAAAAGACCATGTAAGTTCTCCACTGCTACAGCATTCCCAAGCTGTCCAATATTTGTGAGGGTATTTCCAACTTGTCCAAATTTCCGTGCTGCGGTTGTAATTGAATGTTCGATATTCCGTACATGCTTAAATAATATTCCGTAAACCCTAATTTTTAATTCACCACATGTGGGTTGTAAAGGTTGAGTCAGAATTTATTTTAATTTATTTCAGTCTGAATTTAAAATATTTTAATTTTTTTAACAAATAAATATTATGTTAGTATCGTCATGTCCATATATCATCATGTTCATATTATATCATGTCTGACAAATGTAGAATCGTGTCCAACATACTAAAAAAAGAAACCTAAAATAAATATATAATTTACTAGGTAGACTTTTTTAGACATAAATTTGAACATTATAAGAGCATTTTGTATCATCTTTAACCGTTAAGAGAGAATAAGAAATATGTCAGAACTCGTCGAGGGTGCAAAAAATCGGACGTCGAGGAAAGTGCCGACGGCGAGGCCTAACGCTGCTGTTGTAGCTCCTCCTTCGGCTGTCATTGCAAGCCAACAACGACGACGCGGTCTTGGTCATAATGTGAATTTTCGATTGAAGATATATAAAGAAGATGAGAGAAAAGGAGATGAGTTATAGAGATAAAGGTTGATGAGTTATAGAGATAAAGGTTGAGTGAGTGTAAACCCCCTGATTTTTCAAAATTTTAAAAACTGGATTTTTCACAATTTTCTAGAATTTTCTGGGATTTTCTGTAAATTAAAAATAGGGTTTTAATTATTCAATGATTTTTAAATGATAATAAATGATATTAAAATATTAGGAAAATAATATTTTTTGGATGTAAAATGAAAAACTGGACTTAGGGCAATTTTCTGGGATTTTATTGGGCATCAGACCTATTTTTAAAAGCCTAAAAACTATTTTCCTAAATTAATTAATTAATATTAATATTATTATTTTTTCTATTATTATTATTTTTGCTTTGGGCCCGGCCCGGCCCAGTGGGCCGAGCCCATTTCGACCAGTCCAGCCCAACCTCACCCTTAGCGGGTCGGGCGGGTCCGCTCACCCGGATCCGCGCCCGACCCGGACCCGCTTCACCCTCACCCGCCCCTGTCACCCACGCCGTCCGGAAAACCCGCCGCCCGCCGCGTGACCGTCGGCCACGACCCCACGTCGCCTCCCCCTCCGACCTCTCCGCCACGACGCCCCTCGTTCTCGGCCAACCCCCCGTCCCGAGGCCTATAAAATCCTCTTCCCTCCTCCCTCGACCTCCCCAAACACAGCCACCCTCCGCCGGAACCCCACTCCGGCCGACCTCCTCCCTAACCCGCCGCCCTCCGCAGACTAGCACCGCCACCCGCCGAGAGCCCCACCTCCAGATCCGCCCGCCGTCCAGAGCCCCTTCCCCTTCCTCTTCCTCCTCCTCCCCAGGCGGAGCCGACCCCGAGTCCAACTCCTCCTCGAGCTGCCGGCCGACCCCCTCGACGCCGCCGGAGACCTCACCGTCCGCTACCAGCACCGCCCCGGGGTCGCCTCGACCGGCGGCCAGTCCCCCAGAGCCCGGACACGCGGACACAGAACCGGACACAGGGAACCCTAGCCCTAGCCCTAGCCGAGGACACGTGTCCAGGACACGATTCGGACACAGAAAACCTCGGTTTTTCGAGTCCCTTCAGGTACTCATAATTTCCTCCTCGTAGCTCGGAATTCGATTCCGTAAATTTCTACGCGAAGCCTGTATGACCCTCTCGGTGCCCGGACAAACCGCTCGGGGCATCGCGTCCTGTGGTGATCGGACACCGCGATCCAAAAACAGGAAAAACCAGACTCTGTTTCACCCCGGAACTGAGTACGCCCCGCCAAACGGGACGACTTGGTCGCGTGCGGTCTTCACAGATACGTGCGCCTCGTCGATACGGACGTGTGGGATTTCACGGAAGCTGATTCGGGTGTGCGTGCACACCGGAATCAACGCGTATCCGCGGACATCGCTCCGTATCTGCCTTTTCTGCAATTCACCCTAACTTCGTGCACACACGTCGGATCGAGACGAAACTTGCGCCATCGGACTCGTAGCGATACGCTGGTCCTGTGGGTCAAGTTTGGTTCGATTCTGAGAACGTTGACGAAATCGCGTGTCGTGGGCCCCACAGGCCCCGCTCGACGGGCGATTTCGTGATCGGCTCATCGGAATTCAAATCTGAAAGTTCCGTTGGGTTCGTATCAGCGTTCCTGACCTGTTGACACTAAGTTTGGTGAATTTGGAGACCTTTGACCCTGACGCATTTTTCGGTGCAAAGCGGGCCCACCGGTGGACCCCGTTTTGGCCGAAACTGTCTTTTCTGCCCTTGTCTCCAAATTGGACCCAAGGACAGGCGTTCCTAGCTGATTGATATTTTCTGGATCTGATGGTGATGTTTGTTTCAGCAATCGGAGTACCGCCTGCAATTCCAGCTGAAGTCAGAGCAGCAATTGGAACAGGAACCACAGGCAAGTGTACCTTGCCAAATCCTGCAGCTTGCTAATTATTTTCTGGATTTAATTATGCAATAATGGACAAGTAAAGCTTGCCAAATCTCAGTAATTCTTGACATAGTATTTTAATGGATTTCTTGTGGAATTAAATATAAACATGTTTTAACTGCTTAACCTAGGAAACGGGTGACGTGCTTAGTGTCCGATCATAGTCGGGTGCCAACTCCGTACGCGATGTTGTGTAACGTCACATAGACATGGATATCGAGACCCGATAAAGCTCGTACTTGTCTTATCAAGTACTTCAGAACCCAGGACACTTGACACTATTTCATGAGACAGAGTCTTCCTGAGACATTCAAGGTGATTCTGTATAGGATGCATGTTTTATGACATAGACTTTACATTCTTAGACAATTGATTCATAGCTATCAGACTTGCTGCATTAGTTATAATCATGCGTGACATGGACATGAGGCATCGTGGACATGAGACGTGGGATTACATTGGGTGGGGAGAGACACACAGACTACAGGCTGATATTATATATAAAACATAGTATTTAACATAGTATAGTTCATAGTTATTGCCGCTACCGGCTCCCCGACACAGAGCTTGTAGTGGCTTCAGCCTGAGTTCTAGTGCTGCTCTCATATTGCATATCACTTAGCTGGTTACATAGCTTACCCTCTTGTTTAATTAACTGCTGCACTGCACTTATTTTGGCTTGTATTTTCTGTACCTTGCTGTCCCCTGAGGACCTGGATCCGGATTATGTCCCCAGGTACAGCTGAAGAGTACTACCCAGAGGTGTACGGTACAGGAGCACTCCTTGGAGCAGAACCGGGAACAGAGGACGAAGTAGTGGCCGAAGATTTCACCTGAGCACCGGCTTCAGCAACACAGTATTTTTATTTTCAGCATTTCAATTCCTGTCTATTTTTCCTTGAATGTAACAGAATAATTCTCGGATTTGTTCCCGAGATAACCTTATTTGATATTGCATACTTATTTCTATTGCATTTATTTCCTGGCAATTAATCTGTGTTATTTCTATGGATGAGATTAGAATTACCTGAGACTTGTAACATATTACTGCTAGACTACAGCTTAAGCATGCCCTGATGGATCCATTAAATTGGGTTGTCCATCGGTGCGTGCTGCTGGCCATTGCTCACGTGCTCAGTCCCTCGTCATTTTTGGGACTGGGGCGTGACATGGTTTTTGTGGTGGCCCATGCAGGTCTACGACTAAATTGTTCGGTTTCAACTTAGGGACCTAACAGGCCTGCAATAAAACTAGGATAAGTTTTAGGATCTCATCCACTTGCTTGAATCGTTTTTGATAATCAGTATCGCATTCGAATAAATTCATTTGACTTGCATCTTGCCTTGATTCCTGTACACCTCTTACTGGGTATTTTGGATGCAGGAAAATGGACCCACAAGAATGCAATGAGACTCCCGCCGGAACCCCACAAGCTACAGGTGTCACCTACGACGACGAAGTGACACCAGTCGGAGGAATTCCCACAACTCAACAGAGCCAGCAGGCAGGTCAACCTACCTCCAGATTTCGGCGTGATGATATTCCACCTCCGTCGCAGTTCGTCCCACCAATGCCCGTGCTCCCACAAGGACAGCCAATTGACGGGCAGCAGATATTCCAAATGATCTACGCGATGATGCAAGCCCAGCAACAAGTCCAACACGAGGCTCAGCGTCGCGAAGCTAACTTCTGGAGGGACAGCATCGTAACTGTACTGGAGCAGGCCAACCTACCAGCTCGACGGCTATCTACAAGCTTCATCACTGACTTCCGCCAACTGAAGCCCCGCACTTTTTCTGGAAAAGAGGAGCCCACAGAAGTGCATGAGTGGCTCACCAACATAAGGCATCAACTTGAAGCAGCCGAGCTCCCCCGGGAACGCTGGATGACTGCCGTCCGAATGCAGTTGACAGGCAATGCTCACCACTGGTGGTTGTCCGAGGAGACGCGACTCGGACCAGACCGAGTCACTTGGGAAGAGTTTTCCAGGCTCTTCCAGGAGATGTACATTCTGGCTATCGCACGATCCGAACTGCGGGACAAATTCAATCGCCTCACTCAGGACTCTATGACGGTGGAAGAATACAACGCGAAATTCATTCGTCTGAGCCGCTTTGCCCCAACCCTGATCCCGACCGAGGAAGAGAAGGCTGAGAAATTATTCGACGGACTGAACATTGAGCTGCAGAAACTAATTGGGTCCGTCGCACCTACCTCCTACTCGGATGTTCTCGCTGCAGCCCGGCGCATGGAACGCGTCACCAGGAGAGAGTCTCGCCTTAAGCGGCCAATCACCTCAGCACCAGACAGAGCACCAACGGGAGAATCTGTAAAGAGAACTCACACGAACCAGCCACCTAGGGCAGCTTCGCAGACCCTTCCTACCTGTCACTACTGCGGCAAGATAGGCCATGTCGAGAAGGACTGCAGACGCAAGTTAGGGTTATGCTTGATTTGCGGGACCAATCAACACCTAGCCAAGGACTGTCCTCAGCATCGAGATGGAGCACGAAGGGCAAACCAACCAGCTCTACCAGCACCGAGGCCACCTCTGGCACCTCAAGCAACACTCTTCCAGCAAGCCCAGCAGCAGCAGAGGAATCCACCTCAAGGACGAGGGCAAGCTTATGCGCTGACTGTGCAGGACGCTGATGCGAGTAAGTGATTCGTAGTTATCCGTTTTAGTCTTGTTGTAGTTCGTGCCCGTTGGTTCGTGACCTCAGCCCCAACCTAGTAATTTGCAACTTGTTAATAACAACCTGGTTTTCATAAAAGTTGTAGATTTTTGCTTTAACTAGATTTTTCTGGAAAGTGTAAACTTTCAAATTTTAGGGAAAAGGTATTTCCCTGAAGTCTCTTGTGATGTGTTTCAAACGATGCTTGCGACCGCGTCATCTCTGTTGACCGGTTATTCTTTGATTGCGAGGACGCAATCCTCTTAAGGGGGGTAGATTGTAAACCCCCTGATTTTTCAAAATTTTAAAAACTGGATTTTTCACAATTTTCTGGAATTTTCTGGGATTTTCTGTAAATTAAAAATAGGGTTTTAATTATTCAATGATTTTTAAATGATAATAAATGATATTAAAATATTAGGAAAATAATATTTTTTGGATGTAAAATAAAAAACTGGACTTAGGGCAATTTTCTGGGATTTTATTGGGCATCAGACCTATTTTTAAAAGCCTAAAAACTATTTTCCTAAATTAATTAATTAATATTAATATTAATATTATTATTTTTTCTATTATTATTATTTTTGCTTTGGGCCCGGCCCGGCCCAGTGGGCCGAGCCCATTTCGACCAGCCCAGCCCAACCTCACCCTTAGCGGGTCGGGCGGGTCCGCTCACCCGGATCCGCGCCCGACCCGGACCCGCTTCACCCTCACCCGCCCCTGTCACCCACGCCGTCCGGAAAACCCGCCGCCCGCAGCGTGACCGTCGGCCACGACCCCACGTCGCCTCCCCCTCCGACCTCTCCGCCACGACGCCCCTCGTCCTCGGCCAACCCCCCGCCCCGAGGCCTATAAAACCCTCTTCCCTCCTCCCTCGACCTCCCCAAACACAGCCACCCTCCGCCGGAACCCCACTCCGGCCGACCTCCTCCCTAACCCGCCGCCCTCCGCAGACTAGCACCGCCACCCGCCGAGAGCCCCACCTCCAGATCCGCCCGCCGTCCAGAGCCCCTTCCCCTTCCTCTTCCTCCTCCTCCCCAGGCGGAGCCGACCCCGAGTCCAACTCCTCCTCGAGCTGCCGGCCGACCCCCTCGACGCCGCCGGAGACCTCACCGTCCGCTACCAGCACCGCCCCGAGGTCGCCTCGACCGGCAGCCAGTCCCCCAGAGCCCGGACACGCGGACACAGAACCGGACACAGGGAACCCTAGCCCTAGCCCTAGCCCTAGCCGAGGACACGTGTCCAGGACACGATTCGGACACATAAAACCTCGGTTTTTTGAGTCCCTTCAGGTACTCATAATTTCCTCCTCGTAGCTCGGAATTCGATTCCGTAAATTTCTACGCGAAGCCTGTATGACCCTCTCGGTGCCCGGACAAACCGCTCGGGGCATCGCGTCCTGTGGTGATCGCACACCGCGATCCAAAAACAGGAAAAACCAGACTCTGTTTCACCCCGGAACTGAGTACGCCCCGCCAAACGGGACGACTTGGTCGCGTGCGGTCTTCACAGATACGTGCGCCTCGTCGATACGGACGTGTGGGATTTCACGGAAGCTGATTCGGGTGTGCGTGCACACCGGAATCAACGCGTATCCGCGGACATCGCTCCGTATCCGCCTTTTCTGTAATTCACCCTAACTTCGTGCACACACGTCGGATCGAGACGAAACTTGCGCCATCGAACTCGTAGCGATACGCTGGTCCTGTGGGTCAAGTTTGGTTCGATTCTGAGAACGTTGACGAAATCGCGTGTCGTGGGCCCCACAGGCCCCGCTCGACGGGCGATTTCGTGATCGGCTCATCGGAATTCAAATCTGAAAGTTCCGTTGGGTTCGTATCAGCGTTCCTGACCTGTTGACACTAAGTTTGGTAAATTTGGAGACCTTTGACCCTGACGCATTTTTCGGTGCAAAGCGGGCCCACCGGTGTCACGCCCCGATTTCGTCTAACCGATAATCGTCCCAGGGGCGCGATGCCGTGCACGCGTAGGGCGCGCGTGCACCAGGCCTTAGGCATAAGGATATTCTTTAGATCAATGCAACAGAGTATACAAATAAGATAACACAAGGTTGAGGCATAGAAAAGTTTCTCTTTTATTTATAATGAACATCTTGTTACATTGCTTGACTCAAAAGTATAAAATGCCCCACGGGCTTACAAACTCGGACGCAAAATGAGATAGCCGATCCATACATTATGTCCCTTTACATAGTTTCAAAATACAAAACTCCTTGGGTGCGGGTAAGCACCATCGCCTTAGCGTTATTTCCGCAATCGGAGAGAGAGGGGAAGGCTTCTAGCTTGAGCCTCCAAAGTCTTGGCCACGACCCGCCAAGAATCCCAAAGGGTCCGGAGAGAGAGCTTCAGCTCCTCGCCATGTTGCCTTGCGCCGGGGAACCTGCTACAACGAGGGTCAGTACTTCGAAAAGTACTGGTGAAGGCAAGCTGCTCAACTTTACCAAGCTCTTTAGATGAGTTTTAAATGAACATGCAACAATTATGTTCTTTGGTGGGTTTCTATTCTTGCCTAGTTCAGATTTCATTTAGCAGGTATGCAAGAACAAAATAACATAACTTCACGTGCCACCGTTCGGTGACTTTATCTGTCCCGTCTGAACCACCTGTACAACTTACCATAGCCTTCCCTGTCACGAAGACATAGTTAGTCTGCACAGTTTAAATATACACAACATCTTTTCTTTTGTTGTTCTACCAGCCATCATGGGTTTAGTCTGGGCTGGCGGCGACGCTTGCAGCGCGGGTAGCTAGCCCCGCTACAATTCCCCGCTCCCAGGACTAAGAAAGTAGATTCCGCCCGGGTCGAAACGGCCCGGTGCCCCGGTAACCGCTCGCAGGAACCTGGATCCCTTGTGCACAAGAATTCCCATGACCATATCTATGACTCTACCTCATAGATTTACTTACTAGCCAATGTTAAAGAACATCATGTACGAAACTGCTTTACTGTACTATCACAATCAACCAACAGTTATATGAAATAACATGCAGCAGTTTATAGAAGAACACTTTGAACTTATTGAAGAGCACTTTGAACTATCAATAAATACCAACCCATTAAACATCCAACGACCATGCATGCATCAATGAATTTATGCAAGGTTTTATATGACAAGCAATGGGTGTTCCAAGCCTACTTCTTATCTTATCTTGTTATCCAACTTATTACTTAAGTGGTATCGTGTGATTGAATGCACCACTGAGTCAATTTTATTATGAACGGAGCCCTTGGAAAGAAGGTGCTTATCGAAATAGAGCCACTCACACGTTGGTTGTATAGGAAGAAGAAGTAGAGATCCCTAAGACTCCGCTCGCGCGTCGTCTACCCGATCACCTGCACGCACCAACGGATGATCAATACCTCCTGCTTCGGTCTCCAAGGCTCGATACGAAATGCGAAATCCTAAGAACGAAAGCAATAAAATCCATTGAAACCGTTCAAGAAAACGCAAGTCCTAAAACCAACAAGTACGCAACCAAGCGGCAATCGAAAACGGGCAAGGAAAACCGACACAACGGAAAGGCCTCTCTCTACTCTGCCGCCGAGTCCTTCCTTGAGGCACGATCCATTGATTATGGGACCTGATTCCGAAGAAACCAATCCATAACGAGGAAAGGATCTTAATTCAATCTGTCCCGTTCGGACGGTCGTAAGTGTTGCTTGGCCGCGCTCCCCGAGCAGGGGGAACGGGACGAACGGGGCGTTACATCATAACCATCTAATAGGAAGTTTCGTCCCGAAACTTAAGAATAGAGCCTACCACTAAGGAATAATGAGGGAAATTTTTCCCTCATATTTGATTCAAGTTCCCAGGTCGACTCCTCGACCGAGTGGTTTCGCCACAGTACGCGCACTAGCGAGACGTTAGGTTCTGCGACTGCTTCTTTTTACGATCCAAAATTTAGACAGGCTCCGCCGCGTATGACAAGTCCGCTTGCAGATTCAACTGACCCAAGTCGACTACGCAACTAGCAAGTAAGATTTCCATGTTCTATACGATAATAAAGCGGGGTTATCCCCTTCGTTATGTGCGTTCGTCTCTTTTTATTAGTATGCAAAGGTTATCGCCTGTAAACTAGCACGTAACATTCATTTTCTTATTGTGCAGCTAAGTAGAGACAGGTTCACCGGGGTCTCTCACCTTAGCGATGTATCGCATCGGTCGAGCTAGACTCCGGACGCGCTTCTGATAGCCTAAGTCTGACTCCATTAAAGATCCCAGCGTGAAAGCCTTTGCATCGAACGAGCCATCTCGCTGAGCAAGGCGGTTGAATAGCTACACTTGTGCCGTTTGAATCGGCCCTCCGGGTTGAGCGGAGCGGGTTATTATACCATATACCACTCAGAACAAGTTCCGTCCTCGAGACTTCCTGAGCGCATCTCGTGCTATCGCATAACTTCTAAACTTCCCTATACATCTCGTCTTATCCTTCAAGGACTGTCTCGATACTACAATCCTCTATTT
Source organism: Iris macrosiphon (assembly GCA_036927795.1). NCBI lineage: Eukaryota > Viridiplantae > Streptophyta > Magnoliopsida > Asparagales > Iridaceae > Iris > Iris macrosiphon. The sequence continues at coordinate 20,786,915 of JAYESA010000005.1, read as the reverse complement.
TCTCACCATGCGTTACGCCAATGTTGGCAAATTCTCATCGAACGACTCTATCGTTCAATGCTATCGAGTTATGCTCAACTCGATCGTTGCACTTCCGTCACAAAATCTACTGCACCTAGCGCAGGGCTATATTACCCAAGCACATGGTATACTATAACTCAACGAGCATTTACGACTCATAATTGGGTGGACTTGCCCAACTAGTTATGTTATCACCATAGGAACCCAACGCAATTGAGCCTATTACTTGACGTCGCCTATCGAAACCCGTCGTTACGCCTAACCCAAAAGCTCGAATCTCGACAATTTTCCAATCTCGTTTTTGCATCAAATCTCTCTGAGTCCGTCCAATCTCACTTAATAAATTCGCACCCAATCACCAACATTTTCTGACTCAGTCTATATTGCGCCTTAGCGCAGAGCTAAATTGCCTACCTGGGGTACGCTCAAGTCCTTCGCACCTCGGCTCAATCGAACTTAACTTTCTATTCGTTTTTACTCGTTCCGTTCGCCCGAGTGCTTAATCATTTTATCCGAATGATCTATTCGTTCAACTATTGCATCCCCAAACTCAGTCTCGTACTGCGCCTTAGCGCAGAGCTATCCCGGTAGTACGAGGAACGATACAATCTTTCCTCTATGAAAATTTAGGTTGAGTCTAAATCATTTCAGTTGCCATACTCATCCATGCGAATCCGAACAATTTCCTTTGCAGCTGCATCCGAGTTATGCATATCGCTAAGTCTGGATCGTACCCATATTCAAGGCGTCCCCCAAATATGTGTATTTCAACCAAGCTCAGTGACAGCTAAGTCTGACAAGCTACTCGTGAAAATCTTTTGAAACGCGGACCGTCCTGCTATATGAATGACCGAACTCTTGTTCGATCCAGCTATCGTCTTATCCTTTACCGTCGCGTAACCTATCCAGCCAAATCAATTATCACCCGAGTCCTATCTTGCATTACGTTTGTTTCAACGCGAACGTTGCTAGTTTATATTCCCAATTCCAAATTCTAACTCTAAGTCTTGTTGCCAGAGTTCTATCATTCTTCCCGAACGATACTCTGGAGTCAGCCACTCCAGTTTAACTCAAGGCATAGGGTCGTCTGCCTAGTCCCTAGGCCAGCACACACAGTCATAGGTACAACTCAAATTTGCGACTCATCGCGCAACCGTGTTGCACAACGCTCGCCCCAATCACCCTAAGGTCAAACCATTGTTCCTTTACACGGGTATTCTACCCAAGCTCGTTTCACTCAGATTTCTAAACATCGAGCACAGATCACCCTATCACACCAACACGCTCGTTCAACCGAACCCACGATACGCCCACGTTTCAGGGTTAACCTATCGATTCGCACATACTATCTCTTTGGGAATCTACTTTCATCTCGTTTAATAGGATTCACCAATCCATCATTTTCTACGCTTGTATCACTAAGCCACAATTCCATTATAACCCATCGATGTATATCATGAACTCTAAGTCGTCCAGCACGATCTACGTATCCGTTCATGAAAACGTCCAACTTCTCTTACTTTACGTTTCTAGACTAACTCCTCAAGAAGAATTCTTAGACTCATTCTCTTAGTCTACTCTTAGTATTCCTCAAACAACTAAGATCAATTCCCAAACCCAAGTCTATCCCATTGATACGTTCCATTCATCGAGTTCGTTTTGGAATAATCGCCGAACCTGTTCTCTTGAGTTTGCTTATCCCTACCGTACGTGAAATCACCACGTCGGCGCTCCCGCAGAATAATCGTTCTCACTGGGACAGATTTCGAATGTTATCTTTTCAAACTTGATTTCAAGATCGTTCTTCCAAACTCCAAGCCAAATCTATTACCGCTTAACTCAATCCATCAAAATCATAATTCTTTCCACTTGCATCAATCCGAGCTATCTTCCAACCATTGTTATAGTCTAAAATCCCAAAATTTGAAATCATCGCATTCGTACTCAAACCGAATTCTATCGAGCGATATCCTACTCAAATCCAAATTTTCCATGCACGTTTTCATTCGTTCGCGCCATTATTTTCAATCGCACCACACCGATCGCACCTCAGATTATTCAATCTCGACTCAAGTTTTAAACTCACTTGTTTCAACTCAAATCGCTCGTTCAATCCTCTATGTTTTTCCTGACCATGCTATCGATTTCCAATTGCCCTGAATTGCTATTCGTTGTAAGTCTTATCCCTTATTCAACTTATTGTAACTCGTTCGAACCAAACATTGCATGAGTTCGCTTACTTGTTAGGCATTGTTTATTTATACTAAGGCTTTACCCAATCTCGTCGCTTGTCGCTAGACTCGCTTAACTCTCTGAATCCACGACTTCGTTCAAGCATTACTAAGCCAACAAATACACTACTCAGGGTTCGAGTCATACTCCCTGAATCTTTACAACTCATCATATCCACAAATTGCATAATCGAACAGGGGACTTATCGCATACACTACTCAGAAATTGAGTCATCCTAATAACTCCTGATTCGCGTTCGCATCCTTCACTCGTATGCCCAATTCGTTCCTCAGAGCGGAAATCGATTCTCTGGCCCAAACCGTTGCTATGACTCCAACACAGTCCCTATTTATCGCCTTAGCGATCTTGGACTCGTACACACCTGTATTCATAGTCCTCTATACAGACTATGCTTCAAATCATAACTTATCGCTATGAATAACCGTCCAACTATTTCCGAAAATTCCCTACACGATTTTCATTACTCGCCTTAGCGGCAATCCGATAACATCTCTATCGATTTCCCTCCAAGTCAACTTTATTCTCATCCCAACAATACCCAATTCTCGCTGCAACTCGCTAGCACCAAGAGTCTTGGTGCACGATACTTAACACAATTTGGCCAAAAGGCCATGTGCAAAGACCACTGTCTGAACGATATTCTTATCTCGCACTCTACTCGTTCGGTGTTTTCATATAGACATATAACTTGCCGATTATAACACGAGTCTTCTCTCACAACATCCTCTATGAGTTGGGACAAAAGCCCTCACATCATAATCCCGTCCAAGCAATCGTATAATTCCCACGCACTTTTCAAAAATATTTAGACTTATTGTATGGAACGCATCTCATTTTGGCCAAGCGGATTCAAGGGTCTACTCGGAAGGAACAAGGTCCTCTTTGGAAACTTTCTTTGTGAGGTCAAAGGATCTGAAGCATGCTCTGATACCAATATGTCACGCCCCGATTTCGTCTAACCGATAATCGTCCCAGGGGCGCGATGCCGTGCACGCGTAGGGCGCGCGTGCACCAGGCCTTAGGCATAAGGATATTCTTTAGATCAATGCAACAGAGTATACAAATAAGATAACACAAGGTTGAGGCATAGAAAAGTTTCTCTTTTATTTATAATGAACATCTTGTTACATTGCTTGACTCAAAAGTATAAAATGCCCCACGGGCTTACAAACTCGGACGCAAAATGAGATAGCCGATCCATACATTATGTCCCTTTACATAGTTTCAAAACACAAAACTCCTTGGGTGCGGGTAAGCACCATCGCCTTAGCGTTATTTCCGCAATCGGAGAGAGAGGGGAAGGCTTCTAGCTTGAGCCTCCAAAGTCTTGGCCACGACCCGCCAAGAATCCCAAAGGGTCCGGAGAGAGAGCTTCAGCTCCTCGCCGCGTTGCCTTGCGCCGGGGAACCTGCTACAACGAGGGTCAGTACTTCGAAAAGTACTGGTGAAGGCTAGCTGCTCAACTTTACCAAGCTCTTTAGATGAGTTTTAAATGAACATGCAACAATTATGTTCTTTGGTGGGTTTCTATTCTTGCCTAGTTCAGATTTCATTTAGCAGGTATGCAAGAACAAAATAACATAACTTCACGTGCCACCGTTCGGTGACTTTATCTGTCCCGTCTGAACCACCTGTACAACTTACCATAGCCTTCCCTGTCACGAAGACATAGTTAGTCTGCACAGTTTAAATATACACAACATCTTTTCTTTTGTTGTTCTACCAGCCATCATGGGTTTAGTCTGGGCTGGCGGCGACGCTTGCAGCGCGGGTAGCTAGCCCCGCTACAATTCCCCGCTCCCAGGACTAAGAAAGTAGATTCCGCCCGGGTCGAAACGGCCCGGTGCCCCGGTAACCGCTCGCAGGAACCTGGATCCCTTGTGCACAAGAATTCCCATGACCATATCTATGACTCTACCTCATAGATTTACTTACTAGCCAATGTTAAAGAACATCATGTACGAAACTGCTTTACTGTACTATCACAATCAACCAACAGTTATATGAAATAACATGCAGCAGTTTATAGAAGAACACTTTGAACTTATTGAAGAGCACTTTGAACTATCAATAAATACCAACCCATTAAACATCCAACGACCATGCATGCATCAATGAATTTATGCAAGGTTTTATATGACAAGCAATGGGTGTTCCAAGCCTACTTTTTATCTTATCTTGTTATCCAACTTATTACTTAAGTGGTATCGTGTGATTGAATGCACCACTGAGTCAATTTTATTATGAACGGAGCCCTTGGAAAGAAGGTGCTTATCGAAATAGAGCCACTCACACGTTGGTTGTATAGGAAGAAGAAGTAGAGATCCCTAAGACTCCGCTCGCGCGTCGTCTACCCGATCACCTGCACGCACCAACGGATGATCAATACCTCCTGCTTCGGTCTCCAAGGCTCGATACGAAATGCGAAATCCTAAGAACGAAAGCAATAAAATCCATTGAAACCGTTCAAGAAAACGCAAGTCCTAAAACCAACAAGTACGCAACCAAGCGGCAATCGAAAACGGGCAAGGAAAACCGACACAACGGAAAGGCCTCTCTCTACTCTGCCGCCGAGTCCTTCCTTGAGGCACGATCCATTGATTATGGGACCTGATTCCGAAGAAACCAATCCATAACGAGGAAATGATCTTAATTCAATCTGTCCCGTTCGGACGGTCGTAAGTGTTGCTTGGCCGCGCTCCCCGAGCAGGGGGAACGGGACGAACGGGGCGTTACAACCGGTGGACCCCGTTTTGGCCGAAACTGCCTTTTCTGCCCTTGTCTCCAAATTGGACCCAAGGACAGACGTTCCTAGCTGATTGATATTTTTTGGATCTGATGGTGATGTTTGTTTCAGCAATCGGAGTACCGCCTGCAATTCCAGCTGAAGTCAGAGCCGCAATTGGAACAGGAACCACAGGCAAGTGTACCTTGCCAAATCCTGCAGCTTGCTAATTATTTTCTGGATTTAATTATGCAATAATGGACAAGTAAAGCTTGCCAAATCTCAGTAATTCTTGACATAGTATTTTAATGGATTTCTTGTGGAATTAAATATAAACATGTTTTAACTGCTTAACCTAGGAAACGGGTGACGTGCTTAGTGTCCGATCATAGTCGGGTGCCAACTCCGTACGCGGTGTTGTGTAATGTCACATAGACATGGATATCGAGACCCGATAAAGCTCGTACTTGTCTTATCAAGTACTTCAGAACCCAGGACACTTGACACTATTTTATGAGACAGAGTCTTCCTGAGACATTCAAGGTGATTCTGTATAGGATGCATGTTTTATGACATAGACTTTACATTCTTAGACAATTGATTCATAGCTATCATACTTGCTGCATTAGTTATAATCATGCGTGACATGGACATGAGGCATCGTGGACATGAGACGTGGGATTACATTGGGTGGGAAGAGACACACAGACTACAGGCTGATATTATATATAAAACATAGTATTTAACATAGTGTAGTTCATAGTTATTGCCGCTACCGGCTCCCCGACACAGAGCTTGTAGTGGCTTCAGCCTGAGTTCTAGTGCTGCTCTCATATTGCATATCACTTAGCTGGTTACATAGCTTACCCTCTTGTTTAATTAACTGATGCACTGCACTTATTTTGGCTTGTATTTTCTGTACCTTGCTGTCCCCTGAGGACCTGGATCTGGATTATGTCCCCAGGTACAGCTGAAGAGTACTACCCAGAGGTGTACGGTACAGGAGCACTCCTTGGAGCAGAACCGGGAACAGAGGACGAAGTAGTGGCCGAAGATTTCACCTGAGCACCGGCTTCAGCAACACAGTATTTTTATTTTCAGCATTTCAATTCCTGTCTATTTTTCCTTGAATGTAACAGAATAATTCTCGGATTTGTTCCCGAGATAACCTTATTTGATATTGCATACTTATTTCTATTGCATTTATTTCCTGGCAATTAATCTGTGTTATTTCTGTGGATGAGATTAGAATTACCTGAGACTTGTAACATATTACTGCTAGACTACAGCTTAAGCATGCCCTGATGGATCCATTAAATTGGGTTGTCCATCGGTGCGTGCTGCTGGCCATTGCTCACGTGCTCAGTCCCTCGTCATTTTTGGGACTGGGGCGTGACAGTGAGGGACGTTCGTACGGAGAGATATGAGGATGAGGATGAGGGGAGAGGGGAGGGAGGCTCTCGATAGCGAAATTCTGAGGAAGAGACAGTTTGTAGTGCACATTGCTTTGCACTGTACAATTTACGTAAAATAGTGAGAGAATAGAGAGCTATCAAAATCGAATACAAGATAAGGACATTGATTTTCAATATTCTAGTTCCGTCATTTTATATAAAAAAAAAATGGATAAAAATTTTAAAAAAAAAGAAGATAAAAATCTGTATTGTCAAAATTGGACCGGACCAGCGTTGAACCGGGTCGGACAAGATCTGACCAAAATATCGGTCTGGTTTGACTTGAATCGGATTTTTTTAAAGAACCAGCAATTTTTTTTCTAAACTGGATTTTAACCAGTGAACCGGTTCGCGATTGAACCGGCCGATTTTGTTTTCAAAAAAAAAAAAAAAAATATTTCGCATGATATTTGGATCATTTGGTACTTGGTTTGGTTTTGAGAGATCTTATAATTGCAAAACAAAACCAAACCAAACCAAACCATACTTACTTCGAACCAAATCAAACCCAACCAAGATGTAAATATGGATATCTTACATGATTTGGTTCTTGTAATTTGAACTCCGGTTGAACCCGGTCCAACCTATACCAAAGATTTTCGGTTCAATCATCGGTCCGGTTTTTAAAACATTGATAAAAATGCAAAAAAAAAATGGTGAAGGTTACATGCATTCATTCTTGCATATAACATTGAAGTAGCATATATATTCATATTCTGAAGTAGCCTATCTATTTAATGTTCTGAAGTAGCCTATATATTCATATTCTGAAGTCCAAATCTGAAGTAGCCTATATATTCATATTATGCATGTATTCAGCTTGCATGTAACATTGATGATAGATGAACGAATCTTTCCTTTGGACTTCTCCATGCAACGAATGTGATGTACCCAAGAGGCATATCCTCCTTATAAATAGAGGGGAGATGGTGAAGGTTGAACATAACAAGTAACAAGAAGAACAATATACAACTTATAATCCTCACACTTGTAATCCACCTCAAGTGAGTTTGTGAGAGAAAGTGATCCTCAAGTTAAGTTGTACCAACTTGAGAGAATGTCTTTGTAATCTTCCATTTGATTATAGTGAAAACGGTAAAGAAGGGACGGACGGAGGACGTAGACTCAAATTGAGCTGAACCTCGATAAATCTTGTGTGTGTTCTCTCTCTTAACTTCTCTTCTCTTCCATTTTATTTTATCTCATTACAAAGACCGAAAAGATCTTATTTTTTCTAACAAAAAAAAAACCCTAATTAACTTAAGAACACCTCCTCCTCAAAAACTCCAGCGGTCCTAGCTGGGGAAAGAGTTTAATACTTGGACCAGTATCACCCACGAAGTATTAAGCATTTGTGCTTTGCCTGTGTTTTGTTTCTTTCCTATGTGAACGCTATAAAGCAAAATCTCAGATTCAATAATTAAGGTTAACCTGTTCTGTTGCTGCTGATAGGTCATGTAGCGATCGAGCCCCACCACGGACAGTGATACCGATACGTGGGAACACGCTACAAAGGAAGATCACTAAAAACGAGTTTATTTTTGTTCACCCATAAATACTAGAATATTTGTTTACCTTCCAATAGAAAATGTACACGTGGCATCTTCATCCAAACAAAACCTTCACCAACCAAGATAATTTTGACTTTGAAAATATGACGTATGCATTTTCTATTGGAGGGTGAACAACATCCTAGTATTTGTGGATGAACAAAAATGGACCCCACCAAGAACAGTCTCTCTTGGCATTCCTGCCTGCTGTTATAAGAAGGTCTACATATCATGCTACTCTCAGAAACATAGGAAATTAAGGTGGCAGAGGTTGTTGCTGATACATGAAGTGAGCAAGGAGTTCATTTGCAGCAGCTAAAGAGATTTTTAATTGTCTACAGGTCAGTGATCTTGAGTTACTGAATCAATCCTCTCTCTTTGTTTCAGTAATATATATATATATATATATAAATAAATATATAACAACTTCTCTTCTAATACTTCTGAAGTTGTATATAATAGTACCGCAGTGTACATGTAGTGCCTACTTTTGGAATTTTTGAGTGTTTAGATTTTGAAAACCTTTTGCTCATAGAAAAATAAAGATTTGTCTTCTCTGTGGATACAAAGACATTGTTTTCACATCCATCTAGCAGGCTAGCCATATGAATATCACCGGATCGGTGATAATAAGTGGTTTTTAATAGGTTCTTGACGATGCACCAGATGGATTGATGGAGAGAAAACAAAAAGCAATCATATGGGCAATTTGGGGAACAAAAAACTATTTGAAGAATTGTTAAAAATTAAGACAAACTAAAGATATTTCAGCATAAGAAACATTTAATTCCTGTAGTAGATTTTGATGAAGTTGTTTTTATGACACAAATGTCTTCGGAAAAAAAGGGTTAAAGATTGAGAAATTTTGACTTACCCTCACTCTCTCACTTTATTTATTCATATTTTATGGTGCACTTTACAATTTTTTTATAATGTACAAAATCTTACACTTTTGACGGAATTCGTCCAAAAGTAACGATCAACCAATTTGACCAAAAAATTGGACGAAAATACCCTCGTCTTATCCCTCTTTCCTCTCACCCCCTCTCCCCATCGCGGCCGTCGACCCCTCTCCCCCGCCCCCGTCACCGCCCCCCTCCCGGCCACCGCCAAACTCCCCGCCACCCCCCCCCCCCCCTTCCCTGTCCCCGCTCGTTCCCCATCAGCAGCAGCAGCAATAGCAGATGCGACGGCGCGCGCGGACGGCGGCAAGTAACACGCGGACAACGGCGAGCAGTACGGTGGGACGCACGAGCAATAGCGAGCGGCGCTCGACGGCCCGCGCGAGCAGCGTTTGCTGCTGTGGGCTAGGGGGGGCAGAGGTAGGGAAGGGGGAGGAGGGTGGCGGGGAGGAGGTGAGCAGCGGCGGTGGTAGCATGTCCATGTGGAAGGGAGTGAGAGGAAAGAGAGAAGAAAATATGGAAGATGTATTTTAGTCAAAAAAAATTGGTCAATGCAGTTGACCGTTAATTCCAAATGAATTATGTCAAAAATAAAAAATACTGTATATTATAAAAAAACTGTAAAGTGTACCATTAATTATGATAAATAAAATGTAAGATAAGTCAAAATTTTCTTAAAGATTCTATATGTTCAGTCACTAGTAAGAAAATCAAAATTGTAGTATTCCTCAGTACTTGTAGCCCACCAGTGGCAGTGCTCGCGAGTAGTGTTCTGTCATCAGTTTGTCCTCAAGATGTTTAGTTGCTATCATGGTATTGACTGCATAAAATGGACGCGCAACAAATTATTCCTGTATATTACTGGACCTTGATAAAGACACTACAAAATAGACTAAAAATTGATCTAATTTTTTTATAAATTTTTTACTCAAAAATTTATTCTCAACTAGTTCAAATATTTATTTGGAAGGTTAGACTGTCAAAATTTTGACAGTCCTAAATAAAGTATGCAGTTCAATGGACTGTCAAAATTTTAACAGTCCAACATATTGAAAATATTTTCAAAAGTTTGGTAGTCCTAATAAATATTTGAACTAGTTCTGAGTTAATTTTTAAGTGAAAAACTTATAAAAAAAAATTTTGGAACAGTTTCTAGTCTTTTTTAGTGTCTTTATACACGACCATATTACTAATGCACATATCAAACATAAGTGAGAAATGCACATATCAAACTTTCACTATCTAGCTATGAGAATAATGATCTTTGAAAATATATATATATATATATATATATATATATATATATATATATATATGTTAGTCCCGAGGCTTAATCAAAGATGAAAGAACGCTTGGTCGAGATCAGAGGTTCACACAAAAGTCCTCACTCTGACTATTCTCGATTTCCACGAAGAACTATATAATAATTCTGATTACAACTTGCTCTCAAGATTACAAAGGAATCAGAAAAAATAAATTTCGCGTTCTTCCTTGCACTCGTAGTTGCAGACAGACATAACGAAATTACAACTAGCAGAAGAGAAAAGAAAGGAGAAGAAAAAAATCTGCTTGCTGGGGTGATGAAGATCATTGTTGCTCAAAATAAGATTCGTCCCACACGATCTGCTCCCAGGAACCAGCAAGTTAACGTAGAACTTCTGAAACGCTCGATGTCACCTCCTTGTTTGTGTAACACCCCGTTCCATTCAAGCGGACTGCCGATTCAAACGACAAAGTGCAACTGTCCCGACCCGCTTTGCTCAGGCGAGAATGCTCGTTTGAGGCAAAGGATATCTAGACTTGTCCCTACAGGGATCCGGCTTAAGCTTCCAGAGGCCCGCTTGACGTATCGCTCGACCGAGGCGAATCATCACTAAGGTGGGCGGCTACGGTGAACTTGTCTTGCTTAGCCAGCACACATAAAAATGTGGAATGATACATGCTAGTCGCTAGGTGAATCACCCCCTGCATGCTAATAAGAATCCAACGCACCTAGCTAAGGGAATAATCCCAACTTGTATTGTTTATGCTAGAACATGGAAATGAAACATTGCTTATAAATATATTCAGACCCTCGCATTCTACCCTAGAACGTGTTGCTCAGGAAGTCCCTTACGATCTCATTCCTCGGCTTACCTTCGGGCCCAAGCTAACATGAATGTTGTGTTTATATAAATGCATGCTTGTCTGCTTGTATGTTGCCTTGTTTTCATCCAAACCCCGGGAGACTACTAAGTAGTCGTTCCGTGCATGATTGAACCTGCAAGTATCCGGAACCGTTAGGTCACCAAAGGCAGCCCCGAACCAGGGGAATGCATCAAGGCAAAGTGAATATTGTACTGGGATCACATCAAGTTTACCTTTGAACGAGAATCCTGTCCAAGCTCGTTCATAGCGAATTATACTCGTGTTATTGATTGTACTCGTGTTATTGATTGTATTGTGGAACATGTGAATTTGGATAACCCCAAAGACCTAGACCTGCATGTCGCGGACAACTTGTGTGCACAAGGTATTGATTGTTTGAGTTCCGCGGACGGTCACCGGGGCACTAGGGCCGATCCGATCTGGACGGAACGTATGTATAGTCGTATGTTACCCGGCAAATGTTATACAGCGGGGCTCGCCACCCGCGTTGCATGTCATTTTGCCCTGAGACTATAAACTGTCCTTAATGGCTATGCCAGCGACTCATGTTCATATAGATAAGTCATCCTCGCTTAGCGGCTATCCGCGTGCGAGTCATTGCATTTCATCAAGAACAACTGAACACCTAAACGATCTTGTTATAACGACTCTCGTGTTTGCATATGCTATGCCTCCTGAATGTTTATACTTGCTCGTGCTCAGATTTATAATGTTTGCCTTGGACAGGGAAGGTCAAATGGTAAGTTGGTAAGTCTCGTCGTGTTTCCTCTCATGTTGCACGGCGCACTGCCACACGAATTAGGCTATTTAATCTTTACATGAAACTGATCCTAAGTCAACTAGAAAGACAACTTAATAGTTGTGCACGGAACCTATATTACGTGTTTGGATTTGTCGAGCGGACGAGTAGCCTCCCCACCAGTGCATTCAATGTACTGATAACCCACCAGATCGTTTGCAGGGTGGGGAGAACCTCGTTCGGTGCGGATGCCTCCTTCGTGCGTGCTAAGGCCAGGAGTTCCCTCTGAAGCCTTGGAGCGCTGCATCCGGAGCAGAAGCACATATACAAGACATAATGTTGTGAACATCGCCTGTACAATTATTCCACAATTGTAGCCACTTGGCACACTTTCATTATTTCACAGAGAGAAGCTTGAACGAATTGTAATCTCGGCCAAGCGCCGCCTGTAACACTTGTTTATATTAATAAAAGAGCTTGCTGTACTTCAACTTGTGTTATTCAATGCTTCCGCTATTGTCGACTCAGTGAACTTGTTACCGATCGCCTATGCGTTCATGACTCCGCTACACTCGGACAATTTGTGCGACTCTGTGGCTTAGAACTCTTACCGCCAGCCAATGAACCACGACCTTGCACGGGCGTGGCTCACGCTCGTGCGGCATCATGCCCGGATGGGTCAAAGCGATCGTTCCGCGGGAGCGCTGGCGCGGTGATTCTCGCCTAGCGGGAACGGCCGATTTGCCTGCGGGAGATCGGGGCGTGACAGTTTGGACTCGCACGAACTTTCTGGACTTTAATGACGGCTTCAACAACAACTCTCTTCCTCTCCCAATTTTCGAAGTAAGCCCCCAAATATGGTTTGAAGAGAGTATTTATAGGCATAGGGAGGAATCCCTAATCCTAGTCGTCCATCAATTACAAAAAGATTGGAATGAATTTAATTCATATCCCACAAGATTGGAATGAATTAAGTTTAAATCTCATATGATTGATTGGAATTAAATTTAAATCCCACATGATTAAATTTAAATCATACATGATTGGAATGAATTAAATTCAAATTCCACATGATTAATTTAAATCCTGCATGATTGGAATGAATTAAATTCAAATAAAAAATATCGAATTTAAATTAATAACTCAATCTTTTTATAACTAATTAAATCTATCCGATAGCAGCGGACCCGCATGCAACTGCTCATACGGTCCCGCAAGCAACCGCTCATGCGGCAGCGCATGCGGCAGCCCATGTGGCCACGCATATGGCCAGCCCATCGGTCGCGCATGCGATCACCCATGCGGCTCGCGCATATCCGAGCGCATCAAATGCGCACAAGCGCCATGCGACGATGCTGACGTGCTAAGTGCAAAGTGCGCCAACAAAGCGCCACTTTGCGTCCTTGAGTCCGAGTCCGAGTAGCTAAGCCCCTTTGAGGCTTAGCTCCTATGAAAATAATTCCAAGAGCATGACAAAAAGCATAAATTCTTTCATGAGTAGTTAATCATTTTTTCTCCTAGGAAAATACCCTCACATGGCACCCATGTGCCCCACCACACCCTATGTGCACACCTCAACCCATACAAAGTATTATATTGAGATACCCACTTGATGGTGTAGCCAATGTGGGAGTATTTTTCTTAGTCCAAAGGCAAAAATACCAACAATCTTCCACATATCTCAATATATGGGTTAAGTGTTCCCCACAGTGATTGTCCACCATGCATTAGGATAGATGTCGTTTCGACTTGAATCTTCCCGCATGGGTCAAATAACAGTATGATACAAGAATGGACTAAGCCTTGAATTATACACCATAGTTGCAATTTTTTTCACTCACACAATGACATCAGCTGTGCTTCCGGTTGCACATTGAAGGCCATGTGCATGCCTGATTTTGGTGTATGTATTTTAGTTGTCTACAAGTTTTCCCTCAAGAGACAGCCTGTATCTCTTTCCATACACTATATGTGAGTTCTTTTATAGAGTCCTTGGCATGAAGCACTGCGCTTCCTTGTGGTGCCACGCCGTTATGACATGGCCTTCTGCCGAGGTTCACTCCCTCATGTGGTGTCATCGACTGTAGCATGAGGTTCACTCCCTATTTGTAGTGCCAAACTACCCAGCATGAAGCCTTGTGCTTCCTTTGCGGTGTTACGCCGCTGTGACATAGATCATGAAGCCGAGGTTCACTCCCTCGTATGGTGTCACACCACTGTAACATGAGGTTCACTCCCTCTTTGTAGTACTGCCTACCACTCTTCATTCTACAGCATTAGGCTACCTACCTATGTCCGGTGCTACGCCACTGTGACATGACTTAATACCGAGGATTTACATCTTTTACCTCTTTGTGGTGTCAAGCCACTGTAGCATGGGATCTCAGTCCCTTGTAGTGCTGATACTACGTGCTTCCTGCAAAGCATATTCACTCTGCCCGAGAACTCATTAAGGCATCAAAACCATCCTTCCACAGGAAATTGTTCTTCACAAAGAACAAGGAGTAGACAACAGTGGTTCTGGGTCCGTAACCCCTCAATGTCTCTAAGGACTATCCATTGTTCCTGATATTCTCCCAGTCAATGGTCCTCCCTTGAACCAATAGCTAGATGCCTAGTAGATTTTTCTTTGAACTAAAAGCATAAAATTAAATGGTAGGAATGCAAAGACATAATATCAGAGGTCCTCCAAGCCCATATATGCTGTATCCTTGACTATATGCGGTGTTACGCCGCTGTGACATGACCCGAAGCCGAGGTTCACTCTCTCTTGTGGTGTCACGCCACTGTAACATGGAGTACTACCCTCCTTATTAGTTCTTGGGATCAGTTGGCGCTGGAGGCCTTACATGAACGGATCTGCCAGACCCTCCTTGTTTCGATCATCAAACACTGTAATGATCTACGCTAGCTGTGCTCATTCAGTGTCTTGTACTGGCCCTTGAAGCCTATCATGAACGGATCCGCCAGATTTGCCTGACTCCGATCATTAAATCACTGTAATGATCCACGCAATCTGCGCTCATTCAGTGCCATGTGTTCTATCCACATAGTTCTCTTCAAACCGTTGAAGAGATGAACATATGCCACTGCTGCGGCTTTCTGATTTTCTCAATATCTCGGTATCACCCAAATCTGTGTACTAACCATAGGAAGATCATCTGAGAGCTTCTAGAGCTATTCTGCTTTACTTGCTGTAACTTGATAGTGCAAAGAACTCTGAGAGTAAAGACTACTTCTTCGACTTCCACGATATAGCAGCACCACCCCTAGAGAAGTCACGTCCTCGTGTGGTTCTTTCACTCTTCTTTTCCGAGCACCAACTGGCATCACCGAAGCCTTCCTTCATATCTGGATAACTGTTGTAGCACAAGATATACTACTGAGTTCTCCTAAGAATTTTGATGACTCTCTTCACAGCTTTTAGTGTTCAACACATATACTACTTGTGAACTGACTCAGCATCCCCATAGCAAAAGCTATGTCAGGCCTGGTGGTACTCGCAGCTTGAATCATTTACCTGATGATGCTCGAGTACACCAATTGTCTGACGCTTTTTCTTGGATTTGGCTTCATATTTATGTCACACCTGAGGAGTATCGTCCCTAATACCCAAAGCGTGTGATCAACATTTCATATTGAGAGCTTGTGACTAAGCAAGCCCACCTGGCATCCGGATTATCTTATATCCTCAGGATGACATCCACAATCTCATGTCCTGAGTTTAGACAAAAAGTACATCTTTGTTCTAGTGACACTTCTATGTCCACAACTGGGACTAGTGTAAACCCCCTGATTTTTTCAAATTTTTAAATTTGGATTTTTCACAATTTTCTGGAATTTTCTGGGATTTTTCTGTAATTAAAAACAGGGTTTTAATTATTTAAATAATTTTTATTTGATAATAAACAATATTAAAATATTATGAAAATAATATTTTTGGGTGTAAAATAAAAAACTGGACTTAGGGTATTTTTTCTGGATTTTATTGGGCCTCAGACCTATTTTTAAATGCCTAAAAACTATTTAAGCTAATTATTAATTAATTGTATTATTATTATTATTATTTTTTTTTTTTAATTTATTATTCAAACCCATTCCCAGCCCGGCCCAAAACCCATTACCCAGGCCCGCAGGCCGGCCCAGCCCGCTCCCCTACCGGGTCGGGTCGGGTCTGCCCGCCGCCCGACCCGCTCACCCGCTCACCCACGTCCCCGCTTCTCCCGCCGGCAGCTCCGCCAACCTCCGCCTCGGCCGCCCCACGACCCCCGCCTTCTCCGCCATCCCCGCCGCCCCGCTCGGCCGACTCCCTCTCTCTCCTCGCCTATAAATCCCCGCCCCCGGTCAGCCCTCCGCCACCACCACGCCGCCACAGCCCCCGCCTCGCCGCCAGGGTCGTCGTGCCCGCGCCGTCACCCCGCCAGCCTCCTCCGCCGAGCCCCGAGCCCCGGCCTCCCTCTCCTCCTCCTTCCTCCTCTCGCCGTCGAGCACCGGCAGCCGCAGCAGCGAGCAGCAGCGGCAGCAGCTCCAGCCGCCGTGCCGCTCAGCGCCGGCCGCCCGGCCCTCCTCCTCGCCGCGCCGCATGCCCCCGCCCCCCTCCGCCTCAGCCCGGCCGCCTAGCCGCCGTCCCCGCCGGAGTTCGGCCAGAAACCCTAAACCCTAGGTTTTTGTGTCGTGTCGGACACGTATGTCGGACACGGAATTCTCGGGTTTTTGAGTCCCGTTCAGGTGCGTGTATCTTCTTGCTCGTAGCTCGGATTTCGATTTCGCAAATTGCGTTGCGAAGCCTGTATAACCCTCTCGGTGTCCGGATAAACTGTTCAGGGCATCGCGTCCTGTGGTGATCGCACACCGCGATTCAAAAACAGAAAAAACTAGACCCTGTTTCACCCCAGAACTGAGTACGCCCCGCCAAACGGGACGACTTGGTCACGCGCGGTCTTCACAGATACGTGCGCGTCGTCGATACGGACGTGTGGGATTTCGCAAAAGTCGATTCGGTTGTGCGTGCACACCGGGATCAACGCGTATCCGCGGACATCGCCCCGTATCCGTACTTTCTGGAACGTGCCCTAACTTTGTGTACACACGTCGGATCGAGACAAAACTTGCGCCATCGAACTCGTAGCAATACGCTGGTCCTGTGGGTCAAGTTTAGTTCGATTCTGAGAACGTTGACGAAATCGCGTGTCGTGGGCCCCACAGGCCCCGCTCGACGGGCGATTTTGTGATCGGCTCATCGAAATCCAATTCTGGAAGTTCCGTTGGGTTCGTATCATTGTTCCTGACCTGTTGACACTAAGTTTGGTGAAATTGGAGACCGTTGACCCTGACACATTTTTCGGTGCAAAGCGGGCCCACCTGTGGACCCCGTTCTGACCCGAAATTATCGTTTTTGTCCTTGTCTCCAAATTGGACTCAAGGACAGGCATTTCTAGCTGATTGATATTTTTTGGATCTGATGGTGATGTTTATTTCAGCAACCGGAGTACCGCCTGCAAATTTCGCTAAAGTCAGAACTGCAAACAGAGCCAGAACCACAGGCAAGTGTACCTTGCCAAACCCTGCAGCTTGCTACTTATTTTCTTTGACTTGTTTATACATCAATGGGCAAGTAAAGTTTGCCAAATTGTAGTAATTCCTGTTATAGAACTTGTCTGAATTCTTGTTTAAATGCATATAAACCTGTTTAACTGTTAAAACCCAGGACCGAGTGGCTTACTTAGCGTCCGATTACCAGTCGGGTGCCAACTCCGTACGCGGAGTTGTGTAACGTCACATAGAGATGGATATCGAGACCCGATAGTTCTCGTACTTGTCTTATCAAGTACTCCAGAACCCAGGACACTTGACACTATTCATGAGACAGAGTCTTCCTGAGACATTCATGGTGATTCTGTATAGGATACAGGACTGGACAGAGATATTTTATAGACATTATGACTTATTGCATTAGCTATAATCCTGCTGACATGGACATGAGACGTTATGGTCATGATATGCGTGATTACATGGGGTGGAGAGAGACACACAGGCTACAGGTTGATATTATATTATGCCGGCGTCTTAAGTCTCACTACGAGCTAGACAACTACATGATATCACTGCTACCGGCTCCCCGACACAGAGCATGTAGTAGTTTCAGCCTGAGTTTCTTGTGCTGCTCTCATACTGCATATCACTTAGCTGGTTACATAGTTTACCCTATTGCTTATTTATTGCTGCACTGCTTATTTATTTGGCTTGAGTTATCTTGTACCTTGCTATGTTCCCTGAGGACCTGGAATGGATGATGTCCCCAGGTATAGCCGAAGAGATCCATCCAGAGCTACACCGTACAGGAGCACTTCCAGGAGCTGTACCAGGACCCGAGGACGAGATCGTACCAGAGGACTTCTCTTGAGCAGTGGCTGTATGTAGTCAGTTATTTCTATTTCCAGTTGTTTATTTCCTGTCTATTTGCATTATTGTACCAGACATATTCTCGGATTGTTTCCCGAGAAATTTATTGAGATTTGACAGTTATTTCTATTTGCATTACTCTGTCTTTTAATCTGTGATTATCTGTTGTGGATGAGAATAGAATAACCCGTGACTTGTAATAATTGCCCTAATTCCTGTTAGACTACAGCTTAAGCATGCCCTGATGGATCCATTAAATTGGGTTGTCCATCGGTGCGTGCTGCTGGCCATTGCCACGTGCCCTGTCCCTCAACATTTTGGGACTTGGGCGTGACATGGTTTTTTTGGTGGCCCATGCAGGTCAACGACTAAATTGTTCAGTTTCAACTCAGGGACCGAACAGGCCTGCAATAAGATAGGATAAGTTTTAGGATCTCATCCACTTGCTTGAAACGTTCTTGATATCCATATCGACTTCGAATTAACTCCTCGACTTGCATCCTGCCTTGATTCCTGTGCGCCTCTTATTGTTTATTTTTGTTGCAGGGTTATGGATTCACGAGCAAACGACGAGGCTCCATAACGTCACCACGAGATGCTGAGGTAACCAACGAAGACGAAGTAACACCAGTGGATGGAGGACAGTCAGCTCAACAACATGCCCCGAGAATCCAACAATATGACATTCCACCAACGACGCCAGTTACTCCATCAATGCCCGTAATTCTACCAGGGCAGGCCATGGACGGACAGCAGATATTTCAAATGGTCTATGCAATAATGCAAGCTCAACAAGAGGCTTTGAGTCGCAGCCTAATAACTGTACTGGAGCAGGCCAACCTACCAACTCGACGGTCAACAACGGGCTCTATCACCGACTTTCGCCAGCTGAAGCCCCGTACCTTCTCAGGCAAGGAAGAGCCCACTGAAGTTCATGAGTGGCTCACCAACACTCAACATCAACTAGAAGCAGCTGAACTTCCAAAGGAACGTTGGATGACTGCCGTCAGAATGCAGTTGACGGACAATGCACATCACTGGTGGCTATCCGAGGAGACACGGCTTGGACCAGACCGAGCCACTTGGGAAGAGTTCTCTAGACTCTTTCAGGAGATGTACATTCCAGCTGTCGCTCGATCAAAACTTCGGGACAAGTTTAATCACCTCACTCAGGATACTAAGACGGTGGAAAAGTACAACGCGGAGTTCATTCGTCTGAGTCGCTTCGCTCCAACATTGATCCCGACAGAAGAAGAAAAGGCTGAGAAATTCTTCGACGGACTAAACATTGAGCTACAGAAACTAATTGGATCCGTTGCACCTACTTCGTACTCGGACGTCCTTGCTGCAGCGCGACGCATTGAGCGCGTCATCAGGAGAGAGACTAGTCTGAAACGGACTTCCACTTCAGCACCACAGGAAGAAGTTGCAAAAAGACCTCACGTACACCAGCCACCAGAAGCATCTCCACAGACAATACCTGTTTGTCCATATTGTCGCAAGCGAGGCCATACTGAGGACGAGTGCAGACGAAAGAAGAGATTATGCATAGTTTGCGGGTCCAATCAGCATTTATTAAAGGAATGCCCTGAGCGTCGAGACAGAGCGCCAAAGTGTAACCAGCAAGCGTTACCAATACCGAGGCCAGTCTATCCAGCATTGGGAGCACCGCAAACGGAAGTTCAAGAAGTCCTACCACCAGCTCCAGCAGGGTATCAGCCGAGGCCACCCTTGATACCCCAGGAACTACTCTTCCAGCAGGCTCAGCAGCAGAAGAATCGACTGCAAGGACGCGAGCAAGCCCTGGCGATGACAGTGGAGAACGCGCAGACTCGTGGAATAGCTGATGCGCGTAAGTGATTCGTAGTTATCCGTTTCTAGTGTTGTTTTAGCCCGTGCCTATTGGTTCGTGACCTTAGTCCCAACCTAGTAAATTGCAACTTGTTAATAATAACCTAGTTTTCTAAAAGTTGTAATTTTCTTACTTTAACTGGATTCTCTCTGGAAAGTGCATAACTTTCATTTTTAGGGAAACGGTATTTTTCTAAGTATCTTGTGATGTGTTTCGACCGTGTCATCTCTGTTGACCGGTTATTATTTGATTGCGAGGACGCAATCCTCTTAAGGGGGGTAGATTGTAAACCCCCTGATTTTTTCAAATTTTCAAATTTGGATTTTTCACAATTTTCTGAAATTTTCTGGGATTTTTCTGTAATTAAAAACAGGATTTTAATTATTTAAATAATTTTTATTTGATAATAAACAATATTAAAATATTATGGAAATAATATTTTTGGGTGTAAAATAAAAAACTGGACTTAGGATAATTTTTCTGGATTTTATTGGGCCTCAGACCTATTTTTAAATGCCTAAAAACTATTTAAGCTAATTATTAATTAACTGTATTATTATTATTATTATTATTATTTATTAATTATTCAAACCCATTCCCAGCCCGGCCTAAAACCCATTACACAGGCCCGCAGGCCGGCCCAGCCCGCTCCCCTACAGGGTCGGGTCGGGTCTGCCCGCCGCCCGACCCGCTCACCCGCTCACCCACGTCCCCGCTTCTCCCGCCTCCAACTCCGCCACCCTCCGCCTCGGCCGCCCCACGACCCCCGCCTTCTCCGCCATCCCCGCCGCCCCGCTCGGCCGACTCCCTCTCTCTCCTCGCCTATAAATCCCCGCCCCCGGTCAGCCCTCCGCCACCACCACGCCGCCACAGCCCCCGCCTCGCCGCTAGGGTCGCCGTGCCCACGCCGTCACCCCGCTAGCCTCCTCCGCCGAGCCCCGAGCCCCGGCCTCCCTCTCCTCCTCCTTCCTCCTCTCGCCGTCGAGCACTGGCAGCCGCAGCAGCGAGCAGCAGCGGCAGCAGCTCCAGCCGCCGTGCCGCTCAGCGCCGGCCGCCCGGCCCTCCTCCTCGCCGCACCGCGTGCCCCCGGCCCCCTCTGCCTCAGCCCGGCCGCCTAGCCGCCGTCCCCGCCGGAGTTCGGCCAGAAACCCTAAACCCTAGGTTTTTGTGTCGTGTCGGACACGTGTGTCGGACACGGAATTCTCGGGTTTTTGAGTCCCGTTCAGGTGCGTGTATCTTCTTGCTCGTAGCTCGGATTTCGATTCCGCAAATTGCGTTGCGAAGCCTGTATAACCCTCTCGGTGCCCGGATAAACCGTTCGGGGCATCGCGTCCTGTGGTGATCGCACACCGCGATCCAAAAACAGGAAAAACCAGACCATGTTTCACCCTGGAACTGAGTACGCCTCGCCAAACGGGACGACTTGGTCGTGCGCGGTCTTTACAGATACGTGCGCGTCGTCGATACGGACGTGTGGAATTTCGTAGAAGTCGATTCGGGTGTGCGTGCACACCGGGATCAACGCGTATCCGCGGACATCTCCCCGTATCCATACTTTCTGGAACGTGCCCTAACTTTGTGTACACACGTCGGATCGAGAAAAAACTTGTACCATCGGACTCGTAGCAATACGCTGGTCCTGTGGGTCAAGTTTGGTTCGATTCTGAGAACGTTGACGAAATCGCGTGTCGTGGGCCCCACAGTCCCCGCTCGACAGGCGATTTTGTGATCGGCTCATCGGAATCCAATTCTGGAAGTTCCGTTGGGTTCGTATCATCGTTCCTGACCTGTTGACACTAAGTTTGGTGAAATTGGAGACCGTTGACCCTGACACATTTTTCGGTGCAAAGCGGGGCCCACCTATGGACCCCGTTCTGACCCGAAATTGCCGTTTTTGCCCTTGTCTCCAAATTGGACTCAAGGACAGGCGTTTCTAGCTGATTGATATTTTTTGGATCTGATGGTGATGTTTATTTCAGCAACCGGAGTACCGCCTGCAAATCCCGCTAAAGTCAGAACTGCAAACAGAGCCGGAACCACAGGCAAGTGTACCTTGCCAAACCCTGCAGCTTGCTACTTATTTTTCTTGACTTGTTTATACAACAGTGGGCAAGTAAAGCTTGCCAAATTGTAGTAATTTCTGTTATAGAACTTGCCTAAATTCTTGTTTAAATGCATATAAACCTGTTTAACTGTTAAAACCCAGGACCGAGTGGCTTACTTAGCGTCCGATTACCAGTCGGGTGCCAACTCCGTACGCGAAGTTGTGTAACGTCACATAGAGATGGATATCGAGACCCGATAATTCTCTTACTTGTCTTATCAAGTAATCCAGAACCCAGGACACTTGATACTATTCATGAGACAGAGTCTTCCTGAGACATTCATGGTGATTCTGTATAGGATACAGGACTGGACAGAGATATTTTATAGACATTATTACTTGTTGCATTAGCTATAATCTCGCTGACATGGACATGAGACGTTATGGTCATGATATGCGTGATTACATGGGGTGGGGAGAGACACACAGGCTACAGGTTGATGTTATATTATGCCGGCGTCTTAAGTCTCACTACGAGCTAGACAACTACATGATATCACTGCTACCGGCTCCCCGACACAGAGCATGTAGTAGTTTCAGCCTGAGTTTCTTGTGCTGCTCTCATACTGCATATCACTTAGCTGGTTACATAGTTTACCCTATTGCTTATTTATTGCTGCACTGCTTATTTATTTGGCTTGAGTTATCTTGTACCTTGCTATGTTCCCTGAGGACCTGGAATGGATGATGTCCCCAGGTATAGCCGAAGAGATCCATCCAGAGCTACACCGTACAGGAGCACTTCCAGGAGCTGTACCAGGACCCGAGGACGAGATCGTACCAGAGGACTTCTCTTGAGCAGTGGTTATATGTAGTCAGTTATTTCTATTTTCAGTTGTTTATTTCCTGTCTATTTGCATTGTTGTACCAGACATATTCTCGGGTTATTTTCCGAGGAATTTATTGAGATTTGACAGTTATTTCTATTTGCATTACTCTGTCTTTTAATCTGTGATTATCTGTTGTGGATGAGAATAGAATAACCCGTGACTTGTAACAATTACCCTAATTCCTGTTAGACTACAGCTTAAGCATGCCCTGATGGATCCATTAAATTGGGTTGTCCATCGGTGCGTGCTGCTGGCCATTGCCACGTGCCCTGTCCCTCGACATTTTGGGACTGGGGCGTGACAACTAGCAAGTCGTCCACATAGATACAAATGATGACTCCTCCATTATCAGCGAATTTCGTATACACACACTTGTCCGTCTCGCTGATCCTGCGACTTTCAATAGATGACTTGTCAAACTCCTGCTGCCACATCCTGGAAATTACTTCATGCCGTATCGAGATATCACTAACTCGCAGACTGTCTTCAAACCTGAATGACAATAATTTTGAATGTTGTCCGTGAATCTCTTATGTTTGTCTTCATCTAATACTTGTATATTCCCATCATCTGATAAATAATCATCTTGTGAATAGCGGCTACGACAATCATCATCCTGATCTATGACACCCTCATCGAGGTGCCAAAGAACTAAATCCTCTATTGTCTGAGAAAACCCCTAGGCAGATAGCCTTATCTTGAACTCAACTGTTCTATCTGCTTTCATCTTCATCGACTTGAAGATTTAATAAGCATCTGATTGGTTTAGCTCCTTCAGGCAGATTGACCAACACCCAAGTGTGGTTGGAGGTTATTGAGTCATACTCATTATTTATAGCCTTCCTCCAGAAAACAGCATCTATGGTCTTCATCGCCACATCATAGGTAATGTCGCACCCCGATCCCATAGGGGCCGAATCGTCCTCGCTTGGTCCCTATGGAACCGCTTATTCGTCCTCACATGGGCGCGATATCGTGCAAGCCTAAGTTGCGCTTGCACCAGGCACGTACCTGCACACGACACAAATTAGACGAAAATATACATATATAGGCACAGAGTAAAAATGTAGAGAACCGAAGTTGAACACATTTGATAGCACACAAAATACTTTCTTTCATTGAATACTTGAAGATTGGATTACAAGAGCTTGCTTGGCTGACTTACAAAATATGCCTTAGAAGGCTTACAACTCTTTTTACATTCCCATTAGCCACAACGTCCATTACATTATGTCCTTGTAGTAGGACCAAAATAGCAAAACATCTAGCAGAAGAAGAAGTAGCCCACTGGAGAGGTAAGCAGCGGAGGAAGCAGCACGAACACAGTCCTAAGGAAGGGTGCGCACACGCTGATTCAGATTCAAGAAGCTTGCCAAACTCTCGCTTCCAACACCTGAATATTTGCCCACAAACGTGGGTCAGTACTACCACATGTACTGGTGAGCGACCATGGCCAAACTCATCTTAGAAATCCACACTAAGTAAGCATATGAAGCTAGCATTATTAAGTGATCTTTCTGGTTGTCTAGTTTCTTTTTAACAATTCATGTAAGAAAACATAGGCGATATATGGCATATGCATATGATATTTCTTACCCACGACCGAGCGGTTATCCCTGCAGCAGACACACAAGTTAGCCATAATTTGCATATGAATAACTTGTGAATGAACATAGGCATCAAATGTTAGGTATGCAAGAAGGTAAACCTAGCATGCTTCCTAACTATGTGATGGTCCATGGGTTGCCCCATGATTAGCAGCGGTCGTCCAAGGTTCAGCTCTTCACTGGCACGCGCGGGTGTCGGCAGCTGTGACCCAAGGTTCAGCTCTTCACCAACACTCCCGAGTGTAAGCAGCTGTGACATCATTGGTTCCGCACTACACTAATAGACATATCGCCCCACTAGACCCCCTTACGGGCCGTATACCTCAGGACGATCCGAAAATCTCTTCCGGACCGAGCGGTTCTCAGTGTCCCAGGAACCGTTCGAGAGACGAGACCTTGTGCACAAGTTGTCCGAGACCAATGCATGATATGAAACATCTAACAGATATAACACTACAATGCACAGTTCAAAGAAACGAACACACAAATTTCTATCTCTTATTCTTTTCCCACATAACATATTCGAAACATAGGGACTTGCCATAATTCGGGTCGGGCAGCATAGGGGCGAAGAACATGCAACATAATTGATAGCTGAAGCATAATTCTAATACTTTAAGCATGCAGTTCATTTCTTTAGCTTATCTTTTTAGTGAGGCAACATTAGTGAACTAGAGATTCTTTTCATTAGGCATGTGAACTGGAAGATTCATCGAAGGGCCTAAGCCACTCACCGAATGAATCGAACGAGAGGATGGGGAAGCCTTAAGCGACGTTCACTCTTTGGTTATGCGTCCTGAAAATGCAACAATACCTGATTAGCATACTTCAATCTATTTCCCTTACGATTCGAATAGAAAGCGCAAGCGAGAAAGCGAAATCATGAAAACCAAGTCATCGAAAGCAACTCAAAACCTAAAGCAACACAAAACCAAGAAGCAAAGCAACCAACGAAAACTCTTGGACTTATTTCAATAAAAGTCGTTCGATCAATTCTAACGGTTTATTGCACTTCGTCCATGTTGATCTGGCGGTAAGGTTTCCCCAAGACTCGATTCTCAACCGAGTCGAAGCAGCTTAGTGTTCCATAAGTAACCGTTCGGAGCGGGGCGTTACAGGTAAGCGGATCTGCTTCCACATGATAGGTGACAAAATCTTCTCCAAAGTCCTTCACTCTCCTCACTCACTTAGACATTGTCTCTGCGAGTTCTGGTTCGATCATTGTCGTTGGGATGACAACTTCTTCTTGGACTACATCTTCGTTGAAAGCTTCAGTCTCCTGTGCACCCACACTATTTTTCGGAATATCCGCGATAATAATATTCTTGTGCCTTGCTAATTTATCTTCGAGGAGTTTTGCATCGTGAGATTCAATGATATAATTTGATTCGATATCAAGAAATCTCTGAGCATTACTCTTCTCAGCATCACCCTGAAAGATTGTCTTCGTAGTCCTCGATTCCATCTTTTGAATCTTTAATTCTAGAAGCTTCACAGACGTCGGACACCCCCACACTCGAATGACATTCAAGTTGGGTCTGACTCTGAACCAGAGTTCCTGAGGAGTGACATCAAAAGTTGCGTATGGCACTCTGTTCAGAATGAACGTAGCCGTCAGCATAGCTTCTCCCCAGAAGTAGTTTGGAAGACCCATCGTCAACAGTATTGAGTTCATCATCTCTATCAACGTCATGTTCTTCCTTTCAGCTACTACATTTGATTAAGGAGAATACGAAACAGTTCTCTCATTGATAATTCCATGTTCTTTGCAGAACGATACAAATTCAATAGACCTATACTCTCCGCCTAGATTACTTCTGAGTCTCTTGAGTCTTTGCCCCATTTGAAGTTCAGCCTCAACCCTAAACTTCTTGAACTTCTCGAATGCTTCGTCTTTTAACTTGAGCAGAACTTCGAGTAGTCGTCGATGAAAGTAATGAAGTACTTCCTCTTGGCCTTTGTGGATACCGGCTTGAAGTCATAGATATCTGAATGAACCAACTCCAGAAGATCTGTACTTCGATTTACCCGTTTGAACAAATTTTTTGTGATCTTTGTCTGCTCACACACCTTACACTTCTCCACCTCCTTACCCCCATATTTGGAGATAAATCTTGGACTAGACATCTGGCAGTACGAAGTAAATTTCCTAGTCTGGGGTCCCACAACTCTTACAATGAGACTTCAGTCACAAGCAGAAGCTTGAACATCCATTTGAAACTAAACGCCTTATTTCAAAGTATGTCTCCTACCAAGATATCACCATCTGACAAACTTGGATGTTCACCCTCAAGTCTGCAACAGACTTCCTGAGATCAGGTCCTTGGTAATCACTGGTATGTTGCTACACACACTCCTTTGACTGTAACTTCTCGAAGTTCAGAACCATTGTCCCAATCTACAGATCCTCTGCTTGATCCTTGCTTGCCATCATGACCTTCACCACTAAAAGTTTCGACCTTGATCAACAGTTCTTCCTAAAGCACATATGGCTAGATGCACCAGTTTTCATCCACT
The DNA here is from genome assembly GCA_036927795.1 of Iris macrosiphon. Classification (NCBI taxonomy): domain Eukaryota; kingdom Viridiplantae; phylum Streptophyta; class Magnoliopsida; order Asparagales; family Iridaceae; genus Iris; species Iris macrosiphon. The sequence continues at coordinate 20,759,811 of JAYESA010000005.1, read as the reverse complement.
GGTCAGCAACCACGCCATAGGACTTAACCTGCACAATCATAGCAACCAAGTTAAGTAATCAAAGGAACCAAGTTTAATTATACCTTGCTATATTAGTTTGGATTGGTTCTACTTCCAAGTTCCAATTTCAGCCATGTGTCAAGTCCTGTATAGGCAAGTGGCCTTCATGTGCATAGGCCACAATGTGACAATCTATGCGCATAAGCCACCATGCGTCAATCTATGTGCATAAGCCACCATGCGCCAATCTATGCGCATAAGCTTTCATGCGCGTCCTGCATGCGCAGAGACCATCATGCGCATTGAGACACCATGCGTCCAGCTCTGCTATGCGACAAGACGCCAAGACTTTCAATGCGTTGTCATGTGCCAAGTCTTGCAAATCGCCAAGTCCTGTCATGCGCAAAGGTCTGCCCCTTGTGCGCATACTCTGCAATCCTTGGTCATCTTGTAATCTTTCTTCCATATGGAATGCGCGTCCTTCAGTCGCTATCTCCTCCATCCTCGGGAATGGTAGGTACCGACAACTCACTTTCAACATTTGACAAAGGACTCATTCCCTCATCAAAATGTTAGAAGTGAATTTCGTCAATCTTCTCAAGTTTGTAAAAACTTGTGTCCAGGAGAAGTGAACGGATGTTCCCTATATTTCTTCGGATCTTGCTTTGAGATTGTTAGTCCCGGGACTTAATCAAAGCTGGAAGAACGCGTGGCCGAGATCAGAGGTTCACACAAAAGTTCTCACTCTGACTATTCTCGATTTCCACGAAGAACTATATAATGATTATGATTACAACTTGCTCTCAAGATTACAAAGGAATCAGAAAAAACAAATTTTACGTTCTTCCTTGCACTCGCAGTTGCAAGACGGACAGAACGAAATTACAACTAGCAGAAGAGAAGAGAAAGGAGAAGAGGGAAATCTGCTTGCTGGGGTGATGAAGATCACCGTTGCTCAAAGAAAGATTCGTTCCCACACGATCTGCTCCCAGGAACCAGCAAGTTCACGTAGAACTTCTGAAACGCTTGATGTCACCTCTTTGCTTGGACTCGCACGAACTTCCTGGACTTTAATGACGGCTCCAGCAACAACTCTCTTCCTCTCCCAATTTTCGAAATAAGTCCTCAAATGTGGTTTGAAGAGAGTATTTATAGACATAGGGAGGAATCCCTAATCCTATCATGTACGTTCATCAATTACAAAAAGATTGGAATGAATTAAATTTATTTCCCACAAGATTGGAATAAATTAAATTTAAATCACATATGATTGATTTGAATTAAATTTAAATCCCACATGATTAAATTTAAATCATACATGATTGGAATGAATTAAATTCAAAACCCACAAATATTATTTAAATTAATGACTCAATCTTTCCATAACTGATTAAATCTATCCGATAGCAGCGGACCCGCATGCAACTGCTCATGCGGTCCCGCAAGCAACCGCTCGGCTCGCACATCAAATGCGCACAAACGCCATGCGACGATGATGACGTGCTAAGTGCAAAGTGCGCCAACAAAGTGCCACTTTGCGTCCTTGAGCCCGAGTCCGGGTCCGAGTCCAAGTCCGAGTCACTAAGTCCCTTTGGAGCTTATCTCCTATAAAAAAAATTCCAAGAGCATGACAAAAAGCATAAATATTTTCATGAGGAGTTAATCATTTTTTCTCCTAGAAAAATATTCCCACATGGCACCCCTGTGCCCCACCACACTCTATGTGCACACCTCAACTCATACAAAATATTATATTGAGATACCCACTTGGTGGTGTAGCCAATGTGGGACTATTTTTCTTAGTCCAAAGACAAAAATACCAACAATATATATAAATATATATATATATGGAAACGATAATTGTATTAATAAATGCCAAGAAACAAGCTGGTGTCCTTTTACGGATCACCTATTCAACATAACTCTTACATCATAATCAATATTGTGAATAATCCCTATGGGTGATGTCAGGGCCGGCCCTGGCCCAGGGCGGGCAGGGCGACCGCCCAGGGCCCCATGGGCCAGAAGGACCCAAAAAAAAATTTGTTTAAATATATAAATAATTTTGTACCGAAAATAGAACTAGTATTTACCATGGACCATTCTTATTACAAAGCAATTGTTGTGTAGTGGTTATTACATTAGACTTGCACACAAGAGGTTCCTAGTTCAAATCTTGGTGGAGGCATATTTTTTTATTTTACTTTTGTTTCATTTTTTTTACATTATGTATGGGGCCTCATTTTAAAAGTTCGTCTTGGGCTCCAGTGAGCTCAGGGCCGGCCCTGGGTGATGTGATTTGCCCCTCAAATATGCGTCTATTACGCCCTTTCCACACGTGCCAGATCGTGAAAGCAAACCTGATACGTGCTTCAGAGAACCACTTACTACCTCGACTTCCTCTCTTGATGCCGATCTCCTCCATAATATCCGATAATGTGATAACACCCCCATGTCCATTGCATTGGTGTCTCCATATGCTACTAACGAATGGGAACTGAAAGAAGAGATGATCCCCCGATTCGCTATTATAGCTGCACAAACTACAGCTCAGTGCAAAAAAAAATAGCAAACTTTTTTTTATATATATGCTAGTATAGGTACAGCTCAGTGCAAAAAAAATAGCAATTTTTTTATTTATATATATGCTTGTATAGACTTATTGTCACGCCCCGAGGCGTCCCCCGAGTCGTGACCGCCGTGCGGGCCTGGAGTTGCGCCCGCACAAGGCTTTAATGATTTGCATAGCAAGCACGTATTCAGAGTACGCAGATAAATTGAAACACAGATTTGAAACATAGAAAAGTTCTCTTTATTGATAATGAACATTTATTACAAACTCTTGAACGAGTCAGCTAATATGCCGAACGGCTTACAAAAGGGTTGACTCAAAATGAGATAGCAGTCCTTTGCATTACATCCTTTTATAAACTCAAAACGATAAAGACCTCCAGGCTGGAGGATCGCCTTGCCACGGAGCTGCATTTGTGTATGAAGAGTTGCAGGCTCCTGACTCCAAAAATGCTTCGGGGGCGCGGTGAAGATGCGCCAACAGTTGGACTGGATCGGGTAGACGACTTCGGCTCCTCGCTCGGTTCGCCTTGGTGCGGAGAACCTGTTTCAACGAGGGTCAGCATATCGAAACATGCTGGTGAAGGCGAGCTAGCCTGACTATACCAATCAATACGTTGTTTAGTGAAGCATGCATATTTGGTTGGTTTCTATTTTGCCTTAGTTCATTTACAGTTAAGCAGCATATTGAATTTACTGAAATGAACGTGCCACCGTTCGGTGGATTTTACCTGACCGTCTGAATTACCTGCACAATACTTACCTTGCCTTCCCTGCCACGAAGACACAAGTTAGTATGCAACAGGTTTAAATATACAGGGGATCACTGGCGGGATGCCATAATGGACGGGGCATAGTACATGAATGAAATAACAAGTAACGGAAAGTTGAACAGGACGTCACAAGTTATTTCATCCGATACAGGCGACTATTCAGGAGTTCCGTCCGGATCGGATCGGTGCCAGTGCCCCAGCAACCGTCCGCAGGAACTAAGACCTTGTGCACAAGTTGTCCGTGATCAACATATACACTAAGTTAGCAGTTGAGGCAAATCAGGGCAATAACAGGCACGGGACAGTAACAGGAGGAGAGCTACTTTGGCATAGTCTCCCTATCAGACTATTGCATTCAGGATGAGTATGTTCATAGCATAATTTAAAGAGAGCATACATTCTAACTTGTATTATGCATATGATAAATATTTCCGAGCGAACACGCATGCAAGTAAGTAACCGTTCACAGTTTGATCAACAAGCAGTATTAACCAAGTCTATTCTCTTTTATCTTGGTTTCTTTTATTATTACTTGGTATCGTTTGATCGGGGCTAAGGAGTGAAGCTGGAAGCAGAGCTAGATAATCGGGTTGGTAGCCACTCACTTAGATTTTGGAAAGAAGAAGGAAAGAGGCGCTTCACGACTCCGCTCGCAAGCCGCCTACTGCTCGTTCACCTGCACACGAACAGCTCGATTAATACTTCTTCCTCTCTTTCCAATCTCGGAATTGAAGTGCAGTTCAATGAACGAAAACAATGAAAACCATCGAAACCGTTCAAGGAAAAACAAGCAAATCCCAAAACCAACTCAAAGCACGAAAGCAACAAGCGACATCGAAAACCGAGGCAATAAAAGATAGCAGCGGAGAGGTCCCTCCTGACTCTGCCGCTAAGCCGATCCTTGGGGCGCAGTCCACTGAATATGGGAATCGATTCCGAAGAAACAAATCCATAACGAGGACGAGTTCTTAATTCAATCTATCCCGATTGAACGATACCGTCTTGTGTTTCTTAGCCGCGCTCCCCGCACCGGGGGAACGGGGCGCTACATCCTACCCAACCAATTGGAAGTTTCGTCCCGAAACTTAGGAATAGGGCCTACCGTTAGGGAGCATTATGCTTAGCACGGAGATCCGGGAGGGGACAAGCATCTAGCTGGTGGTTGGAATCACCGCAACGGAGGCAATGCCCAAGCCGCTTACGACAATTGTTCGCTGTGTGCCCCGGCTTGTTGCAGAAATAACAAATTAGCCTCCGATTTCCTTTTTGTGAACCGCCGTCGTTGTGACGCTTTGCAGCGGTATTTCCTCTATCGTTGCCTTGGCGTTTGTGATTGTAGGTATGCACAGCGCCGGTGGAAACGTGAGGATACAGTGGCTCGAGCGATAGGGCGTGATTCATGACTTCACGCATGGTTCCATACTGATTATTGACCACGTGCGAATAGATGGCAGGGCGTAGTCCACCTTCAAACCTTCTAGCTCGACTCGCTGCATCAGGTAAATAGGCCCTAGCGAACTTCGAGAGTCGGTTGAACTCGGCGGAGTATTGCTTAACTGTCATACTGCCCTGCCTCAGCTGCACGAAGTCATTTTCCATTTTACGTTGTACTGGAGGCGGTATAAACTCCTCTTCAAACGCGGCACGAAAGGTCGTCCATGAGATCGCCTCCTCTCCGTGATCAAGTTGGAGAGATCGTCGATGCACGTCCCACCAATCGTGTGCGTCGAGGCGGAGCTGTAGTTGCGCGCAGGAGACGCGCTTCTCTTCGGGGACCTCTAGCAGAGTGAAGTGATCTTCAAGTTCTGCTAGCCAATCTAGAGCTACCACTGGGTCCTCAGTCCCGTTGAACGGGGTGTTGCAGACTTTCTTGAATTGGCCCAAGTTGAAGGCAATCATGTCCCTCGGCCTTGGGATTTGAGGCGTCTCCACTTCAAGCACGGGCTGTTCCACCGGAGTCGTTGCTGTTGTTGCGGCGGAATAGTTGGCAGCCAAAGTCTGAACGATCTGATGCAGGGTATCGACCTGCTTCTGTTGGACTGAGAATCGGGTCTCTAGATTACTCTCGAGCTTAGCTTGGCGAGCATCGTCTCGTTGTCGTTGCGATTCTAACATTTGCATTACCCGCTCAAGCGGGTCGACTTGAGACATGCCTCTTTGGCTTCGAGAGCTTCCCGAATTGCCCGAACTGCTCTCTTGTGTTTCGATCGGTGGCTGCGCTGCAGATTACGCTGGATCCATTCCTTCAAAAGAAGGTAAATTACATTAGGATCATAATGTATTATGGACTTATTGCCTGAACGTATCTCATTTTGGCCTAGCGAGTTCAAGAGTTCGCACAGGAATTTGATCGTTAAAGGAACTTTTCCAGCACGAAGTCTAAGGAACTTTGAATCTGTGCTCTGATACCACTATGTCACGCCCCGAGGCGTCCCCCGAGTCGTGACCGCCGTGCGGGCCTGGAGTTGCGCCCGCACAAGGCTTTAATGATTTGCATAGCAAGCACGTATTCAGAGTACGCAGATAAATTGAAACACAGATTTGAAACATAGAAAAGTTCTCTTTATTGATAATGAACATCTATTACAAACTCTTGAACGAGTCAGCTAATATGCCGAACGGCTTACAAAAGGGTTGACTCAAAATGAGATAGCAGTCCTTTGCGTTACATCCTTTTATAAACTCAAAACGATAAAGACCTCCAGGCTGGAGGATCGCCTTGCCACGGAGCTGCATTTGTGTATGAAGAGTTACAGGCTCCTGACTCCAAAAATGCTTCGGGGGCGCGGTGAAGATGCGCCAACAGTTGGACTGGATCGGGTAGACGACTTCGGCTCCTCGCTCGGTTCGCCTTGGTGCGGAGAACCTGTTTCAACGAGGGTCAGCATATCGAAACATGCTGGTGAAGGCGAGCTAGCCTGACTATACCAATCAACACGTTGTTTAGTGAAGCATGCATATTTGGTTGGTTTCTATCTTGCCTTAGTTCATTTACAGTTAAGCAGCATATTGAATTTACTGAAATGAACGTGCCACCGTTCGGTGGATTTTACCTGACCGTCTGAATTACCTGCACAATACTTACCTTGCCTTCCCTGCCACGAAGACACAAGTTAGTATGCAACAGGTTTAAATATACAGGGGATCACTGGCGGGATGCCATAATGGACGGGGCATAGTACATGAATGAAATAACAAGTAACGGAAAGTTGAACAGGACGTCACAAGTTATTTCATCCGATACAGGCGACTATTCAGGAGTTCCGTCCGGATCGGATCGGTGCCAGTGTCCCAGCAACCGTCCGCAGGAACTAAGACCTTGTGCACAAGTTGTCCGTGATCAACATATACACTAAGTTAGCAGTTGAGGCAAATCAGGGCAATAACAGGCACGGGACAGTAACAGGAGGAGAGCTACTTTGGCATAGTCTCCCTATCAGACTATTGCATTCAGGATGAGTATGTTCATAGCATAATTTAAAGAGAGCATACATTCTAACTTGTATTATGCATATGATAAATATTTCCGAGCGAACACGCATGCAAGTAAGTAACCGTTCACAGTTTGATCGACAAGCAGTATTAACCAAGTCTATTCTCTTTTATCTTGGTTTCTTTTATTATTACTTGGTATCGTTTGATCGGGGCGAAGGAGTGAAGCTGGAAGCAGAGCTAGATAATCGGGTTGGTAGCCACTCACTTAGATTTTGGAAAGAAGAAGGAAAGAGGCGCTTCACGACTCCGCTCGCAAGCCGCCTACTGCTCGTTCACCTGCACACGAACAGCTCGATTAATACTTCTTCCTCTCTTTCCAATCTCGGAATTGAAGTGCAGTTCAATGAACGAAAACAATAAAAACCATCGAAACCGTTCAAGGAAAAACAAGCAAATCCCAAAACCAACTCAAAGCACGAAAGCAACAAGCGACATCGAAAACCGAGGCAATAAAAGATAGCAGCGGAGAGGTCCCTCCTGACTCTGCCGCTAAGCCGATCCTTGGGGCGCAGTCCACTGAATATGGGAATCGATTCCGAAGAAACAAATCCATAACGAGGACGAGTTCTTAATTCAATCTATCCCGATCGAACGATACCGTCTTGTGTTTCTTAGCCGCGCTCCCCGCACCGGGGGAACGGGGCGCTACACTTATTGTCCACCCAATACTCCATAAAGCTCACTCATTATACCAATCAACAGATGTGAAGAGTAAATCATTTAAGTCCAGAGACCTCAGACCCCGACTCTCTCACTCTCTGTCTCATAGTCTAGGGTTTATTACACAATGACCCGCGACCGATGACCGGATACCCGCGAGGCCGCGACCACGACCGAGACGCTCCGGGTGCTCCCCATCTCCGGGTGCTCCCCTTCTCCACACTCCAGCCCAACCGGCGACCGACGACCAGGATGCTGCAGCCCCTCGGCCCCCTCCCGCTCTCGGCTCTTCTAGTCTCCCTCTTCACCTCCTCTGGTAAAACACTATCATCATCACCATCCTCCTTTGAATTAATTTTTTGTAAAATCCTAACCTCCAAATATTTGGTATTTGGTTTGATTTTAATTCACTATTTAATAGGTCTTTGGAATATAATGGAAAATCAAGGAAACAAGAGAAAGAAAAACCATTTTTTCATTCTTTAAACCAAGGGGTGAAACATAAGGAAGTGAAAGTCTCCCCCTCCTTCGAATGTTAATGTTTCAACCCCAAGGGTTGATCATAGGGATGAGATTATAGGTGATTTAAATTCTCTTAAATGAGATCGTACGGACGTATATCAAAATGAGTCCATATCAGCCAAAATTGATAACATTTCCACCGTCTTAGTTCGGAAAACAGTTTCGTCGATTTTAATACTCTTGGTTCCAACAATTTTATTGGTTAGAGTACTCTCCTTCAAAGGATGCAACATTTTATTTTTTACGTTATCTTTTTGAAAATGATAATGCTCTTCATTGCACATTGACTGTCGATGGGTTTAAAAATTGGAAGAGAGTTAATGAGGGGACTCGATGTACATTTTTGACACACATGGGAGGACCCAAATCTACTCATAGATATTTCGTGAAACTATGGAAGATTTATCAAATTTTACTCAATGTGCTTATCTTTAGTAGTTATATTTAATTGACATACAAAGGGAATATAGTTTGGATTATTAGTTACAACTTCATATTTTGAAGGAGGTTGTATGCAGGAACAATCCATGTATTTATTAGAATTTGAAAACTTGTTTAAAATTTAACTGCTGTTAATTATATTTTTCATTATATTTGTATGTCATTTATTTTTATTGTCTTAGAGTCTTAAAATTGTAAATATGAATATGATTCCTAGTAATGAATTAAATCATTTTACCTATATGTCTAGGCTTTTTTATGGTCTAAGAAAAACTTTTAAGTGTGTTGTTTCTTTACATAAGTTGTTTGGTTATTTCTATTATTTCAATCTTCTATATGAAATCAAGTCTTTATAGTTATCTTCTTGAAACCTATTACAAATGGACCTGATAGATTTATATGTACTATCTTCTAAAAGTTGATCTTATATATCTTTCCAGGTTGCTTGGTTGTTCAAGTAAGATGCTCAGTTGTCATCTGAAAATGCAAATGTTCATACCTTACTTGATGCCTAACAACTTGGAGTGCAAGAGTATTTTTTTCTCAAGATTTTGGCATTTTCAGATTCTTGCTTCCTAGTATTCTTTTTTGAAATTGATAGTATATCTTTGGAATAGATGGAAGCAATTATTTTTGGTGAAAAATTATCAACTAGTAAATATTACCAAAATTTAGGCATAAATTTACAAAAAAAATTCTGTCGAATCATTGAATTTACAAAGAAAAGTTTGTCGAATTTTTGGCATAAATTTTTAGAATCTTATAGTAACTACTAGCTAGTCTACCCTACTCCAAAATCCTGGCTCCGCCCCTGGACACAGCCTCTCTCATGCAATTGTATGGATGCCTCCTCGCCATGTGAAGTTAGCACAGATCTTCTCAATCTTAGTGATTGTGATCGTGGGGAGCTTAACTGCCTACAACTAATATAAGACTATATAGCACTGATAACCGATCGGACCATCTCGATGCGGCCCCAAACAACAAGAATTTTTATGTATTCCTAAAAAAAAATTATGATCACAGTCGTTGGATCTTGTTTAAGTCATCTAATTTTAACCATTGATTTGAACGGTTCAAATCAATGGTTAAGATTAGATGACTTAAATAAGATCCAACGGTTGTGATTATGGGAATGCAAAAATACGAAAAAGTCATCATATATATATATATATATATATATATATATATATATATATATATATATGTGTGTGTGTGTGTGTGTGTGTGTGTGTGTGTGTGAGAAGAGGGATCCACATATTCTCGAATTTTTGCATCCCCAAGCATCCATATGTTATCAACCGTTGAATTTTGTTTAAGTCATATAATCTTAACCATTGCTTTAAATGGTTCAAATAAACGGTTAAGATTAGATGACTTAAACAAAATCCAACGGTTGTAAACATAGGGATGCATAATAGGGGGATGTGGATCCCCCCTATATATATATATATATATATATATATATATATATATATATATATATATATATATATATATATATATTCTCCGAAGAAGGTAAATTTTATTCAGGCCCCTTCGAGAGGCTACAACTCAACCTCGAAGGCTTACAACCAATCCAGTCGAAGGCATATATATACAATCCCTAGTCCGAAGGTCCCACCCAGCCCGAAGGCTTACATCTCGGCCCGAAGGCACCATGAACCCAGTTCGAAGGCTCCACGACCAAAGGCACCATGTCCGAAGGTTCCATCCGGCCCGAATGCTTCAAACAGCCGTAGCCGCACCGCACCGCGCCGCGCCAGATCCACCAGCACTGCACCCGCATCGCATCCGTGCACCGTCTGGACCGCACCGCACCGCTCCACGGGCTTGCACTGCACCCTACCACCGCTCTACCATCAATTCCCCCAAAGGAAAAGTAATTGGCGCTGGGGGTCTCGAACCCACACCATTCCGTCCAGGTGCATCGGTCTTAACCGTTAGACTAGACGTCATTTATATATATATATATATATATATATAGAGAGAGAGAATAAGGGAGGTGAGATGGCACCTCACTTCCAAAACAAGGGTGGCGGTGACGTGACACAATTCCAACCACACATTTCATAATTGGCAAATTGCACTTAACCCCTTCCCCTCGTTTGTGTGGTTGTGATTGTGCCACATCACCGCCACCCTTGTTTTGAGAGCGAGGTGCCACCTCACCTCCCTTATTCTCTATATATATATATATATATATATATATATGAGAAGAGATCGGAATTCTCCTATTTTATTTTATTTTATTTTGAGATGTCCAGCATAACTTTCGAGACTTTGTACACGCTGCGTTGTATGTCTTTTTTTATATGTCTTTTGGGATCTCCGTACTTAAGCATCCCCTATTTATATATTATATTCACAATTCATAGCTATGCATATCAAATATGGTGTTTATTTAGTTTCAGATATTCCACATTTCTTGCTGGCAACAGGTTAAACAGTAGCCAAACACTAGTATTTAATTTAGCTTTAGCTGATGAAACTCGGTGACAAACTGAATTGATACAGCTGAAACAGTAGAGTTTACGCAGAGATGTATGCATTCATGATCTAAGTAAAGCAGAGTACATGTTAGCAATAATTAATTACACATTGTGTGAACTTGTTTTTTGTTTTCCCCTTCGTTGATGTAGTGTGCTGTTTGCATAATGGAGAGCAATATGCGGTTGGACAACACTCCCAGTCCTGTATCAGAATCTACATTTGGTAAGGTGAGTAACTCTGTGTGTCAGACTCTACTGAAAGAAGTCTTGGTGTTTGTTTAGTTAACACTTGTAATATCATTTTGAATGTGCATTTGTGATGGTTAGCCTACTCATTCATCTCCGGTTATGATGTCTCGCTGCAGGGACCATATGGTGCCGATTCCGACGATCGAGCTATCAGCATGCCTTCACCAATCGCAGCGCCGATTGAATCAGATCACCGTCGCACCAATTCCATCAGCATGCCAGCGACACCTTCTTTTTGTCTAGGTGTCGATGGGCAGCCAATGCACTCTTCCTTCCTTAATGGTGTCATCCCGCAACTGCAGAAATCCAGATTTTATTTGCAGACTATGCAGGCAATGCTCCCGCAGGCCCGTACAGCCTCACCGGGACAAGTTCCCGGCTCTGCAGAGCCTCCTCGCCCAAGCAAATCCAGGCTCGGTAGGATGAAGGACAGGCGCTTTGATTCGTTCAAGACGTTGTCCGGGAAACTCGAGAGGCGGATATCGACTCTGCGCGGAAGGCCACCGGAACCGGAGGAGGTAGACGAGACAGGAATACCCGAACCTGAGGCTATACCTGCCGTCGATCGCTACTTCGAATCGTTAGAAGGGCCCGAGTTGGAAACCCTCAAGGTAAATGAAAAAACATATTGCACATCAGATCCCCCCATATGAGTATCGGGATCGGTGGTATCAGCAGTATCGGTCGTTTCGAACCGGAGTATCGGATTTATTTGGTATCGAAAAAAAAAGAACATATTCTTAGTAGTGTTGAAATAGTAGTCACATATACCTGTGATAGATAAGTTTTCTTCTTCTACATGCTTTATGCTTTTACACCCTTGTTGGTTCGTCTTTTTCATTCAATTTCCTTCGTCGAACTGGCAGGAAAAGAGACCAATAATTTCGGTATCGGTATCGGTATCGGGGGACCCACAATTTTGACATCGGTCAGTATCGATATCGGATCGGGACATGCCAAACCGTATCGGGATCAGTCGTATCGGCTGATACTACAAACCATGATTTAAAGTTGCACACTAACTAGGTCGAACGGACACGGAAAATGGTGTCCGTATCCGTATCGTGTCCGTATTTATTTATGCGCAACACAGGGGACTAGATACGTACCTATCCAATGACAAGGATTTTGATGATCTTCTGTTGCAGTCATCGGAGGAGCTTGTTCTTCCCGAAGGCAAGAAGTGGCCCTTCCTCCTCCGCTTCCCAGTAACGTCCTTCGGCGTGTGCCTCGGCGTCAGCAGCCAAGTGATCCTGTGGAAGAAGCTGGCAACATCTCCCCCAATGAGCTTCCTCCACGTAAGCCTCGCCGTCAACCTCGTCCTCTGGTGGATATCGCTCGCGCTGATGGCCGCGGTGGCCTCGGTCTACTCTCTCAAGCTCCTCTTCTACTTCGAAGCGGTCAAGAGGGAGTACTACCATCCGGTCAGGGCCAACTTCTTCTTCGCGCCGTGGATAGCCTGCCTCTTTCTCGCGATCGGCGTGCCGCCGAGAGCCGCGGCGTCGAGCCTCCCTCCCGCGCTGTGGTACGTGCTGATGGCGCCCATCCTCTGCCTCGAGCTCAAAATCTACGGCCAGTGGATGTCGGGCGGGCAGCGCAGGCTCTCGAAGGTCGCCAACCCGTCCAACCACCTGTCGATCGTCGGGAACTTCGTGGGGGCGTTGCTCGGGGCGTCGATGGGCCTCAAGGAAGGACCGACGTTCTTCTTCGCGGTCGGCCTGGCGCACTACACCGTGCTGTTCGTGACGCTGTACCAGAGGCTCCCCACGAACGAGACGCTCCCCAAGGAGCTGCACCCGGTCTTCTTCCTCTTCGTCGCGGCGCCGAGCGTCGCGTGTGTCGCGTGGGCGGAGATCACCGGGGAGTTTGGTTGCGCGTCGAGGCTCGCTTATTTCATTGCCCTGTTCCTCTACATTTCTCTTGTAAGTCTCTTCTATCCTTCAGCTCCGTCTCCGACAATGTATCGGACACAATCTAACTGTCGTTGTGCATTACCTGCAGGCGGTTCGGATTAACTTCTTTAGAGGATTCAGGTATCCAGTCATGACCTTTCGGACTAAATCATCCTAATAACTGCAACGTTCCGACTAGGCGTGCAACCCGGGCGGACTAAACCCGAGTCTGATCGGGTAGATCCGTTAGTGTTGGAGATACTCGGATTCGGGTTAAAATATTTGAACCTGATAAAAAAATCGGATTCATGTGTCGGGTTACCCAAAGAACCAGAAACCCCGCATACATATAATTTATATAATTTTATATATATATATATATATTATTTCATACTTCTTAAATAAAAAGTTTAAAGTATAAATTTTTCCACCCAAACTCTTCAACTTCTTATCATAAATCTCATTTCAATTTGTATTTTTGTAATAATTGAGATTTGATTGCTATTTGAGCCCGATAAATCCGATGGACCCGACCCAGTCCGAGCCCAACCCGTTCCTCCGGACTTGGTTTTGGGCTTCATATGTTGAACCCGAGGTCGGGTCGGACTTGAGCTCGGACTAGGCTTATGATTTATCGGGTTGGGCTCGGATTGAGCTCAAGTCCGACCCAACCCGTCCGAGTTGCACCCCTAGTTCAGACGTTTTTGGCACCCTAATCTTTCACTACTCGATTTTGGCATCCAAATTTCACAAATTAGTTTTTGAAAGCGTCTTTCGTCAATTTTGAAATACATTAAAACATACAAGTATTTAAATTGTGGTTTCGTACCACAAGATATGTTTTGGGAGTGGGATCTTCGTGATCTTCAAAATTGATGAAAGATTTTTCAAAAAAATAACAATTTATGAAGTTGGAATGACAAAATCGAGCAATCGAAAATTAACCTTTCATTTCGTTACAAAGATTTTGACTGTTTTTATATATTAATTGATCTCGAACGTCTTAAAAATTTCGGCAAAATTTGCTTAGGTTCTCGCTTGCCTGGTGGGCATATACCTTCCCTATGGCTGGAGCTGCCATCGCAACAATCACATACTCAGCTCAAGTTAACAACTGGTTTACCGCGTCCCTCTCCGTTGTCCTCTCTGCCATTTCGACCTTCACGGTCTCGGTTCTGCTCGTGTCCACTGTACTCCACGCTTTCGTGTTCCATGACCTCTTCCCCAACGATATCTCCATCGCCATTAAGGAGAAGAAGAAGTGCAAGTCTGTCAATAAGCACTCTCACCGGAGGACTGCAAGTTCGGACGCCAACGACGTCGAGTCTCTTGCACCGGTGTAGTCACTCGGACAAGGCCGGCCTGCAGGGGGTTGGGTTGTCCTAACCGGAGCTGATTTTGGTTGTCACCGGCCTCTTGTTAGCCGCTTCTTTTATGTCCTAGGGACTCCAACCTCTTGCAGATCACGTTAGGACGTAAGCAGATAGAGTTGCCTAATTTCGAAGTCTTGTTTGGCTTTACCTCTAGGCCGACCCTGCACTCATCAATAACATGTACCGATGGGTTACCCAAATCATCAGAGAGGAAGTGTGTCCGCGTGTCCTAATGTTACATGGACCGGAATTTTGCTGCCACTGTTACTCTTCGTTCTTCAACAGTTCTAAGCCCATCAACTTCGAGATCATACGGATTTTCTTAGAGGAAATGCCATTCTTACGATATTTACAGTAAAGTCCCTTTATATTACAAGAAAACAAGAAGATATTATCACACCCATCGAACATGTGTGCAAATACTGCAAGTTGCGGTAATGCAGAAGAGTAACCTGTTTGTGTTTCTGTGGTTTCAACTTGATAAGAAAAGTTCATATAAAACATTGTATTATTTTTGTGCTGTGATTTCTATGTGGCATGAGACACAAGACAATGTGTTTTTTTTTTCTATGTGACAAAATTATATTTACACAAGACAATGAGATAGAAAAGTATTCTCCAATGCAAAAGTATTGACAAAACAATAAAAACTATTTTTTTTCAACTTCCAATACAACATTTTCAGTTCTTTTTTTTTATAAATATTTTTATTCAT
Source organism: Iris macrosiphon (assembly GCA_036927795.1). Taxonomy (NCBI): domain Eukaryota; kingdom Viridiplantae; phylum Streptophyta; class Magnoliopsida; order Asparagales; family Iridaceae; genus Iris; species Iris macrosiphon. The sequence goes on along the minus strand of JAYESA010000005.1, from coordinate 20,744,628 downwards.
AATTGATGATGTGGAATAAAATTATTGTAAAATAAATCCATTGTCTAAATCTAGACAACCAACTTCACATTGTCCTTGTCATGTCAACTTCACAACCAACTTCACATTTACACTGGAGAAGTATTTTTGAAATAAGTTTCTGTGATTCATATGTGGCAACCATTTTTTTTTTAAACTCACAACATGGTCGGAGATGCTCTAAGAAAGTTTAGGATACACTATATGTATATATATGCATTTCATCTGTATACATTATAGGCAGAGTCGGTCCGGGACGTTGGGTTGTCCTATCCGAAACTAATTTTGGTTGCCGTTTGACCCTTATTTTGGACCGGTCCTTGGGATCACATGTGACCCAGACCTCTTGGGGGTCAAGCTGAGGATGGAGGAGTTGTCCTTAGCAGGTAGGGGTCATCCAAATTCGAAGTATTGTCGGATTTATCCTTGGGCCGGCCTGATTATAGGTTCTAGGTACAAGATGGACTACCTGCATATAGGTTCAGTAAGTAACAATATTGTACGCTTAAAATGAATTCATTCGGTTGGGCAAAATGTAACTTGGAAACATAACTCGTAAAATATCATGACATGCTGTATGAATATACCCCGGGCATGTGTTGGCCGAAAAAAGCAGTAAAACCAATACCAAATCACTTGAAAATAACGAATCACAAACTCACGCAAGAATCAAGATAGACCAAATACAACGTATATGTGATTATGTGGTAATTTTGTCATCTAGACAAATCACAATCTATATATCTCAAAAATACAAGATTGATTATAAATATATTAAACAATTTGCTCCCAAGTTCAACTCCTCACAAATCTCAAGAAAAAAAACAAGATAAAAAATGAAATCACTTACTAACCATGTGACGATCTCCATGAATGAAGAAAACAACTTCCCGGACAGATCTTTCCTTCCAACCTTCTTGAAGAACGAGTCCTAAGAGCAAAGTACGAAATTTCTTTTAAATTTTGTGGATTGTCTCCCTCACTCTCATTTGAGCATCCTTTGGGCATCCTCCCCTTAGCCTCATTTATATAGGCTAAGAAAACATAATTTAAGGTTAGAAAATTCATAAATTAGTCCAACATCAATCATGGTCATCCAGATTAATCCAACGATCCAAAAATATGTTAAAACAAAACTCGCGCCTGAACCAGATCCCTACATGCGATATACCGTCTGTATATAATATATCGTAGTGTACCGTCAGACCTTCAAAAAAGTTTCTAGCACAAATTTTCCAAATTCAGAATACCAACGATATATCGGCAATATACCTCCAGCTTATTGCCACATTGTTTCCAAACTCGATTTTTGCTCTGTTTTGAGCCTCAATTCAACTACCGATTCTCCGTCACCTTACGTCGTAATGTGCATATTATTCTTCCACATCTCAAAATCAAGACCCTAACCCAACAGATTGGACTCTCCATAATGGTAGTGACATTAACTTAAACTAAACATTATGTTACATTTTATTGGGTTATGTCTTGTTCCTTGCAATTCAGATCAAGTACCCTCAGTGGCAACGAGGGTTGCTATTCAGATTAAGTACCCGTGGTTGCGATACGGGTTTAGGTCAATGATGCAACACATATAAGGGTTCATTAGACTCCACTTTGGCTAGTAGTCGAAGAAAATAAAGAAAAATTCTATAGACAATTCAAAAATTGCTTAGAATAGCTCATTATTTCAGAACAGACAACTCAATTTATTTATTTTTTACTGCCCACACCCCTCCTCCTCCCTCCCAAGCTAATCTGACACCCCCCCCCCCCCCCCCCCCACCCCACCCACCCCCACAAACTCCAGCGACACTCGACCTCGAGGAGAGAAGGAGGAGGCTGAGGAGAGGAGATCGAGGAGAGGAGAGGAGGAAGCATTGGACAGGAGAGGAGGAGGTAGAGAAGATGAGAGGAGGAGGAGGAGAGGAGGAGGAAGAGGAGAGAAGAGGAGAGGAGGAGGAGGACTGTCGAAATATTTGACGGTACTGTCAAATTTTTGATCGTCCTAAAAAAATTATGACGGTCGAAATATTTGGAAAGAACTGTCAATTTTTTTGACAGTCCAAAAGAATTAGGACTGTCAAAAACTTAGACAGTCATTCTTATCGGAAGGACAATGTCAAATTTTTTGACAGTCCTAAAGAATTAGGACTGTCAAAAAATTGGACAATTCTTATTGGTAGGACTGTCAAAATTTGACAGTCCTACCAATAAAAATTGTCCAATTTTTTGACAGTCCTGAAAAAAATTGGACTAGCCTACAACAATTTTTCCAATAGCAAATTTATAAATAACTAAAAAAAAAAAAATTGGCTAGCCTAAATAATTTTTTAAGTGCCTATAAATCTTCCAAAATAAAAGGCAAAGCAAAGGATGTAACAGGTAGCCTCATTCAAAGAGCACTTGGCAAGATTTCCCCCTTTTGCCTACGCTCTTTGTCCAAGCACCGCCTGGAAGCCCTTTTTATTTTGAAAATGTGGAGTGGATAAATAGTTAGATTGGTAGGGTTTTGTTCAAAGAATCGTGAGAAAAGAAATATGGCAGATTACTTGACAACATTATCAGCACGACCCAAATTACCCTTGATAATACTTTCAATCCAATGCAACACAGAGGAGATTATAAAACAAAGAACAAAAGGCTTTCTAAACACCATGACCTTTGTCGTATGTTTAAGTCGCTACCATGGTCCTTGATTTTTGTTCACAATGGTACCGCAAAGATTTCCTGTTTCATTATTTGTATCGAAGATTTCACATTCATAAACCCAAATTTCTTTTGGGGTTACCACTTTACATCCAATCACAGACTTTTTCTTAGAATTTGGGACCGTAAATTGTTACCATTACCAGGTTAAGGCTAGGGTAGTCTTTTTTTTTTTTTTATCTATAGGGGTAAGATTGTCCTAAATTGTCGGGTATAATGGTGACTAAGAGCATCATTTGCTCAAAATTTAGAAATGTAAAATTGGTTGGATTTGTATGATAATAGTAGAAAATGATAAAATGAACTTTGGTCCCAAAGATTGTGGTCAAAATTTAATATGAAAAAAAATGTAAATCTAAAATTGGGCTCTAAATTGGGACTTACTATTCTACAAAATATTTTTCTACATTCTGAATCTAAAAATTCGCAGGCTCAATCTATAGCTCATGTGGATAGATTAGACCTGAAAATCTAGAAATTGAAGTTAGGATAGCTCTTACTATTCTACAAATTGAGCTTCTACATTCTGAATATAGAATCTAGAAATTGGGAAGAGCCTTACTAATGATGCTCTAACAAAGAGTAACAAATATACTTAAAAAGTCCATGGTAGTGCCTTGAAACTGAGAAAATAAAAAATCATTGTAGCAATGTCAACATAAGCAAAGTTTCATGGTATCTAAGTGCAAATAAGTCAAAATAAAATACTATAATAACAGAAGTATGTCGTCGCCACCACCTTTCTCGTCTTTATGAATGTGATGCGACTCATTTCAAGTGTGCAGTTCCTATCTTACCAAATATATGCATTACAAATATAAAGTAAATATGACTTGTTTTAAAATACTATATATATATATGTTTTGCGAAGGGAATATATAAGAACGCACTCGTACTTACTCTTTTTTTTCACTCTTACATGCAATCAACAAACATTTGAATCTATGTTACTACTGCAAAGAAGTTTAGGTCGCGTCAACGCTTGCATTCTTCTCAAGCTTAGTATTGGTTAAAATTAAAACATGGCTGAATTGCAACTTGATGCCCTCAACTATTCCAGTTTTTAAACTTGATATACTAAATTTTTTTACTCGATAACTTGTAACCATCAACTATTGAATATTTTAAATTTGATACCCAAAAAAAAAAATATAAAATCATCCTCCTCCCTCACCCTAAACTTTTTTACTCGACATCCCATTACTTTCGGCACATAGATCATATCAGTAGGTAAAAATTACATAATCAAATTCCCAAATATTGGCACCATACTGCAGCATATGTAACAGCCATGAAGAAAAAGAAATCTGACAACAGCTCATATCAAAAAGCTTCTATGATTTCAAATAAATTTAGTCACATTCTACAGAAACTGCAATATAAAAATGATACAAGAACCAATTGCCTGATAACTCAAATACATGACAACTAACAATACAGGTCATAATTTGCATGTCATTTCATCAGATCTAAGAAAACAAAGCCATTCCACAGACTATGCAAGAGCATCGAAGCCAACAAGTTCCTTGACCTAGCAAATACTGCCCCCATCACCATTCCAAGGAATACCAATGGCAAAAGCCTCTGTGCATTAAAATGTGCCAGTGCAAAAGCAATAGCACTAACCACAATGGACCAAGAAAGAGGCATGTACCTTGTCAGCGAGGGGAGAAGGAAGCCACGAAATACAATTTCCTCCCACACCGGTGCACAAACTGAGACCACCACTGCATACAGAGCCATGGCCACAGGATCACGTGCAACGATTGACTGCTCGACGCTTGAAACTCCAACAGGTGGGGAGGGAAGGGACGGAATCATGTTAATGTTGAGCTGAGATAAGAAGTTTACCAGTGGAAAGAGGAGACACCCTAGGCCTACATCAAAGTGCCAGGTACCCTTGAGGCTGAAGCGAAACCAACCAGAAGGGAGGGGCCTGAATCTAGAAAGACAACGGTGGAGGATTGCAATACCAGCAAGGCCTTCAGCTACGTCGGTTAGGAGGCTATACAGGGCCTGACCTCTATGGGTTAGAGATTCCTTACTGAAACCAGAAGCATGGGCCAAGAAGGGGATTATCCAGGATCCAACAAACCAAAAGGAAGCTATCCAGAGAAGCATAACCTGTACCAACGCATAGACATTATTTGTGTTCACCTCCAAAATATTCCTATGCAATTCCATCAATCAAAGAAACAGTTTTACCTGGATAATGGTTTCCGCTGTCCATGGTACTGTCCAAGGTTCATTGTGTATTGAGAAAAATCTATATACTACCTAGACCAAGATGTTGATGTTATTAGATGGTCTCGCTAAAACATCCAGAAGAAACAATATGAAGATAATTCAAGATTTTTCATGTATAAGCTCCATAAATGATGGTGTGGCCATTGGCCATTGGCCAGTGTTTAATGCGCAAACCAAAGGTTCATTAATAGTAGTTAGAACGGTAAACAAGTATAGTGCATCACCATTACCAGGAATAGATGTTGCTCATGTTGTTTAGAAATGTATAATGTCATTCTTAGTATGCTAAAAAATGCATATATTTATATGATAACCATCAGTTTATGTGTGATAACCATCAGATTTCATCTTGTAATAGCAGTGCTAACTAAGATAACACCACTTCGGTAATGCAACACTCATCTGTAGGTTCCATGATCTGATAAAGGTATCCTTTGCTATGTTGTCATAGATGACGCCCAGGCGCACCAATGCAGTCTACACGTGCAGGTTGGAGAGGACTCCCTTCGACCTGGGTGTGGCAATGCTCGCCTAGGTGACCGCCTAGGGTCGCCCAGGGGAAAAAAGGTGAGATCTAGTCGGGTTTTAGTCGGGCTTAAAAAAAAAACTTGTTTGTTTCTTCTTCTTTTGTTGCTGCATTCTTCTTCTTCTTTTGTCGCTGCTTTCTTCTTCTGCTGTTGCTTCTTCGATTTTTTTCTTCTCCTTCTGTTTCTTCTAATTTTACTACTGCTTGTTCTGTTTCTTCTTCTGTTGCTGCTCTGTTTCTTCTTCTTCTTCTTCTTCTTCTGCTTCTTCGATTTCTTCTTATGTTTCTTCTTGGATTTGTTGCTTTTATATTACATATAGTATATGTATAGTCGTATACATAATTGCATAATTACAAGAGGAATCCTGGGCGGACGCCTAGGCGAAGCAGGTGGCCTGTCGCCTACAACATATATCCTTTGTCCATAACACTGCGTGAGTTTACCAAAACTATGCATTATGCAATACCTGAAGTTCAACTAATAAGATCTATTTACTTAAGGGAATTGCACTTGATACTTCATTGTGAAGAGGGTACAATGTTATTACTCAATCAAAATAATTGTTCACATGTCAGCTAGTGGGTGTCTGAGAACACAACAGTTCAATTATGAAGAGGGTATAATGTAATTATCAATCTAATAGTTGCTCACATGTCTTCTACTGGGTGTGTGAACACTTAATCTCTGTTTTATAATTGCTCACTGTTAGCTGGTGGGTGTCTGAGAACACAACATTTCAAGTATGATGGGGTATAATGTTATCATTGATCTAATAGTTGCTCACAAGTCTTCTGCTTGGAGTGTGAACACCTAATCCCTGCTTTATAAAACCAACCACATAACAACCCTGAACATGTCAGGGGTGCGACATTATTATTTCAGTAAGTAGTTGCATGCCAGGCGTGTCAGCAACTTAAAGGGAAAATTACGATTGTATCGTGACCAACTTACAAAAACAAAATGTCATCGTCCTGATGCAATGACAATAAAACGTTAATTCCAACAATTAAAATTAGGTTCAGTAGGATATCATATTACCATTGCATATATTCGCACTATTGCACCAATAAGCAAGGATCATGATTAGAAAGAAAAATCCTAAATCCCCAAGTTTGAAGACAGAAGTCTTGACCTCACCTACATGTAGGGGTGAGCAAAAAGCGGTTCAAACCGAAAAACCGACCCGAACCAACCCGAATAATGCATTCGGTTCGGTTTTTCCTTTAGACGGTTCGGAAGTCGGTTTTCAGTTTGAAAATTTTCGGTTTTCGGTCCGGTTTTCGGTTCTGGGTTTAGGCGGCCGAACCGAACCGAAAACCGAAATTATTTGGTACATTTACTAATTTACGGTAATTTAACTTGTATTTTAAGTTTTAACCGAAAACCGAACAAGAACAGATTTTTTTTACTGTATTTTAACTTGTATATTCAAAAATTTTACTGTTATTTAGGTATAATGGCTTTTGTTATAAGGCCCGGCCCAATTGGCCCATAAAACCGAACCGAACCGTAAAACCGAAATTCATTTTCGGTTCGGTTTTGATCGGTTTGTTAACGTTCGGTTCGGTTTTCGGTTTGTAAAAAATCGGTTGTCGGTTTTTTCGGTTTTTGAAAGTTCGGGTCGGTTTGGACCGAACCGAACCGTTGCTCAGCCCTACCTACATGTCGCCCAACATCTGATACCGATAATAATCTGACATTTGTTTTTTTATTACCTTCGCAGAAACTTCCAGAAGTCTTGGTTGAGGGTTAGCTACTATCTGCTAGCATGTGTTTTCACACTACTGTTGAAAGTTTGAAACCCCAAGGGCCCAAGCCTTTTGTAACTTTGTTATTATGGAAAATAATACTATAACAATCAAACAACAACAAAGCTTTTATCCCAAAACAATTGGGTTAACTATTTGAATCTTTTCCTTCCATTCAGCTCTGTTAGGGGGAACATATGCTGCAAAATTAACAAAAACCAAATAGTTTGTACAGCATCAGTCCAAGTTAGGCCTTCCTCTAGCTTTGGCAGCTCCATGAGCAATATCTTATCACTCATCCTAACCAGTGCATCTATTGGTCTAAGTTGCAACTCCCAACCACCTCAAACAATTTTATCTCATATTATCCTCCATCTGTGCCGCCTCCAACTTTTCACAAATACACAAATACGCTCAATTCTTATCCTATATTCCAATGTATAGCCACTCATCCATCTTATAATCCTTACATATACTCTCGTTTTCTCTATATGTTTTTTAATTGCTAGCTCCAGATCCCAAAAAAAGTACGAGTGCTATGAAAGTTGTCTTGTAGAATTTTCCTTTCATGGAAAATAAAATTATGAAATTCAAAAAAGAAATAGTATGGAAAAGAATTATTGACCCCCAAATCAAAGGATTTAACTACATTAAAGATGCTTGCAGCATTTTCTTATTTTTACTCTATTGCAAGTAGTTAAGGTAGTCCTCTTATGCAGTAGCGCCATAAGCCTACTACTCACCACATTAGGATAGCAATACGGCACACAGCTTTTGCTGAACACCCTAAAACCTTCCTGCCTATTTGACATTGCACCAAGTGATGTAATGCACCACATAATTGCACAGGGTTGGAATAGATATAACACGCTGCTAATAAGGAGTGCCACATCGTTTATTGTATAAGAACTCCTACTGTATAGGTGATTAGACAGTTTTGTGCCGTGCAACCCACCTTTATCCGAGCCCGGGATCAACAGTGAAAAATAACACACGAAGCAATAAACAAAACATATGCAGATTTTGAATTGAGTCATCTTGGCTAGCCATGTTTATATCTACTCACAGTTATTATACTGCTATGTATACATGAATTAGAATCCAAAGTCGTACAATATTTAATTTATGTTCATATTCATTTGTGACAATTATTAATATCAACTATGAAAACTGAGAGACTCATAATCCGTCAGAATCCATCTGTTTCCTCTTCTATCCATTTTAAATTTGTACCTGATAGTTCAAATAAGATATCAATTTCCTTTATCAAATATCCCATATCTATTTGTATCCACTACAAGTGCACCCCTAAGTTTCGAGAGACAACCTGTTGTTCTCTCAGGAAATCTGCTAACTAACAAACCCAACTTTCTACAAGATTTACTAGCTTCTTTCTATTTTTTTCCATGGTGCAAGGCAGGTTCCTCCAATAAATGAGTTCTTTCAAAATTTATCCTACTTTTAGGAGCAGGTAAATGAGTTCTTTTAAATTTCTCCTACTTTTAGAAGCAGGATAATTATAAGAACAAGTGTCGGTCTTCCTTCTTCAGATATTGTAAGTTGTAACCTTGCTCAACCCTTTATTGTGTCTTAATTGTCAATTCAAGGTATTCTGCTTGAAAAGTCATTATGATAATTCCTCTTGATGTTAATGGCTTCTTGCTCTTAATATGGTGTGAGTGGGTTCTTCCTTTAAAGTCTGGCAACTTAATATCACCGCAATGGTGCGTTTATGAATCCTTATAGTTCCCACCATCATGCATTTTGCAAGTTTTAGCTTTTCAATTACCTGAGAAATGCCTCAACCATAGGAGAAAAGGTCCACCTTTTGAGCAAAATTGTTCATACCCCTTCTACATACTATCCAAATTAAGATCCAAAGGTAAACTACCATCCACAAACTAGAAAGTGTTGGTTTAATATATTTTAAATGTGCTTTCTCTTCAGAATGGAAATAATCCTGCTAGAGATCCACATTTACAAGGAAGATTAATATAAAAATAACACATCCATAGTAAAACTTATAAACCATGTGCAAGTCAATCCTCAGCTGGTGAAGAAGTTTCAAAAGGGAGTGGGGGCATTGAAAAGAAAAAACAGGTATGGCCCGCTTAAGCTGCCAGATAATATAACCAAATTACTGGTTTCCTTTTAATACGTTGGGGTTTTACCAACTCTGTTTGTGCCACCAACATCTTCGATGTCATGAGGTATGATACACGCATATATAACGCAGACCCTCGCTTCTGTTAGATTCCTTGACACAAATTTGGATCAACTCATAGGGGTTTGATGTTAAGTTGACTTTCGGGATAAATATTTAGTCAATTGGTTTGAGAACATCTTCTGACTTCCGGTTGTGTCCCATAACAAACTCTGTTACAAACTTACAATATAACAGGCTCGAGTGATTATAAAGACAGTGATGGCTATGATGATAGCCAAATCTCTACCCAACATTAAAATTCTTTCAATAAACTTTTTTTCTTACATATCCTACCAACTGGATGTTAGGCTCTGGTTTTCAGGAGAATACTAACACAAGTATATTATCTTCCCCCCATAATACAAGCCCTAAAGTGCTTCAGAACTAATTAAGCCTACATGAAAACCGCGTGCAAGAAGAAAACTATATCACCACAGTTGCCAAGAAATCATTGCATTGGTTGGAACCACGTAAGAAGGTTAGAATTATATAAGTTAATAGGATGTTACATAATTCCCCAAAATAGGGGTAGAAAAGACACTTCTAGAAAGACTATCGACATAGAAGTATATTTTCTAAAGTTTGTGATCCTTTGTTGTTTAAGCTTAAACAGCATAAGCCAAAAGCTAAGGTTATCTACCTGCCAACTTACAAACTGATTGTATAGGTTTAATGGCATATGTTCATCATTTTCTCATGGCTACTTGGCAAGGAATTTGGCACCAACATACAGGAGGGTTGACGTCAGGTCAACAACCGATCACAAAAAATTGATCTTTTATGGAGCTATCTTATGATCCATAAACAAGGCTTGGATGATAACACTGACGACTTTATAAAACACTCATAGCAACATAATTAGTAGAATTAATGAACAGCTACAATCCTCTATCAAGTGTGACTGAATAAATATACAACTCAAAAAGGATCTAAGAAGACCTGAGTATAACAATGTGATTGCTTGCGGCCATAGGATGAATTATTAAACAGTTTTGCCAGCAAGTTTCACTAGACTTTCACCGACCAAATGTTCATCCCTATTAGGATTGAAAAACTATAAAGCTGAAATCTAGACAAGAACCAACCCCATGATCCCTGGTTTAGAAAGAAATTGAAGTATTGAACTTGGCAGTACTAATTAAAGTGCTGCTCTGCTCTGCTCTGCTTGCATATCCTCTATTGCCAAAAAAAGAAGGGTTCTAAGGCAGTTATATGAAAATAGGCAATGTTAGAGATTGTGGTCCTCTGTTGTTTACCTTATTCTTTACTCTCATCTGAGCACAAGATAATGAGAGATGGCTAAGGGTGTCCATTACCTCCAAGGGAGCCCACGTACTAAAAAAAGTGAAGATTATCCTATGAGGCACAAGACAACTGTTGCTGAAAAGGTCAAATTAGAAGGTTCTCAATATTTTGTGATTTAAACCTGACAAAAGACCCTTTAATCTTAGAGACTCCATATCCTTTTTCTATATATTCCTCTTAACAATAGGTCATACTGTTGGCTTCCTTTGATAAACATCATTTTATATATAAGTCTTAATACTATAGTAACGCTTCCTCTGATAAACATCATTTTACATGCAAGTCTTAATACTTGGTAACGAAAGCAAGCTCCCATGAAGGACAGGGGCTAGAGTTTGAGTGTAATAGTTTATGATCTTCTACTTGCATCACCTTCATGGAAATTTGATTCTAACACTTCGATGTCTAATAAAACTTTTTTCATTTTCTTTTATAGTCTAATAATATCAAATCACACTATAAACTTTAAATCCAAATTTTGCACCTTCATGATCGTATAGACTACAGTTCTAACTTTTAAGTCAATAATAAACAAACATTACGGTTTGAAAAGATTTTGTGAAGAAGGATCATGCTAGCATTGCCAAACGATGCTTCTTAAGTAATCTTAACACAGTCACAACCAAGGAAGTGCTGTACTGATACTCCAAAGCTGTGGCATCTCCATGGCACATCATGTAGGTCAGAACAAGGTTACTCTCACATACACTACAACAACAAAGCCTTTATGCTACAGCAGTGGCATACAACTTTGGACCTAACTGACAGTCCCGTTACCTTTCCAGAGAGGGGGATCCCTATTGGCAACACCCACTCTAGTAGTTGCCGAACTACTGAACCAGGAGAGTACAATGTTCCGGCTCCTCTTTCTTCACTTCAGGGATGGAGATCCTACGGTAGGGGTAGGTAATAGCAGGCACAAGCACTTGATCGAAGGGACCAGCACTTCTATTCCACCACCCGCAGCGAGAAGCAAGGAATGTTGTAAATGGAGGGAGGTCAAAGAAAGAGAAATTACCTATTCATATAGTGATCTATGATCAAAATAATATATAGACTTGTCCTATAAATAGAAATATCAAAACTAAGAGTGTTTAAGGGTGACCATTCAATTGGGAATGGGACCTACCGGCATAATGCACAGTGGGAAATCAAGGTCTCATGGCCTAATTTCGTGGACAAACATAACGCACGGTGGGAATTCAAGGTCTCGTGAACTAATTTCCTGGAGAAACTTTCCCATCGGGCCTATGGATGGATCCTTTTAGATCTACGAGTTGACCGTTCACATGAACATACGTAATCTATATTTGAGCGTTCCACTAGGCCCCTTAGATGATAGGTGAGGAATCGCTCTTGATTTGATCTATTAGGGCATACAACTCCGCCGAGTCGACTAGCATCCCTTTCCATTGCGAATTTTTCGAAGAAAGACGACGAGTATAGGATCGTATTCACTTTTCCTGGTCCTCCTATACCTTCTCATGTTTTATGTGTGAGCCACAATCAGGTCTCTTTAAGATCCAGTTTCATGAAGTAGGTTGGGCTAGGAGAGAGGTTCCATATTGCATATTAGTAAGTGGGGCCTTGAATTACACCGGGGTCTGAGAGTCTACAACCTATAGAGGAAGAATTACCTGAGTAATGAAAAATAGTATTTTTTTTATATTAGTTGAGTAGGCATGGATATCTTTTTGCAGAGAAACTTGCAAATCAAGTTTCGGCAAGGAGGGAGTCGACCAAACCTTATGAGTACTCGTACTATAACAATTTTGATGAACAATCACACCCTTTTGAGAATATAAATCTCTTTCGACACATATATGATTCAAAAGATGATGCAGATTTGGGTCAAACACATTTATTAGAATTTGAAAATAGAGTGGTTGTACGGTCCAAAACTCGTCTACATATGATTGTAACACCTGCTAATGTACATCATAGTTGGGTTGTACCCTCCTCACATGTCAAATATGTTGTTTTACTTGGTCGTTCAAATCAAACCTCATTTCAGTACAAGGAGTTTAGTGATGGTAAGTGCATTGAGATTCGTGAAATTGATCATGCCTATATGCATGCGCCCAGGTATATAGGCCAACTCTTGAGCCTACTTTGGCTCAACCACACTACCCTACCCCGAGGTTGAGCCACCCAAGAAGTAAACTATTATAGCGAGTGGCTTGAGCAGTTGAGAGACGAGGAGCAAGGAAATAGATAAGATAAAAAAAGGGTCCACGCACCTGGTAGAGCAAATGAGAGGATTAGGATAACGAACTTGAAATGCGTAGCCTTCAGCAGTCGACAAGCAACTAGTTAGATGACGCCATAGTTGATGGTGTTCCTCTCTGTGGCTAGCACTCGAGAAACCACGAGGCATTCCATACAATGCAAACAAGTCTTCGGGATGATGCCCCGGCAAAGACCTCAATTCTCACTAGAAGGTCGAACCAAGGACCTATAGAAGTGGGGACTAGCCGTCCCGATAGCAACGCAACAATATCCTGAAGGAGGAGTTAGAGGCCTCATGGTAGCATGGACCTCTTTTTCATTCTCGACCATGCGAAGGGGCCGGTCCAAGATCGTATTGTTATTTCAAAAGATAATTAACATATATTTCTTGTTCGAATCATTTTCTTCCATTTAGCTCTATTAAGGACCATGTCCTATGTAACACTACCAAAAACCTCTTTTAAAACTCCAATCCATGTTTGTTTAGGCTACAGCTAGTCCAGTGGCTCCTTTAACTACAATCTCATTGTTCCTTACTGGAGCATTTATCGATCTGCATTGCACAACCCCAAACCACAAACGATTTTCTCATCTTATCCTCTATTGGAGCCACCCTATGTTGCACGTACACGAGAAAATGGTGCATGTATCCATATCGTGACCATACCCATATCCGCATCCATACTCATGCAACAAAGGTGACTAAACTCTACATATTTGACAATGTCCCTATCTCATACTCGTATTGTCTCATTATCCCTATTTGTGTCCGTATTTTTGCAGCATGGACGTCACCACCAACTTCCCATGAATATTGCATTTTAACCTATCTTTTATATAACGTCACTCATTTATCTTAGCATTTTCATTTCAGCTATACTAATTTTTTGGGCCTTTTTTATTTGTTTCTTAATTGCTCAACACTTTGAGGAGGTCCTATAGATTGGGATGTATAGATCTGACACACAAATGCAACAATTGTGTATGATTGTCCGATCTTATGTTCTATGATATCCCCTTATTCGGCAACTACACGACAGAGTTCAGAAGTTCTAGTGGAGATGAGTGGCACCGCCGTGTTCATTTAACAAAGACATCACCAAAATATCATTATGCAAAGGATAACCCACAGAATAACCACTCAGAAGTAACGGTCTAGCTATCTATAAATACCTCACCTTTCGAGTTATAGAAAACCAACTGTTATTTTCGGTGCTCGACTCGTCCAATTGAGTGCTCTCCGCTTCACCATTCGGCTCGACATCAGCGAACTGGAAACACTCGCTACTGGAAGAGGCCTTCTCTTCTTCGTGCATGAAGCAAGACACTCGATCCAATCTCCATCTCTGCTGCGTTTACAAAACAATTTAAACATTCGTCCAGATCAAAGTCGATATCGAAAAAGAGAACCGAGGAATTACCAGCTTCTTGGCAGCTCCACGAGGAGAAAAGAACTGGAGGCCTCCGAGCCGCCTAGTGGTGAGCGAATTCGGAACCCTAACCCTAGATTTCGGTTGGGGAGGGAGGAGAGGGGCCGGCAGTGGCTGCGCCAGGCACCGCCAAACGCCGGTCATGAGGAGGAGAAGGAGAAATCCTAACCCTAAGAGGAAACCTTGACCCTAATCCGCCATTGATTTTTTTGGCGCGGGAGGGTGGGGACCGGAGAGCAAAACTGCTCCTCTCCGAGCCAAAGAAAAGAAAATAGTAGGGGAGAGGAAAGGAATTAATAGAGAGGGTATGGATCAAGTTGTCTAAATGGGCGGGTCGGCCCAAAAACCACCGCCCGAAAACCACCACGGATCCGGCCCTGTCAAATCTGGTCTGGGCCGGTCCAGATCCGGTCAACGATCCGGACCGGCTCGGACCACCTCCTCTGCGGGTCCGGACTGGGTCGGCAGAATCAACCCGTAAGTCCGGTCCGGTCCGGTCCGGTAAGCAACTTCGCTGATCCGGACCAGTTCGAAATTGGGTCGGACCGGCCCAATTTTTTATTTACTTTAATATATATATATATATATAGGTGTCCGAGAAGGTTGATGTATTCCCATTTGGCATAGTAATGTGGAAAATTCTCACCGGCGATGAACCTTATGCCAATATTGTCACGCCCCAGTCCCAAAATACGTAGAACCAGGAATACGTGACACGCCAGCTACGCATTCGACCAGACTCTGGTCTGACTCGAATACGTATAAGCTGTAATATAAAGGGAACTATCTAGATATTCCATAAATGTAAACCTCTATGTCTCAATCCACAATGTACATCAGTATACAAGAAAGAGCTATATGTGCTAAGGTCGGCCGTCCAATAACACACTGACTCGAATAGACTCGAGAAGAAGTATGAGTCTACAAAACTAGGCTACAACAGCAGATGAATAATCAATGTAAAATAACCATAATACCGGTAGATATAATGTGAGTACCTGGTACCATGCTCGCAAGATATGCCACTCCATCAGTATCTCCAAGTGCTCCGTAATCGTCTATGCTGCAAAACTGGCAGGGAACCAGGTCCTCAGAGGGACGTAACAAGGTACAGAAATATAGCATGCCAAGTAAGCAGAAAGTACAAGTGCACGACAGGGTACTCTATCATATCCAACTAGTGTGACACAGTTTAAAGACAATGTTCGACGCGTGGGCTGTCCAAAATAAAACCGTAGCTCCGAACACAGAGACACACGGGGCGTACCGTAGCTCCGAGCACAGAGACACACGGGTGATACACTACTCTAGAATACATGATCACTACATATACATATATAAGCGCGTGCAGAGTAGCCCAAACGTCTAGTAACTGTCTTCCCCTTCCCCAAGCGGTCAACGATTGTGCGTTGAACCTGGCCCTCTAACTACAGTCTTGACTCACAGATATAACTCAACAGACGCGACCCTAAGGTCGTCCCAGTCTCTGGTCATGATGTCGGTATCAGGATACAGGAATCTGGCACGATCACAGTGTATGAGTGTGTCCTGGGGTGTCGATAAACTCTGGTACGCATATCGAGAAACTACGAATCATCCAACAATCTTCCTAAGACGTTACGACGTACGTCTTCACCCGGTTGTGAACCGGACGCGAAGTACCGAACGTCAGCAATAATACGTGCACAATGTACATAACGAAACAATAAATATCTGTAACTGAAATACAGGGTAGTAAGGTACACTTGCCTGCGTCCGGCTGCTGATGACGGGGTCCCGGTACCACGTCCAAGTCCTCAGGTCCCGTAGTACCTAGAGATGAGATACAAACCCAATCAAAATCTATCACACGGCAAGCAGGGACGTGACACACATTTATACATATGCTTAGCCTCAGCTACAACTCACAGGGACACGACGCTAGAGGGTTGTCCAAGGTTGACTAAGGGTTTATTTCAAACACGATCAATCGCCCGTTTAATACCATCAGAACAATCCTCAATCATATACCTTTAGTTATCACTCGTCTTAAAACTACTCCTCGATACATTTCACAATAACTACTACTCAGTTAAGTTCAACATTATTTATCAATTCTCAAAGAATGTCTAATAGTTCGATATTGCATAATATTTCACAATCAATCTCCTACTCCTCAATGTCCATCAATGTTTTAATATCACAACATTTCACAACCATTTAACCCTACTCACCAACAATAATCAATTGCATAAAAATGAATAAGTAACTCATTAAAATCTCTTATAACATTTAAACTCTATACTCCTAATAGCATACAGGAATCCCTAAACTAACTAAGTTATAAATAACAAAATCATAATGTTTAAACCTGCTCCTCTACAACCCTCAAAGTGTTTATACTCAAATGTAATAACCCCAAGATTTTCCATGCATTTATAAACCCTACTCATCAAGTCTAGCTTCTTAAACCCTAACCTTCACTATGTTATATTAAGCCATGATTAATACTACACTGCTCAAGAAGATGGGGAAGAGTTTACCTTGGCGATGCGTAGTGGTGGTGTTGGCCGGTTGATGGAGAAGAACTCGATGCTGCTCGGCTGTTCGTCATCGACGAACTGTAACTGATCGCTCAGTTGATCGTCGCGTTCCATACAATCGGTCACCAGACGCGTCGACGAAGCTTGCCCGTGGATCTCGCGACGGAGGAACGTTTGCCATGGTTCGCACTCAAAGCCGGAAGAAGTTGATCTCCGCCGTGGCTCTGGTCAAGGAGAGGAGCTCCGGTGTTTAGTGTTGGCCGGAGGGTGACAGTAAAAGGCGACGGGAATACCAGACCGGAGGTGATGGAGGTCAGTGGTCGAGGAAGTTACTAGCCGGAGGAGTCTGGAGGCGCGGGGGTATGCTCGTCCGGTGGTGCGGAGCTCGGGGGAAAGACTGGCCGCCGGAGAAACACAGCTGGAGGTGGAGTGTGACCGGAGGAGGGAGCTATCGTGGAGTCGGGCACGGTCGGAACGGGTCAGTGCTCAGGGTCGTCGATGGCAGTACTGGCCGGAGCGGGAGAAGTGTACTGTGGGTCAAAGCTGGACAGCGGCCGGAGTGCACCGTCGGGTCGAAGCTGGATATCAGGCCGGAGGAGCACTGTCGGGTCGAAGCTGGATATCAGGCCGGAGTGCACTGTCGGGTCGAAGCTGGATATCAGGCCGGAGTGCACTGTCGGGTCGAAGCTGGATATCAGGCCGGAGGAGCACTGTCGTGTCAGCCGCTGGAGATGCACAGTGCACTGTGCACAGCGGCTGGAGGGGGATTGCTGTACTGTCGGGCTGCGCAGGGGTGCACCGCACAGTAGGGGCAGAGGCGCTGACCGGACGGAGAAGGTAGCTCGGTGTGGAGGCAGTGGCCGGCTCGCCGGAGATGAGAAGGGTGGCTGGGAACTCAGTCGGGTTGTGTTGTAAGAGAGATAAAGAAGAAGAAGAAGAAGAAGAAGAAGAAGAAGAAGAAAACAGGAATTATGCATGGAGTTCGGCTGAGTGTGTAGGAAGAGGGAGGAGAGAGAGAGGGGGTGGGGTGGGGTTTTCTATGCATTGGGATTAGGGCCGGCTTGGGAGGAGTGAAGGTGGGTGATGTGTTGCTTTATAGGGGTGTGTGAAGGAGATGGAGGGTTGTGATCAACCTATTCAAAATGTAAGGTTGTGATTTATCATGAAGGGGAGTGGGTTTCTTGTCACGCCCCAGTCCCAAAATACCGTGGGACCGGACGCGTGGCAAAGGCCAGCAGTACGCACCAATGGACCAACTCAATATAATGGATCCATCAGGGCATACTTAAGCTGTAAAACAAGTCCACGACAATCATGGCACAACTAATCTCATCCACACAAGAAATAAACATGATCCACAGAGTAAATAAGGAATGTAAATCATCAGCTAGTCTCAACCAAGTACTTCGGGGAAATAACCCGATAAATATCTAATACATTGGTTCAACAGAACAGAAAGTAAATGACTGAAATAAATAATAAATACTGAGCATGAAACATGGATGCTCAGGAGAAGTCCTCGGCTAACACCTCGTCCTCGGATGGCGGTACAACTCCTGGATCAGCTCCTGCTCCGGTCCCGTATACCTCGGGATAAATCTCGTCCTCAAATCCTGGGGACAAAATTCGGATCCAGGTCCTCAGGGGACATAGCAAGGTACAAGAAAGCTCATGCCAAAATGAATAAATAAACAGTGCAGCAAATAAATGACTAAATGAAGCAATAGGGTAAATATGTAACCAATCTAAGTGAAATGCAAGTGAGAGCAACACTAAAACTCAGGCTGAGCCACTACAAGCTCTGTGTCGGGGAGCCGGTAGCGGTAATAACCGGTAGCGGGTCTAGCTCTGCTACGAGAGTCTACGACCTCTCAATAATAGAAGATATATATGTAAACAGCCTGTAGCATGTGTGTCTCTCCCCACCCAATGTAACCACGCGTATCATGACCATAACGTCTCATGCCCATGTCAAGCGCGATCATAACTAATGCACAAGTCAATAAAGTATCTAAGAATATAATGTCCATGTCCTGTATCCTATACAGAATCACCATGAATATCTCGGGAAAATCATGTCTCATGAATAGTGTCAAGTGTCCTGGGCCATAGGGTACTTGATAAGACAAGTACGAGAATATATAGTGTCACGGATGTCCATCTTTAGATGACCGTACCCAACACTGCGTACCGTGTCGGCACCCGACTGATAATCGGACGCTAAGTACGTCACACGGTTCTAGGTTAAGCATGTACAGTAATATATATATAAATCAAGGAAAATAGATAACTAAGCTGCAGAGTTTGGCAAGGTACACTTGCCTGATGTCCGAATACCAACAACTGTCCCTGTATCGGTGGATCCGGTAGGTACCACTCCAAAAGCTGTAATAAACATCACCACTAGTCTCAGAAGATGTCAAATAGCTAGAAATGCCTGTTCTTACGTCCAATTTGGACACAGGGGCAAAAAGGTCATTTCCGGATTAAAGCGGGGTCCCCATGTGGGCCACTTCACACCGAAAAGCGTGTCAGGGTCAAAGGTCTCTAAATTCCACAAATTCAGTGTCTACAAGTCAGGAACGATGACACGAACCCAACGGAACTTCCAGAATTGTATTCCGATGAGCCGATCTCAAAATCACCCGTCAAGTAGAGCCTGTGGGACCCACGATACGTGATTTTGTCAACGTTCTCGGAATCGGACCAAACTTGGGTCACAGGACCAGCGTATTGCTACGAGTCCGATGGCGCAAGTTTCGTCTCGATCCGACGTGTGTACACGAAGTTACAGCGCATTCCAGAAAGGACGGATACGGGGTGTCATCGGCGGATACGCGTTGATTCCGGGGTGCACGCACCTCCGAATCGACTTCTGCAAAATCCCACACGACCGTATCAGCGTCGCGCACAGTTTGGTAAAGACCGCGTGTGACCAAGTCGTCCCGATTGGCGGGGCGGACTCAGTTCCGGGGTGAAACGGGGCGTTGGTTTTCCTATTTTTGGATCGCGGTGTGCGATCACCACAGGACGCGATGCACCGAGCGGGTTGCACGGGCACCGAGAGGGTTACACAGTCTACGCATAGCAACTGACGGAATTGAAAATGGAGACACGCATTGGGAGAAATCGGTACCTGAACAGGGCTCCGCTAATTCTGTTTTTCACGTGTCCGCGAGTCCAATTTCGTGCCCTGGTCGAGATTTCCGGGGTCAGGGACGTTGCTGGGTCCGCGATTCCTGTGACCGAGGTTAGGGCTGCGGGGGTATCTGGATGGAGCGGGGCTGGGGCACCCGCCCTGAGCAGTCGATCGCCGGGTTGTCGAGGTGGCTTGGATGAGAGTGCTCAGCGGATGCTCCGAGCGAGTTCCTCGCCGAGGATCAGCCTCGGCTGGTCTGTCATGTTGGCTCGGTCCAGTCGGTTGGATGAAACTGATCGGAGCAGGACGGCACTGCACAGGCCGTCAGGACCGCTCGGACAGCCTCGGAATCCTTGCGCCGGTCGGGGTGTCGTCCAGTCAGCGGAGGGTTACAACAGCTCGTGGAGGATGGGTTGAGAGGGAGGGTCTAGAGGAAAAGGGGTGATCGTGGTGAAGGTCCGCGTGGTCGTCGGCGACGCTCCGGCCAAAGAAAGCCGAAGGGGGAGGATGAACAGGAAAAAAAAATAGGGAACAGTATCGGCTGGGTTGTGCTATAGGTTTTTTTTTTCTGATTATGAAATTGTATTTATAACCATGGAAACTAGGGTTTCGTTGTCCTAGGTTGGGCTTGGTCAACCCTCCTTGGGGTTGGGCCTAGGAATTGGGCTTGGGTTGACGTTCCTTGGACTTGGCCTCGGCTCTCAT
Source organism: Iris macrosiphon (assembly GCA_036927795.1). NCBI lineage: Eukaryota > Viridiplantae > Streptophyta > Magnoliopsida > Asparagales > Iridaceae > Iris > Iris macrosiphon. Next base: position 20,723,846 of record JAYESA010000005.1, on the reverse strand, counting down.
GGGGATGTTGGATATCTGGCCCGAATTTTAAATTTGGTTTAATTCTATAGCTTTTGGTCCTCGATTCGTTGCTCCGGTGTCCAATAAATTCACCGAAAAATGCCATGCGTCCGGTTCTCCATTATACACAATAAATTTTTACTTCCAGAATATTTTAACACCCATAAACTGCCCGAATTTTTTTTTAAATCACATTCATCTTGGTTTTAATTTCCAAAAATTCTAATAACGAAATAACTTATTTTATAATCATTCTCAAAAATTTAGGGTGTTTACATTTCTTCATGAAGGGGGGTGAGGTGGATGGTGAGAATAGGACCCTATTTTGGGACCTCTCCATAGTTCAAAGCCAATAGGGTGATGACACATAAATTCAATAATTGTAACTTAGCCCCTTAAATTCGAGAAATTGCATGAACACATAAAATGACACAAAAATTGTGGAAAAAATTATGTTTAGCAATTTTTATGGTGAGAGGGTGTCGTGCGTTAGGCACGGGTTTAAATTAGAAAGGTATTGAAATTAGTTAGGATTAAAAATAGGATTTACAAAGTGTATCCCCGATTTAAATGAAAATAAAGTGTCCCGCGAATTTAAATTAATTGGGGCGCTTGGGGTCAAAATCCGGGAATGACGCAAAGGCCAAAAATGGTGGGGGCTTGGAGTCAGTCTTGGACCCTTTAGTTGGTCCGTCTCAACGGGTTAAGTTGGTATCCCAAAATTTAGGGTAACGACACAGGTGTCCGACACAGAATTAAATATGGGTTACGATTTTCGGAATGTTGCGCAATTAATTTAGAGCACAATAAAACTGATTTTAAAAGACGGAAAAGTCCAATGCCTAATTTGGCGGGTCAGGTCAGAAGTACAATAATTGAACAAAATTTATGGACTGATATTGGGCTCCGAATAATCAAACAATGATAGGGCGCGCCAAGGGTTTAATTAATTGAATTAAATACCAGATAAGTTATCTCTACTCTAAACCTCGACATCTGCTACCAATAACCAGAATTTTCTAAATTCACCCTAACTATCTACAGAATAAATCGAGGGGGTTTACAAATATGCACTACGGAGCAATTATAGGTGGTATTGTGAATAATACCCTGAGGCCTCTCGTGCCAATAACATGTGACCTAGAATGGAAGAATCTGATGGAGCAGTGCTGGGCTCCTGACCCACATCACAAGCCGTCCTTCACCCAAATAGCCAGTAGGTTACGTTCCATGGCCAGTAAGGTAAAACTAACAAAATGATGGTAGATGATCCTTGAATCTCTCTCTATTGCTTGAATATCTATAGCCTGGTTACTGCACCAACGCGTTTGTATTTGTACGATCATGTTCGTGATATGGATTCACCAAAGAAGGTGTGGAAGACTCTCGAAAGACTGTTTACTCAGAAAAATGCATTGAGACTACAATACTTGGAGAATGAGCTTGTTGTAGTGACACAAGGTAATATGTCTATTTCAGAATATTTCATATTTCCTAAAAGTTAAAAACTTGTGTGCTAAAATTTCAGAGTTAGATAAGGAGGATCCCATCAGTAAAGCACGATTGCGTCGATATCTAATTCATGGATTTCGCAAGGAGTTCATGCCATTCATCTCCCCTGTGCAAGGATGGGGCAGACCAGTCATCTATTGTAGATTTGGAGAATTTGCTCTCAAATCATGAAGCTTTGGTGAAACAAATGTCCAACAAGCCTCTTTCTCAAGTTGATGATGTTCTTTTTACTATGGATCAAAGAAAAAACAAATTTTCTTCTAAGCATGCTTCAGGCGATGTGAAGCAATCCAGAAACGAAGGGCAGACCAGAAACGAAGGGCAATCAGAGGTAACTCCAATACTTGTTATAGATGTGGGAAGCCAGGACATATAAAGGCGAATTGCCGTGCAAAGATTGTGTGTAATAGATGCGGCAAACCAGGGCATATTAATCCAAATTGTCGTGTTAAGCTAGCAGAATCAGATGCAAATGTAGCACATGAAAGCAGTAAATCTGATCAACCAAAATGGGAACAGTGTTTATCTAGTGTAGATATTGAGCATCCAAATAATGTGGCTTATGTTGTGCACCAGACCGACACATATACAAATGAAAATGGCTTAGTAGACTACAACAAGGAGTGGATTGTTGATTCTGGTTGCACTCATCATGCAACAGGAAATGCTTCCTTGCTCTCAGATGTTCGCCCACATTCAGGTAAGAGAGTCATTGTGACAGCTGATAATTCATTACATCCCGTAGTGAAAGGGTAACTCAAGTGATGAAAGTGTTGCTCTTGAGGATGTTTATCATGTTCCAGGCTTGAAGAAGAACCTTGCCTCAGTTTCTCAAATAACTGATTTTGGAAGGTATGTTTTATTTGGTAAAAATGAAGTTCAAATTCTTACTAATTTGAAGAACATTGCAGCTGATGTCCTTTTCACTGGTAGAAGAAAGAATTATTTATATGTTCTATCTGCAAGTGAAGCCTATATTCGAAAAATAAGTCAGAATACCAGTCCTTCAGTTTGGCATGTTCGGTTAGGCCATGTTGGATATCAGTTGCTGCAACAAATTTCTTCATGTGCTCCTCTCTTTAAGGATATAAACACAGATGTTGTATGTCCTGGCTATCAATATGGAAAATCCCATCAACTTCCTTTTCAGAGATCAGTGAATCGAGCTTCTACTTTGCTTTAATTGGTTCATTCAGATTTAATGGGACCAACAAGAACATTCAGCTACAGCGATTTTCAATATGTGATGATCATGGTGGATGATTTCTCTCGGTTCAATTGGGTTTATTTTCTTAAACTAAAGAGTGAAGCTCTCTCAAAATTTATCGAGTTCAAGATGCAAGTGGAGAAGGAGTTTGGCCTGTTATATATATATATATATATATATATATATATATATATATATATATACACCATTGGTTCTCAATTGATCAGAATAGAGACTGCCTTTGATAAAGTTCTTCACAAGGTCAACTATATCCTTAAAATACCTAATAAAATTCCTAAAGCTTCTACTTCCAAAGAAGTAAGGACTAATAACATACATATAAAACTAGGTAGCGATACTAGTGGTTTTAAGTTATCTTCTCCTGAAGTTATAGAGAAAGAAATAAAAAGCTTAACTGAGAAGCTTCAAGCTACTTCTTTAGGTGAAAATTCTTCCACTAAAAATAAAAATACTCTTGCAGTAATTGATGGAAATTCTTCCATAGCTGATGATTCAGATATTAAATCTAACAATGAGAGTTATTATCAACAATCTGAAGATCGTTTAGATCCTATTCAGATATATAACATTCAAAAATCATCTGAGAATGATCAAACAAATGTTGATCATCAAACTTCTATTATGATTCTGCCCATGCAGCAGCAATATAAGAAACCTAATCTCCAAAAATACTATTACAAACGTCCTACTCCTATGGATGTTCTATATGAAGAAAATGATAATATCATTCAGAATAACTACAGCGGTGGTAACATCTATGAATGGAACATAGATGGTTGTTCTGATAAACAGATATGTGATCAGATGCATCGAATGTTAATGTTTGCTACGGTTTGCCGTTCCAACAATAAAACTGATTGAGCTATTACTAGCTTTATAACATGTGATTTTATCGGCGTTTTAAAAGGCTAGTGGGATCATTGTTTATCTCTTGAGTAGAAAGCAGATATTGCTAATGCTGTCAAAATAGAAAATAATAGAGAAACTGAAGATAGTGTCATGACCTTGATCAGCACTATTTGTGATCACTTTACTGGTTTAGTTTCTGATAACGGTGAACGTATTAGAACTTTACTTCAGAATCTTCATTGTCCTACTCTCACTCATTTTAGATGGTACACAGATACCTTTCTAAATCGAGTAATGCAATTAAGTGATGCAAATTATGTACACTGAAAATCAAAGTTTATTGATGGTCTTCCTAATATGTTTGCAAAAAAGGTTAGACAGCAAATGCGTAACAATAATGATGTGATCATACCATATAGTGATTTCACTTATGGTAACTTGGTCAATGATTGCATACAAGAGGGGTTATCCCTTTGTAATGATTTAAAATTAAAAAATTAATTAAAATCTCAAAGGTTATCTGAGAGAAAACAATTGGAAAAATTCTGTAGCCAGTTTGTTATGGAATCTATTAAACCTCCTGATACTAATAAAAGATTATCTAAAGAAAAATCTTATAAAAAGAAGACTTATTCTTCTAAAAAAAAAATATTCTAAAGATTTTTCTAATGAAAGAAAAAAAATTCCTACGAGGAAAAAATTCTCAAAAAATACAAGTTCGAATAAAAAGGTAAAATGCTTCAAATATGACAAATTAGGCCATTATTCGAATAAGTGTAATACCAAACAAAAGATCGATATGATCGAAGATGAAGGGATGAAAAAGTCTCTATTAAAGATCATGATCAATTCTGATTATGAATCTGATTCATCTAGTGATGAGTCTTTGAATTATGCTACTGACTGTGGTACTGATTGCGATTGTAAAGCATGTATCATTAACAGTAAAGCTGACTATTATAAATCCATAATCAAAATGAATGGTCTTTCAATTAATGTATTGACCAGTCAAGATAAAAAAAAATCTCGAGTCACTTTTGACTAATGAACTTAGCCAAAATGTGAAAGCAAAAATTATTAAAATTTTGCAAGATGATACTAAAGAAACTTCTTCTAGTTTTACTCCTTATACCATGACAGAGATCTTAGCCCGAAGAAAAGGAAAAAAATTCTAAGACAGTCTTTATAAATGATCTTCAAAGAGAGTTAAAAACTTTGAAGAAAGAAATCAAAGAATTAAAAATCTAATGATGAAATAACTCAGCAAAGACTTGCTCTCATTGAACAGGATGTTAAATCCTATAATGAGATTATTCTCAGTAAAGAAATGATAGATCATTCTCGAATTATTAATAGTGATAACGAGAATGAATATAATACTTCTAATCAAAAGATCCAATCTGTTGCTATGAAAGACAAAGAAAAATTAATTGATAATTCATTTTTATCCAAAATAGATCTTTTTATTACCCATAAATGGTATATAAAAATAAATCTAATTAAAACAATAAATCATTGATTTATAATCTTATTGCTCATGTTGACAGTGGTGCTGATTTGAACTGTGTCAAAGAAATAATTATTCCATTAAAATATTGTGAGCACACTATCCAGACTTTGAGTGCTGCTAATAACAAAGCTCTTACAACACCTTTTAAGATTACAGATGTTCATATTTGTAAAAATGAAGCTTGTATTCCCTTACACTTCATTGTTGTAAAAGAAATATCACAACATGTTATTCTAGGAACTCGTTTTCTAGAAAAACTTATGCCCGTTAAAGAAATAACTAAACAAGAAATTTCTACTTGTTACAAGGGAAAGAATATTACTTTTGAATTTATCACTAATCATGTGGTAAAAATTATTAATGAAACAAAAGAAGTTAATCTGAAGAAAAATAAGATAAATTTTATAAAAGATGAAAATTTTCAGTTGAATAATTCTAATCACTTGAAAATTTTGAAATAAAAAATAAAATAAAATAAGTTGAGGACGAGTTCATACGCCAAACTTGTAGCAATATCCCAAATGCCTTTTGGGATAGAAAGCAACATATTATTTATCTTCCATATGAAGAATTCTTTAATGAAAGAGATGTTCCGACAAAGGCTAGACCTTGTCAGATGAACAATAATTACATTGAATTGTGTAAAAAAGGGATCAATGATCTTTTGAATAAAAAACTTATTCGAAAATCTTACTTTCCATGAAGTTGTACAACATTTTATTTTAATAATAATGTTAAAAAAGAAAGAGGTGTTCCGCGGTTAGTTATTAAATACAAACCTCTTAATAAAGTCCTTAAATGGATAAGATATCCAATTTCTAATAAAAAAAATTTGCTTAACATAATTGTTAAAGCAAAAATCTTTTCTAAATTTGACTTAAAGTCAGGTTACTGGCAAATTCAAATTGAAGAAAAAGATAAATAGAAAACAACATTCACAGTTCCATTTGGACACTGTGAATGGAATGTTATGCCATTCGGTTTAAAAAATGCTACTTCTGAGTTTCAGAATATCATGAATGAGATATTTATTCAATATTCTTTTTTTATTCTATCTTATATTGATGACATATTAATATTCTCTAATACCATAGAAGAACATTTCAAGCATTTAAATGTTTTTAAATATTTGGCTATTAAAAATGGTCTTGTTATTTCTGCTCCTAAAATAAAGTTATTTCAGACGAAAATCAGATTTTTTAGGACATAACATTGTTAATAACACTATTATACCGATTGACATGAGTATCGAATTTGCTTCAAAATTTTCTGATAAAATTACTGATATTAAGCAACTTCGGAGATTTCTGGGTGCTCTCAATTATGTAGCAGATTTTTATAAAAACATTGTTATTGATACAAAAATCTTGTATCAAAGACTAAAAAAACCCTACTCCTTGGAGTATTAGTCATACTAAAGCTGTTCGACTTATCAAGCAAAAGGTTAAATGCCTTCCTTGCTTACATCTCACCAATCCTGATTGGTTTAAAGTTGTTTAGACTGATGCCAGTAATATTAGCTATGGCGGTATTCTCAAACAAATAGATCCCAATAACAAAGATCATGCTATTTTGTTAGATATCATTCTGGTAAATGGGATGATACTCAAATCAATTATTCTACCATAAAGAAAGAACTCATTTCTATTATCAAATGTATTCATAAATTTCAAGATGACTTATTAAATAAAAATTTCTTACTCAGAATGGATTGCAGTTCTGCTAATCTATTTTACAAAAAGATGTAAAGAACCTTTGCTTCTAAATAATTTTTTGCTAGATGGCAAGCTGAATTAGCTATATTTGATTTTGATATCGAATTTATTAATGACAAAAATAATTCTCTCCCTAATTTTCTAACTCACAAATTTTTGCAGCAAGATGTCCAGCCAAGCCAGGGGAAGAGGCGAGTCTAGGGGGACGTTACGTCCTCAAGACTCTTTTTGATTACAAAAGATTATCGAAAATTGGCCGACTACTCGAGCTAGATCCAGCTCCTCAAATGTCAAAGGCAAACAACCAACTGTCTCTGGTGATGCCAATACTATTTCCTACAAAGAAGCTATGAAAATTGAGTCCATCTTCTTTGAAAAATTAAATTCTGATAAAATTGTAAAACTCGATAAGAGTGATATTCTCTTATGAAGGATCCATGAAAACTTCATAAAAGATATCTAGAAGGCAGTTTTATTCCAGTTACGGGTAAACCTATTAACATTTATGAAGGTATTATGATTACCACAAAATCTATAAATAACAGTTGAACATTCTGCAAAACTACATTCTTTGGACCTGGCTTACATCAAGGTAATCATCAAGTATATTCTTACACCATAATCTTGGGGTCTTCATCCTAACAGAGAACATCAGCTCTCCAAGGATAAAGTTATTGTCTGCAGCTATAATTATTGGAATTATATATAGGCATTTTATAACTTCCTCTATTATGAAAATTCTCAAAGAACCCATTCTTGGTTCATTCGTATTTGTCCTGAAATTTTTCAGAACGAAATACCCTCCTAGTTCTTTGATTGATGGTTAAAACTAGGGGCTACTTTGGTTATCATTCCTAATCATATTCAGGAATAATTCTTTAAATGGATTCTTTCTCATACACGATGTCAATAAGATCATCTTTTTTGGGGAGAAAGTATATTATATTTCTTTGTACAATTTCAGATCCCATATATTTTTTGTTGGACAGTCAATTGTGAAATCAATTCCAACAATATCTCCATTCTGTCTCAAAAATTTCTTGTGAAATGGTGGCAGAGAATAGATAAAAAAGATAAATTAGTGGAAGTTATTGCCTCCATCAAAGATAATGAAAGCAAGATGGACAAACGTGTCCGGAGCAAAATCTTTGGTGATAATACTATCACAAAATTAAAAGACTTTCTTATCAGAAAGAATCCTAAAATTTTTGAATAAGAGCTAAAGAAGAAGTGCTTTCAGTTCTTGAAAGCACAATTCGATGCCAACTTTGACATGGACATATCTAGCACAGCTTCTGATACTAACCTAGATGATATGTCAGCTGATGATTTCTATCAGACAATTATTGCCCCTAATGATGACGAATAATTCTTCTTTATCTTAATGGGACCCATCCTCCTTTATTCACATGCTCTGAGAATGACTAGTGGCAACTTTTGTTAGTGGGATATCCACTCAACTGTTGCGATTTGACACTACCAACATTATTGATGTTAGGCATCTTTTCTTTTCTCTGTGGACTTCTTTTTCGCCATTCTTTTCAAAAGAGAATCTTATCAGACAACTCTTGGTGGAAGACAGCCGGTGACTACTTTATTGAGTGCACTCTCGGTGGGTGACAGCTGGTGGCAACTTTTTTGAGTGCAAGGACTGTTGGATGCTTCGTTATGAAGCTATAATTTTGTATATAAGGGGGAGTCCCCTTAGTTATCAAGTGTGCAATTTTTAGTTCTAGTTCTTAAGTGTGCTCTTTCATTCATGTTGTACTCCTACTTATTAACGATCATCTAGAATCGTTACATCAATAAAATCTTTCAACTTTCAATATTCCGCTCAAAAGGCTTGCAAGTAAGCCTATCTCTGACGATTGGTATCAGAGCCATAATGGCTCAAAGCTGAGGTGATTCTACTCCTTTTTTCTGAAATGATGTTAGTAGAATTTTGTTTCATGACTTAATTAATACTATTATTATTAACTATGTAATGATTAAAGAAATTTTTTTATTTATGTAATTCATTTAAGTTCTGGAGTAACTACTCCTGGGACTAATCTTCATCTAGTGGAACGACACCCAAGTCGCGTAGGCTGTGTTGGCTGGGTAAGCCGTTTTGTCGTAAGTTGTTAACAGTCGTGTTATGACTGATTAACCATGAAGGCACTCTAAAACTTCTGATGTTTTACGAATTAGAAATTTATTTAACCATAACATAGTAATTTAATGGTATTCTTTATATTATTCTATTTACTGACCATTTCAGGAAAAGTGGAGTAGACCCTCTCATTTATCATTGGATGAGTAACTCGTTATCCATTGGAGAAAACAAAAAATCCCTGATAAAGGGTAAATCAATCAAAAATGCTCAAATGAGCGAATTTCCTTTAGATCTGGAGGAATTAAATAAATGGACTATCCCTGGCATTAAGCAAAAGGATATTTATAAAATTGGTTTGTTAGACTTTAAGTCTGTCATAGCCATAAAAACTATGGAAAGAACTGTTCAGGTTAATGATACCGAACATTCTATAAGGTTTCTTTCTAAAAAAGACCTTGAACCCTATATAGAAAATAATAATTATAATTTTATCCATATTGGATTAATTCAGGTTGCATTAAAACCTTACTCTTCAAGGATTGAATGCTTCCTTTATATCATCCTTAAGAGATGCCAGATGTTTAGAATGGCAACCGTCTCTTATGGGAGTTATGCAGACTAGTCTTTATCATGGACCAGTCTACTTTAACGTTTATCCCAATCTTAGCCTATCACTTACAGATAAAAATTTACTGGATGCAGTAAATTTTAATCTTAAGAGTTATGGGTGTAACTTTAAGCAAGGTCCAGAAATCGTTGATATTCTCTATCATATTTACTTTAAAGTTTTGTCTACTTTGGCTCCTAAAGCCAGACATCTTACCAAACTGGTAAGACGACTTTGATTGAAACAAATCTGTTAACATCAAATATCGCTACAAATAAAATTATTAGATTAAATAAATTTAATTCCCTGATAGATGGGTTCTTAATCAGGCAATTTCGTCCATACCCATTATGGATACTGAATTAGATTAGATAACCCAAACTCCCGATGGAGATGTGGAAGTTAGATTCATTCCACAAATAAAAGCTAGAATTTTGTCTTCTAGTTTTTGATCCTCTTTTATTAATGAAAAAGGAGAAAACTCTTCTCAGAATTCTGAGAAGGAGGAAGAAATCAAGTATATGAAAATAAAAAACAACATTGCCAAACCAGAGTATAAGATAGAATAGGTTGATCCCACTGATACTGTTTATCCTTCTTATGCTAGTTTTGGTACTCATACTCTGAATGTTATTACTTTAACGAGTGATAAAGATGATCCTTCTAATGACCCTAATTATTTGATTTCACTAATAATAAGGGTATTCGTAAAATTATTGCGGCTTATGAAGAAGAATTTGAATTCAAAGCCTGGTTTGAAAAGAATTATACCGTTGATCAACGATATAAATTCAAAGATGAATACTATGCTCATCTCAAAAAAATTAATAAACTCAAATGGTTTGATAATGGTTTATTGAGAACTATATCAACCATGAACTCACTAGCCTTAACGTGCTAGAAGAGGGATATACAAATTGAATAACAGACACGGGTAAACGTATTCGTGCTTTATACCCTCCCAATGAATCTTTAAAGATTTTTGTTAATTTCGAAAAGATGGATGCCATTTTTTTTGTTCGAATTATCGATCATAAGGAAGAACAAATAAAAGAGTTTAAAAAAATAGTGAAGCAAAATAATTATACCAATGCCTGTAATCGTCAGAGGTAGGCTTACTTGCAAGCCTTTTGAGCGGATATTAAAAGTTGAAAGATTTTATTGATGGTAGGAGTACAACAGGAATGAAAGAGCACACTCAAGAACTAGAACTAAAAATTGCACACTTGATAACTAAGGGGACACCCCCTTATATACAAAATTATAGCTTCAGAACGAAGCCTCCAGCAGTCCTTGCAATCAAAAAAGTTGCCACCAGCTGTCATCCACCGAGAGTGCACTCAATAAAATAGTCACCAGTTGTCTTCTACCAAGAGCTGTCTGATAAGATTCGCTTTTGGAAAAGAATGGTGAAAAAGAAGTCCACGGAGAAAAGGAAAGATGTCTAACATCAATAATGCTGGTAGTGTCAAATCGCAACAGTTGAGTGGATATCCCACTAACAAAAGCTGCCACAAGTCATTCTCAGAGCATGTGAATAAAGGAGGATGGGTCCCATTAAGATAAAAAAGAATTATTCGTCATCATTAGGGGCAATAATTATCTGATAGAAATCATTAGCCGACATATCATCCAGGTTAGTATCAGAAGTTGTGCTAGATATGTCCATGTCAAAGTTGGTATCGAATTGTGGTTTCAAGAACTGAAGGCACTTCTTCTTTAGCTCTTCTCAGAAATTTTAGGATTCTTTCTGATAAGAGAGTCTTTCAATTTTGTGATAGTATTATCATCAAAGATTTTGCTCTAGACACGTTTGTCCATCTTGCTTTCATTATCTTTGATAGAGGCAATAACTTCCACTAATTTTTTTTTCATCTATTCTCTGCCACCATTTCACAAGAAATTTTCGAGACAGAATGGGGATATTATTGGAATTGATTTCACAATTGACTGTCCAACGAAAAATATATGGGATATAAAATTGTACAAAGAAATATAATGTACTTCCCCCCCCCCCCCAAAAAAAAAAGATGATCTTCTTGACATCGTGGATAAGAAAGAATCCATTTAGAGAATTATTCCTGAATAGGATTGGGAATGATATCCAGAGTAGCCCCCAGTTTTAACCACCAGTCAAAGAACCATGAGGGTATTTCGTTCTGAAGAATTTCAGGACAAATACGAATGAACCAAGAATGGGTTCTCTGGGAATTTTCATAATTGAGGAAGTTATAAAATGCCTGTATATAATCCCAATAGTTATAGCTGCAGACAATAACTTTATCCTTGGAGAGATGATGTTCTCTGTTAGGATGAAGACCCCAATATTATGGTGTAAGGATATTCTTGATGATTACCTTGATGTAAGCCACGTCCAAAGAATGTGGTTTTGCAGAATGTTCAACTGTTATAGATTTTGTGGTAATCATAATACCTTCATAAATGTTAACAGGTTTACCCGTAACTACAATAAAACTGCCTTCTAGATATCTTTTATGAAGTTTCCATGGATCCTTCATAAGAGGAATATCACTCTTATCGAGTTTTATGATTTCATCAGAATTTGATTTTTCAAAGAAGATGGACTCAATTTCCATAGCTTCTTTGTAGGAAATAGTATTGGCATCACCAAAGACAGCTGGTTGTTTGCTTTTGACATTTGAGGAGCTGGATCCAGCTTCAGTAGTCGGCCGATTTTCGATCATCTTTTAGAATCCAAAAGAGTCTTGAGGACGTAACGTCCCGCTAAACTTGCCTCTTCCCCTGGCTTGGCTGGACATCTTGCAGCAAAAATTCGCGAGTTAGAAATTTGGGAGATAATTATTTTTATCATTAATAAATTCGATATCGAAATCAAATATAGCTAATTCAGCTTGTCATCTAGCAAAAAATTGTTTAGAAGCAATGCTCTTTACATCTTTTTGTAAAATAGATTTAGCAGAACTGTAATCCATTCTTAGTAAGAATTTTTTATTTAATAATCATCTTGAAATTTATGAATATATTTGATAATAGAAAGGAGTTCTTTCTTTATGATAGAATAATTGATTTGAGTATCATCCAATTTAACAGAATGATATCTAACAAGGATATCATGATATTTGTTATTGGGATCTATTTGTTTGAGAATAACGCCATAGCCAATATTACTTGCATCAGTCTAAACAACTTTAAACTAATTAGGATTGGCGAGATGTAAGCAAGGAAGGCATTTAACCTTTTGCTTGATATGTCGAACAGCTTTAGTATGACTGATACTCCAAGGAGTAGGATTTTTCTTTAGTCTTTGATACAAGATTTTTATATCAATAGCAATATTTTTGTAAAAATCTGCTACATAATTGAGAGCACCCAGAAATCTCTGAAGTTGCTTAATATCAGAAATTTCATCAGAAATTTTTGAAGCAAATTTGATACTCCTGTCAATCGGTATAATAATATTATTAACAATGTTATGTCCTAAAAATCTGATTTCAGTCTGAAATAACTTCATTTTAGGAGCAGAAATAACAAGACCATTTTTAATAGCCAAATGTTTAAAAATATTTAAATGCTTGAAATATTCTTCTATGGTATTAGAGAATATCAATATGTCATCAATATAAGATAGAATAAAAAAAGAATTTTAAATAAATATCTCATTCATGATATTCTGAAACTCAGAAGGAGCATTTTTTAAACCGAATGGAATAACATTCTATTCATAGTGTCCAAATGGAACTGTGAATGATGTTTTGTATTTATCTTTTTCTTCAATTTGAATTTACCAGTAACATGACTTTAAGTCAAATTTAGAAAAGATTTTTGCTTTAATAATTCTGTTAAGCAAATTTCTTTTATTAGGAATTGGATATCTTATCCATTTAAGGACTTTATTAAGAGGTTTGTAGTTAATAACTTATCGTGGAACACCTCTTTCTTTTTCAGTATTATTATTAACATAAAATGCTGTACAACTCTATGGAGAGTAAGATTTTCGAATAAGTTTTTTATTCAAAAGATCATTGATATTTTTTTACACAATTCAAGGTAATTATTGTTCATCTGACAAGGTCTAGCCTTTGTCGGAACATCTCTTTCATTAAAGAATTCTTCATATGGAAGAGAAACAATATGTTGCTTTCTATCCCAAAAGGCATTTAGAATATTGCTACAAGTTTGGCGTATGAACTCGTCCTCAACTTATTTTATTTTATTTTTTATTTTAAAATTTTCAAGTTGATTAGAATTATTCAACTGAAAATTTTCTTCTTTTATAAAATTTATCTGATTTTTCTTCAGATCAACTTCTTTTATTTCATTAAGAATTTTTACCACAGGATTTGTGATAAGTTCAAAAGTAATATTCTTTTCCTTGTAACAAGTAGAAATTTCTTGTTTAGTTATTTCTTTAATGGGCATAAGTTTTTCTAGGAAAGGAGTTCCTAGAATAACATGTTGTGATATTTCTTTTACAACAATGAAGTGTAAGGGAATACAAGCTTCATTTTAAAGATATGAACATCTGTAACCTTAAAGGTGTTGTAAGAGCTTTGTTATTAACAACACTCAAAGTCTGGGTAGTGCGCTCATAATATTTTAATAGAATAATTTTTTCTTTGACACAGTTCAAATCAGCACCACTGTCAACAAGAGCAATACAATTATAAATTAATGATTCATTGTTTATAATTAGATCTATTTTTATATACCATTTATGGGTAATAAAAAGATCTATTTTGGATAAAAAGGAATTATCAATTGATTTTCCTTTGTCTTTCATAGCAACGGATTGGATCTGTTGATTAGATGTATCATCTTCATTATCGTTATCACTATTAATAATTCGAGAATGATCTATCATTTCTTTACTGAGAATAATCTCAATGTAGGATTTAACATCATGTTCAATGAGAGCAAGTCTTTGCTGAGTTATTTCATCATTAGATTTTAATTCTTTGATTTCATTCTTCAAAGTTTTTAACTCTCTTTGAAGATCATTTACAGAGACTGTCTTGGAATTTTTTCCTTTTCTTCGGGCTAAGACCTTTGTCATGGTATAAGGAGTGAAACTAGAAGAAGTTTCTTTAGTATCATCTTGCAAAATTTTAATAATTTTTGCTTTACATTTTGGCTTTTATATATATATATATATATATATATATATATATATATATATATATATATATATATATATATAACTGGGCTGGCCCGAGCGTGGACCGGCCCGGACCCAGACCGGTTCGGCCCGGTCCTACCCCGAATTAAATCGGTTCAGTTTTTGGTTTATTCGATTTTTTGGTTTATTTGCGAGATTTTTTTAATATATATAGTAAATAAATATTACTAAATATATTTAGTATATACCTACATATATTTAGTATATATATATATATATATATATATATATATATATATATATATACACTATATTTTCTTATTCGGTTTTGGACCGAAATCGAATAAGAAAATTTAGTATTTTCAAAACTGAAACCGAAACGAATTTTTTTTTAAGCCGAACCAAGTCTCTTATTCGGTTCGGTTCGGTTCGGTTCGATTTTTGGTCCAAAATCGAATAATACTCACCCCTACTTTGGGGTCCGTTTAGATATGTTTTCTGAAATTTGGTTCTGAAAACACTTTCCGAAAAGTAAGTTATAAAATTGTTTTCTGAATATAGACATTCTGACTTTGTGTTTGGTTACTTTCATCTGAAAAATGGTTTTCAAAAACAAAAGTTTAAAATTTTGTTTGATAAAAAAAATTCACAAAATATTTTTTATTTAAAATTTTTGTGTCATGTGTCTCTCCACCGTATCTTTGTGTCCTATATCCCGATGTCACACACTGCTACACCCAAATTCTTTTCTAGCGTTTCTAGATCTAACTAGCGCGGTCACACAGTAGTGGGTCGAGATTGTCGTACGACACTGTGTCCAAAAGTGCGGATCCGAGGTGCACAACCGCCGACGCGACCCCATACGCTATCTGCATCCACTGCGTCCATATCAGCGCTCTCCTTCCTTGGTCACGGCGGTGGAAGTTGTCGAACAGTGTCCCGTTGGACAGTAGGCGGAGGTGATTCGCGTCGAATACGAGCACATCCTGGTCCGCGTCATCGCAGTAGACGGATGTGGAGGCAGTCGATGAGATCCGACGCTGAGGAGGCCCCAGTTGATGACGAGGTCGCTTGGTCGACTGCGTGGTCGAGGTGGTGGCCGTCACTCTCAGCTCCGGAGCTGAGGTCAGCGTCGACGAGCTCTCATTCTGGTGATGCGTCGGCAAAGACGGAGGTGGTGGCGATGTCCGATGCTCCTTTACAAACTTCTCTTTCTCCTTTGTTGTCTCTTGAGAAGTGGAGATGAGGGGAGAAAAGAGAGGAAGAGAGCCGGTGTGTGTGTGTGTGTGTGTGTGTGTGAGAGAGAGAGAGAGAGAGAGAGAGAGAGAGAGGAGGAGGAGGAGGAGGAGGAGGAGGAGGGGGGGTTGGGAGGGGGGCGGGTCCCGCCAACTCTAATAATTAGAGATGATACACCACTGGCATTGGTAATGGTAGTTTTGGAACATTTAGAAGATAAATGACTAAAACTGCAATGATCACAAGTCATATGGTTCGTTGCGCCAGTGCCAATTATCCAATCACTATTTCCAGTAAAATATGAAAGCTTTATAGCAAAGTTAGACATACCTGACTTAGTAACAAATCTATAAGATAGGGTTATATTTTTCTTTAGACTATAGTCATCTATTAGCTTAGAGTTGGAGGACACCCATGACACCTTATTTGTTAAAGAATATCCATCATTATTCTTTAAATCAATCACATTGATAAAGAAACCAAAAAGAACTAATGCAGCGGGTGATCATAACAACAGCTGTGAATGCGTAACCCGGCTCCGATACCATGTAAAAACAAAATTGTAAAAAAAATTATAATAATTTTATTCATTGTAGTTTTATAATATATAAAATACGTACAAAGATTATTTACAAGTAAATTATTAAAACTGTGGAATTATAAGGTCTTCTAAACTTAGAAATGCCATAAAAATATGAAGATAATAAATGCGGTCATTGATTAAGAATATTTCACCAAACCCACAAAGACAATCATTAATCAGAGAATAATGATAATCATTGGTTAAAAACATTGTCCAAAATTCTATAAACGTAATAATTGATTAGAGAATATTACCCTTAATACTATAATTTTAGCAAAATTGTCCTTTATGGCTATGGGAATGGAGTTCTCGTTGTTAGTCCCGAGACTTAATCAAAGATGGTAGAACCTGAATTGAAGTCGAGGAGTTCACACAAGAGTTCTCTTCCTGATATCTCTCGATCCAACAAGAAATTATATATAGGATCTGATTACAACTTGAAACAAGATAACAAAAGAATCAGATAAAACTATCTTATCATTCTTCCTTGCAATCGTAGTTGCAAACGGACAGAACAGAGTTTACAACTTGCAAAAGAGAAGAGGAAGAAGAAGAAGAATAAACTCTGCTTGCTTGGGTGATGAAGATCACCGTTGCTCAAAGCAAGATTCGACCCACACGATCTGCTACCAGGAACCAACAAGTTCATGTACAACTTCTGGAACGCTCGCTGTCACCTCCTTGCTTGGACTCGCACGAACTTCCTGGACTGCAATGGCGGCTGCTGGCACTATCTGCATCTCCTTTATTTTGAAGTAAGTCCTCAATTTAGGCACTAAAAGAGTATTTATAGAGGAGCCTGGCCGCCCATTAGTTACAAAAAGATTGGAATAAATTTAATTCATATCCCATAAGATTGGAATGAATTAAATTTAAATTCTATATGATTGATCTAAATTAAATTCAAATCTCACATGAATAAATTTAAATCCTACATGATTGGAATAAATTAAATTCAAATCCCACATGATTGATTTAAATCATACATGTTTGGAATGAATTAAATTCAAATCCCACAAATATCGAATTTAAATTAATGACTCAATCTTTCCATAACAGATTAAATCTATCTAATAGCAGCGGACCCGCATGCAACAGCTCATGCGGCCCCGTAAGCAACGCTCATGCGGTCGCTCGTGTCGTAGTGCATGCGGCCGCGCAAGCAGCAGCGCATGGGCCGCCTATGCGACCGCTCATGCAGCTCGCTCATGCGGTCGGCTCATGCGGCCGGATCATACATCCCGCTCATGCATCCAGCTCATGCGGCCCGCTCATGCGTCCAGCTCATACGGCTGGCGCATGCAACAGCGCATGCAACTCGCTCACAACCGAGCGCATCAAATGCGCACAAGCGCCACGCGCCGATGCTGACGTGCTAAGTGCAAAGTGCTCCAACAAAGTGTCACTTTGCGCCCTTGAGTTCGAGTCCGAGTCCGAGTCGCTAAGCTCCAAAGGGGCTTAGCTCCTATGAAAATAATTTTAAGAGCATGACAAAAAGTATAAATGCTGTCATGAGGAGTTAATCCTTTTTTCTTCTAAGAAAACACCCCCACATGGCACCCATGTGCCCCACCATACCTCATGTGCACACCTCAACTTATACAAAGTATTATATTGAGATATCCACTTGGTGGTATAGCCAACGTGGGACTATTTTTTTTAGTCCAAAGGCAAAAATACCAACAATCTTCCATATATCTCAATATATGGGTTGAGCGTTCTCCACTGTGATTGCCCATCATGTATTAGGATAGATGTCGCTTTGACTTGAATCTTCCCGCATGGGTCAAATGACAGTATGATACTAGAATGGACTAAGCCTTGAATTATGTATCATTGTTGTAATTCTTTTTACTCACACAATAACATCAGCCGTGCTTCTGGTTGCACATTAAAGGTCATGTGCACGTCTGGTTTCGATGTATATATTTTGGACGTCTACAAGTCTTTCCCAAGAGACGGTCTGTATCTCTTTTCATACACTATATGTGAGTTCTTTTAAAGAGTCATTGGCATGAAGTATTGTGCTTTCTTGCGGTGCTACGCCGCTATGACATGGCCTTCTGCCGAGGTTCACTCCCTCATGTGGTGTCATCCACTGTAGCATGAGGTTCACTCCCTCTTTGTAGTGCCAAACTACCCATCATGAAGCCTTGCGCTTCCTTTGCGGTGTTACACCGTTGTGACATGGCTCGCGAAGCCGAGGTTTACTCCCTCGTGTGGTGTCACACCACTGTAACATGAGGTTCACTCCCTCTTTGTAGTGCTGCCTACTACTCTTCATTCTATAGCATTAGGCTACGTGCCTATGCGCGGTGCTATGCCACTGTAATATGACTTAATGTCGAGGATTTACGTCTTTTACCTCTTGGTGGTATCACGCCACTGTAGCATGGTATCTCAGTCCCTTATAGTGCTAATACTATGTGCTTCCTGCAAAGCACACCGGACATTAACTCTGTCCGAGAACTCATTAAGGCGTCAAAGCCATCCTTCCACATTAAATTGTTCTTCACAAAGAACAAGGAGTAGATAACAGTGGTTCTGGGTCCGTAACCCCTCAATGTCTCTAAGAACTATCCACTGTTCCTAATATTCTTCTAGTCAATGGTCCTCTCTTAAACCAATAGCTAGATGCCTAGTAGATTTCTCTTTGAACTAAAAGCGTAAAACTAAATGGTAGGATTGCAAAGATACAATATCAGAGGTCCTCCAAGCCCATATATGTTGTGTCATTGACTATATGTGGTGTTATGCCGCTGTGATATGACCCGAAGCTGAGGTTCACACCCTTTTGTGGTGTCACGCCACTGTAACATGGAGTACTACCCTCCTTTATAGTTCTTAGGATCAGCTGGCGCTGGAGGCCTTACATGAACGGATTTGTCATACCCTCCTAGCTCCGATCATCAAATACTGTAATAATCTATGCTAGCCGCGCTCATTCAGTGTCCTGTAATGGCCCTTGAAGCCTATCATGAATGGATCAACCAGATTTGCTTGACTCTGATTATTAAAGCACTGTAATGATCCACACAATCTGCGCTCATTAAGTGTCTTATGTTCTATCCACATAGTTTTCTTCAAATTGTTGAAGAGATGAACAGATGTCACTACTGCAGCTTCCTAGTTTTCTCAGTATGTCGATATCACCCGAATCTGCATACCAACTATAGGAAGATCATCTGAGAGCTTCCAGAGCTATTCTGCTTTACTTGTTGTAGCTTGATAGTGCAAAAAACTCTGAGAGTAAAGACTGCTTCTGTAACGCCCCGCAACCGCTCGGAGCGTTACGCTGAGTCGGACTGAATAAATCAATTGCTGGTTACAGTTGAAATGTCGAATTTCGGGAAGAAGGATTAATCGAGTTGGTTTCAATGTGCAGATGGCTAGCGGGTTCGATGGAAATCAGGTGTTCGTTCCGAACAGTACTGAATAGCTGAATGGAAGCAATAATGTCGTCTTCCTTAGTCCGATCGGTCGGATGATTTGGAGAGCACGGCCTGCTCGTACGGTCATACCAGTTGAGTAGATCGCGCTTGCATCGGACCACGGGTTCAAGGGATTGGCCGTATCGGCAGGACAGGATGCCTAACGGGATCAAACAATGTGAGTGGGCTCTTTCCCTTCTCCTCTACTCCTTCATGTCTAATAATATAGAAAACACGTAAAGGCTTGAACACTTGGGCTGAAACATCGGGAAGCACTACACTGAGGCGTGCATAGAGTATGCGTCGTTGGCTTGGTAGGATTGTGGCTTGAATGGTTTACGCGTTGGATAGTTGGATACGATAGCTGGATTATTCATTTGAGGCGATCGGTTGGATTACTTGGGATTACGCTTGGACGGTTGGAAATATACAAGTTGGAATGATACAATTGAGGCAATGGAATATCGAGAATATCGGAATTTGGGCGAGCGAGCGTGCATCCGTGCACGGGTATCACTTGGTCGCTTTGTCTTGCAAAGCGAGCAGTTATGGTTCAAAACCGAACAACTGCATCGGCGAGGGTGTTGTGCCGCTTGATGGGGCATCGTGCCACGAATGGGGCATTGTGCCACTGAAACGGCATTGTGCCATGGGTTAGCTTTGAGCATAGGTGTTGCACCAATTTGGATTGTGTTGAGAAGAGGCTTCGTGCCTATGAAACACTTGATATTTTGATGCCTCGGGCTATGTTTTGAGGTCGAGATTTGGGTTCTTGGAAGGACATGTTGGAAGAATGGTTATGGATGTGTTGGTTGGATTATTGATGGAACGAGTCTAGGATCGCTTGGTGGGGCGAGAATGTTCGATCCTCTCGTCATACCTACGTGTCTGCATAGTCACGGACAACCTGGGTGGCACAGGGTTTGGTTTCCTCGAACGGGTGCTCCGAGGCACCAGGACCGTTCGGCCATGGAGGAGACAATTTGGGTAACGCGTCTTGGGCGCGGTGCCAGCGGTTGGATGCGATTCAGGTGGGTTAGCTACTTAGCGCTGTTTCGAATAGAACCGCATTTGATCTGTCCGATCAATGTCCTTTATGGCCTTTGGCCAGTGACTTCATATAAGAATAGATGTTGGCTTGCTTTACTTTGGTTGGTTTGTGCATCGTGTAGGCGCGGCCACCTTGCCTCGACAAGAGTGTGCACTCGAGAGTGGGATATATAAACTTTGGTTCTGGATGGATATCGAGGCGAGACTGATGGTTCGATATGTTATCGTGCAACCGATGATATTGAGTTAGACGGGTCGGCTATATATTAAAATGCTTGTCGTTTGGTTTGAGATTGAATGCTAGCATGCTTAAACTGCTTTACTGCTTTCCTTAACATGTCATCCATATGCCATGAAATGAATCTAGGATTCAACTAGAAAGATCACCATATAACTGTTTGCATTCACTATTTTACTTAGTGTCGGCTTAGGCGAGTGGGTTACCCCGCTCACCAGTACGGTTGTGTACTGACCCACGTTTGTGGGCATTATTTCAGGTACGCAGGCGTAGTGGCGCTGCTTGGATATACGAGACATGATGTATGAACTGTAAGTACCTTTGTGGGCTAGAGAAAAGAGAAAGAGCATTTCATCGCCTTCGTGGCATCGCCTTCGTGGCCTTGTCTTCGATGAGGCATTTCATTTGACCCTATCATGAGCTTCGCTGCGTATTACTCTGATTGTGTGCTTGGTACACAATACTTGACTTCCGCTGCAACTTGGTTGTTTCAATGATAACATTTGGTGTTTGACAACATCGTCTTGTACGAGCGCAACTCCAGGCTCGTACGGCATCACGTCCCGATGAGAACGATAGTCCTGCGGGAGAGCTGTAAACGTGGTGATTCACGTTCAGCGGGGACTATTGAGCTTGCGGGAGATTGGGGCATGACAAATTGGTATCAGAGCGCCCGGTTCATTTCTTCGGACTTGGTCCTTCGCTTCATCACAAACTCTAAATAGCTTCCGCGTGTCATCTAGCTCTTGACTCTACTCGGTGCCGCTTCGGATGTTTCATGCAATAAGTCTAATTATTGCTGGTTTTGGTTGCATTATATTTCTTGGTTGGGTTGCTTTGGTTGGTTTTCGTAGGATCGCTTAGTCTCGTTAGGCGTTGTTGCATTCGTGCAGCAAGTTGGTTGGCGTTGTTGCATTTGTGCAACAAGTGTGGGCTTTTGTTGGGTTGGCTTGGCTTAGCGTTCGGGAGTTCTGATTGCCTCAATGGATCAGTTGGTTGGCTAACGAGATTTGGTTATGCGGCATGTTTTGAGTAGAAACATTCGAAGAGAATAGATCCTTGAACGAGTTGCTCGTCAAGCGATTGTGTTGGATAGAAGTTGGAATTTTGGCTGTGGCGCATCGGTTGAGCAGGTTTGAGTTTGGCTCGGGAATATATGGATAAGTTGGTACGAGTTGCTCGTACAACAAAAGTGTGAAACCGTTGGGTATTGGGTTGGACTATTTGGAAGACAATCATTGCACGATTGCTCGTGTTGAGAAGGTATCAGACGGGTTGAGAAACAGTTGGATAATTCAAGCGTTGCCTGAGTTTTGTGTCAGACTCGAATTGGGAAAGGCATGATTATGCATAAGGGATGGTTCGAACGGATCTTGGATCTGTGAAGGAAATTGAAATGCGAGTAGCGACTTGATTCGGAGTGGTATATGGGATACCACATTTTGAGCAAGGCATTGGAAACATTTTGGTTGGACATTCAATGAAAATTTCCTGAACGGACTCGTAAAACGAGAATACAAGTTGGTTGGTGCACGTCGGTTGAGTTAGAAAGAATAAAAATGGAGCAAGCGAATATTGAGTTGAGCATATCGTGAACGGACTGATGCAAATGAAAGCATCGTTGGGCTTAAGTGATGGACGAGATCGGAACGAACAACTGGGATGCGCTTGAACGAGCAATGGGTGAATCAAATGATAGCGAGCACGAACTACGATTTTGGGCGACACATTTGAGCTGTTGGTTGAGCAAAGAAACACGATATTGGTCTGGAGGGACAATGAGATGGATTCACACAAACTTGAAAGGTTTTGGATGTTGCTGCTCGTAAAGTTGACTCAGGTTTAGCGAAAATGGAATTTTGGGCAAGATGGTGCAACGATAGTAAACAGATTCTCCGGAAGACGTGGACGAACGTTTGAAGATAGCTAAATGTTATAGCAACGTCGGAACAAATCACTGTGTTGCTCGAGTAAGTTGGACGTGCATTGTGGAACATGGCAATTCGGAAATTTGATGGATTCAGGACAGAACGACGGATTGATGGAAGACGGTTTCAAACGAACACAGTTCTCGAGTTGTGGCTTGGATAGATAGCAAGACTCTAGGTGGTTAAGCAGCATTAGTTGACAGATCAGCAGAGGTAGTGTATGAGTTCTCGGATTCGGAAGTTCGCTCGGATGGAATGGTTGGATTTTGATTCGGATTTGCAGATGAGATATAGCATGGTTCATAGTAACTGTCCATCGAGATGATTACAATTATCGAGCGTAGCTTCGGGACAGCTGACCCTAGCGACTTGCCCGCTGAATCGGATATGAATATGGTAGACCCATATAACGACCCTTGAGGCAGCGTATTTGGGAATGCGTCGAGGGCAGATGTGAGCAATGTGATTTGGCTTATTGACTGAGAGTTGGATTTGAGAGACCCTTGGGATAGCCTTCAGCTGAAGAAGCAGCCGGAAGACCGAAGCGATTGTGGGATTGGCCTAAGTCAACTGATGAGATTCAGAGTCGCAGATTTTTATCGATGGCATCGCCTCTGACTCATCGTGCCCTGGAAGGAAATAGCATTTATATGAATTGACGACTGTGGCGGCTCGTTCAAATCAAATCTTTGCAAATACTGGAAGGGACAGATGTGCCTCAGATTTACAAGATGTCTCGAAACTTAGTCTGGGAAGCGTGCTCATTCGGAAGGCGAAGGTGATATCCTATGCTTCGAGGCAGTGGAAGGCGCGAAGAACTATTCCATGCGCAACCTAGGAATTGTGGCGAGTGTGTCCACGTTGAAATCGTGGCGACACTATCCCTTTGGCGTAGCGGCGAGATCTTCGTGGATCACACAAACCTCAATATAGATGTTCACCATGTGAGGTATTGAGATTGAGGAAGAGGTGTTGGACTGAGCTGATGAAAGCAAAGTTGATATTTGGGTAAGTCGCCTAGATGGGGTAGTATCATTTGAGTTGATCGTTCGGTGCATGAGATATATTTGGAGATGTTGCTAGTGCGGATTCAGAAATAGTTGGATGGATTGAGTTGGAACTCGGACTGATTGATCGGTGGAAAATCATCATATTGAGAATAGTTCTCGAGCGAATGTGTTGGAATGGAAATCGTGATTTGGTCCAATTAGGAGCAAAGCAAATGGATGCCTCGAACATAAAGATACCCTTGTAACTTGTTCAAATTTGCTATCGCAAAGCTCGGCTGAAATGCATGTATTTTAGGGACGCCTTAAATATATGTACGATCCAAAACTAAGCGATACGAGAAATTCGGGTTGAGCTGCAAGAAGGATGTGGGAATATGGAATTTATTCGAGCATTCAGCAGAATGAGATGTTGTGTCAGAAATAGTGAATATGAGAGTTGTATAGAGCAGATCTATGGAATTGGATTGTGGCATGCTAGTAAGGAATGAGTACCAGCACGGTTCGTGGACGAACCTGATTCTAAGTGGTATATTATGTAACGTCCCGCAACCGCTCGGAGCGTTACGCTGAGTCGGACTGAATAAATCAATTGCTGGTTACAGTTGAAATATCGGATTTCGGGAAGAAGGATTAATCGAGTTGGTTTCAATGTGCAGATGGCTAGCGGGTTCGATGGAAATCAGGTGTTCGTTCCGAACAGTACTGAATAGCTGAATGGAAGCGATAATGCCGTCTTCCTTAGTCCGATCGGTCGGATGATTTGGAGAGCACGGCCTGCTCGCACGGTCATACCAGTTGAGTAGATCGCGCTTGCATCGGACCACGGGTTCAAGGGATTGGCCGTATCGGCAGGACAGGATGCCTAACGGGATCAAACAATGTGAGTGGGCTCTTTCCCTTCTCCTCTACTCCTTCATGTCTAATAATATGGAAAATACGTAAAGGCTTGAACACTTGGGCTGAAACATCGGGAAGCACTACACTGAGGCGTGCATAGAGTGTGCGTCGTTGGCTTGGTAGGATTGTGGCTTGAATGGTTTACGCGTTGGATAGTTGGATACGATAGCTGGATTATTCATTTGAGGCGATCGGTTGGATTACTTGGGATTACGCTTGGACGGTTGGAAATATACAAGTTGGAATGATACAATTGAGGCAATGGAATATCGAGAATATCGGGATTTGGGCGAGCGAGCGTGCATCCGTGCACGGGTATCACTTGGTCGCTTTGTCTTGCAAAACGAGCAGTTATGGTTCAAAACCGAACAACTGCATCGGCGAGGGTGTTGTGCATCTTGATGGGGCATCGTGCCACGAATGGGGCATTGTGCCACTGAAACGGCATTGTGCCATGGGTTAGCTTTGAGCATAGGTGTTGCACCAATTTGGATTGTGTTGAGAAGAGGCTTCGTGCTTATGAAACACTTGATATTTTGATGCCTCGGGCTATGTTTTGAGGTCGAGATTTGGGTTCTTGGAAGGACATATTGGAAGAATGGTTATGGATGTGTTGGTTGGATTATTGATGGAACGAGTCTAGGATCGCTTGGTGGGGCGAGAATGTTCGATCCTCTCGTCATACCTACGTGTCTGCATAGTCACGGACAACCTGGGTGGCACAGGATTTGGTTTCCTCGAACGGGTGCTCCGGGGCACCGGGACCGTTCGGCCATGGAGGAGACAATTTGGGTAACGCGTCTTGGGCGCGGTGCCAGCGGTTGGATGCGATTCAGGTGGGTTAGCTACTTAGCGCTGTTTCGAATAGAACCGCATTTGATCTGTCCGATCAACGTCCTTTATGGCCTTTGGCCAGTGACTTCATATAAGAATAGATGTTGGCTTGCTTTACTTTGGTTGGTTTGTGCATCGTGTAGGCGCGGCCACCTTGCCTCGACAAGAGTGTGCACTCGAGAGTGGGATATATAAACTTTGGTTCTGGATGGATATCGAGGCGAGACTGATGGTTCGATATGTTATCGTGCAACCGATGACATTGAGTTAGACGGGTCGGCTATATATTAAAATGCTTGTCGTTTGGTTTGAGATTGAATGCTAGCATGCTTAAACTGCTTTACTGCTTTCCTTAACATGTCATCCATATGCCATGAAATGAATCTAGGATTCAACTAGAAAGATCACCATATAACTGTTTGCATTCACTATTTTACTTAGTGTCGGCTTAGGCGAGTGGGTTACCCCGCTCACCAGTACGGTTGTGTACTGACCCACGTTTGTGGGCATTATTTCAGGTACGCAGGCGTAGTGGCGCTGCTTGGATATACGAGACATGATGTATGAACTGTAAGTACCTTTGTGGGCTAGAGAAAAGAGCAAGAGCATTTCATCGCCTTCGTGGCATCGCCTTCGTGGCCTTGTCTTCGATGAGGCATTTCATTTGACCCTATCATGAGCTTCGCTGCGTATTACTCTGATTGTGTGCTTGGTACACAATACTTGACTTCCGCTGCAACTTGGTTGTTTCAATGATAATATTTGGTGTTTGACAACATCGCCTTGTACGAGCGCAACTCCAGGCTCGTACGGCATCACGTCCCGATGAGAACGATAGTCCTGCGGGAGAGCTGTAAACGTGGTGATTCACGTTCAGCGGGGACTATTGAGCTTGCGGGAGATTGGGGCGTGACAGCTTCTTCGACTTCCATAATATAGCAGCACCACCCCTGAAAAAGTCACGTCCTCCTGTGGTTCTTTCACTCTTCTTTCCCGTGCACCAACTGGCATCACTGAAGCCTTCCTTTACATCTGAATAAGTGTTATACCATAGGATATACTATTGAGTTCTCCTGAGAATTTTGACGACTCTCTTCACAACTTTCAGTGTTCAACACATATACTGCTTGTGAACTGACTCAACATTCCTACAGCAAAAGCTATGTCAGGCCTGGTGGTACATGCATCATGAATTATTCACCTGATAATGCTCGAGTACACCAACTGTCTGATACTTTTTCTTGGATTTGGCTTCATATTCATGTCACACATGAGGATTATCGTCCATGATATCCAAAGCGTATGATCAGCATTTCATGCTGAGAGCTTGTGACTAAGCAAGCCCATCTGGCATCCAGATTATCTTATATCCTCAGGATGACATCTGCGATCCCATATCCTGAGTTTGGACAAAAAAGACATCTTTGTTCTTGTGACACTTCTATCTCCACAACTGGGACTAACAAGTCATCCACATAGATACAAACGATGACTCCTCCATTATCAGCGAACTTCGTGTACACACACTTGTTAGTCTCGCTGATCCTGTGACAACTTTGACTAGATGACTTGTCAAACTCCTGCTAGCATATCCTGGAAATTATTTTAGGCCGTATCGAGATGTCACCATCTCGCAGATTATCTTCAAACCTGAATGACAATAATTCTGACTGTTGTCCTTGAATCTCTCATGTTTGTCTTCTTCCAAGACTCATTGTCTTCCCATCATCTGATAAATAATCAGCTTGTGAATAGCAGCTACGACAATCATCATCATGATCAATGACACCCTCATCGAGGTGCCAAAGATCTCAATCCCCTATTGTCTGAGAAAACCCCTGGGCAGATAGCCTAGTTTTGAACTCAACTGTTTTGTCTGCTTTTATCTTCATCGACTTGAAGATCTGATAAACATCTGATTGGTTTAGCTCCTTCAGGCAGATTGACCAACACCCAAGTGTGGTTGGAGGTTGTTGAGTCATACTCATTATTTATAGCCTCCCTCCAGAAAATAACATCTCTGGTCATCATCGCCTCATTATAGGTAAGCGGATTTGCTTCCACATGATAGGTGACAAAATCTTCTCCGAAATCTTTTACTCTCCTCACTCGCTTAGACACAGGCTCTGCGAGTTCTGGTTTGATCGTTGTCGTTGGGATGACAACTTTTTTTTGGACTACATCTTCGTTGGAAACTTCAGCCTCCTGTGCACGTATACTATTTTTTGGAATATCCGCGATAACAATGTTCTTGTGTCTTACAAATTTATCTTCGAAGAGTTCTGCGCCACGAGATTCAATGATATAATTTGATTCGATATCAAGAAATCTCTGAGCATCACTCTTCTCAGCATCACCCTGAATGATTGTCTTTGTAGTCCTCGATTCCAGCTTCTGAATCTTCAATTTCGGAAGCTTCACAGACGCCAGACACCCCCACACTCGAATAACGTTCAAGTTGGGTCTGACTCTAAACTAGAGTTCATGAGGAGTGACATCAGAAGTTGCGTATGATACTCTATTCAGAATGAACGTAGCCGTCAGCACAGCTTCTCCCCATAAGTACTTTGGAAGACCCGCAGTCAACAACATTGAGTTCATTATTTCTGTCAACGTCCTGTTCTTTCTTTCAGCTACTACATTTTATTGAGGATAATATGGAGAAGTTATCTCATTGACAATTTTATGTTCTTTGCAGAACGATACGAATTAATTAGACATATACCCTCCGCCTTGATCACTTCTGAGTCTCTTGAGTTATTTGCCCATTTAACGTTCAACCTCAACCCTGAACTCCTTGAACTTCTCGAATGCTTCGTCTTTTGAATTAAGCAGATAGACGAATACGTACTTCGAGTAGTCGTCGACGAAAGTAATGAAGTACTTTCTCTTGGCCTTTGTGGAGAACAGCTTGAAGTCATAGATGAGTGAACCAACTCCAGAAGATCTGTACTTCAGTTTACCCGTTTGAACGAATTTCTGGTGATCTTTGTCTGCGCACAGACCTTACACTGCTCCACCTCCTTACCCCCACATTTGGAGATAAACCCTAGACTAGACATCTTGCAGTACGAAGTACATGTCCTAGTCTGGGGTCCCACAACTCTAACAATGAGACTTTTCTTATAAGCAGAAGCTCGAACCTCCATTTGATACTGAAACTTATTCCAAAATATGTCTCCTGCCAAGATATCATCATCTGGCGACTACGGATGTTCACTTTCAAGTCTGCAACAGACTTTCTGAGATTAGGTCCTTGGTAATCACTAGTACGTTTATACACGCACTCCTTTGACTGTAACTTCTCGAAGTTCAAAACTATTGTCTCAATTCCCAGATCCTCTGCTTGATCCTTGCTTGCCATCAAGACATTCCCCACTGAAAGGTTCGACCTTGATCAACAACTTTTCCTAAAGTACATGTGGCTATATGCACCAGTTTTTATGTAAACCCCCAGTTTTCTAGGAATTTAAAAACAAATTTTTGGGATTTTCTGTAATTTTTAACTAATAAAAAATTAATGTTTTCTGGTATTAAATAATTTTTATAATTTTATTAAATATTAAAATATTATAAAAATAATATTTTTGGGTGTAAAATAAAATATTAGACTTAAAGCAATTTTTCTGGAATTTATTGGACCCCGGAACTATTTTTTTAAAGACCTAAAAATGAATGTTTTAATTAAACAAAAACAAACCAGTTTAATTCTGAACCAAACCAAACCAAACCAAACCCAATTTAACCGAACCCTAAACCAACCTTAGCGGGTCGGGTCAAACCCATACCCGAACCCGACCCGAAACCCGACCCGAAACCCGAACCCAATCCCTCTGCACAGTAATTCCCAAATCCCAACCGCCCCGCGACCGATCGACTCCGCCACCGCTGACGGTTACGCCCCGCCCCCGTGACAGTTTCGCCTCCCCCGCTCCCCACGCCTCTCCCTCTCCCGACCGTCCACCACCTCTACCCTGGCTCCCCTTCTATAAAACCCTCTACCCGGCCGCCCCTTCACCCGCCGCACCTCCACCATCATCCTCTGACCACCACCCTCCACCGTACTCCGACGATCCTCCGGCCGAGCTCCTCTACGGCGAAGAACCGACGAACCCCCGACTACTCCCCGCCAACCCCAGCAGTCGCAGCACCCCGCCGCCAGCGAGCTCCGCCGCGCCGCACCCTCGCGTACGCCCAATTTTAGTCGATTTCGAGCCATTGTTCCGGTGAGTTTTTCTCTCTCCTCGCTACCTCATTTTCCATTCTGTCGACTCGTGCGCGTACCCTGCATGACCCTCTAGAACCCCGTGCAACTCATTCGGGGTATCGCGTCCTGTGGCGATCGCAAACTACGACGCAAAATCAGAAAAATAATTACATTTTCTAAAAATTCAGAAAATGTCCCGAACTTCCCAGTTCGCGACCGTTTTGCGACCAACCTGTTAAATGTTTTCAAAATTGGCTTGAACAGTAATTTAAACTATATGACCAAGTTTTTAACCCTATTTTTAGTTTAATTTATTGAGCTGTACTTTGTAATATTTTCGATGGTAAAAATGACCAAAATATTGGTTAATTAAAAACCTAAATTTCTCGGTACTGGGTGCGCCTCGCTAAACGGGACGACTTGGTCATGTGCAAACTTTACCGAAATATGTGCGCCGTCGATACGGACGTGTAGAATTTCGCAGAAGTTGATTTGGATGTACGTGCACACCGGAATCAACGCGTATCCGTCGACAACATCCCGTAACGGTCATGTTCTGAAACTCGTTGTAACTTAGTATGTGCTCGTCATTTTGAAACGAAACTTGCGCCATCGGACTCGTAGCAATACGCTGGTCCTGTGACCCATATTTGGTTCAATTCTGAGAACGTTGACAAAATCTCGTATCGTGGGCCCCACGGCTCCACTTGACGGGCGATTTTGTGATCGGCTCATCGGAATTCAGTTCTGGACATTTCGTTGGGTTCATATCGTCGTTTTGGACTTGTAGACACTAAGTTTGACGAATTTAGAGAATATTGTCTCTGGCACATTTTTCGGTGCGAAGCGGGCCACATGTGGACCCCGCTTTGACCAGAAACTGTCACTTTTGCCCTTGTGTCCAAATTGGACTTATGGACAGACAATTCTAGCTATTTGATATCTTCTGAACTTGATGGTAACGTTTATTTCAGTAATCGGAGGAGTACCTGCAAATCCCGCTGATACCAAAGCAGCAGTTGGAGTCTGAACCCCAAGCAAGTGTACCTTGCCAATCTTGCAGTATTTGTTACATGTTATTTCCTTGATTTAATTATATGATAAATATGTTCAACCCAGGACCGTGTGACATTACTTAATGTCCAAATAATATTCGGATGTCAACGCCGTACGCGGAGTTGTGTAACGTCACCTAGAGATGGATATCGAGACCCTATACATTTTTTGTGCTTGCATCATCAAGTACGTTATACCACAGGACACCTGACACTATTCATGAGACAGAATCTTTCTGAGATATTCATGGTGATTCTGTATAGGATACAGATTTCATGACATATACTTTATACATATACATGGCTATCATTATGACATGCTGCATTAGATATGATCTTGCGTGACATGGACATGAGACATCGTGAACATGAGACGTGTGATTACATTGGGTGGGGAGAGATTTACCATACAAAAGGCTGATTATATATATATATTATATTACTGGAGGTGCATTAGACTCTGACACAGAGCTTTGGCACATTACTGGCCCTTCGAGAGAATACTGCTATGGGTTTTTCTGACACATAGCCTATTGTAGTCTCAGCCTGTGTCACGCCCCAGTCCCAAAATACCGAGGGACTAGACACGTGGCAATGGCCAGCAGTACACACCGATGGTCCAACCCAATCTAATGGATCCATCGGGGCATGCTTAAGCTGTAATACAACAATAAGTAGGTCCAAATATACTAATCTCATCCACAGAATAAATACCACAATATCAGAATCATAAAGCAAGATCATATCTCAATAAAATATAAACTCGGGGAATAACCTGGTAATAAGTCTGATACATATGTCAGGATACAAGAATAAAGATAACTACAGCAATACTGAGTATGAAAACAGTATATACTCAGAAGATAACCTCGGTGATCACTCGTCTGCTGAATCTGGTACTACTCCTGTAACTGCTTCTGCTCCTGCTAATGCTCCTGTACTGTATAACTCTGGGTGGATCTCCTCTGCTAATCCTGGGGACATAATCCGGATCCAGGTCCTCAGGGGATATAGCAAGGTACAGAAAATACAAGCCATAATAATGCAGTGAATAGTCAATGAAATAAACAGGATAAATATGTAACCATCTATGTGTAATGCCGGTGAGAACATCACCAGTACTCAGGCTGAGACTACTACAAACTCTGTGTAGGGGAGCCGGTAGCAGTGATATCATGTAGTTGTCTAGCTCAGAGAGAGACTGAGACGCCGGCATAATATAAAGTCAACCTGTAGCCTGTGTGTCTCTCCAGCAATAAATGAAACAAGATGGGAACACTATATAACCAGCTAAGTGTAATGCAAGATGAGAGCAGCACTAGAACTCAGGCTGAAACCACTACAAGCTCTGTGTCGGGAGCCGGTAGCAGTGATATCATGTGGTCGTCTAGCTCAGCGAAAGACTGAGACACCGGCATAATATATAAAATCAACATGTAGCCTGTGTGTCTCTCCCCACCCAATGTAATCATACGTCTCATGTCCATGTGGCCCCATGTCCATGTCACGCATAATCATATCTAATGCAACAAGTCATATAGTATCTAGGAACATAATGCCAATGTCAAGTCCTGTATCCTATACAGAATCACCACGAATATCTTAGGAAGATCCTGTCCATGAATAGTGTCAAGTGTCCTGGGTTATAATTTACTTGATAGGACAAGTACGAGAAAGATGGGGTCTCGGTATCCATGTCTAGATGACAATACACAACGCCGCGTACGGTGTTGGCACCCGACTATGAATCGGACGCTAAGTAAAGTCGCACGGTCCTAGGTCAAGCATGAACCACAATATATATATATATATATATATATAAGCCAAGGAAATAAGTAACAAGAACTGCAAGTTTTGGCGAGGTACACTTGCCTGGGGTCCTGGCTCCAACTGTAGCTCTGGTCTCAGTGTGATCTGCAGGTACTTCTCCAGTTGCTGAAATAAACATCACCATTGGATTCATAAAATATCAAATAGCTAGAAACGCCTGTCCTTGAGTCCAAATTGGACACAGGGGCAAAAATGATATTTTTCGGGTCAAAGCGGGGTCCACATGTGGGCCACTTTGCACCGAAAAGCGTGTCAGGGTCAAAGGTCTCCAAATTCGTCAAACTTAGTGTCAACAAGTCAGGAATGATGATACAAATCCAACGGAACTTCCAGAATTGGATTCCGATGAGCCGATCACAAAATCGCCCGTCAAGTGGAGCCTGTAGGGCCCACGATACGCGATTTTGTTAACGTTCTCAGAATCGAACCAAACTTGGGTCACAGGACCAACGTATTGCTACGAGTATGGCGCAAGTTTCGTTTCGATCCGACGTGTATACACGAAGTTACAGCGTGTTCCAGAATAGGCGGATACGGGGCGTTGTCGGCGGATACGCGTTGATTCCGGTGTGCACGCACATCCAAATCAACTTCTGTGAAATCTCGCACGTCCGTATCGACGGCGCGCACGTTTCGGTAAAGACCGCGTGCGACCAAATCGTCCCGTTTTGCGGGGCGTACTCGG
Organism: Iris macrosiphon; assembly: GCA_036927795.1. Classification (NCBI taxonomy): domain Eukaryota; kingdom Viridiplantae; phylum Streptophyta; class Magnoliopsida; order Asparagales; family Iridaceae; genus Iris; species Iris macrosiphon. Next base: position 20,690,248 of record JAYESA010000005.1, on the reverse strand, counting down.
TTCCGGAGTAAAACAGGGCGTTGTTTTTCCTATTTTTGGATCGCGGTTTGCGATCACCACAGGATGCGATGCATCGAGCGGATTGCACGGGCACCGAGAGGGTCATACAGTCTACGCGACGTAACTGACGAAATCAAAAACGGAATCACGAGGTGAGAGAAAACGTTACCTGAACAGGGCTCCAGGAATGATATTTTCTCGTGTCCGACACGACACGAAGTGTCCGAATCCTGTGTCCTAGGGTTAGGGCTTCGAGTCGCTGCTAGCCGGGGCGGCTCGACGAGGGGCTGGGCGGTGAGGCAGGCGGCTGGGCCGGCGCTGCACGGCGGGGAGGACTGCGGTCGACGCTGGGGTCGAGGGAGCAGCTGGGTCGGCTCGAGTCGGGTCTCCGACGACTGAGGCGGGAAGGAGTGGAGCCGTGCTCGGGGAAGGGGTGGCCGGAGTCGTGGACCGAGGGGCGCGGGCGGGGAGGAGCGGGCTGCCGGCGACGTGGCCGGAGGGAACGGCGGGGGACGCGGGCACAGGCAGAACGTGAGGGAGAGGGGCTGAGCTAGGGTTCAGGGGAGGAGCACGGCGGAGGAGGGGGAAGAGGTTTCGGGCTCGGGCGGCGAGAGGGCTGGGCTAGGGCTAGGGTTAGGGATTGGGATTGGGATTTTTAGTAATTATTTTCTTTTTCTTTTTCTTTTTGCTTGTGGAGAAAAACTAGGAAAACATGTATTTATACATACAGAAATTTGGGTAGGGTTTGACCTAGGATTTGGGCTGGGTCAACGCTCCTTGGGCTTGGCTTCGGCTCTCATGGGAATGTCGGGCGTTGGCACGGGTTTAATTTGGTTTAATTATTTAATAGTTTATAGGGCTTTAAAAATGATTCTGGGGTCCAATAAATTCACAAAAAATTATCCTATGTCCGGTTTTCTATTTTACACCATAAAATATTATTTTCATAATATTTTAATAGTAATTAATAGCAAATAAAAATCATTTAATTACCAAGAGCCTAGGTTTTTAATTACAGAAAAATCCCGAAAAATTCCAGAAAAATCCAAATTAACAATTCTGAAAATCAGGGGGCTTACAGCCTGAGTATGATTCATGCTCTCATATTGTATATCACTTAGCTGGTTATATAGTTTACCCTATTGATTCAATTATTATTGTACTTCATTTATTTTGGCTTGAGTTATTCGTGTACCTTGCTATGTCCCCTGAGGACCTGGATCCGGATTATGTCCCCAGGTTTAGCAGAGGATATCTACCCTGAGGTGTACGGGACATGAGCAGTCTTGGAGCGGTACCAGAACCCGAGGACGAGGTGATCGCTGAGGATTTCTCCTGAGTATCTGCTTATTCTATACTCAGTCTTTGCTGTTATTAGACTCTTTTATTTCTTGTTTAATGAACTATTGTATCAGACTTATCATCGGGTTGTTCTCCGAGATATATTTTATTGAGACTTGATATTGATGTATATTTCATATTGATGTATTCATTTCTGTGGATGAGATTAGTATATTAGACCCTTCTGTTGTTTTACAGCTTAAGTACACCCTGATGGGTCCATTAAATTGGGTTTGTCCATCGGTGTGTGCTGCTGGCCATTGCCACGTGGCTAGTCCCTCAGTATTTTGGGACTGGGGCATGACATGGTTTTTGTGGTGGCCCATACAGGTCTACGACTAAATTGCTTCAGTTTCAACTTAGGAATCGAGGAAGCCTGCAATAAGGATAGGATAAGTTTTTAGGATCTCATCCACTTGATTGAATCGTTCTTGATCTCTATATCGGATTTGAATTAATTTCTTGAAATTGTATCCTGTCTTGATTCCTCTGTGCATTCTCATAGTTTTCTTTCAATGTAGAGTAATGGATCCGAGAACCGGTGACGAGAATCCCTTAGGTACACCATACGATGTTGTGGTCACCTATGATGAGGGAGTGACACCAGAAGATAGAGGACAATCAGCTCAAAGCAATCAAGCGGGCCAGCATATTCAAGGTTCCGGCGTGATGACATCCCACCTCCGCCGCAGTTCACTCCACCAATGCCTGTTTTTCCACCAGGTCAAGCCATGGACGGGCAACAAATATTTTAAATGATCTACGCAATAATGTAAGCTCAACATCAGATTCAACAAGAGGCTCTATAAAATAATATAGTGATCGCACTAGAGCAGGCGAACCTGCCAGCTCGACGACCATCGACGGGATCTATTATCGATTTTCGCCAGCTGAAGCCCCGTACCTTTTCAGGCAAGGAGGAGCCCACTGAAGTTCATGAGTGCCTCACAAACACTCAACATCAATTAGAAGCAGTTGAGCTTCCAAGAGAGCGTTGGATGACTGCCGTCAGGATACAGTTGACGGGCAATGCTCACCATTGGTGGCTATCCGAAGAGAGACGACTCGGACCAGACCGAGTCACTTGGGAAGAGTTCTCCAGACTCTTTTAGGAGATGTACATTCCATCTATTGCTCGATCAGAACTTCGGGACAAGTTCAATCGCCTCACTCAATAGAGTATGGCAGTGGATGAGTACAACACGGAGTTCATTCGTCTGAGTCGCTTTGCCCCTACCCTGATCCCGACAGAAGAGGAGAAGGCTGAGAAGTTCTTCGACGGACTAAACTTTGAGCTACAGAGAATGATTGGATCCGTTGCACCTACTTCATATACGAACGTCCTTGCTGCAGCTCGACGTATGGAGTGCGTCACCAGGAGAGAGTCTAATCTGAAGCAGCCTTTCACATCAGCACCAGCCAGAGCACCGCATGGAGAAGCTGCAAAGAAATCTCACCTGCATCAAGCACCACATGGAGCTGTATCCAAATCCCTAACCTTTCCTACTTGTCACTACTGTGGCAAGGTTGGCCATTGTCACGCCACAGTCCCAAAATACGTAGGACTAGGAACACGTAAGCATGCCAGCCGCATGGATATGGCAACTCCAATATATGGACACCAAAACCCACACGTACGCTGTAATATGAATATCAATCCACAAGTGGTATAACATGTATCACAAGTCACATGGGTACAGTCTAAATCTCATCCATAGAAAATCAATATAAATAAATAACCAACATCTATATAACTCGATCTCAATAAGAAGTATCTAAAGATGATAGTTGGATGGAAATAAATCCACTACCAACTCGAATGTAAGAGCAAATACAAAATAAGTACAACACAACAACACCATATAAGAATACCAGCTAGCAATCACGGGCTCGAAGAGAGGACATCCAAGAAACATATGTAACCATCCAAATCTGTGCTCCTGCAAATACTCAAGAACAAATACACCTGGCAGAGGACCAGGTCCTCAGAGGGACGTAACAAGATACAGAAAAGCGAGCCAACTTGAATATAGTAAACATGCATATAGTTTGAAAATAAATAAGTACGCTGTACAAGACAATCTATATGAATGCAAATGAGGACAACTTTTTGACGTATGGGCAAGGGTAGGCTACTCGATCTAATCCTCATAACTCATGCGCTCATCAGTGGACATCATCAGCCGACATACCTCTGGGGTAGCGACCCTCGGACTCCATCGATCGACATACCTCTGGGGTAGCGACCATCGGACACGACCACCATAGTGCGTGCTAGTGACTACGGTGTACCAGAGTGGTTAAAAGCCCATACGCCTAATGATTGTCCTCTCATGATACTAAGTGTCAACTGTGTGTCAACATATCTAATATATAGTAATGACTGAAAGGAACTACACATGCAATAAATAAACAGAAATACAATAAATATACAGAAATATACTAAGCAAGGAAAATACTGTAAGCAATTTGGCAAGGTATCTTGCCTGGTAAGAAAACTGCAAGGTGTACTGTCCAGAAGTCAAACGCACAGGATCAAAAGCTATGGCCGCAGAACAATTGTCTTCGGATGCTGAAATAAACATCACCAACGTTCCCAGAATAAGCAAAATAGCTAAAAAGTACTTCCCTTTCGTCCAATTTGGACACAGAGGCAAAACGGTAATTTCGCGTCAAAGCGGAGTCCACATGTGGCCCACTTTGCACCAAAAAGCGTGCCGAGGGTAACAGTCTCTAAATGGGACAAATTATAGGTCAAACAACTATAAATGTCAATACGAACCCAACGGTATGTCCAAATGTGGATCCCGATGAGCCGAACACAATTTTGTCCAAAAAGTCAACTATGGGGCCCGCCAATTGGTGACTTGGTCAACTGTCTCAGGACCAACGCGTTACCACGAGTCCAGTGGCGCAAGCTTCGTCGCAATCTGACAAGCGTGCACAAAATGCGTGCGACTTCCACAAAAGTTGTGACACGGGGTATCCGCGGATACGGGCTGATTCCGGCGCGCACACGCGTCCGAATCAGTTTTCACAAATTTTTACATGTCCGGTTACGTTGTGCGCACCGTTTAGTACACTTGGTACACGGTGGGGCGGTCCCGTTTGGCGGGGCGCGCTCCGTTTCACAACTTTTGAAAATCTGGAAAAAGTGGGTTCGCGGGGTTTGTGACGAATTTAATTCCGTCCACAGCAGTTAATAATCTAGGGTTATTTAACAGAAAATAAACTAGGTCAAGTGGTCTACGCATACAAAAAAAGAATCACCAAATTCGGATCTCTATGGTGGGAGATACGAACTCGGCAACATGGGTGGTCACCGCAGTTTTCTGCGATCCCAGAATTCGGTCTGCTTGTGCCAACTTGGACGCTGTTTTTGTCTATGGGTACACGTTGTTCGAGGTCTGCTATCATACAGATATGGGAGATGGTTAAGGGGTGAGCATACCAGTGAAGATGGAACGGCGTTTGGTTGAGCGAGTCGACCGGAAACAACTCCGGAATGCAGGTACCTCGTGTGGGAATCTGCAGTGCGCGGGGTCGCGGTCGTCGGGATTGGTTTGGACGGCCTGGCGGGGTTCTCTGACTGCGGTGGCGGCTCTCTCTAGGTCTAGATGAGAAGAGGAGGGTTTGGGATGATTAGGTTAGGGTTTAGAAAAATAAATAAATAAATATATATATATATATATATATATATATATATGAAACGAAGAGAGAGAGAATTCGGTTTGTATTAGTCGGGGGGGGGGGGTTCCTTGTTTGCTGTTGCTAATATGCAAGGGGCGCTGGCTTTTGGTTGCTGGGAATGTGGTTTGCTAAGTGTTGCTTTAAGAATAGTTGGAATGGGTTTGTTATTAGTAATAGTATTATTAGTATTAGTTATTATTATTATTATTAGTTTATTAATAATTTCTTTTCTTTTCTTTTCTTTTCTTTTCTTTTCTTTTCTTTTTAGAATATATATATACATATATATATTTGTGTATATATATATATATATATATATATATATATATATATATATATATATATATATATATATATATATATATATATACTCATAAGAAAATTTATAGATTAGAATAATGCACACCGTTAGGCTAGCAACTGCTCAAGGGGTCTCATACATGGAATAAATTTTGAAAAATTCCTGATGGTCCCATAAATCCTCTAAGTACACCAACACCTAAAATAAAAATTATTAAAAATCTATTTCTCCTAATTAGCCACTAATTATTACAATTAAATTATTAATTAATAATAAAAAATAATAAATACGATTTTTAGAAATAGGGGTTTTACAGCCATGTTGAGAAGGAGTGTAGACGTAAATTTCGATTATGTTTAGCTTGCGGATCCAGTCAGCATTCAGTGAGGGAATGCCCTCAGCGTCGAGAAGGAGCATCAATGGTAAACCAACAAGCTCTATCAGCACCAGGAGGATATCAACCGAGGCCACCCTTGGCACCTCGAGCAGCACTCTTCCAGCAGGCCCAGCAACAGCAGAGAGCACCACCACAAGGACGCGGACAAGCTTTTGCGATGACCTTGGAGGACGTACAGACTCATGGAGTAGCAAATGCGCGTAAGTTTTTCATAGTTATCTATTTCTAGTAATGCCTTAGCACGTGCCTGTTAGTTCATTTTCTAGCCTCAAAACTAGTATTTTGAACTTATTAAAAATTGATAACCTAGTTTTTCTAAGCTGTAGTTTCCTCTAACTAGATTTCCTTCACTCTTGAATTTACCTAACATTCATTGTCTAGGGAAATACTTTATTCCTTCCCTAGGTGTTTTGCTTAACCCTCATCCTTCGATTTCTCTTTGATCATGATTTTTGTTGTGTCGTACTTTGAACATATTTTGCAACCGTGTCATCTCTTCTGACCGGTTATTCTTTGATTGCGAGGACGCAATCTTCTTAAGGGGGTAGATTGTAAACCTCCAGATTTTTCAGGAATTTAAAAACAAATTTTCGGAATTTTCATCTAATAAAAAAATCAATGTTTTTTGGTATTAAATAATTTTTATGATTTTACTAAATATTAAAATATTATAAAATAATACTTTTGGGTGTAAAATAAAATATTAGACTTACAGCAAATTTTTTGGAATTTATTGGACCCCGGAACTATTTTTTTAAAGACCTAAAAATGAATATTTTAATTAAACCAAAATAAACCGGTTTAATTCTGAACCAAACCAAACCCAATTTAACCGAACCCTAAACCAACCTTAACGGGTCGGGTCGAACCCATACCCGAACCTGACCCGAAACCCGAACCCAATCCCTCTGCACAGTAATTCCCAAATCCCAACCGCCCCGCGACCGATCGACTCCACCACCGCCGGCGGTTACGCCCCAACCCCGCGGCAGTTTTCCCTCCCCCGCTCCCCGCGCCTCTCCCTCTCCCGACAGTCCACCTCCTCTACCCCTGCTCCCATCCTATAAAACCCTCTACCCGACCGCCCCTTCACCCACCGCACCTCCACCATCATCCTCTGACCACCACCCTCCATCGTACTCCGATGATCCTCCGGCCGAGCTCCTCTACGGCGAAGAACCGACGAACCCTCGGCTACTCCCCACCGACCCCAGCAGTCGCAGCACCCCGCCGCCAGCGAGCTCCGCCGCGCCGCGCCCTCGCGTACGCCCAATTTTAGTCGATTCTGAGCCATCGTTCCGGTGAGTTTTTCTCTCTCCTCGCTGCCTCGTTTTCTGTTCTATCGACTCGTACGCGTACCCTGCGTGACCCTCTCGAACCCCGTGCAACTCGTTCGGGTTATCGCGTCCTGTGGCGATCGCAAACTGCGACACAAAATCAGGAAAATAATTCCCTTTTCTGAAAATTCAGAAAATGTCCCAAACTTTCCAGTTCGCGACCGTTTTGCGACCAACCTGTTAAATGTTTTCAAAATTGGCTTGAACAGTAATTTAGACTATATGACCAAGTTTTTAGCCCTATTTTTAGTTCAATTTATTGAGCTGTAGTTTGTAATATTTTCGATGGTAAAAATGATCAAAATATTGGTTAATTAAAAAGCCAAATTTCTCGGTACTGGGTGTGCCTCGCTAAACGGGATGACTTGGTCATGTGCGAACTTCACCGAAAGGTGCACGTCGTCGATACGGACGTGTGATATTTCGCAAAAGTTGATTTGGATGTGCGTGCACACCGGAATCAACGCGTATCCGTCGACAACATCCCGTATCGGCCCTGTTCTAAAACTTATTGTAACTTTGTGTGTGCTCGTCGTTTCGAAACAAAACTTGCGCCATCGGACTCGTAGCAATACGCTGGTCCTGTGACCCAAGTTTGGTTCGATTCTGAGAACGTTGACAAAATCCCATATTGTGGGCCCCATGGCTCCACTTGACGTGCGATTTTGTGATCGGCTCATCAGAATCTGGTTCTGGACATTCCGTTGGGTTCGTATCATCGTTCTGGACTTGTAGACACTAAGTTTGACGAATTTGGAGAATATTATCTCTGGCACATTTTTTGGTGTAAAGCGGGCCACATGTGGACCCCGCTTTGACCAGAAACTGTCACTTTTGCCCCTGTGTACAAATTGGACTTATGGACAGGCAATTCTAGCTATGTAATATCTTCTGAACTTGATGGTAACGTTTATTTCATCAACCGGAGGAGTACCTGCAAATCCCGCTGATACCAGAACAACAGTTGGAGTCCGAACCCCAGGCAAGTGTACCTTGCCAATCTTGCAGTATTTGCTACATATTATTTCCTTGATTTAATTATATGATAAATATGTTCAACCCAGGACCGTGTGATATTACTTAACGTCCGAATAATATTTGGATGTCAACGCCGTACGCGGAGTTGTGTAACGTCACCTAGAGATGGATATCGAGACCCTATACATTTTCCGTGCTTGCATCATCAAGTACGTTATACCACAGGACACCTGACACTATTCATGAGACAGAATCTTCCTGAGATATTCATGGTGATTCTGTATAGGATACATGTTTCATGACATATACTTTATACATATACCTGGCTATCATTATGACTTGCTGCATTAGATATGATCTTGCGTGACATGGACATGAGACATCGTGAACATTAGACGTGTGATTACATTGGATGGGGAGAGATTTACCATATAAAAGGCTGATTATATATATATTACATTATTGGAGGTGCATTAGACTCTGACACAGAGCTTTGGCACATTACTGACCCTTCGAGAGAATACTGCTATAGGTTTTCCCAACACAGAGCCTATAGTAGTCTCAGCCTGAGTATGATTCATGCTCTAATATTGCATATCACTTAGCTGGTTATATAGTTTACCCTATTGATTCAATTGTTATTGCACTGCATTTATTTTGGCTTGAGTTATTCTTGTACCTTGCTATGTCCCCTGAGGACCTGGATCCGGATTATGTCCCCAGGTTTAGCAGAGGATATCTACCCTGAGGTATACGGGACAGGAGCAGTCTTTGGAGCAGTACCAGAACCCGAGGACGAGGTGATCACTGAGGATTTTTCCTGAGTATCTGCTTATTCTATACTCAGTCTTTGCTGTTATTAGACTCTTTTATTTCTTGTTTAATGAACTATTGTATCAGACTTATCATCGGGTTATTCCCCGAGATATATTTTATTGAGACTTGATGTTGATGTATATTTCATATTGATGTATTCATTTCTGTGGATGAGATTAGTATATTAGACCCTTCTGTTGTTCTACAGCTTAAGTACACCCTGATGGGTCCATTAAATTGGGTTTGCCCATCGGTGTGTGCTGCTGGCCATTGCCACATGGCTAGTCCCTCAGTATTTTGGGACTGGGACATGACATTTCATCCACTGGTCAGCAACCACGCCATAGGACTTAACCCTCGCAATCATAGAAAACAAGTTAAGTAATCAAATGAACCAAGTTTAGTTATACCTTGCTATATTGGTTCGGATTGGTTCTACTGTCAAGTTCCAATTTCATCCATGCGTCAAGTTCTATATACTGCAATGACCATCATGTGCATAGGTCACCATGTGCCAATCCATACGCATAAACCCCCATGCACTAATCCATGTGCATAAGCCTCCATGCACATAAGCCACCGTGCGCGTCCTGTATACGAATAGACCATCATGTGCATTGAGACACTATCCGCCCAGCTCTGCCTTGCGCTAAGACTTCCAATGCTCTGAGATTTCTAATGCGTTGAGACCTCCAATGCACCGCCATGCGCCAAGTCTTGCTATACGTCAAGGTATGCCATGTGCCAAGGTCTGCCCCTTATGCGCATACTGTCACGCCCCGATCCCTTGCAGGTAATCGGCCGTCCCCGCTAGGCGCGAATCACCGTGCCAGCGCTCCCGCAGGATGATCTTTCCCATCTAGACGTGATGCCATACGAGCACAAGTTGCGCCCGTGCAAGGCCATGATCCGAACAGACAGTAAAATGACTAAGCCACAAAGTCGCACAGATAGTTCGAATACAGCAGAATAAAAAATGAACAGGCGATTGGTAACAAGTTCACAGAGTCGTCAATAGCGAAAGCATTGAATAACACAAGTATAGGAGTAAAACAAGATCTTTATTGATATTGAACAAGTGTTACAAGCGGCGCTAGGCCGAGATTACAAGTCGCTCAAGCCTCTCTCTCTAAATAATAAAAGCGTGTCAAGTGGCTACATTTATGGAATGATACATAGGCGATGTTCCAACATTATGTCTTGTATATGTGCTTCAGTTCCGGACGCAACGTTCCAAGGCTCCAGAGCGAACTCCATGCCTTAGCACGCACGAAGGAGTTTCTGCACCGAACGAGGTTCTCCTGCACCATGCAAGAAATCTGGTTGGTTATCAGTACATTAATGCACTGGTGGGGAGGCTTCTCGCCCGCTCGATAAATCCAAACACATTATATAGGTTCCGTGCACCAACTATTAAGTTATCTTTCTATTCTTGCCTTAGGATCAGTTTTATGGCATAATAAAAAGCCTAACTCGTGTGGTAGTGCACCGTGCGATATAAAAAAAATACGGTGAGACTTACCAACTTACCATTCGTCATTTCTTGTCCAGAAAAAATAAGTCAAATCAAGCACGAGCATATATAATGAAATCCAGGGCCAGTTGCATAAGAAAACATAATTATCACAAGCGGGGTTCTGATCCAGTGTACGAGTTACACGGATTACTCAGGTGTGTTACAATGGATGTTCAAGTGCTCAATTATGTACAAGTGTCTTATTCTCATATTTGTTTCAAGTATTTCAGATTATTGGATGCGATGCAATGACTCGCACGGTGATTGCCGCTAAGCGATGATGACTTATCTATATGAAACATGAGGTCATTGGCTTAGCCATAAATGATGATGCATAGTCTCGGACGGAGATGAGGCATAGCGAAAGTGTCATTGGGCGTTATCCATTATCCCGACCAAACATGGAAAGACTACCATAGATCATGGAGTCAAACGGGTTATCCAAGTGTAGGATGTACTGCCAAGGACCCGTCCACTGAATATTTTGGGTCGTCCCAAACCGGAGAGCATCCTACCGATTTGGTCACGCAATACCCATATTCCTCCTAGGACGGTATGATCCCGGTGCCCCGATGATCGTCCGAGAAATTCATGTTATTATCTCGTGCACTAGTTGTCCGTGACCATGCAAGTCTAGGATTTCATATTCACGGGATTCATGACATGACATGTTGATTCTTGATTCTTTAATTCATGATTCTTGTTCAGAACGAGTATGCTCCACGAACTGTGATTCTTGCTTTACTTGACATGATTCTTGTTCAGAGTTAAACTTGATATAGTGCAATCTCCTGGTTCGGAGATGCCTTGGCGACCCAACGGTCCCGGATACTTTCAGGTTCATACTTGCACGGAACGACTATTGGATAGTCTTTCGGGGAGAACTAGATAAATGCATGACATGGATAGTGTTACATGATTATGGCATAGATTCATGTGGCAAGCATTAAAATGAGACAACAAGTGTAAGCTACAATATAAGCAGACAAGCATGTATTTATATGAAATATAAGTATTTACGTTGGCACAGTCTAAGGGGTAGTGCGAGGAGTACAACCATACAGGGACATATCAAACGGCATAATCTATGGGACGAGCAGTGTAAACAAGTGAGTAGTGCACTACGAAGAGTATATATCGATCTACTCGAGGCATAGCGGGGTCTACTTGCACGAAGCAAAGTTAGCATGCGAGGGTCCAAGTTATAAGCCAAGTTTTATTTCCATGTTCTAACATAAGCAATACATGATAGGATTATTCCCTTAGCTAGGTGCTTTGTATTCTTTATTAGCATGCATGGGGTGATTCACCTAGCGACTAGCATGTATCGTCCATATTTTAAGTGTGCTGGCTAAGCAAAGACAAGTTCATCGTAGCCACCCACTTTAGCGATGATTCGCCTCGGTCGAGCAATACTCCGAGCGAGCCGTTGAAAGTCTAAGTCTGAACTCCTTGAGGGCCAAGTCTGGAAATCCTTTACGTCAAATAAGTTTTCTCGCTAAGCAACGCGGGTCAGGTCATTGCACTTGCGTCCGTTTGAATCGGCTGTCCGCTTGAACGGAATGGGTCATAACACATACTATTCAATCCTTGGTCATCTTATAATCTTCCTTCCAACTGGAATGTGCGTCCTTCAGACGCTATCTCCTTCATCCTCAGGAATGGTAGGTTCCGACAACTCACTTTCAACATTTGACAAAGGACTCCTTCCCTCATCCAAATGTTCGAAGTGAATTCCGTCAATCTTCTCAAGTTTGTGAAAACTTGTGTCCATAAGACTTGAACGGATGTTCCCCATCTTTCTTCGGATCTTGCTTTGAGATTGTTATTCCCGAGGCTTAATCAAAGATGGTAGAACCTGAGTTAAAGTCGAGATCAAAGATGGTAGAACCTGAGTTAAAGTCGAGATCAGGAGTTCACACAAGAGTTCCCTTCTTGATATCTTTCGATCCAACAAGAAATTATATATATGATCTGATTACAACTTGAAACAAGATAACAAAAGAATCGGAGAAAACTATCTTCTCGTTCTTCCTTACAATCGCAGTTGCAAACGGACAGAACAGAGTTTACAACTTGCAAAAGAGAAGAGGAAGAAGAAGAATAAACTCTGCTTGCTGGGGTGATGAAGATCATCGTTTCTCAAAACAAGATTCACCCCACACGATCTTCTCCCAGGAACCAGCAAGTTCACGTACAACTTCTGGAACGCTCGTTGTCACCTCCTTGCTTGGACTCGCACGAACTTCCTGGACTGCAATGGCGGCTGCTGGCACTCTCTTTATCTCCTTTATTTTGAAGTAAGTCCTCAATGTAGGCACGAAGAGAGTATTTATAGAGGAGCCTGGCCGCCCATTTGTTACAAAAAGATTGTAATGAATTTAATTCATATCCCAAAAGATTGGAATAAATTAAATTTAAATCCCATATGATTGATCTGAATTAAATTCAAATCTCACATGAATAAATTTAAATCCTACATGATTGGAATGAATTAAATTCAAATCCCATAAATATCGGATTTAAATTAACGACTCAATCATGCTGTAGCGCATGCGGCCGCCCATGCAATCGCTCATGCAACCCGCTCATACGGTCGGCTCATGCGACCAGCTCATGGTCCCGCTCATGCTGCCGATGCATGCAACTCGCACACAACCGAGGGCATCAAATGCGCACAAGTGCCGATGCTGACGTGCTAAGTGCAAAGTACGCCAACAAAGCACCACTTTGCGCCCTTGAGTCCGAGTCTGAGTCGCTAAGACCCAAAGGGGCTTAGCTCATATAGAAATAATTCCAAGAGCATGACAAAAAGCATAAATACTTTCAAAACAAGCTCTTTATTGATACGAAGTAAGGATTACAAACAGCGCTAGGCCGTGATTACAAGTCGCTCGTGCTCTCTCTCTCTTTCTCTCCCTCTCTCTCTCTCTTTACAATGAATATGCCCTTAGGCTTACAACTGAATCAACAATCTAGATGATGATGTTCCTATACATTTCTCATATATGTGAGCTTCAGGTCCGGGCGCCACGCTCTAAGACACCAAGTGCGGTTTGGCGCCTCAAAGTGTTAAGCGATCTCCGAATCCTTACGAGTTCTTTCTGCACCCTGCATGCAATCTGGTTAGGTATCAATACATTTAATGCACTAGTGGGGATGCCTCTTGCCCACGCCACAAAACAAGCACGTTCATTAGTTATGTGCACCGACTGATTATGTTATCTTTCTAGTCTTTGCCTTAGGATCAGTTACATGGCAATATAATGAAAGTAATATCCGTGTCTGCTTAAGAGTGTCGTACTATAAACAACTGAGTTCATCTTACCCTTTCTTACCATATGGCCTTCCCTGTCATATGCAACATTATAATCAGTGATCTACTAAATAGCGAAGAACATCTATGCAATCCAAGTATTGTGTTTGAGTCTCTGCCTCAGACTCGTTCTACTCGAACTATATTATATACCGTGCATCCATTCTAAATATGCAAAGTGTCGTACAAATATAATGCTACATGTTACTCCTCTTCTGACTGCGGATAGCCGCTATGCATGCATGACTTATCTATATGAAGGTCACTGGCTCTGTTAGACATATTAGACATGATCTGGGATGGAACGACTATCTTTCCAGCTCGGTTGCGAGCCTTTACTGGGCGTCCCGAACCATCCGACGAGTCGACTGGCCTTCCAGGTAGGTAGCAAGCCTTGCTGGATGTCCTGCACTCGCTTGCTAGTACTTCAGCTAGCATATTACCAGGACTATACTGGTATTGTCCTCCCGGGCTGACACGATTCGGATGTCTCAACAATCGTGTCGAGGACTCATCTCTACCTGATTCGCAATCAACTGTCCGTGACCATGCAACTACTCCCCCACTTCCAATCCTAGCCAAGAACTTCCTGCTCGGTTTCTCTTATCCGAGGACTTCAGCTCGGTTCAATCTTGCCGAGGACTACACTTGGATTTTTCTTCTTTGCGCAGCTCCCTGATTAGAGACTGCCTCGGTGATCTGGATATCCCGAGTACTTTTTTTCTTCTTCTCCTGACTTGGAATGACTACTTGATAGTCTTCCTCGTCTATGTATGCAACATGACTATACTCTATCCCGTATCATATTCCATGCGGTACGATGCCTCAATATGAACTCAAACTACTTTTGTGGCATATATAAGAAACTACTATATTTTAACTCAATATGTCTTATTACGCAAATAGCAAGTAAAATCTCCATGTTCTATACAATGATAAGATGTGGTTATCCCCTTAGCTATGTGGGTTTATCTTTTTTTATTAGCATGCAAAGGTTATTGCTTGAAACTAGCATGTATCATCCATTTTCTTAAGTGTGCAGCTAAGCAGGGACATGTTCACCTGGGCCACCCACCTTAGCGATGAATCGCATCGGCCGAGCGAGACTCCGAGCGCTCCTCTGAAAAGTCTAAGTTTGAACTCCATTCGAAGGTCCAAGTCTGAATGTCTTTGCATCGAATGAGTCATCTCATTGAGCAAGGCAGGTCAGTTCGCTACACTTGTGCCGTCTGAATCTGCCCTCCGGGTTGAGCGGAGCGGGTCGTTATACTTGGTGATGTAGCCAATGTGGGACTATTTTTCTTAGTCCAAAGGCAAAAACACCAACACTCTTCTCTACTAGTCACTGTGAGAGAATTCAAATTCATTTTGACTATTCTTTTCAATTTCAGTCAGATGCAACAAATATAATATAGTACGAGTCGGACGATCATATATATATATATATATATATATATATATATATATATATATATATATATGGATAGAACTAATGAAATAGTCTTGAAATACAAGTTGCGTCATGTAATTAAAAAAATAAAAAGTGTTTTTTGAGTTAGCTGAGGCTTTGCAGGATCTCGCCTCTTTTTTGGTCATTGTAACACACATATAGCTCATGATATGATGACTTATGTTGTATCAATAAAATAATGTTAGTAAAACTCAACCCCTTATAAATTTATGGATTATTTACACCAACCTTCCATATATTTTAGGTTTATTATACAAACCTTCCTTATTTTAAAAATAATAACATGAATCTTTCATATGATTTATGTTTTATGTAAATGATTATTTCACTACCTACCCTTATTTCGAAAATAAAACATAAAACATAGAAAGATTCGTATAATTATTTTTAAAATAGAGAAAATTCGTGTAGTAAACATAAAATATAGAGGATGTTACTATAAATAAGTCAAATTTTATTTGCTAGTAAATAAAAAAATAATTAGATAAGAATTTCTCTTATAAAGAGTAAAATTTTCTCCCGGGTAAAGTGCAAATAAACCCTCCTTATTTTTTGCAATTAAAGACCTCAGGATTTAAAAAACCCTCGCATAATCATAATCCTAACCCTAATCATAATCCTAACCCTATCCCACCCCCTCTCCTCCCCGCGCCTCACCCCCTCATTCCCGTGCCCGGCCACCAGCGCCCCCCCTCCTCCCCGTATTGCCCCAACCAGCCCCCCTCATCCCCGCGCCCGGCCACCCGTGCCCCCCTCCCCCGCGCTCCCCCTCCTCCCCTCGCTGGCTGATGTGCCGTCGCCGCCGTCGTGGTCGCCGTCGCCGCCGAAGAAGGAGGGAGGGGGAGAGAGGATTAGGACTAGGATTAGGACAACGTCGGCGAGGTAGGCGAGGAGGAGAAGGAGGGGAGGAGTTGGAGGATGGAGGCGGAGGAGGAGGAGGGGAGGAGCTGGAGGAGGGAGGGGGGTGCGCTGGGGAGGGGGAGGAAGGAGGGAGGAGGGAGGGGGGGGTAGGAGGAGGCGAGGTAGGGGAGGAGTAGGCGAGGAGGAGCTGGAGAAGGGAGGGGGAGGAGGGAGGCGGGGTAGGCGGGGAGGAGACGGAGGAGAAGGGAGGCGCGAGGGAGGAGGGTGAGGTGGGGGGGGGAAAGAAAAAAGGAAATGGTAGTTTATGATTTTTATTTTTTATTTTTTAACGATATTTTTTAACGATATTTTTTACGGAAGAGATTTTTTGATCCAAAAATGAAAACAATTTGTGGCAAATTGACAAAAAAAAATTGAAAATCTTATTTTTCAAAAGTTATAAATCTAAGATTTTGTTTTTGACAATTTACCCTTTTCTCGCTCCCTATTCTAATTTCTCCCTAGTCAAAGTCCAACATATTTTCTGTTGGATTCCTAGAATTGGATAAGTCCCAAAGATGCATACAAAAGGAAAAATCTAACCATAGACTAAAACCCGTCCAATTTTAGAAGGCTTTTGATAAGGGCACTGCACATATTACTTGGGGCTAGCCCAGGATTAGGGCTAGCCCAGGATTGAGCAAAGTTTACTCACACTAGCCCATTATTTTACTTGAGGCTAGCCCACTTTCCCAAACCCTTCTTCCAAACCCTCCCCGCCCCACCGGAGCCCTCCCCCCTCCCGCCGGCGGAGCTCTCCAACTCTCCGAGACTTCGTCCTCCTTGTCGATGGCTCCCAAAGTCGACAATGTCGAGAATCGAACACGATTTTAGGGCATAAAATGTCGAGAATCGTCGACAACGTCGAGCAGTATCGGGCGGGACTGTAGATTTTCCTACAGTCCTATATAGATTTAGGACTGTAGGAAAATCGACAGTCCTATGTATATTAAGGACTGTAGAATTTTCTACAGTCCTAAATTTATATAGGACTGTAGGCATTTCAACAGTCCTAAAAATTTAAGGACTGTCCTAAAAATGTATGTTAAATTTTTAGGACTGTCAAAATTTTGACAGTCCTACCAATTGAAAGTACTGTCAAAATTTTGACAGTCCTAAAAATTCAACATATATTTTTAGGACTGTCAAAATTTTGCCAGTCCTACCAATTGGAAGGACTGTCAAAATTTTGACAGTCCTAAAAATGTATGTTGAATTTTTAGGACTGTCAAAATTTTGACAGTCCTACAAATTGGTAGGACTGTCAAAATTTTGACAGTCCTACAAATTGGTAGACCTGTCAAAATTTTGACAGTCCTTCCCATTGGTAGGACTGTCAAAATTTTGACAGTCCTAAATTTTTTTTTCTGTTAATTTATTTTTGTTAATTGTTGGGGGCCAATTTCAAAATATCCTTAAAATTTCTATCCTTAAAATTTATTAAAGTATTCTGTTATTTAAAATAGTAAATTTATTATTGGTACATTAAATATTTTGTAAAAAAAAAAAAAAAATTACCAAAAGTAAGATTTGGAGGTCGAAACATCGTTTTTTTGCGATTCTAAAAATTTGGAAAGTCCGTCAAACGGTGAAACCGTTTATCCCGGAGTACTTTTCCATACGGTCATTTTGGCTCAAACTGGAGCTTGTTTCGATCTCCCAGTCAAAAGTTATGATACTTTAAAGTTTTATATTTTATAGTTTTGCCTGTAATATGTACGTCTTACTTCGGATGAAAATTCTCTCTACACAAATTGTGTTACTCTCGTCGAAAACATACAAATCGACCTATTCTGTGACGAAAAACGATTTGAAAACAAATAGTTATGGCCGTTTGAAGTCTGATCGACGGCAGACGTAATATTCGTACGGTAGATATATATTTTATTTTTTTGGGTTCAATGATAACATATTTTATTTTGGATGTTAAACTAAATAAAAAAATCAAAATCCAAAACTAACTAAATAGAAATAAACTAAAAAAAAAATCCTGACAATTAAAATGAGGACTGTCAAAATTTTGACAGTCCTCATTGTTTGTGGGACTGTCAAAATCCAGACAGTCCTAGTTTTATATAAAATTTTTAGTGGGTTAAAATTAGGACTGTCAAAATTTTGACAGTCCTACAAATTGTTAGGACTGTCAAAATTTTGACAGTCCATACAAATTGTAGGACTGTCAAATTTTTGACAGTCCATCCAAGTGGTAGGACTGTCAAAATTTTGACAGTCCTGATTATAACAGTCCCGACTTTGGGCTAGCCCCAAGTAACTTTTAGGATGGTGGACTGTCAAAATTTTGACAGTCCATCCAAGTGGTAGGACTGTCAAAATTGTGACAGTCCATCCAAGTGGTAGGACTGTCAAAATTTTGACAGTCCTATAACAGTTCCGAGTTTGGGCTAGCCCCAAATAACTTTTTTGGATGGCAAACTTGTAATTTTTTGTAATTTTTCAATGGGCTAGCCCCGAGTAAAATGTGCAGTGCCCTTATAATTTACCTTTTAGAAGGAAGAAAAAGAAAGAATCTCCTCTTCCCAGAAAAGAGCATTCATTTCCTCTCTCCCATTAGCAATGTCCCTCCTCCTCTCCCTCCCCCTCCCCCTCCCCCCTCCCAAAACCCCTTCTTTTTCCTCCCCAAACCCTAGGTACAAGAGTAGCAAGCAATCGACCTAGGGTTTCTGCGTGCGCCTGCAACCGAGGCCTCAAGGAGCTGAGTGAAGGGAGGACGATTAGGGTTTCGGACTCGATGAAGGAGCTGGATCTCTCCCTGCTCCTCCTCTCCGACCCCGCTCTCCGTGGACGAGGCGGCGCCTCCGCCTCAGTCGAGCAGCAGGAGAAGAAGAGGGATCGGGGCGACGACGACGAGCAGGAGTACTACGTCAACATGGGCTACGCTATCCGCACGCTGAGGGAGGAGTTACCGGACGTGTTCGTCAAAGAACCCTCCTTTGATATCTACAGGTAGCTCCTGATCGCGCTCTATTTATGGAAAAAGTTGATTTTGGGGGGAGAATCTCCTTCTCGATCAATAAAGATCGCAAATTGACAATAAAACTGGATTAGTTGTCATAATATGCTGAGATCAATCATTATAGCCCTAAAGATTTAAACTTTGTTAAGAAAATCGATTGTTTTCATTATCTGCATATTTTTTTATTATACTCGCAAGAGACAAATAACAAATTGTAGAAAACTAATGTTTGGCAGAAGTAGATTGTTGCATCGGATGATGAGAATTTCGGCAAGTGTTCTGTTCAATGTTAGGAGTGCCCAGGTCATTCCTATTGAACTTTGCTGAAACCACTGTGATTGGTGCTCAGCTTCGAACCGGGTGGTCAGGACTCAACTTATGTAGTCCTAGTCTTAGGTGACTTTAAAGTTCATAATACACTGAACAGACAAATATGACACGATACAATATGTATGCTGAGACATGGACACTAGACCTATTTTGGCGTGTCTTAGTGTATTTTGTAGTGTCTGTGTCGTGTCAAATGCATGTTCAACACAACACGACACAAAAACGGAACTGATGGTTTTGTGTCGTGCTTTAATAATTAGAACCCATCGTGTCCATTTACTGAAACCGTTGTAGCTTTACAGTTATGTTTGGACTTTGGACAAATATTGGTTAGTTTGTGGTAGCGTCTTATAGTTAACCAATTTATAAGGTCTGCTTAAGTTCATCTGCGTCAGGCAGAATTTTGTTAGGCCTTTATCTGATTAATGTGATTCCACATCTCACTTTTGTATCCATACTTGATTCATGTTTCTGGATTTCATGTATTAGGGGGGGGGGGGGGGTTATACCAGTCCATAAAATAACTTTTTGTAGTAAAAGGATGTTTTACCGTCATAAGGGGAGAAATAATTTCAAACTCCATGAAATTGGAGGCCAGCTGGAGTTCTCATGGCTGGTGATTGTTTAACATGGAGCACATCCTCGTAATGTTTGAGTTTCAAAAGGAAAAAAAAAAGGAAAATTCTTTGAAGATGTAAGAATTGCTAAATGCTGGATTTATTTAGTTAAAACTAAAGTACATCCACGGATACGTAGTTAGATGTCAAATGTTTTACTTTTGATGTTTAAGTTGAGATAAGGAAGCACCCGAATATTCTTTTCGTAAATGTCAGACACGGTATTCATACTTCATATGTGAGTCGTTGAGTATCATTGAGGAGTGGTTAGTTTACTGGCCCATGATTTCTTGGTAAGTAGTATCTGGTGGGGTGTGGTGGGGCGTTCTGCATTTGGTACCAAAACTCTAGGATGTCAACCTTGAGTTAGGGGTGAGCATTATTCGATTTTGGACCGAAAACCGAACCGAATAAGAGATTCGGTTCGGTTTAAAAAAAATTCGGTTCGGTTTTGGTTTTAGAAATACTAAAATACTTTATTCGGTTTCGGTCCAAAACCGAAAACAGAATAAGACTTATACAATTATATAAATATCATCAATTCTATGCATATTTTATGATTAAAAATGTGTATTTTTTTAAAACAATAATTCTATGTATGGGTTTGAATTCCAACTTTGATAATTTAACAACTAGTCCAACTTTGGATGCAACTTTAAAATATAACATATTTGTGTATAAAAATTATAATTTTTAATATAATTTAATCGCAATTTCAACTTTGGAGTTGTCCCATTAAACAATATAAATAGCCCAACTGAATAAACCGAATAAAATGAATTGGTTATTTGGTTCGGTTTCGGTTATGGCTAATTTCTGTTCGGTTTCGGTTTATTCGGCTTTGACTATTTCGGTTCGGTTGAAACCGAATAAACTGAACAATCACCCCTACCTTGAGTTGTCTAGACCTGTACCAACAATAGAAGCTTTCAGGTTTATAGACGGGCTATTCTGGTACAATTTTATTTTATGTAGTAGCTTTTTGAGTATGCTATTATCGTAAAATTAGGATTTTTGAAGTTAAGAATGCTTTAAGAAAATAAAAATTGGAAAAAGTGGTAGGATTCAATGATATTTCTATTGAGGTTTGAAAATGTTTAGTTGAAAAAGGATTGATGTGGATTACTAATTTATTCAACCAAATTCTAAGGACTAAGAAGATGCGAGATGAGTGGAGAAGTAGTATTATACTAATTACATAAAAAAGGGAGATATACAAAGTTGTACAAACTATTGAGGAATTAAGCCTATGAGTTGTACCATGAAACTATGGAAGATAATTATCAGGCAAAGATTAAGAAAAAAAAACTAGAATATCAAAGAGTTAATTTGGTTTCATGTAGGGAAAATCTACTATAAAAGCTATTTACTTATAGGGAAGATTAATGGAAAATTATGAGGAGGATAATAGGAATTTACGTATGGTTTTTTATTGAGTTAGAGAAAGCTTATTATAGAGTTCATAGGGAGATAATGTGGTGGACTTTGAAAATGAAATAAGCCTTTGGTCTAGTAGTTATATTGAGACCATTAAGGATATTATGGTGTATGACAATCATCGAACCATTGGAGGAGAAGACAATCCATTTCCTATCCTTGTTGGCTTACATCAAAGATTTGCATTAAGGTCTTACCTTTTTTGAGGTAGTTACGGATGTAATTAGGCAATATCCAAGAGGAGTTTTCATTTTGTACATTGTTTGCTAACGATATTGCACTAGTCCTTGAGAATAGAGAACGTTTGATGCTAAAATAGAAGTGTGGACTTTGGAATATAAGGGTTTTACAATGAGTAGGATAAAAACGGTGGATGTGAAATGTAACTTGAACCAAAAGTCAAAGAGAAATGACGGACTACATATAGATGATCAAGACTCAAGAGATGCCTAGGAGTGACAACTTTCGGTTTTTAGAATCATTCATCATGATGGAAAAATTGAGAAGGATGTTATGCATAGTATTAAATCATAATGGTTGAAGTAAAAGTGTGCTTCTGGATTACTTTTGATCGCATGATACTTTTGAAGTTCAAAGCATTTTTTATAAGACTGCCAGAAGACTAGCCATGTTTTGTGGATCATTGTTGGGCAATTAAGTAACAACATGACCAATTTAAAAATATATATATATGTAGCTGAAATGAGAATGCCAAAATGGATACGTGACAACACATTAAAAGAGATGATAAAAATGAGTGTATCCATGGAAAGTTGGAGGTTGTTCCAACCGAGAATAAGATGTTCATGCAATATTATACTAGGTTATTGCCAACATCAATACAATGTTCATACAATGAACTTCTAAGAGTTTGTTTTGCTAGAATAAACTTACTCTGCATCCAGTTTCTTGAAAACTATATGAAGCAAGAGTTAATTGTATACCATTGCATGAACATTGTGTAATCTAGTGAACTCTTGGTGGATGATTGTATACCATTGTATGAACATTGTATCTGGTTAGCATTGATTTGGTGCAACTGGAAACGCTGTAAAATGGCGGTGGCATTATTTTGTTTCAGATCATAGGGCCGCCAAGGCATTGGCATCCAAAGCTGCTTAGGTCTGGGTTTGATATGATTCTCTATCTCAGTGCATATGTTTAGGACTCAAAACTTATGTGCTCTTGCATATTATTTGTTATGGTTAACATGAAGGGAGAGACTATGCATTTTAACTGGGTAGGGCAGACTTGCAAGAATATGTAAAAGCAGTTGTCCTACATGAAATCTAACAGATGTGAAGTTTGGTTTCAAAACAAAGCATTTAGAGGGCATAATGTAGCTGAAACTTTCTTTGTTTCTTGGGTATGAAGTAAGAAATAAGATTTCATTGTCTGATTTATGAGAGAGAGAGAAGGGGGGGGGGGGGGGGGGGGGGGGGGGGGTGTGAAGTTAGATGAAAGGGATTGCTGGTGTAGCTCCGTCCCTGGATGGGGGGTAAGTTCGATGAAAGGGATTGATGTGATGGTGCCCCTTCTTTTAGTAGGTGTATTGTAGCTTTTGTAAGGACTTCAATGACTATTCAGTTTATTTAACCCATCTAAATCTACCCTATGCTAATTGAATTAAATTTATGATAAATCTTTCCCTTTTTTTCTTCTTGGGTTAACCAGAAAAAGAAGTTTGTTTCATAAGTTTCAAATTTTAATTTGGGTCAATAATTTGTTCTCTTTTCTCCCGCGTTCACAAAAATGAAGCATGAATATACGCAATATCTTTAGAATTTTCTAAAAAGCTAACCATCTAGATTTCATATTAAGTACAAAGGCGACGGCCCTTAAAAGAGCTCAAAGGAACAAACAATTATGTAGGCTACATGTGAGGATGTATTTACTTTGTTAGTCTCTTCTGCTTGTTTAAAACAACGATGATTTCAGACTGGTAGTTTTGAATCTTATCAAAATATTGAAACCCCTGCTGAAGAAGATTACCATAGATAAGAGCATATTCTATGTGCAGCTAATATGTGCTCTTTCCTGAACAAGAATACAAGTTTTGTTTTATACTCCATCACTTTTCTGCAATTCTATTACACTTGTTTATGTTTCTGTATCACTTGTCTAGAGATGATATTGTCTTCGAGGACCCTTTCAACACCTTCATGGGAATCCACAACTACCAACGTATTTTCTGGTCTCTTCGATTTGTTGGCAATATATTCTTCAAGGCTGCGTGGGTTGATATTGTTAGCGTATGGCAGCCCGTAAAAAATGTAGTTATGATCCGTTGGATAGTTCATGGCATACCTCGGGTGCCATGGGAGGTCCGTGGCCGCTTTGATGGGATCTCCGAGTACAAGCTAGACAAGAAGGGGAAGATATATGAACACCGCGTATATAATATCGCTCCAAAACCACCAATGAAGTTTCAGGTGCCTTCTGTGGACGAGTTGATGCAGTCCCTTGGCTGCCCATCCACAGCAAACCCGACATATTTTGAGACATCCTTGTCAAGTGTGGTTTCGAGCATGCCATTTCTGTTGGGAATCACATGCGCTTCATACTATCTTGCATTTCATATGATTCTTGCATTGCGACGCACAGCAGAAGGCTAACAAAAACCTCAGCTGCTCGAAAGGCACCCTAAGTTTTGCCACACTGTAAGAAAAGCGAAAGTGTTTCTGTATATATGTATAGTAGACTTGCTGTACATAGTCTTGTTTGACATCAACGTAGTGTTCAATATAAATTCTTATGCTACTGGAATCTGAAGGGAAGCTATATGTTTAGAGTGCTTCTTCTATTTCCTCCTACATGTAGGATTTCTGTTTTTTACTATCCCAATTTGTTTCTAGAGTTTTTAGAACATTAGTACAAATGCTGTAACTTATGATATTGGTTTCTGTTGCCTGCACACATTTTATTCAGGTAGGTAGATTGATAATATCAGGGAAGAATCAATCCGGTACCTGCATATATCAATCATCTTTCTCTCCTTATTGGTATTCATGTACAAGGAAGAAGAACAATCTATATTACAAAATAGGGTTGTCTTTCGCGACAAAAGACAGGATAAAGAACTGCCTAAATTAAACGGTACGAGTATTCCCGTCCGAACACCAAGTGTCATGAATAAAATGGAGACGTGTATACATTATCTTGTATACATTATCTAAAGAAATGTTACGGTAGATCAATAATTTTAAAATTTTATTATTAAATAATATAAATGATGAACAACTTTAAAAATTAATTTATCAAGGGGACCAGGGTGCCTAGGGGGAGTAGGAGTCACGGACGATTTTGTGGCAGACAAGATTTACTGTTTATGTTAAACCACAGTAAAATTTGTTTGCAATTTTTTCATCCAAACACATGAAGTGGCCAAATAAGTCCCTACTTAAATTAATGATTCATGTAGTAAGCCTCAAGTAAGCCTATGAGGTTTATATGGGTCTCTCTCTTATTATTGTGATTATTACATAAAAAATACTTACAAAGATGAGGATCCCATGTTTGGAAACATATAACATAATTTCCGCAGAGCTAAATGGAAAGAAAAATTTGCACTTATTTGTCTCGGGCTGTAGTTACACAAGAAGATTATCTAGCTATATACAATTTCCACCATAGCCCCAAAACTACAGTAGTAATCAACATCCGTCCAGCATCAACATCCTCATCTTCCTCCCCCTTTCCCCATTTGTGAGTGTGGAGGGAAAGAAAGAAAGAAAGAAGTAAGTTCGTATGCTGATTCTAAAATTTAAAATTTACAAAGTGCATGATGCACATTTTAAGACGAACCGCACATTTGTGAGTGTGGAGTGTTTACAATAAAGCCATAACCGACTCTAGTCCATGACAAACCGGACAACAGTTAAGGACCCAAAATTTTAAGGGACACAAAAAAATAGATTATATATATAACCTTTGTAGTATTTTAAATATTAGTGCACATATAACATAATATAATGACATATAGTAAAGTTGGTTTTCACTTGTACCTTCTTCTATGTAAAAGGGTATGGGTTCATGACCGGTCTTGGAATAAACCGGACAAGCCGTCAGACTTGGACAACCCCCCCCCCCCCCCTCTAGGGCAACCCCCCTCTCCTTTCCAGATTCCTAAATACCCACATCTCCGCCAATAGAGTCAGTGCGGTTCACCCCAACTCCTACTGTGAAGACCTCGAGTAGCTAAAGGAGAGGAATTCAGAATCCGAGCTCCACGACGATGTCAGAACGGAAGACTTCGACGCCACTGTCAACCCCACTCGCAATCAATAACATATCTTCTTTTGAAGTCGAGAGCTCTTCTTTTGGAGTCAAAGACAAAAATCAATCAAATTTAACTTCAACTAGGACAACCCAACCCCATGGGCCGGTCCTGCATGGATTCAATGACTAGTGGTCCTTTTTCGTACATATATTTTTAGGAGGGACAACATTTTGAATTTTATCTTAGGCATCCAAAAATACTGGACCGGCACACCTCAATGGGAACCTCATTTTGGATAATAGTCCCAAGCTACATATCTGATGGAAAAAAGATTGATAAGAATACTGAACTTAATACAAAAGTGGAAATTGATTCATATGGCAAGTGTGCTTAGGATGGTATTTAAACATCTCCATCTTTGTTTCCAAAGTATTCATGCATGAACCAATTACCAAACTTGAATATAGGAATCGAATGCAAAAGCATAATGCTGTTTGTCACAAAACCATAATTCTCTGTCCTTACAAATAACAAATAAATTGGATAATAAAATTGAAGCCTCTGGGTGATTGGAATGTTGATCGACATATGCTCAACCATAGCGTGAGCAAAAAGAAGTGAGAAAATATGTCGATACTAGTGAAATTCTGCAATGACAATATAATTATTTTCCATGACATATTCTCAAAGTCTCGTCACATAAAGCCATAAATATGCTCATTTTTCATTAACAAATAATCATCTTTACCAAAATTGCCAGTAAAAAGAAAGCAAATGTTCCCATTTCAAACAGGATAAAGAATATTGACCACAACTATGTTGTCTTGTCGCATTACCTAACAACACATTGCGAGTAAATTGCAACAGACACAAAAAAATGGTGTACATATGTATCGTACTATCCGTATTACAACATAGGTGACTACTTTGGTACCTATCCAATATGTATCCCTTATCCTTATGGTGCCCACGTCAGAATCAATATTCATTCAACATAGCCTAGAAGGAAACAACATATCCAAGAACATAGAAACATCTAAACAAAAATATCTTGCGAGAGAGGAAGTGAGGTATTCAAGATGCTTGTTCCTGGAGCAGTCAAGAGGCTGTAAACACCATGCGTTAAGGTTTCTCATATAGTTATCTGGTACACACAAGTATTGGGCCAGAATCACTAAACTTTACCAAATTTAACTATCCAAATCTATCATTTAAATATCATTGTCAGCTTGTAATATTACCAGATATTGAATTTCTTGAGGTCAGTCAAAGCTGCGTTTGTTACGCATATTGTAATATTACCAGATATTGAATTTCTGATAGTTGTGTTATTGAATATAAGATTTCATGCATCATGTTTTGGATTGGAATGAAATAGAGAATACCACTAGAATCATAGTCATGTTACTCTCCAGTCTGACATGGAATTCAATCCATACGGAAGGATACACACCACCTCTTTAAATACGAGTGATGGGTACTCTTTACCACCCCTAGTGGAAATGAATGTCATTTGATCAGCTTATAGCCTTATACTATACCAATAATTCCAATACAGTATCAGACCGATGGACAGTTTTTGTAGGCTCAAAAACGATCCTCCCTCGACAAGCTTCACTTGTTGTATGGTCCCCGTAATCTATAGATCCCAAAGCTGTCTGATAGCCTTTGCAACTAGTGTTACATAGCAATTGCAATACATTACGACTTACGTTATTTATCAACACATTTTAAGAACCCTTAATATTTTGCTTCATCTCGACTCTCTGTGCCATAATTCCACAAGAGCATATTATATAGTGCCAAAACCAGTAGACAGAAAGTACCCAAAAACTACATTGAGAAAACATGTGTTACATTGAGGAAACATGTGTTAAGAAAAGATTTCTCAGAAATTTAAGTCACCAGCAGAGCAGGATAGCAGCAAATTCAAACTACGGATAATTCTAGGGCAGCCGTTAAAAGATCATCTGATCTGCATAGAATGAGGAAACAACAATCAATATTAGGTGGCCTAAAAGCTTAAGGTGGGGCATTTTATCGATCCACTTACCACAAGCTAATGCTCACCAACTGGAGTTTCAAGAATCAGTGTTCCCTACTCCCCTCTCCCCACTGCAACAGTAGAAGTGTGGAAGCTTAACCCGACCACAGCCCCTGTGACATGTTTCACAATCATCACTCACTGCCACATAATTATAAGATAGATGTACATAGGTTCAACCAACTGAAGAACTCGTAGAAGCAAAGAAACAAGTCGACCGTAATCAACAAGAATTTCTTAAGAGGCACAATTATTGCAGGATCTTTACCACAGTATGCAAACTTGCATCTTTGATGGGAATTATCGATGAGTAACCAAAAAAACATAACGATAAAATATGGATAAACACCATCAATACAACAGTTGATGATACTCTACTTAAATCTACATGGCACATTAATGATGGTTAATCTATCAAAGATATCCAGCAGAAATTTCAAACAAAAAATAAATCCGAGCTTGAGTTCCGATTGGAGTCTTGAGTAAATTGAGGAGTATGTCTATTTATTTCTGGTTCTAGGACCAGTAGTTCTAGGGATCGACTCGGCGCTCTCAAATTGTTTCTCATTCTTAATAAAAGGTAACAAAGATAAAATAGGAGCTTGTTTTATAGCAATAGTAATTAATCGTTGTTGTTTCAAGGTCAATTTATTCACCCGTCTAGATTATATTTTTCCTTGTTCACTAATAAATCGACTAATTAAACTCATGTTTCTATAATCAATTTGATCTCCCAATTCAATTGGGGGATAACGCGTACGAGAAGATCGCTTAGATTTACGAAAGGGTTGCTTGGATTTATCTATGGGATTTTCCTTTTCTCTAAATTTTTTTTTATTCATTTCAGATCCAACCAAAATAAGGTTTGATTTGTATATTATATATGTGAAGTTTCTCCTTTTCCTGCTTAGTCATATAAAGTAAATTCAAGAATCTAGCGAAGTTTTGTTATACGTAGACTTGATACCCCGGGGATCAAGCCCATCCAACAAATATCAAAGTTTGGGTGCAGTTAGGGGCTCTGAAATATTTCAAGTATTCAAGTAACTGAATGATGACAACAAGCAACAAACCCTTTATCCCAAGTTTTTGGAGACATGGCGTAATTGAAAGGAAGACATAATATATGTGCATCACGTGTAGGAGTCATACGATTAAGGAAATAATGTATGTGTGTAACTTGGAGTCGCATTATAAAGAGCTCAGGTTGAATAACTATCCTAGGAGAAAAGTACGTTCCATGCATCATGAAATCAGTTATGGCTGGATAATTTGGGGGTGCCATGGATGTTGATAAAAACTCAAACAATCTAATTTCCAGTAGACGTATGAGAAATGTTGGGAAACCATCAAAATTTGTCGAACATCTGCCTTGAGGAGAGGAGTTTAGAAGAATGAATCTTGCCTGCCTCTCTTCTTATCAGAGGAAACGGGCAGTATTGGAATCATCAAACAGCTACAGCATAGGTCCAGATTTGACAAAGATTAAGGGTAAGTTATTGAAAGTATTAGCAAACCAATGGTGAATATTGCATAGCAAAAGGATTTCAGTGATTTGGATTAACTCAGTGTTCACCTTCATACTGACATTTGGAAATAATTTGATTTACATGGCCGTTAGCCTTCTTAATGTTTGGGTTATGCACAATAGTAGGGTGCATTTTGACAGGGAAAGATGATGATGATGATGATGAGAGAAGTATGCCTTCACTACACGTCAAACATGGCCACAACTGCATCATCAAGGGGCTCGCTATTTCTCCTTGTGACTAGACAGTACTAGGAGCCTAGTAGGAGGGGTGGGCCACAGTGGGTGCCAACTTATACAATTCTATGTTCCAACAGGGAATTCATTCAAGTTTCAGACCCAAGGTTAGGTTGTGTTGTTCCATCAAGGCTTGGTCCGGGATGTCGGGACTTCGTAGCAATTAAGCGGATTACACGGTACTACGCCAATTATTTTTCCATAACATCTGGGACCATTAGCCACTTCGGTAGTTTCTCCCTATGTGACCAGGAGAAACAAAAGGGGACACAGGAGTTTTATAATTGAAAAAAAGACTCCTAATTTGTAGTTGAAAATGTATCATACGAAGCTCCGCTATACACAATATCTGTAAACATGTTAGACATCGGTGGCTTCTGAACAAGTTATTACAATTCAAAAAGGAAAACAGAAATTTATAGTTAAAAAGAAGAATAAACATATTTAATTTAGATTACAGAGGAAAAAGAGAGATCACAGTAAGAACAAAGGAAAAGATAGCCCAAAGTATACAAGAGAAAACAATGTTTACATTTTACAGTAAATAAAAAAGGACGGCTACGAAATAAAAAAAAAGGAAAGCTGAGATGTAGAGGGGTAAGAAAAAGAGTCGGGACGAAAACATCTGGAAAGCAAGAAGGAAAACACAAATTAAGCAAATGAACTTAAAAGAGAAAAAGCAAGAGCTGATCCACTTGGTCACCTCCAGAGTCCAGATCGCAAGGAGGACGGGATAGGCACTGACATAGGGTGGAGGAGGGTTGCAGTTTTATAATGTCTTTGAAAGCAGATATTGCTGAACAATAACCCAGCTGATGCATTATTGTAGGACAAGAATACAGCAACAAAAGCCTTTATCCACAAAAAATCCGGGTCAGCTATTTGAATTTGTTTCTCCGTTCAATTCAGTTAAGGGTCATCTCCTCTCTAACAATAACAAAAACCATATTCTTCTTTACGGTCTCAATCCAAGTTCCAGTAGGCCTAGCACCTAGTTCTAGCAAGTCATGTAACAATAGCTTGTCATTCCTCCTAACTGGTGAATCTATTGGCCTACAGTGCACACGTTCAAACCTCCTTAAACAATTTTCCCACAATAAAAGGATATATATTTCCCTATTCTTATTCTGGCTTGTACAGGTATAACCATATAATGCCGCTCACGCCAGTTCTTTTGGATAGTTTGGAACTAAAGATTGCCTGATTGTGCATCAAATGTCTGTCAAGCATGGTGTCATATACATGAATACATAAATCATACCTACAGAGAAATATTGGTAGAGAAGTATGGAATGACTAGTCCCTTACCGTCCTCATATATTATATAATCCACATATAAAGCTTGTCCCTATGCTTCATAAGGTTGTCTGATCATAATAAGGCTGGCAATGTTATATATATGCATAAAAACATATTAGACACATATTCACATATTCTATCCATTAGATTTTAATAACATCTGTACTTAAGCATGTTATGGACAATAACTAGGTTCCAAAAAAAATCTAGAAAATATTTACTGCATTTTTTTTTACTTTCTCACCTCAATCATACTTGGCACTATCATGAACATGCCAAAAATACCTTCACTTATGTTTTGGGTACCTGGAAGCCTACACATAGACAAGCCATAGGAGTATCAAGAAAGTATCCTGTCCAATACATGTCGGATATGGTTACGGGCAGGTATACAATCCTCGCAAGGAGTAGCCGTGCAACATATGTAATATGTTTTGCTTCCACTTTAGGGCCATCAGACTTAAAGTCCTTACCTTGAGTCTGTCCAGATTAAGTGATGCCTATCAGCGCAGTCCAAGGCTCCAAGCTAAGCTAAGCTTCGGCAGAGCTCACTTGGGCTCGTGTCTTGTTCAGTACCAATCTTTAAATTAATGAGTTCTTTTACTAGCAGATATCCAACTTACCAACTAATCTTTTATAATTATACTTTTCTTTGACAAATACTTCAGCAGCCTGAACCAAATTGGAAGTTTGAAACCGCTTCATAATAATGACTATCTTATTAGTCGAAGAGATATCTCCCATTTTAGAAGCCTCATTTTGTTGACAATAACAATTTCTACATTGTCCTTTCTGAAGGTATGATAAATTGTTCCTAGTATCGTGCTGGGCCCTTCCATCAAACTGTCCTACCAAACAACAAAAGGCACACCCACCAAACATCATTTAAATATAAAATTGAACAACCATTACAGTCACAGCACCTATCCTCCCCTTTGAACTAGGAAACCTCATTCTTAGGGTTTCAATCTTCAATTTGAGTTCTCCGACAATTTCTTAGCATCATAATAGACAGAGCCTCTCTACAATGGGAATTTTGTGCAAAAGAGTTCATACTACAGTCAAATATCTCCAAATCCTTAGGAGGCACCAACACTCTATGGCCGACAAGCATCTGAAATTATAACCCTCTAAATTCCCATCTAACTTCTCTCTAGCATAAACAGGTTCACCACCATATTCATTATCTACTCAGTCAAGCAAAGAACCCTTATTACCAAAACTTGAGTGGATGGACAAAAATGTTGCAGATTTAACACAACTATGTAAGGTAAGCTACTCAGTTCTTTTATTACTACCTTCTCTATATTTTTCTTTATGGTACTGCTTCAGTTAATCAGAATCGGTATAATTTTTCCGGGTGGCATTTGTCATTAGTGTTTGTCATGTAATATAATTCTTGAATGTGTTCCTGATCCTTTGCTGTCACCTAAGTGTAGAAATGATATGAGAGAGACTTTTAGACTTCCTTGGGAAGTAAAATGAAAAAAACATCCCTTCATTGTTGAAATATCAAATTTTATTTTTTCTGTTATAAGTAAAAAATATTTGAGAGAATTATGTGATAAAACAATATTTTAAAAAGTGGGGAATTCTCAAGAGTTATCTGACTTTAAATGGTAGAGACGTGGTCAGAGTAATCTAAAAAATGGGCATGGGTTGGATACATCTTCAATCCATTTTACTGAAGCGATTATATCAGATCATAGATTCATACGCTTTGTCATCATATTATAACTTTCCAAATATTGAATGACTAGGATAGAGTACGAAATATTTGCTTCAGTGTCACGGGTCATCCTTGACGAGAAGAGAATAAAGTTACTTTCTAAAAGAAACTTAAAAGATCTACATGTGGCCTTCATCAATATAGAAAAGTCGCAACAAAAGACAGTGCAGATGTTATTCAGAATCTCAGATAAAGACCTGTCATATAATGTGATATATGATTGTGATATATAAATAAAGAGTAATTAGCATGGAACAAATCAGTGTTATAAATATCGGGCATAGTGACCGATATATCGGTTTGAGGCCCAAACGATATATATCGGCTCATATATTGTATATATCGGTATATATATACCGGTCAAAATCCGATATATCGACCGATTTGTTGGCCAAATTTTCTTATATGCCGATATCTTCCAATATATTAAAATGTCGGATCAGATTGGATTTTCGGATTGAGGCTTATCCTACATGTTAACCCAATCTACTAACTAAAATGCAGTGTTATAGATTTCGTTAGGCAGAATCGGTGCGGTGGAGGGCCGCCTAACGCCTAGAAGGACGCACAAGTTTTTTTGAATTTTGAATGTTTTTTTCTGAAAATTTTGAATTATTTTGAAATATTTTTTAAATTTGATTTTTTTTGAATTAATTTTATTTTTTTGGAATTTTTTTTTATTTCCCGCCTAGCAGAACAGGACGAACATGCTCGAAAAGGCGCCTAGGAGCACCAACTAAAAAAGACCCAAAAATAAAATCCAAATTTCTCTCTCGAGCAGTGTTGTCAAATGGCGGCTATGACGGATGACGGTGGCGGATTTTGAATAGACCGCCATGAAATGACGGTGGCGTGACCGTTTTCAAATGGCGGGCCATGGTTGCCGCTATGCGTGTGGCGTTCGTAGCGGACACGGCGAAAATGACGTAAAATTAAAAAAATGAACTGGGTCGTGTGACCCGACCCAGAATTGGGCCAAAAAGAGTGTAAAAATCATAAAACTTAACTTTGTGCTTCTTCTTTCTCACTTTTCAAATATGCGCACCAGACCTACCTCATTTGCACCTCCCCAGCGGCGACCAGCGAACACCATCCTCCTCCCTCAACTGCCCTCTGGCGACCCCCACCCTCCGGCAAATGTCTCCAACGACATTTTTCTCCTACTCTGTTTTTCGTTTTTTAAGTCTTTTTTTAAAACACATTTTTTAATTCTTTAGAGACATGTAATTTGTGTTTGCATTTTTTTTTATCATTTTGTTGATGTTTTGAAGTACTGAACTTAATGAAAATATGGTTCATAGTTTATGACATTGAGTAATGATATTTTCTATCAATCAAGTCTATGGTTCTTGACATGTGTTTTAAGTTTTTTAGATATTTTATTTATTTTACAGTTTTTTAGTTTTTTTTTTTTTCCGGCATGCCATCCGTCATAGGCCGCCACGCCATCCGCCATATTTATATGACAGAATTTTGGCTTGCCGCCATAATCCGTCATTAACAACATTGCTCTCGAGCAGGTGTAACCCCCCCCCCCCCTCTCTCTCTCTCTCTCTCTCTCTCTCTCTCTCTCTCTCTCTGTAAGCTCTCCTCTATCTCTATGATGTTTGATTTGCTTTTTTGTCTTTCTTTTTTATTTTGTTGTTGCTTATTTTGTTTCTGCAAATTTTACTTCGCTAGCCCTTTTTTCTTTCTTCAAAAGAAATGTTTCTTGTTATTTTTTAAGAACACAAATGTATTTTTTTTCATGTTAATTTTCTCTCTTTAATTTTTTGTTAATTCTTTTACTTTTGATGCTTGTTTATTGAAAAATCCATATGATGGTTTATTAGAATGTTGAATTTTTAAGGAATTATTGGTATGCGTCACAAAATCTTAGAAATTAATTCTAAGAGTGTGCAAGTGTTAGTATGTTTTTATATTGACACTATATTATTAACATTAGTAGTTTTTTTCATTTGTACTTGTAATTTTATAATTGTTAGTTAGTTACCATGTTACAATGTTATATGTTTTTGTTAGTTAATTACTTAGTTTTAACCTTTTAGCATATATATAGAACATTTAGCACATCTAGAAATTTAAATTCGATAGGACATTTAGTATATATAATATATAATATATTTATTGATATCTGATATTTCAATATATCTGCAATATTCGACATCCAATATCTGAAAACCCAAGTTGAAATCAACCTGGTATCTTGAACATTGGAACGAATAGACGAGATATATCCCTTATAACTAAAATATTACATCAAGGATTCAAGGGTCAAGTTTAAGTCCTTATTAGGGCTAACAATGGTCTGAATCAAGGTCCATCTCATGAAAGCCTCGTCCAATCCAATCAATTCCATAAGAGGTTGACAAAATTAGAGGGTGGCCTGAAAAAAAAGAAGCACCAGTCTGTAACCACACAAGTATTGGGCCTAAGGGCAATGACATGCCAGTTTTTGAGGAAGTTGACACTTATAAAATTTCCTAGGTTGATTTCTTAAGTCGTTTTAGTTGCATATATATGAACTAGCTCTTCAAAATTAATATATTGGCATGTCATAGCCCTACCTAAGCACGACCTAGCCTTTTATTTCCATTGTGTTCAAAATTCCAGGATCCTTATATCTTCTAGCTTGAGTCTTAACTTATACCAGGATTAACCAGGGCAGACTCAATCATTCCGTAGACTTGTTTAGGCTAATTACAATTCCTAGTTGATACATGATACCCCTTCGCATTGCTTATTAACAATCTGTTAAATTATTAAACAATGTTGAGTACAAGGTTCTATGGTGTTTATTGTTTTTCGATATGCCCAAAGAGGCACCTTAAATCTTAATTCCACAAGGTCCATCAAATGTTAATGCAACGTCTAGGGAAGGTCAAGATATATGCAATCTAACCCCTATTTCATGGAAAGGGTCTTCTTGCAACTCAGATATCAGATGCGAATCAAGCCTTATTGTTGCACCAGAGATGGTTAATGAGAATAAAGAAATGACCAAGTCTAAGCTACAACAGCGGAGAGAAGCTTTAGAGGCCAAAATACTTAGATTAGTAAAAAACAAAGAGGTAAGAAATCTAACTTCCAAAAGATATATGAAATGAGTAAATAGTTCACACTTATGGTTGTGATTTCAAGGAGTAACCTAATGCAATTTGAGTTTTGTATGTGGCTTCGCATAGGCAAAATTCCGAAGGTGAAGCTTGTTATGCTCCAAGCATCAGGACGAGGCAAAACCATGAGCCTCAAAGCCATGAGAGTGAAGAAAATCATCTTAACGAAGGTTTCTAGACTAGAAAACTCTACTCAAGCAAATTCTCTTCAGCTAAATGAGCCTATGTTTGGCTCAGCCGATTGGAGTGGCAGACAGTCCAAGCTTTGATCGTCATAGCAGAAAATAACATGCTAGCGAGGGACTAAACATGATAAGTTGTCGTTGTCATTTTGGGTTTTATGTTCTTTCTTACTATGACTCGATAACTTAGATTTAGTTGTTTGGGCAATAATTGTAACCATTATTGGCAAGTATTGGAATAATATCAATGTTATAAATTTCACTAGGCGGGTTCGGTGCGCCTAGGCGGCCGAAATAATTTTATTATTATTTTTATTTTATTTTATGTGTAATATAGATAAGTAGTATGTATGTAAAATATTGACACAAGCTTATGTGTTCCTCATGGCTAGTGGGGATGTGTTTAACTCATGTTTGGGTGGAAGGGTTGGTCTTGAGTTCGAACTTGTCATTCGGTTTTTCATTTTTTTTGGCTGTTGATAAGGGCACATCATAGTTTACTTAGGGCTAGCCCAGGATTGGGACTAGCCCATTAATGAATGAAGTTTACTCATACTAGCCCAAAAGTTTACTCATACTAGCCCAAACCCCCATAATCTCCACCGGAGTTCTCCTCCCTCCTCCCTTTCTTGTCGGAGCCCTCCTCCTCCCCCGCCTCCCGCCGCCTCCTTCCCCTTCCGCTCCTCCGTCTCGTACCCCCTTTCGGTGCTCGACTACCTCGGCACCCTCGGCGTCCGCCGCTCCTCCCTCCCCTCCTTCCTCCGTCGCTACCACCAGGTCCTCCACTCCAGCGTCGTGGAGTACATGAATAATAGCACAATGACAAATAAAAATAACAGCACACAGAAAACCAAAAAAGAAGAAGAAAAAATGGAAGGACTATCAAAATTTGACATATATGTTAATTTTTTAGGACTGTCAACCAATTGGAAGGACTGTCAAAATTTTGACAGTCCTAAAAAATTAACATATTTTTAGGACTGTCAAAATTTTGACAGTCCTGCCAATTGGAAGGACTGTCAAAATTTTGACAGTCCTAAAAATTCAACATATATTTTTAGGACTGTCAAACTTTTTACAGTCCTACCAATTGTAAGGACTGTCAAAATTTTGACAGTCCGAAAAAACAACATATATTTTTAGGACTGTCAAAATTTTGATAGTCCTACCAATTGTTAGGACTGTCAAAATTTTGACAGTCCTAACAATTAGTAGGACTGTCAAAATTTTGACAGTCCTGATTATTAAAAAAAATCAAGAGTGGGCAGTCCCCAGTAAATTTTGGGAGTGGCAAACTTGTAACTATCAATGGTAAATATTTGGGCAGTCCCGAGTAATTTTAGTAGTGCCCTTATCAACAACCTTTTTTCCATTACAACCATATAACTCGCAGCCATATAAATGCAGCAATAGTTGCAATCAAAGTTATTAAACCAAACCCTAAAAAAAAAAAGAACAGCCGCCACTCCTCTCCTCTCCGCTCCGCTCAACGAAGAAGAAGCAACAACATCAGCAACATGAGGTAAGTAAAAAAAAATTCTTTCCAAATTTCACTCAGCAACAGCAACAACATGAGATAAGCAACATGAGGTAAGTAACAACACCAGCAGCAGCTCCTCTCCTCTCCTCTCTTCTCCTATCCCCTCCCCTCCCCTCCACTCCACGCAGCCTAGGACTGCCACCTAAGGGATTTCCGGTGCGGCCAGCGGCCGCCTAGCAGCGGCCTAGGTCAAAATTTATAACATTGAATAATATAACTGTAATCCTCATTTCTCTAACACTCGTAATAACTCTATAGTGCAATTTGAGAGTTTGACATGATATCAAAACAACCAGGTTCGAACCTCGTATATCACGTCTTTCAAGCATATTAAATAAATTATTATGTTGTTGCCTGGATCCATAAACCAACTCCACTATGAAGTAAAAAGGTTTGGATGATGTGTTAACCCATAGAATGGGCATTCGACTTGCAAGGGCTTGGAATAATATAAATGTAAAACCCTTGACCCTCATCACACATCTAGAGTTTTTGTGTAGTGGCATGAACTATGACAACCACCTCTCATTAATTCTCAGTTGATGTTTCACAAAAAACTATGCAAAAACTGAGGATTTAGAGTACTTCCGTTCATTGCATATTTGTTCCTCACAAAATGCTCATTGTATATTTTCTTAATAAGACACGGCTGTTGTTGTTGATGATACAAAGGCAAGATTGTTGGATACCACTGTTCAAGAACCAAAGGTAGACGATTAAAGTGAGTTGTTTTTTGCTATGTTGCATTACATACTAAACACAACACTATACAGATAGCAATGCGAACAGCACCACAATTTTTGTGTCCTGCCGAAACGACACGGCAAGTACATGGCAATGATTTCTGGAGCGTCCATGCTGCCTAACTTTCCAAAGTACTACGCAGACCCCTCGAGTTGAATATGGAAATTTCGTTTAACAGACACAAGACCGTCCACCGTGCTCTCCGTGGCTTACTTGGGAATTCAATAAAGAGAATCTACGTTATACGGACACAACACAGTACGGACTGTTTTGAGTGTTCACATCGCACTCGATATGTGTCCGAGATGACACAACACTACACGGACGCTGCAACGATTTGCGGAGTGGCCATGCTTACGAACGAAGTAGACGACGCAACGCTAGCTACAGTGGATGACAACGACACTCACTATATTCCATGTAAAATAGATTGATCCGGAGTTCTTACTTGCAACGGACGATCACCGGAACCGGCTTCAGAGCCCGGGGGCCGTTCCTCAATCCTTTCTTATACTTCGAAACCTGTAATTTCCCATAGTAACAAAAAAAAGGGTTTCGAGCTAAGAAAGAAAAGAAACTGCGGAATTATGGTTAGGGTTAGGCTTTCGCTACCTTCTTCTTGGGGACGGCCATGAGGTCCATGGAAAAAGGGGATTCCGGGAGGGAAGGAGGAAGAACGACCTCCGGCGAGATGGAGGTGGACGGAAGGACGGCTCGGGGAGGGATTCGGCCGATATGAGCCGATACGCGCCGGAACAAAGAAGAGGCCGCCGCCATCGCCATTGCTCTCAGCAAGAAGAGAGTAGAATGGAGGGTTTTCAATGGTTTTGGAATGTGGGTCGGGTTTGGATCCATTAGCTATGGGTCTGGCCCGTATAGCTTGTGATGTTGTTTGGCTGCATTATTTATTTTAATTTTTCTGAGTTTTCTAAAAAAAATTAAATCTATCTCGAAATATTGACACATAAATCTTATTACTTAGTTTATAATTTAAACTTAAAGAATGTGAAGTATAATCCATGTTATTCAATTGATAGAATTGTTAGCCCATGATTAATTATAAATTTTTTACTATGATAAATCGATTACCTTTTTATTATAAAATTATTAATAATCTGCAATCACTATATTGTTAATACTTAAACTTGACATAGACGTAGTGTGCATTAATATTATCCTTGCTACTATGTATATTATTTTTTTAGCATAATATTTATTTTGTAGGAAAGTAATAAACATAGACTAGATATGGACTTATGCAAATAAAAATCATGATGGAAAAAAAATATTGTTAGCCTAAAGATTTTTCTGAACCGTACACAATATTTTTTGCTACAACAAGGCTTCAAAAGTTTCGTTGCTCGGCCAGCAAACGGGGGTCGAGAGGACAGTGCTCCTGTGAGGACTTGAGGTTGAAGTTCCCGAAAGCTAATCAAAATTTCAGATATGATTTGTTTTGAACAATTATCGTTGGGATGAACAAAGTTGAAGAAGTCAAGATATCGATGACTCGAGTAAAGTATAATATTTTTTATATTTATTCTCTATTAAAGATTTTAACTCAATAGGAAATGAAAAAATGAAACCTCAGAAAAATTATGAACTAAATAGCCAATACCCAACAAAACAGTTCATGGATAATATACCTCTAGTACACTTTTGGAACACAATTCTATCCAACAAGTTTGACATTTATAGCAATATAAAATCTGCTACCACAGTATATCAACGATATATTGTGTGAAAGTCGTCTATTTAGTTGTTAATGATGCAATGACTATTTTTTTAGTTCTTAGTGTACTAGGTGGTATACTGCTTCAAAAGTAACATCTATATATATATATATATATATATATATATATATATATATATATATATTTATTTATTTATTTATTTATTTATTTTATTTTTTTCCATCCTATATAAGAGTTTAGTTGGCCACATTAATCACTAACTTTAAGAGCCTTAAAATTTTCACCTTTCATATACAAATTTTCCGCATAGAGAAGAACGTTAATTTGCCAAATATATTTAATAAAGTTTATTTAAGCTGTATAGTAAGATCTTTAAATTGAAATTTTAAAATCATTATTGTAAGAGATTGAAGTCTAAACGTTTTCAGATTAAAATTTGTGTAGAAGTCTACAACTCGTTCGAATCAAAACTCGTGTGTAAGAAGTCGACGATGCCTTCAAATAAAAACTTGTAAGTGTAATTATTTTCATAATAGTCAATTAAAGGCAGAGTGAGTTTCGGAATTGTAGTGCCTCATTGAAGAGAAGACGTTACATCGGGTGTGTATTTTCTCAATTCTAGCATTAAATTTAAAATTTGACTATTAAGATTTCTTAATTGTATTTAATTATTTGTTAAATTCTAATCCCCTATCTTTTGTGCTTTCGATCTCCTTCCTGGTCGACAATCGGGGACGACAAGTTCTTGTCCTCCTTCGTCGATCAGTATGTCAAAGAATGGTGTCACTTTTATTGTTGAGGAGTCGACGGAGAGAGCATAGAGGAGGGAAGGAATTTGGGAATAAAGTAAGGAGAAAATATTTATGTTATTTTGCTAAGTGTCGAAAACGATCTCCAAAGAAAATAACATTAGGAGAAAACTATAAACAGAAAATTTGCTGTAAATTTTTTTTTAAAAACAAATTAACTAAAACGAAATAATTTGTCCAAATTTTGAAATCACGAAAGCTTTTGCCATCTCTGGTGGTGAAAATATGAAATAAATTATTTTTTTATATTGGTCAAATTTTCGCCAACTTGGTTGGCGAAAATTTTTGTTTCGAGTTGGCGAAAACCTGACAATGAATTTTATTTTATTTTTTTGTTATTTTTTTTAAACAAAAAAAGGGGGAGCCAACCCGATTTAGGTTTAGTTATTTTTAAAAAAGTTGTTGTAGCAATATGCTATCATTGAAATAAATAAATAAACTGCCGTAAGAATATTATTTTTGTCGTCGAGCAGACTTCAAGCGCCCATAACTATTTGTTTTGAAATCGTTTTTGGTCAAACAATAGGTCAATTGTATGTTTTCGACGAGAGTTGTAACGCCCCGCAACCGCTCGGAGCGTTACGCTGAGTCGGACTGAATGAATCAAATGCTGGTTACATTTGAAATATTGGATTTTGGGAAGAAGGATTAATCGAGTTGGTTTCAATGTGCAGATGGCTAGCGGGTTCGATGGAAATCAGGTGTTCGTTCGGAACAGTACTGAATAGCTGGATGGAAGCGATAATATCGTCTTCCTTAATCCGATCGGTCGGATGATTCGGAGAGCACGGCCTGCTCGCACGGTCATACCAGTTGAGTAGATCGCGCTTGCATCGGACCACGGGTTCAAGAGATTGGCCGTATCGGCAAGACAGGATGCCTAACGGGATCAAACATTGTGAGTGGGCTCTTTCCCTTCTCCTCTACTCCTTCATGCCTAATAATATGGAAAACACGAAAAAGGCTTGAACACTTGGACTGAAACATTCGGAATCACTACACTGAGGCGTGCATAGAGTGTACGTCGTTGGCTTGGTAGGATTGTGGCTTGAATATGATTTACGCGTTGGATAGTTGGAGCGATAGTTGGATTATGCATTTGAGACAGTCGGTTGGATACTTGGGATTATGCTTGGACGGTTGGAATGATACTTTGAGGCAATGGGAATATCGGGAATTCGGGCGAGCGAACGTGCATTTGTGCGCGGGTATCACTTGATCGCTTTGTCTTGCAAAGCGAGCAGTTGTGGTTCGAAACCGAACAACTGCATCGGCGAGGGCGTTGTCGCTTGATGGGGCATCGTGCCACGAATGGGGCATTGTGCCACTGAAACGGTATTGTGCCATGGGTTTGCTTCGAGCATGGGTGTTGCACCAATTTGGACTCTGTGTTGAGGAGAGGCATCGTGCCTATGAAACACTTGATATTTTTGGTGCCTTGGGCTATGTTTTGAGGTTGAGATTTGGATTCCTTGGTTGGATATGTTGGAAGAATGGTTATGGATATTTGGTTGGATATTGGTTGAACGAGTCTAGGATCGCTTGGTGGGGCGAGAATGTTCGATCCTCTCGTCATACCTACTTGGTGTCTGCATGTCACGGACAACCTGTATTGCACAGGGTTTGGTCTCCTCGAACGGGAGCTCCGGGGCACCGGGACCGTTCGGCCATGGAGGAGACAACTGGGTAACGCGTCTTGGGCGCGTTGCCAACGGTTGGCAATCGATCCAGGTGGGTTAGCTACTTAGCGCTGTTTTGAGGAGAACCGCATATGATCAGTCCGATCATACGTCCTTTATGGCTTGGCCAGTGACTTCATATAGATAAGAGTTGGTTTGCTTTACTTTGGATGGTTTGTGCTTCGCGTAGGAACGGCCACCTTGCCTCGGCAAGAGTGTGCACTCGAGATTGGATATATAAACTGTTGGTTGAGGATGGATATTGAGGCGAGACTGTTGGTTCGATATGTTATCGTGCAAGCGATGGCATTGAGTTAGACGGGTCGGTTATATATAAATGCTTGTCGTTTGGTTTGAGATTGAATGCTTGCATGCGTAAACTGCTTTACTGCTTTCCTTAACATGTCATTCATATGCCATGAAATGAATCTAGGATTCAACTAGAAAGATCACCATTTAACTGTGTGCATTCACTATTTTACTTAGTGTCGGCTTAGGCGAGTGGGTTACCCCGCTCACCAGTACGGTTGTGTACTGACCCACGTTTGTGGGCAATATTTCAGGCGTAGTGGCGCTGCTTGGATATACGGGACAAGATGTATGAACTGTAAGTACCTTTGTGGGCTAGAGAAAAGAGCAAGAGTATTTCATCGTCTTCGTGGCATCGCCTCGGGGCTTTTCTTTTGGACCCTATCGTGAGCTTCGCTGCGTATTACTCTGATGTGTGCTTGGTACACAATTGGCTTCCGCTGCAACTTGGTTGTTTCAATGATAACATTTGGTGTTTGACAACATCGCCTTGTACGAGCGCAACTCCAGGCTCGTACGGCATCACGTCTCGATAAGAACGATGGTCCTGCGGGAGAGCTGTAAACTTGGTGATTCACGTTCAGCGGGGACTATCGAGCTTGCGGGAGATTGGAGCGTGACAAATTGGTATCAGAGCGCCAGGTTCATTTCTTCGGACTTGGTCCTTCGCTTCATCACAAACTCTAAATAGCTTCCGCGTGTCGTTTAGCTCTTGACTCTACTCGGTGCCGCATTGGATGTTTCATGCAATAAGTCTATTTATTGTTGGTTGTGGCTGCATTTTATTCTTGGTTGTGTTGCCTTGGTTGATTTTCGTAGGATCGTTTAGCCTCGTTAGGCGTTGTTGCATTCGTGCAGCAAGTTGGTTGGCGTTGTTGCATTTGTGCAACAAGTGTGGGCTTTTGTTGGGTTGGCTTGTCGTTCAGGAGATTCTGATTGCCTCAATGGATCAGTTGGTTGGCTAACGAGATTTGGTTATGCGGCATATTTTGAGTAGAAATATTCGATGAGAATGAATCCTTGCACGAGTTGCTCGTCTAGCGATTGTGTTGGATAGAAGTTAGAATTTCGGCTGTGGCGCATCGGTTGAGCATGTTTGAGTTTGGCTCGGGAATATCAGAATAGTGTTGAACGAGTTGCTCGTATAACAAATGTGAGGAACCATTGAGCATTGGGTTGGAATACTTAGAAAAGATCGTTGCACGAGTTGCTCGTGTAGCGAAGGTAGCAATCGGTTTGAGAATAGCTGGAAGTATCGAGAATGAAACATGGCACGAGTCGCATCGCAAGATTTATGGAGACAGTTGGATAACTCAAGCATTGCCTGAGTTTTGTGTCAAACTCGAATTGGGAAAGGCATGATCACACATTTTGGGATGGTTCGAACGGATCTTGGATAAGTGCAAAGAAAACGTAATGTGAGTAGCGACTTGATTCGGAGTGGTATATGGGATACAACATTGTGAGCAAGGCATTGAAAATATTTTGGTTGGACATCAAATAGAAATTTCCTGAA
This sequence comes from Iris macrosiphon, assembly GCA_036927795.1. NCBI lineage: Eukaryota > Viridiplantae > Streptophyta > Magnoliopsida > Asparagales > Iridaceae > Iris > Iris macrosiphon. Next base: position 20,646,182 of record JAYESA010000005.1, on the reverse strand, counting down.
CGGACTCGTGAAACGAGAATACAAGTTGGTTGGTGCAAGTCGGTTGAGTTGGAAAGGATGAAAATGATAGCAAGCGAATATTGAGTTGAGCATATCGTGAACGGACTGGTGCAAATGAAAGCATCGTTGGACTTAAGAGATGGACGGGATCGGAATGAACAGTTGGGTTACGCTTGAGCAAAGTGATGGAATCATCGGAAGGATAGCAAGCACGAACTACGATTTTGGATAACACATTGGAGCTGTGGGTTGAGTAATGAAACACGGTTTGGTTTGGAGGGACAATACGATGGATTCACACAAACTTGGAGGATTTTGGATATTGCTGCTTGAGAAGTTGACTCAGGTTTAGCAGAAATGGAATTTTGAGCAAGATGGTGCATTGATGGTAAATCGGACATGAATTTGAGCAAGTCTTGAGTTTTGAGAATCATTGAAATCGATGGTGCGAGTAGGCGAACATAGCAATTCGAAAATTGATGGATTCAGGGCAGAACGGCGGATTGATGAAGACTGTTTCAATGAGCGCGGTTCTCGAATTCGGAAACTTCGCTCGGATGAATGGTTGGATTTTGATTCGGATTTACAGATGAGATATAGCATGGTTTATAGTAACTGTCCATCGTGATGATTACAATTATCGAGCGTAGCTTCGGGACAGCTGACCCTAAGCGACCTTGCCCGCCAGATCGGATATGAATATGGTAGACCCAAAGAACGACCCTTAAGGCGGCGTATTTGGGAATGCGTCGAGGGAAGATGTAAACAATGAGTTTTGGCTTATTGACTGAGTGTTGGATTTTGAGAGACCCTTGGGATAGCCTTCAGCTGAAGAAGCAGCCAGAAGATCGAAGCAATGGTGGAAAGTAGCCTAGTCAACTGATGAGATTCAGAGTCGCAGATTTTTATCGATGGCATCGCCTCTGACTCATCGTGCCCTGGAAGGGAATAGCATTCATATGAATTGACGACTGTGAAACTAGCTTGTGAAGTTAAAGCAGCGGCTCGTTCAGATCAAATCCTTGCGAATACTGGAAGGGACAGATTTGCCTCAGATTTACAAGATGTCTCGGAACTTAGTCTGGGAAGCGTGCTCGTTCGGAAGGCAAAGGTGATATTCTATGCTTCGAGGCAGTGGGAGCAACGCGAAGAACTATTCCATGCGCAACCTAAGAATTGTGGCGAGTGTGTCCGCGTTGAAATCGTGGCGACACTATCCCTTTGGCGTGGCGGCAAAATCTTCGTGGATCACACGAACCTCAATATAGATATTCACCCAGCGAGGTATTGAGATTGAGGAATAAGGTGTTTGGCTGAGCTGATCTAAGCAAGTTGATATTTGGGTAAGTCGTCTAGTTGGGGTAGTATCTGTTGTGATAATCGTTCGGTGCACGAGATATATTTGGAGATGTTGCTAGTACTGATTTTCAGAAATAGTTGGATGGATTGTGTTGGAACACGAACTCATTGAGTCGGTGGAAAATTCGCATAATTGAGAATGGTGCTCGAGCGAATGTGTTGGAATGGAGATCGTGAATTGATTCAATTGGGAGCAAAGCAAATGGACGCCTCAAACATAAAGATACCCTTGTAACTTGTTCAAATTTGCTATCGCAAAGCTCGGCTGAAATGCATATATTTTAGGGACGCCTTAAATATGTGTACGATCCAAAACTAAGCGATACGAAGAATTCGTATTGAGCTGCAAGGAGGATGTGGGAATTCGTAAAATTTGTACGAGTGTTCAACAGAGCGAGATGTTGAGTCAGAATCGTGAATATGTGAGTCGCCTAGAGCAGATCTTGGAAATTGGATTGTGGCATGTGATAGAAATGAGTACCAGCACGGTTCGTGGACGAACCTGATTCTAAGTGGTATATTATGTAACGTCCCGCAACCGCTCGGAGCGTTACGCTGAGTCGGACTGAATGAATCAAATGCTGGTTATATTTGAAATATTGGATTTTGGGAAGAAGGATTAATCGAGTTGGTTTCAATGTGCAGATGGCTAGCGGGTTCGATGGAAATCAGGTGTTCGTTCGGAACAGTACTGAATAGCTGGATGGAAGCGATAATGCCGTCTTCCTTAATCCGATCGGTCGGATGATTCGGAGAGCACGGCCTGCTCGCACGGTCATACCAGTTGAGTAGATCGCGCTTGCATCGGACCACGGGTTCAAGAAATTGGCCGTATCGGCAGGACAGGATGCCTAACGGGATCAAACATTGTGAGTGGGCTCTTTTCCTTCTCCTCTACTCCTTCATGCCTAATAATATGGAAAACACGAAAAAGGCTTGAACACTTGGATTGAAACATTCGGAATCACTACACTGAGGTGTGCATAGAGTGTACGTCGTTGGTTTGGTAGGATTGTGGCTTGAATATGATTTACGCGTTGGATAGTTGGAGCGATAGTTGGATTATGCATTTGAGGCAGTCGGTTGGATACTTAGGATTATGCTTGGACGGTTGGAATGATACTTTGAGGCAATGGGAATATCGGGAATTCGGGCGAGCGAACGTGCATTTGTGCGCGGGTATCACTTGATCGCTTTGTCTTGCAAAGCGAGCAGTTGTGGTTCGAAACCGAACAACTGCATCGGCGACGGCGTTGTGTCGCTTGATGGGGCATCGTGTCACGAATGGGGCATTGTGCCACTGAAACGACATTGTGCCATGGGTTTGCTTCGAGCATGGGTGTTGCACCAATTTGGACTCTGTGTTGAGAAGAGGCATCGTGCCTATGAAACACTTGATATTTTTGGTGCCTTGGGCTATGTTTTGAGGTTGAGATTTGGATTCCTTGGTTGGATATGTTGGAAAAATGGTTATAGATATTTGGTTGGATATTGGTTGAACGAGTCTATGATCGCTTGGTGGGGCGAGAATGTTCGATCCTCTCGTCATACCTACTTGGTGTCTGCATGTCACGGACAACCTGTATTGCACAGGGTTTGGTCTCCTCGAACGGGAGCTCCGGGGCACCGGGACCGTTCGGCCATGGAGGAGACAACTGGGTAACGCGTCTTGGGCGCGTTGCCAACGGTTGGCAATCGATCCAGGTGGGTTAGCTACTTAGCGCTGTTTTGAGGAGAACCGCATATAATCAGTCCGATCATACGTCCTTTATGGCTTGGCCAGTGACTTCATATAGATAAGAGTTGGTTTGCTTTACTTTGGATGGTTTGTGCTTCGCGTAGGCGCGGCCACCTTGCCTCGGCAAGAGTGTGCACTCGAGATTGGATATATAAACTGTTGGTTGAGGATGGATATTGAGGCGAGACTGTTGGTTCGATATGTTATCGTGCAAGCGATGGCATTGAGTTAGACGGGTCGGTTATATATAAATGCTTGTCGTTTGGTTTGAGATTGAATGCTTGCATGCGTAAACTGCTTTACTGCTTTCCTTAACATGTCATTCATATGCCATGAAATGAATCTAGGATTCAACTAGAAAGATCACCATTTAACTGTGTGCATTCACTATTTTACTTAGTGTCGGCTTAAGCGAGTGGGTTACCCCGCTCACCAGTACGGTTGTGTACTGACCCACGTTTGTGGGCAATATTTCAGGCGTAGTGGCGCTGCTTGGATATACGGGACAAGATGTATGAACTGTAAGTACCTTTGTGGGCTAGAGAAAAGAGCAAGAGTATTTCATCGTCTTCGTGGCATTGCCTCGGGGCTTTTCTTTTGGACCCTATCGTGAGCTTCGCTGCGTATTACTCTGATGTGTGCTTGGTACACAATTGGCTTCCGCTGCAACTTGGTTGTTTCAATGATAACATTTGGTGTTTGACAACATCGTCTTGTACGAGCGCAACTCCAGGCTCGTACGGCATCACGTCTCGATAAGAACGATGGTCCTGCGGGAGAGCTGTAAACGTGGTGATTCACGTTCAGCGGGGACTATCGAGCTTGCGGGAGATTGGGGCGTGACAAGAGTAACACAATTCGTGTAAAAAAATTTCATCCGAAGCAAGACACACATATTACAGGCAAAAATCTAAAATTTAAAACTTTAAAGTATCATAACTTTTGACTGAGAGATCGAAACAAGGTCCAGTTTGTGCCAAAATGGTCGTATCGAAAAGTACTACCGAATAAACCGTTTCACGAACTTTGAAAAATTTTAGAATCGCAAAAAAAACGATGTTTCGACCTCCAAATTTTACTTTCGATATTTATTTTTATTTTTTTTATTATCTATACTAATTTGTTATTATCTATACTAATATGAATGATAATTAGTTTGTTATTTGTTTTAGTTATCTATACTAAATTTTGGAGGACGAAATTTTTAAAAAAAATAGTATTGTGATTAGTTTCGTGATTTCAAATTTTTGACAAATTATTTTGTTTTAGTTAATTTGTTTAAAAATATTTGATGTACAACAATTTTTCTGATTAGTATTGTACTACAAATTTTATGAGAAAATATTTTTTGTACAGAAAAAAATAGTATTGTCAAAAATTAAAAAAAACCAACACAAAAAAACCTAAAAAAAAAAAACAATTGTCAGATTTTCGCCAACTCGGTTGGCGAAAATTTGACAAATATAAAAAAAAAATTATTATTTCATATTTTTGCCATCAGAGATGGCAAAAGCTTTCGTGATTTCAAATTTTTAACAAATTGTTTCGTTTTAGTTAATTTGTTTAAAAATATTTTCTGTACAACAAATTTTCTGAACTATAAATGAGTAAAAAGTTAGGGGCATGGCTGTAATTTACCCATATATTTTTAAGGGTTCAATGTGAAAATAGGCAGAATTGAAGGTAAGACGACGGTTTGGGGCTTATTAGCTGATAGGAGAGAGAGAGATAAGAGAGGGAGGAGGAAGAGCGGGAAAAGGGGAGAGAAAATTGAAACACTTTCTCCTCTCTACAGCTAACTAATGGCAATGCATTCATTATGCTCCAGTCCTATATCCAGGTGAAATTTCTGAGTCACTCCTCTCTTTCATGACATTCTTGTTATTTTTCCCGGTACTCCCTAAATTTGTTTTTATTTCAGTCTGAGTTCTTCCTCCTCCTTGGCCAAGTCCGGATTCCCTCGGAATGAGAAGAATCAAGCTAGATTCCCACTCAAGAACAATTACCGGCTATTTTTTCCCAGGGCAAGCTCCAGCCCCTCCGGTAATTCCCCGTAATTTTTTCTATTAAATTTTTTGATGTCACGTGATGGGTATTTGGGGTTTCCTGGAGTTGTTGGATTCGTCCTAGTGTGTTTTCGGAGTGTTTGTGTCGTGTCCAACATGGCAATTGTTGGGGCAGCAGTTATGGGGTGAGCAATTGTTTGGGTAGCGGTTATGGGGTGTTTTTAAAGTACTGGTTATGAGCGGATACAAGGGGTTCAGTTTTGATAGCGGCTTTTAAACCAATATAACCCATGCTGGTTAATTCATTACCAGCAAACAATAAAATTACTTATATTTTCATATATAGACAAAAGTCCTCCCAAAGAAAGATGATATCATTGCCCTCCCAAATAATAACTTATACACTCATATAACTTACAAACATAAAAAGGTTTGGCAAGTGATAATTTATAAATATTGAGAGCAAAGCATTCACTACCATATCAAATGTACCACAAAATTTTATGGCAATCATTCGCTACCACATCAAATAGACTAATTTTTTTTTTTTTAAAAACTCACATATTGGAGGAAGTAGTTGTCAGATGGGACCTCAAGAGAAACAAAGATGAGAAAGAAGAAATATGGTAGGGTATTAGTAGTTGTAGTTATGTTTTTTTGATAAGGATATAAATGGAAGAAAAAAATAGAACCCCTCAAAACATCCGATTTGGGATGTTTATAAAGAAAAACAAAATTATACTGCACTGGTTTTGGATTTTTTTTTTTGGGCTGACCAAAACCAGTGACTAAATTTTTTTTATCAAGCAAGGTTTTTTTAAACACTTCATAAACAACCGGCTTAAATCTCCCCAAAAACTAGTAAAAATATTGTTGCCAAGCAGACCCTATGTGTCCTTGATTTTTAGGACTCGATATATACCCTAAATAAAATCTAATGGATTCTAATCATTTCATCGTAGTTTCAATCCATGGTATTGTTATTTTTTTACGAATAACTAGATCTGATTCCATGCTGTTTTCTACGATACAGAACTCTACAAATTTAAGAGTGGCGGTCATCTTTCCCCTCCTCCTCCATCTAACCATGCCTACCACCATACAAAAAACAACAGTAATCTAACAAAGTTTCAAGTTTTGTCGAATGATTGCAAGTAACGAGTTACAACTTACAACAGTAATATAACGAACTTTCATTTGACTCCTACCATTGTGCAACACATGCATTAAGTTGGTTGAAAGAGAATAGCAACACATTGGAAAGAATATACCGCAGGAACCTGGAACAAAGTATGTCCTGTCATGGGTCATGGTACGGGTTCGAGAATGGGGTACACTACTTGTCTTAGGAGAGGGGAAAAGGGGGGGGGGGGGGGGGGGGGGGATGAGTTGATTTGTCAATTTGGTTCGCAGTACGCATTAAAACACTAATTGGGTTCTCCCACCAATTTTCTCAAAAAGGAAATACTACTAAAGTTATAAAAAAAGAAAAGAAAATATAAAGCTCATTACTTTACATCATTTAGTAGCTTAAGTTTTGACTTTGCTTAGTCATATGCCAACTTTAATGCAACATTTCAAAATAAATGGTACGATAATGCCAATACATTAAGATGGCAAACGGCGGATAACATATGACATGGTATTGACACAACGACACGGACTCAACACTTATTTTGGTGTGTCATGGTGTATTTTGGAGTGCCCAATGTGTGTTTGATACATGTCCAACATGAATGGTCCAGATTTTTGGAGTAAATGCTTCCTAGCAAATGGTTCAAAATTTTCATACAAAATAACAAAAGCATCACAAAACCTCACGAGTTCATTTTCTTCTTTGCATGAGCAAGTTACAAAATAGAGTGGTGGTTCATGAGTCTTGACTCACGATGCAATGAAGAAACAACAATGTACAAACGACGGAGCAAAGTTCATATGTAGCTATGGAGCCCCAAACTGATAGTGATTTGAAGTCTTTCCCAACTTTTTTTGCATTGAAAAGGTCTCTTGCAAAATCAAGTTTACAATGAGATTTCAACAATCGATGCGAATCGTCAAATTATGCGATCGAGACCGAGTAGCATAATGATCCTGATTGGAAATGTACCATGAACCAAAATGCTCGTACCAGAACCTGGTTCGGTGGGGGTTTAGGTGTACCCGTTAACTATGTAATAGATATTCTAGTGGGTTAAATATCTTCTCTCATGGTCACTCTCTTATTATTAGTATTCTATGTTCTTAAAGAGTGTATAGTGTTAACTATTCTGCAAGTCAAACCTTCTGCAAGTATGTTCTATTTATTGCAGCATATCTTATATGTTAATGTGATCTCTTCTGAACATATGTATGCTTAACCATCGACTGTTGAAGTTATTTAATTGATTCTTCTGAGTATTACTTCTCTGGTTTCATTGCTTAAGAGCTACCTACAGTCAGTCACCTTTTTTTTCTCCTTGCTAAAAATATCCTTATCTTGAGGCAACACATATCTAAGGTGCTGATAAATGTCCTTCCAGATCCAATTTTAGTTCAGGCTGCTAGAGGAGATAGAGTGAGTCGGCCTCCTGCATGGATGATGCGCCAAGCAGGAAGGTATATGGAAGTTTACCAAAAACTTGCTGAGAAACATCCTTCCTTCAGAGAGAGATCGGAGACAGTTGATCTCATAGTGGAGATTTCTTTGCAGCCATGGAGAGCTTTTCAGCCGGATGGCGTCATAATTTTCTCTGACATACTTACTCCTCTACCTGCATTTGGTGTTCCTTTTGACATAGAAGAAGTGAAGGGCCCTGTTATTCATTCCCCAATCCATCATGAGGAGGGACTGAAGAGTTTGCATCCCATTGACCTGGACAAGCTTCACTTTGTGGGAGAATCTTTGAAGATACTGCGTAATGAGGTACTATTGATCTCCTTTGTTCAAAACTGCAAACATGGGAGTAGACATTAATTACAAAATCCTTTCGTGTACTCGCATGCGGAAATTAGAACACTACTCAAGAATATAAATCACCAAAAATGATATTAATCAGATCTAGACGCTTCAAGTTTTGTACGGCAGTCTGGCACACATACTGCCCCATGTATATCCACATAACTTTCAGTTTTCTTTTGAAGTTGAACTCTTCTTCTTGTAAACAACATCTGTACATAGGACATTATGCTAGAATTTTATTTTTACTGTTTGTATTGCTTGTTTGAGCATGACGCTTCTCTCTTCCAGTGGCTATATTATGTTATCCGAGTGATTCCACCCATTTGATTTTATGAAAAAGTGAAGCCCCTTTGATTTTATGAAAAAGTGAAGTGCACAGTTGGCCATTCAATGTGGTCGAGAAGAGATGCCATGATATCTAATGGGCCTCATTGTCATTGACTCCGTAGTCCCCCACCACCAAAACTCTAACCTCTCCACCATCGCCGTCAGTCTCCACATCCTTCTCATCAGCATCTCCCGCTCTCTACATTGGCATCTCCCACCTCAGTCTCCTCCTCCTTGGCATCTCCCGCCTCAGCCTCCTCTCCCTGACCAGGTACGGAAAATGGAAAGGGTTGGAAAGGGTTGTATCACATCGAGATGCCGATTCGTTTTCCGCATCAAATGAGATGGGGAATTAGTCACCACCTCTGTCCCTTCATCTTTCTGAATCCAGGCCCGACCCAGCTCGTGTCGTTCCAACAACTTTATCACATGTAAGTTTGTAATTTTCTATTGGTCGATCATAGATCAATGGCCAATGCCATGATATAAAACTTAGGAACTTGAGTAAGAGTAGTTGAGCCAGTTATGCGATTAAGGCGGAAAATTCAACCATCGATTAGACTCTTTTTTTTTTTTTTTTGTAATTTGCTACAAGTGCTACTATGATTGGAGTTACGCTGTTACAGTACATATATAAAGTTGGTAGAGGCATTGAAGATTAATGTATGAATTTTTGTGAGCAAAGCATAACTAGAGCTCAAATGCTTATATTCTATCCATGATAGAATAGTCTAAGGTAATGCTTTTGCACTATGGTTTTTTTCCAAAAGATTCTATAGGATGATTAAATAGAAGCCATTGTTCGAAATAGCTGGCTACAAAATCCATTTAGATATGGCATAATGGTTCGATTGTATTTCGGAGCTATAATAAAAACCTTATATGTGGGTAGTTTACACTTATTTTGTAGCCTATGGCGATTTTGCTACTTAGCTCATAGAAATTCTGTTGTAGCCTACATTTGTAGCATGAAGCATTCAGTAGGAAAACCTAGGCTATCCAGTGTAACTTAACTAAAGCATAAAAAAGGATGACACCAAATGGACTTAAGCCCAACTTGATAACCCTCATTTCCCCTTCTCTCCTTACATCTCTCTCGTCTGTTTCCTATCCGTTTTCCGCCTTCGTGCAAGAGTAGTGTCAGTGATTCTCCGGTATACATATTGCTTGGCTCTCATGTTTTGTAATTTTATGATTTGTGGTGGGGTCTATCAGATGAATGGGGACCAAGAAGTCCAAGTGCTTGGAGGTGGCAATTTTCTGGTGATTATGTTAAAAGAAAGTCTATATCACTTTAATGGAGATGGATATAAGTGTTGGGAACGAAACGCGGAAATCGTTCCCCAAACCAGAGAGTACCTGCAAGAGAACCGAGCAAAATGCACAAACCAAAAAACACCAACCACAAATCGCAAAAACATAGATTTTTACGTAGAAAATCCAGATGGAAAAAATCACGGGACAATCGGAGTCCAATCCTGAAGAACCTCCACTATTGGAATAAAGAGATTACACCCTCTACAAGCTCCTCACCGATCCAATACGGATCACTGCAACTCTTTGGAACAGAATATATATTACAACCACGAAGAAAAAAGACAAATGAGAAATACCCCAAATTGATCCCCTTCTCCGAAACGACCTCCAATCCTTTCTCTCCAAAGTTGCAATGACACTCTTGCCACCTTTTTTTCTCTCTTATTTTTTTTTCCTTTTGTTGTATATTGCATGAGCCATTATATAAACCCTTGCATGAATTAGGGTTTCCATATGAAAATCTATATATGGAAGCAAAAAATATTTATGGAAATCCAATTACATTCAATCATATATTTAATGGAAATCAAATCAGAAATTGACTTGCCATAAATTGGAAATCCAATTATATGAAAAGTTAATAAATGAAAGATCCAATTATAAATATATAATTAAAGTCAAAGATGGAAATCCCATATAATATTTGCTTACCATAAATGTTCCAATACATGACGCTCGATGCACTTTCCGAGTTTTTTCGACGCACGGATGGCGTTCGTCGCACTTCGGGGTATTCTCGTTAGGAACCCCACAAACTCCAACAAATCTTTCCCTTCACAATTATGTGGAGGGGGGCGTAATCCCGACGATCCGCCTGCAGTACTCAAACTTTTTCCTTGGTAGAACCTTTGTGAACATGTCTGCTCCGTTGTCATCTGTATGAACCTTCTCAAGCGTCGCTTCCTTCTTTTTCACAATATCCCGTATCCAATGATACCGGGTCTCAATGTGCTTGGATCGGCTATGAAATGTCTGGTTCTTCACAAGGTGAATAACACTCCGACTATCGTAAAGCAAAGGATACTGCTCTTGCTTTAGCCCAATTTTTTGCAACATCTTCTTCATCCACATCAACTCCTTGCAAGCCTCTGTCGCCGCAATGTACTGTCTCTGTCGTCGACAAGGCAACACAAGTCTGCAACTGCGACTGCCACGATGTTGCTCCACCAGCAAACATCATCACATAGCCCGAAGTCGATCGCCTACATCTCCAGCCATATCGGCGTCGGTATACCCAACCAGTTTCGGCTCGTCACCACCAAAAGAAAGTCTCCAATCGGCAGTGCCCTGAAGATATCGTAGAATCTACTTGACTGCACTCTAATGTACCCTTCCAGGATTGGAAGTACACCTGCTAACTGTGCCAACTGCGTGAGCGATGTCTGGTCTCGTACACACCATAGCATACATAAGACTCTCCACAACTGAGGCATATGGAACTCGCTCCATATCTTCCTTCTCGTCCTCGGTAGATGGACACTGCTCCTCAGTGAACTTAAAGTGAGCCACAAGGGGGTTGCTCACTTTCTTTGACCCGTCCATCCCGAAACGCTGAAGTACCCGGTGAATGTACTTCTTTTGGGACAAATGTAGCAGGTTGGACTCTCTCTCGGCTGATCTTCATCCCAAGAATAGTCTTCGCTGCGCCTAAATCCTTGATAGAGAAGGCCGCGCCCAGTTGGCGCTTAAATTCCGCTATCCTAGTGGCATTCCGACCCACCAGTAGCATATTATCAATATAGAGCAGTAAAATGATGAAATCATCCTCGGTAAAGTACCTCACAAATACACAGTGGTCCGACGTCGTCCGTGCGTAACCATGCTCCCCCATAAACGACTCGAACTTCCTGTACCACTGCCTCAGAGCCTGCTTCAGACCATACAAGCTCTTCCTCAACTGGCAAACCAAGTGTGACTTGCCCTTCTCACAGAATCTCTCTGGCTGCTCCATGTACAACTCCTCCTTAAGATCACCGTGGAGGAATGCCGTCTTCACGTCCATTTGCTAGATCTCCAAGTCGAAACTGACTGCCAATGCTAGCACCACCCGAATAGACGACTGCTTGATGACTGGCGAAAAGATCTCATCATAATCTACGCCTTTTCGCTGACCGTAGCCTTTAACTACCAGCCTCGCTTTGTATCGATGGCAAGTAGCATCATCTGTCTGCTTCACTCTGAACACTCATCGATTCTTTAAAGCCTTCTTGCCCTTTGGCAATCGTACCAGATCATAAGTAGAGTTGGCCTCCAAGGAACTCATCTCCTCCTGCATGACCTCCATCCACTCCTGCCTGTGTTCGTCTTACATAGCCTCTGCGAAACTTTCGGGTTCTCCCCCCGTCAGTTAGTAGCACATACTCACTCGGTGAGTATCTCATAGATGGTCGATGTCACGCCCCAGTCCCAAAATATCGAGGGACTAGACACGTGGCAATGACGAGCAGCACACACCGATGGGCAAACCTAATTTAATGGACCCATCATGATGTACTTAAGCTGTAAAACAACAATAAGGGTCTAATATACTAATCTCATCCACAGAAAATAAATACAACAATATGAAATATAAATCAATATCAAGTCTCAATAAAATATATCTCGAGGAACAACCCGATAATATGTCTGATACATCAATTCATTAGACAGGAAATAAGAGTCTAATAATAGAAATAACTGAGTATAATAACCAGATACTCAGGAGAAATTCTCGGCGATCACCTCGTCCTCAAGTTCTGGTACTGCTCCAATGACTGCTCCTGTTCCTGCTTCTGCTCCTGCTAATGCTCCTGTCCCGTATACTTCAGGATAAATCTCCTCTGCTATTCCTGGGGACATAATCCGGATCCAGGTCCTCAGGGGACATAGCAAGGTACAAGAATAACTCATGCCAAAAATAAATGCAGTGCAATAATAAATGAATCAATAGGGTAAACTAGGTAACCAGCTATGTGAAATGCAAGTGAGAGCATCACTAGACTTAGGCTGAGACTACTACAAGCTCTGTGTCGGGTAGCCTGTAGCAGATATACTATGTAATTTACTATGTATTGGGCCTTCGGCACCATAATAAATTTATATATAAAATCAACTTGTAGCCTGTGTGTCTCTCCCCACCCAATGTAATCACACGTCTCAAGTCCACGTTGTCTCATGTCCATGTCACGCAAGATCATGACCTCTAACTGTTGCAGCGAGTCATAATGATATCTAAACATATATAATATCTATGTCATGAATCATGCAGCCTATACAGAATCACCATGAATATCTCAGGAAGATTCTGTCTCATGAACAATGTCTGGTGTCCTATGGTATGACGTTCTTGATGATGCAAGCACGAAAAATGTATAGGGTCTCGATATCCATCTCTAGGTGACGTTACACAACTCCGCGTACGGTGTTGACATCCGAATGTTATTCGGACGTTAAGTAATGTCACACGGTCCTAGGTTGAACAGAGATATTACAGTAATAAATCAAGAGAATAGTATAAACAAATGCTGCAAGTATGGCAAGGTACACTTGTCTGGGGTTCTGGCTCCAACTGCTGCTCTGGTATCAGCGAGATTTGTAGGTACTCCTCTGAATGCTGAAATAAACGTTACCATCAGGTTCAGAAGATATCAAATAGCTAGAATTGCCTGTCCATAAGTCCAATTTGGACACAGGGGCAAAAGTGACAGTTTCTGGTCAAAGCGGGGTCCACATGTGGCCCGCTTCACACCGAAAAATGTGCCAGAGACAATGTTATCCAAATTCGTCAAACTTAGTGTCTATAAGTCTAGAACGACGATACGAACCCAACGGAATGTCCAGAACTGGATTCCGATGAGCCGATCACAAAATCGCCCGTCAAGTGGAGCCGTGGGGCCCGCGATACGCGATTTTGTCAACGTTCTCAGAATCGAACCAAACTTGGATCACAGGACCGGCGTATTGCTACGAGTCCGATGGCGCAAGTTTTGTTTCGAAACGACGAGTGTACACGAAGTTACAACGAGTTTCAGAACATGGCCGATACGGGGTGTTGTCGACGGATACGCGTTGATTCCAGTGTGCACGCACATCCAAATCAACTTTTGCGAAATCCCACACGTCCGTATTAACGGCGCGCACCTTTTGGTGAAGTTCGCACACGACCAAGTCGTCCCGTTTAGCGGGGCGCACCCAGTTCCGGGAAAATCAAGGTATTTAAATGATCAATATTTTGGTCATTTTTACCCTCGGAAATATCAAAATCTACAGCACAATAAATTACACTAAAAAATAGGATTAAAAACTAGGTCATACAGACTAAATAATTGTTCAGGCCAATTTTGAAAATATTACACAGGTTGGTCGCAAAACGGTCGCGAACTGGGGAGTTCGAGACGAATTCTGATTTTCAGAATTCGGGAAGTTTTTTTCCTGATTTTGCGTCACAGTTTGCGATCGCCACAGGACGCGATACCCCGAATGAGTTGCACGGGTATCGAGAGGGTCATGCAGGGTTCGCATAGCAACAGACAAAACGAAAAACTGGAGAACGAGGATAGAGAAAACCTCACCTGAGCAGGGCGTCGGAAACGACTAAATTTTGCGTTTCCGCGATAGCGCGACGCGACACAGTTGCTGGTCGGCGGAGTCGTCTTCGTTGCCGGCGAGGTCGAGGCGGAGGCGTCGTCGGCGCTGGGGAAGCTCGGCGGAGGTCTGAGGGTCTGGGTGGCCGGAGAGATTAACGGTGATGGAACGACCGTGGTGGTGGGTTTGTAAAAGGGGTGGCCGGAGTCGAGGGATTTATAGGGGGATAGCTGGCCGTTGGCTGGGAGGAGAAGGGGCAAGGCCGGCCGGTGGGGGAGGTGAACCGAGGAGTCGCGACCAACGGCGGGGTTGCAGCGGCGAGAAGGCGGCGAGGTCGCGGCGGTTATGGGAAGAGAAGCGGTTGGGTTAATGTAGCAGAGGGGATTGGGTCCGGGTTTCAGTTTCGGGTCGGGTTCGGGATTCGGGTCCGGATCTGACCCGCTAGGGTACGGGTCTGGTACGGGTCGGGTATGGATCCGACCCGTTAGGGTTGGTCCGATTTTGTTCAGGATGGGTCCGGTTCAGGGTTAAACCGGTTGGTTCAACCCGGTTCAGTTTGGTTTATTTTGGTTTAAATAAAAACTTAGTTTTTAGGTTTTTAAAAATAGTTCTGGGGTCCAATAAATTCCAGAAAAATTATCCTATGTCTAATATTTTATTTTACACCAAAAAAATATTATTTTCATAATATTTTAATATTTAATAAAATCATTTAAAATTATTTAACACCAGAAAACATTTATTTTAATCTGAAAAATCACAGAAAATTTTAGAAAATTCCGAAAATTCATTTTTTTTTAAAAACTGAAAAATTCTGGGGGTTTACAGTCGATGCTCTCTATCGCTCCTCCTCAATGGAACTACTGGTGCTGGCTGTATACCAACAGCCTCCTCCACTTCAGGAACTACCTTCTCGGCATGCTCATCCTCTCACGCCCCACTCCCAAAATACCAAGGGACTAGCCACGTGGCAATGGCCAGCAGCACACACCAATGGGCAAACCCAATTTAATGGATCCATTATAGTGTACTTAAGCTGTAACACAACAATAAATGTCTACGATACAAGCCACAGTCTAGTTCTACTCTCATCCACAGAAGGTAATCACAGTTCAAATATCAGAATAATCAAGATGAAATATAAATCAACAAGTCTCAATAAAATATCTCGGAGAACAACCCGATAACGAGTTTGGTACAATAATCCAGGAGACAGGAAATAGAGAAACTAGAAACAAAAATAACTGAGTATATAAAGCAAATACTCAGGTGAAATCCTCTGGCACCACCTCGTCCACTGGTGCTGGTACTGCTCCAGCGTCAGCTCCTGCCCCGTATACCTCGGGGTAAATCTCCTCTGCTATACCTGGGGACATAATCCGGATCCAGGTCCTCAGGGGACATAGCAAGGTACAAGAATAACTCAAGCCAAATAAATGCAGTATATAAAAATAAATATCCACAGGGTAAACTATGTAACCAGCTATGTGATATGCAAATGAGAGCATCACTAGTACTCAGGCTGAGACTACTACAAGCTCTGTGTCGGAGAGCCGGTAGCAGTAATAACACGTAATGGGCCAAGCTCGAGTGTAGAGACTTAAGCACAGCAATAATAAGGTTTTATATATATGATCAGCCTGTAGCCTGTGTGTCTCTCCCCACCCAATGTAATCACACGTCTCATGTCCACGACGTCTCATGTCCATAACACGCAAGATCATGACCTCTAGCTAGTACAACGAGTCATTATAATATCTATGTATATGCAAGATCTATGTCACGAATCCTGTAAGCCTACATAGAATCACCATGAATAACTCAAGAAAGATTCTGTCTCATGAATAGTGTCAAGTGTCCTATGGTATGACGTACTTGATAAAACAAGCACGCAAATATAGGATCGTAATATCAACTCTCTAGATGACGTTACACGAATTCGCGTACGGCGTCGACACCCGAATCTTGTTCGGACGCTAAGCAACGTCTCACGGTCCTAGGTTGAATATATACATCACAGAAGTATATATATATAAATAACTCAAGCAACAATATCAGATAACTACTGCAAGTTTGGCAAGGTACACTTGCCTATGGTTTCAACTCCAACAGTTGCTTCGGTAACAGCAAAATCTTTAGGTACGTCTCCGAATGCTGAAATAAACATTACCATCACTCTCAGAAGATATGAAATAGCTAGGATTGCCTACCCATAAGTCCAATTTGGACACAGGGGCAAAGTTGACAGTTTCTGGTCAAAGCGGGGTCTACATGTGGCCCACTTTGCACCGAAAGACGTGCCAGAGACAAAGTTCTCCAAATTCGTCAAACTTAGTGTCTACAAGTCCAGAACGATGATACGAACCCAACAGAATGTCCAAAACTGGATTCCGATGAGCCGATCACAAAATCGTCCGTCAAGTGGAGCCGTGGGGCCCACAATACGGGATTTCGTCAACATTCTCAGAAATGAACCAAACTTGGGTCGCAGGACCAGCGTAACGCTACGAATCCAATGACGTAAGTTTCGTTGCGAAACGACAAGCACACACGGAGTTACAACGAGTTTCAGAACAAGCCCGATACGGAATAATTTTGACGGATACGCGTTGATTCCGGTGTGCACGCACATCCAAATCAACTTTCGTGAAATCCCACACGTCCGCATTGACGATGCGCACCTTTCGGTGAAATTCGCACACGACCAAGTCGTCTCGTTTAGCGGGACGTACCCAGTTTTGGAAAAAATTCGGGATTTAAAAACCAAGTCTTTGGTCGATTTCACCCGCGAATAAAACACATCATACATCAAAATAAAATAAACTAATTACAGGGTCTTAATCTCGGTTATGTTGTCTAATTTACTGTTCAAACAGAATTCAAAATTATTAAACAGATTGGGAGAAAAATAGCCGTGAACATGGGGCTCCGGAACAGTTTTTGCACTACAGAATTACGTGGTTTTTTCCTGTTTTGCGTCGCATTTTGCGATCGACACAGGACACGATATCCCGAACCATTTATACAGGGTTCGAGAGGGTCACGTGGTCTTTGCATATGATTCGACATAATGAAATACGGATCAATACACAGGGAGATACGAGACTGGGAAGATAGGTACCTCGCTGTGGTTCGTGAAAGGGCGGTGCGGCGGGACACGGCGGCGGCGGCGGCAGTTACTGTGGCTGCGGCGGCTGCTGGGGCTGCTCGGGGAGGTCGTCGGCGGGGGTCGGGGTCGTCGCTGTCGTCGTTTGGGTCAAGGCAGCGGTCGGTGGCCGGAGCAGCGCGGGGGGTGGCTGTGATTATGATGGTGATGGTGGTGGCGGTGGTTGCGAGGGGTTTAAATAGGGGGAAGGGAGGCGGTTGCGGGGAGTGGGTCGCCGGGTGTCGCGGGGTCGTGGGCAGCGGAGCGGGGGCGGGGTCGTGGGGCGTCGGCCGCGGAGTCGGGGCGTCGACCGGGGGTTTCGGGGGAGTGGGGGAAAGGTAATCTGGTAGGGTCGGGTCGGGTCGACGGGTCGGGTTCAGATCCGACCCGCTAGGCCGGTTGGGTTCAGTTTGGGTTAGTTGGGTTCGGTTCGGGTTCGGTTCGGTTCAAGTGGCTTTAGTCTGGTTTAATTAAAACAATGGTTTTAGCTATTTAAAAATAGTTTTTGAGCCCAATAAATTTTAAAAAAATTACACAACATCCAATAATTAATTATACACCCAAAAATATAATTTTTGTAATATTTTAATACTTAATATAATACCCAATATTAATCCTTTGAAGAAAATTTATTATAATTAATTAAAAACCACAGAAAAATCCAGAAATTCATTTTAAAAATAAAAAAAAACAGGTTGTTACACATCCTCCTGAGGGTCACCCTGACCACCATCAGCAGGCTGATGATCAAGGTTGGAAGCAACTTCATGTATTGGCTCCCCCATAACTGGATCCTCTGCGATGTCCTCTGAAAACTGTTCGAAGCGAAATGACTCTAACTTAGGCAATTCCTCAGCCTCAGAAGGCATCTTGGAATCCTGAGTGTTGGTCATGGTCTGATCCTCGACGAATATCACGTTCCTGCTTCTGTAGAGATTTTTTTTCACTGGATCGTAGAGTCTATAGCCAAACTCATCCCGACCGTAACTGACAAAGACGCACCGCCTCGTCTTCGGCTCAAGTTTGGATCTCTCTCCTTCGGTACATGTACGAATGTTTTGCAACCAAACACTCGTAGGTGATTGAATGGTGGCTCTTTGCCGTATCATACTTTGCCAGTTACATCACCCTGCAAAGGAGTACTAGGAGATAAATTAATAATATAATCAACTGTGTAAAGTGCCTCACCCCAATAGCTATCCGACAAGTTTGCTTCTGACAACAAATACCGTACCCTCTTCTTCAACGTCATGTTCATCCGCTCCGCTACACCATTGAGCTGAGGTATCTTTGGCGGAGTCTTCTGGTGTCGTATCTCTTGCTCTCTGCAGTATGCATCAAAGGGACCAATATATTCGCCGTCATTGTCCGACCGAACACATAGCAACTTCTTGTCCGTCTCCCTTTCAAGAGAGGCCTGAAACTCTATGAACGTAGGCAACACATGATCCTTGGTCTTTAAGGCATAGACCCGAACTTTCCTGGAACAATCATCAATAAAAGTTACAAAGTAAGAGGCACCACCAATGGATTTATCTTCATAGGACCGCAAATATCCGAGTGAATCAACTCGAGCAACGCCGACTTCCTTGAACTTGGGTGACTTTGGAAAGACACAATATTTTGCTTCCCCGTCAAATAGTGCGTGCACCTCTCCAGCTTTGTAGACTTGAGTCCTGGAATCATCTTCCTATTCACCAAGTAGCTCATCCCCTTCTCGCTGATGTGGCTGAGCCACCTGTGCCACAACTCAGTAGACGTATCAGTAGCTGCGTTCACCCCATATGCCCATGTGCGCTCCCTTCCATATAGTAGAGTCCGGACCTCTTGCTTCCTCTGGCAATCACCATCGAACCTCTGGAAAACTTTCACTGACTGTTCTCGAAGAGATTGAAGAAACCCTCGTCATCTAACCTTCCAACAAACACCAGGTTGAAACGGATATCAGAGACATGACGAACATCTTTCAGAACAAGAACTGCACCCGTCTTTGTCCTCAAATGCACAACTCCAATGACAACTGCCTTCGACACATCTCCATTGTCCATCTTCAATACTCCACAGTCGCCTGTTGTGTAAGTAGAAAATAGTGCCCTGTTGTGAGATACGTGCGCTGAAGCTCCTGAGTCCACCAGCCAAGAGCTGTCATCGCAGACGAGGTTCATAACTACCGCATCACCTACAATGATCAGATTACCTCTATGTGCCGAGGCCGCCGCTGTAGTGTTCTCGTCCTGCTTTCCCTTGTCGCCCTTATTCTCTCTCTTCCAAGCGAAACAGTTTTGTTTGATGTGACCCTTCTTGCCACAATGGTAACACTCCGAGTCCTCGTACCGACCCTTGGACCTTCTCCTGCTTTTGTCTCTTCCACCGTCTGGGCCCCTGCTTTTATCCCTTCCGCGGCTCTCTGAAACAAGCGCCTCTGAGTGAGATGTGGATGAAGTGGCCTGAGAACGTCTCCGCATCTCTTCATTCAGTACCCCGCTTTTGGCAAACTCCAGACTTACCATGTATTCCGGAGCAGAAGCGATCATAGACACTCGTACGGTCCCCCACGAGTCTGGCAATGTACACAACATCCATAGTCCCTGAACCTCATCGTCGAATTTGACTCCCATCAAGGATAGATTGTCAACCACGCCCTGGAACTCACTCAAATGATCCGTAATGGACGTCCTATCTTTGTACCGCAGACCCATCATCATCAGGATCAGGAACAATTTATTTACTCCGGTCTTCTTCGCATACAAAGATTCCAGCTTATTCCACAGTGTCCTCGCGTGCTCAATACTGGCAACGTGGTTGTACACGTTCTCGTCAACGAACTGCATGATGTACCAACACACCTGTATATGCTCGAACTTTCAGTCCTCTTCGGATTTGTCACTGGATCTCTCGGAATCAAATACCAGCAGATGCAGCTTCTTGACAAATAGCAGATCTTTCATCTTGCTCCTCCAGTAGTGATAGTTGGTACCGTTCATGTTTACCATGCGCACCGGTTTCGTGTCCATCTCTCCTCCTTGGTTTACCTGTCAACTCCTGACACTCTTATGAAATTCCAGAACCTGGCTCTGATACCACACTGTTGGGAATGAAACGCGAAAACAGTTCTCCAAACCAGAGAGTGCCTGCGAGAGAACCGAGCAAAACGCATAAACCAAAATATACCAAACACAAATCGCACACACATATTTTTACGTGGAAAACCCAGATGGAAAAAACTACGGGACGATCGGAGTCCAACCCTGAAGAACCTCAATTAATGGAATAAAGAGATTACACCTTCTACAAGCTCCTTACCGATCCAACACGGATCACCATAACTCTTTGGAACAGAAAATATATTACAACCACGAAGAAAAAAGACAATGAAAAATACCCCAAATTGATCTCCTTCTCCGAAACTGCCTCGAATCATTCTTTCTCCTCTCCAAAGTTGAAATGACACTCTTGCCACCTTTTTTTCTCTTATTTTTTTCTCCTTTTGTTGTATATTGCACGGGCCTTTCTATAAACCCTTGCATGAATTAGGGTTTTCATATGAAAATCTATATATGGAAGCCAAAAATATTTATGGAAATCCAGTTACACTCAATCATATATTTAATGAAAATCAAATCATAAATTGACTTGCCATAAATTGGAAATCCAATTATATGGAAAGTTAATAAATGAAAGATCCAATCATAAATATATATTTAAAGTCAAAGATGAAAATCCCATATAATATTTGCTTACCATAAATGTTTCAATACACGGCGCTCGATGCACTTTTCAAGTTTTTCCGACACACGGATGACGCTCGTCGCACTCCGGGGTATTCTTCACATAGGTTGGGAACCCCACCCACTCCAACAATAAGTAGGAGAAGAGCTTAAGACGAGTACCCAGTTGAAGCCTATGTTTAGATGCACAAAACGCAAATGGCAAAACTTTACCTTTTTAAATTGCATAGCATAAGTTTTGTATGCTAAGAGTTTTTCTACATAGTCTACACAAATAATTTCCACATTTATGCTTCAAAGCATGCTGACAGCAAGCTCTGTAGCTAGCTTCTTACAACTAGCTCGAGTGTTGATTCATTTTGGCAGCAGTGGGATATTTCTAATGTTACCATGGAGCTGACTTGACTTTTAGCTGTACGCAGGATCATGATGATAATTTCTTGACTTCTATTAACATATTAGGAATCACAGACCTGGTATTATTCTTCTCTTTGATGTATGCATTTAGCTTTGTGCAAGTATATGGACCTATGGTTCCTTTCTACAAGCAAATAAAGGTAGAGAGGTGTCCATTTTCTCCTTTATGACACCAGTAAGTGACCAATTATTGTGACTTCATAAGTTGTTGTGAGAGAACTTAAAGTGCAGATACTACCGTTGTAATATCATATTCACTTTCTGTTTTTATTTAATCTAAAATGGTGTCTGTATTTAAGATATTTGTCCTGTGTCCATAATCTTCATAACTGCAATTTTCCCTTCCCCAAAGATGGAGTTACTGTTTAACTGCTTATTTACTCTTGCATAAGGAAGATTGAAGAAAGTTTTTAATGGAGGTAACATGATCAATCTTTCTGTTTTCTGGCTTCAGTTTGTTGGATATGTGGAGGACAGTACCCTAATTGAATCAATGCAATATGGCCTTTAAAAGTAGCTTTGCAGTTCATTTTTGTGGTGCATAATTAACTCTATATTTTCTGTTAGGTTGGGGAGGGAGCAGCAGTGTTGGGTTTCGTTGGGGCACCCTGGACTATTGCGACATATATTGTCGAAGGTGGTACTACTCGTACATATACAACAATAAAACGCATGTGCTATACTGCACCCCACATTTTGAAGGCTCTTCTCTCTCACCTGACACGAGCAATATCTGACTATATCATTTTCCAAGTGAATTCTGGAGCTCAATGCATACAAATATTTGATTCATGGGGTGGGCAGCTGCCACCTAATGTTTGGGAGCTCTGGTCAAAACCATATATTAAGGAGGTAAATACATCAGTTCCGTTCTTATGGTACTTCTGGCTTAATAATTTTCCATATTCATTCTTTTTCTGATCACATGTATGACCATGCAAATTGCCTTACTCAGGAGACTGTCGATTATTCATGCAAATTGCCACACACACACACAGCCATGATGAGTTCTTGCACATCCAGTGGGATACTTCGACATGAATTTCCACACACACACACATACACACGCAGCCATGGATGAGTTCTTGCACATCACATGGGAGTCGTGATGAGTTCTTGCACATACACCGGGATACCTCGACATGAATTTCTTCAAATGTTCTGGTGAAGTTGTAGGCCATTATTGTTTACTTCAGCATAACAAAACTGAGTAGATGACTGTAGGGACACATAGGGTCTCCCCTTCAAGGGTTTACTATGTAAGAAGTGATATAGTATATATCTGGATATGAAAGAGGGATGAATACTTGATGTATGCAAACCTTCCTAATATTTATCACATTGAAGAAGTGTGCAAATCTTAGATAGGCTAAGCATATATTTCGAGGCAATTATAGGAATCTAGGTGTCATATCAGACAGTGAATAGTCATCTGAATGTCTTTCATCTCCTTGTCTTGTTCAGTGTCATTTGAAAGACACTTGTTCATCCTAAAATTTCAGTAGGTGGGAAAATGTGGTATGTCCAGATGCTGAAAGAGAGCATATAGTGGTACAATCTCATAGGTAGAGACAATCCTCAAAGGATTTGGATGATACTTTGTAACGTTCCAGAAATCAGAGTAGGATTTGCTTCTTCTGCAGTACATCAACATGACATGAGAGGACAGATAACCTGCAAGAGTGATACCTGAGAGATTTATCCCTACTTGACTCCGATCCAAGATTTCATTCTGATTTGAATTGTTCTTTTCCTTCCAAGAGATCATTTGAGTCACTCAAGAAGGCAGAAGGTCAGATCTAGACCAAAGACTTGTGGCATCTTACCAATAAACATCTTAGTATGCTAGGAATGCAAGAGCGAAGTGCATTATTGCGTTATTACTGAAAGTGCTAAGATTTTGCATAGTAACCTACACGAGGGTCATTAAAAAATTAACTTTCAATGAACACAAGTATTTTTGAGGAGAGAGAGTTTATTTTCCTGCACTAAAGAAGAAAATGGTATCAAACAACTTCTGCGAGAGCTCGCCATCCATGAGAAGCAACTTAAATTAAGATCAGTCTGCTTGACCAACATGCATGCTCATAAGGGCATCCTCAATGTCTGAAGTCTATGAAGACCCACGGCAAGGTAGTCCAGCTGCTTTCTTTATCTCGCTTGCCGCGTCTAGCGTCTTTTGGTGCCCCGGGGAGGGTTAGATTTTCTTTTCTAGTTGAAGATGAAGTCAACGTTCTTTTCCCATTAGACTTGTAAATCATTTTTTCTCTCTGAGCAAATATTAATTGGAAAAGGGAATTTAAGGTCTGCAAAGTCAGAAAAAGGACTAAGATTTTTCATTTTAACTGGCCAGTAAAAGTATCTTCGATGACTGCCACATTAGCTAACACAACACAACTACGTCTCGCATGAGTGGGAGAGCTGAGCAAATTTGGTTTGCTATCAATTATGCCCGATTGGGATATTGATGTTGTGATCTGTTCAAATTTGAAGCAATAGATGGCCGGTCACAAAGATGAACATGGTAATATTGACTTGGGTGGAGGCTCCTTGGAGATTATGGGATGTAGGCAGTTTTCGATAAAGCTACTGGCAATTACTCTTACCCAAAATTTTACATTACACACCCTATGTTGCATGGAGATACAGTTAGTATACCTTGTTTTCAGGTTGCTTTATTCAAACGTTTCTAACATCATCAACCCAGTTTGGAAGGGAGTTTTGAGAATTTAGGTACTGGTTTTTCTTTCTCAATCTCATGATGTCCCAGCAGAGCAACAACCAGATTCACCAGTGGCAATTCCTCGCAGGCCACTCCTCACTCCAGCTGCCACCCACTAAAGCTGACGACCCACTTCTTCTTCTTCTTGTTACTATTATTAGAAATTGTTATTCATTTTTCTATTTCTGTAAATGAGGTCAGTTTTATTTTGCGGGGGAGAGAATAGACTAGGGAAGGTTCTAGCAATTTTTGCTGCAGTTAATACTATTTTGCTTCCAATTTTCTTTTGTTTTAGTGATTTTTCATGAAATGCTTAGGTGACTGTAGAAATTTAAGCTGTCAGATTTTGCCTATGAAGTCAACTTCAATTTGATGAGAATGGAGGGTTATTACCTTCCGGTCTAGACTCTGCTTAGGTGAAAGCACACCCATCTCTTTCCTATTACATTGATTCTACTGGAAGAACCTCTATTTCCTATTATAATACATCCAGGATCAAAATAGCCATCACCATGTAAGCTGTCGTATTAGATGGGGATCATGTGTGGTGCATAACTGTAAAATCAATGGCTCCACAAAGAGATTTGTTCTCATTTGAAGCCTTTTACCAAGAAATTCGTTGTCATGATACTGGTTATTAAGAAGCCTTGATGTTTCCACCTGTACTGAACCCCCTCACAATTGCTTGATGAGGACATTGATCCTAGCCAGATGAAGCTATCACATAAAAACAAGCCAACCAGACACTTTAAGTAATCTGTGACATGTCTTTCAGTATGATAAGAGGTATCCTGTAAGTGAGCAACACTTGCCACTACAAAGAAATGTGTTTTTCCTGTGTCCCGCCTATTACAGGCCATGTCAGACAAGTATGTTGCCTTGCTTTGACCCTGTTTAGAGCCTAGAAGACTCATGTCTAAGAATATACATGCGGTGATTTGAGTGTTTGACCCTGTTCAGTGCATGGAAAACCATGTACGACACATATCGATGCCAAGTTAAGCAAGTTACATTTGGAGACATGCCCCTTTGGAGATGTGTTGATAAATCATGCTGCATTATACTTGTACCTCTTGAGGGAGTGATTTGTTGCAAGTTGATACTTTATGGACAACTTGCGACTAATGGTAAGCTCCCAAAATGAGGAACAATTATTTAAGTATAAGGGCAGTGTAATGTCTAGAGCTCCATTACTATCTCTTGGTTGCATTACTAGTTAAAATTTGGAGGTCGTAGAAACAGATTAGCATGTTAAGATTACTGCTTATTTGACATGGAGGGGATAACCGTCTCCATTGGGGAGGACTGGATGTGTGGGTAGGTACACTGGCTTATGCGACAGGAGTATTATAAACTAAATGACAGACATATAACTAGTGATGACGTCATGAGAGGACTAATAATCTTAGCAAATATTATTCCTAATCCTAATCTAAGTGAACTAAAGATAAGAGAGAATTTTGTATATAGTTAAATCCCAAATACTGCTCCTGATCCTAGTCCCTGCTGGAATTATAAGACAACTAGCAAACTATGAGATCTGAACTAAATTCAATAATCTTTAATAAAGACTAAAGAAAACAGTTGAACCTAAATTGATATAAACTAAATTTGGTCTCCACACAGATGGTCCCTTTCTTTTTGTTTATATTTAGCCAACTAAACATAAGCAATAACCTTTTTGGTATGAGTTCTCAAAGCTCTTCGACAATAAGATAATCAGAAGGGACTTTTGGCACAAATGCTACGAGGAAAAAATATGGAGCAATTCTTTTTGGTATGAATTTTTGTTGAAGTCGAAACATTTTGCGAAACATATTAATGAAAAAAAAACTTTATGTACTAAAATAATTCTACTATTCACCTTCACCTTCACCTTCACCTTCACCTTCACCTGTCAATTTGAGATGTTTCCTGATATATTAATACAAAGTAGGATATGACTTACAATAGCTTTCTGCTCTCCGGATTCGGCTTTGTTATTAGTTGCAGTACAACTGTACAAGATGATTCTAGAAAACATATTCTTCACAACAACCTTTTAATAGCTATTGATTGATATGGTACATATTGCCTGGTTTCAGAATTCCCTTCAATGTTATTGAACCTTTTTTTTTTGTTCTTTGTTCACTTGTGGAAAATCCCTACTTCTGTTCTCTGCACGTAGAAATAGCTTGCAGGAACTTAAAAATCTTATTTTCTCAAGATGTTCAATCCAGTATGTTGTAGAAGATTTTTTTTAACTATCCCTTCAACCATTTTATATTAATCTTGAACTGCAGATTGTGAATACGGTAAGGAAGGCATGCCCTCAGATACCACTTGTGTTGTATATTAATGGTAACGGTGGCCTGCTTGAGCGGATGAAAGATATTGGGGTCGATGTCATTGGGCTTGATTGGACAGTCGATATGGCAGATGGAAGGAGTCGACTAGGAAGTAAACTTAGCGTGCAAGGAAATGTAGATCCTGCTTATCTTTTTTCTCCATTGCCAGTTTTGGCAGATGAAATTCACAGGTTAGTATCTTCTGCCCATTACTTATCCATGCATGTATTCTCAATGTGCTATTATGATCCCCATCCATCTTCTCAACATTTCCCCTAAATATCTGATTGACATATCATTCATCATTATCTTTCCTTCAAATTTTTTTTTTCTGTTGGTCAATGGGCAAAGTCTCTAGAGAATTTGTTCATTTAGTTACTCTTGATTTAGGAGTTCAAAAATATTAAATAATTTCGGCCAAGTGGCATTATGGTTTTATTATGTTTGGTTAGTATCAATGGCTTACAAATTTGCTAGAGAAATGCAGTTCATCCAACTTGATCCAGACTCACATAAACTATAAAATAGTCCAACATTTTGGGAATACAACATTTTTCAGAAAGCTTGTGCTCAACAAATGTTGTTGCCTAGGCCAAAATCAAACAAACATTTCTATATTTCTTGGTTGGAAGCTTATAAACATCCCTATATCAAATTCATTTTCTCGATTTCCTTCTAGTATTTCCTTAAGCATGCTACTATCTTCAAATCCTGCAGAATATATATGAGACCTCCATTATAATATGAAGGTGAAGGCCATATTTGACCTTAGGTACTTGTGACTCGGTCATCTAATCATATTTGTCATTTTTTGGTTTGTGGTCTACAATCATTTTTTTTCTGAGATAAACTATTAGTTCATTTCGTGATATAACCTATAAATAAGTCCATATTTCACCCTTCCACTATCTCAGCATGCAATATCTCTTACCAGTTCTGTTTTATGGAACTACTTAGATTTATGATTATATTTGTATCACTTGTCTCAATTCCTCCGACTCCAATAACGCTCAATGATCACTTG
The DNA here is from genome assembly GCA_036927795.1 of Iris macrosiphon. Taxonomy (NCBI): domain Eukaryota; kingdom Viridiplantae; phylum Streptophyta; class Magnoliopsida; order Asparagales; family Iridaceae; genus Iris; species Iris macrosiphon. The sequence continues at coordinate 20,618,571 of JAYESA010000005.1, read as the reverse complement.
ATCAGATAACAAACTACAATACACTTTTCACTAATTCATTCTACTCTTCTACATCGATCGACCATTATAATGAGAATAATATCTTATACCAAAAGTTTGATTTTTTTGCTGATGTTTGCCATTTGCCAGGGTGGTCAAATGTGCTGGCCCTAAAGGACATATACTTAATCTTGGTCATGGTGTTCTCGTGAAGACGCCAGAAGAAGCGGTCGCCCATTTCTTTGATGTCGCGAGGACTCTGAGATACGACACCCTTTTCGAAGATCATCACACGACGAAAGATCTGGAGTCTGTTATTTGATGGAGGATTGTTTGAACTGATGCGGATATAGTCAGTTTAATGTAGATGTTTGATGGAAGATTGTTTGAACTCTCTACTCATTGTTTTCCCAATTACCGGCCTCCTGAACAATAACGGTAAGAGTTGTATCAGTTTTCACCCATCTGTCTTGTTCTCGCGTTCTATTTCCCGATTTGTTACTGATAAATTTTCAATTTTTGATTTTGGAGACGGTTCCATCTCATAAATGTTCCATCGAAGCAATCGTTGTTGGAAGCCATGTTCAACCGGTTGGTTAGCTCAAACCTTTTATGGTTGGACTGGTTGAACCGGTCGGTACTGGCATAATAATTATTTTTAACTTATACTTTTAGCATTTGCACAAACATTTATATTCGTCGCTTGATGGTAGTTGTCAGCCATCACTTCCAAGAAAAACCAAACAATCACAAACTTGTGTAGGGTTAGGCCAAGAACTATTCTCATTTATTAAATATCTTATTACAAAACAAGCTATACTCTAGCTTAATTTTATTGCTGATCAATTATGTTGATATATTAGGTTGTGTGCGCAAGTACAATACTGTTTCTTATATAAACACAAACACAAGTGGTTAACTATTTTTAACCAGCATCTCTATCAGAACCTCAAGGCTTGCATGTTTCTCAAATCCAGAAAAATCAGAGAACCGCAGCGTGGCCGTCAAGAATTTCCTTGATGGTGAAATAAACGAAGGTAGCCTTCAAATAGGTGAATCTTAATGGATGCATTTTCAATTACCTAATGAGATATTATACTTGGACCTACACATTAGGGCCCACATTTGGTTCGCGGAAACATGACCTTGCAAAAATATATATATTTAGCTTATGTGTTTAGATGCTAAAGAAAACGAGTATGAAAGAAAAATGGTTTCCAATGGAAAGAAAATGGAGAAAAATGGTTCTCCCACCTACCCAATGATTCACCTATCCTTCCAATTTTCTGTATTTATTCTGACTATATTCATGGCCTTTTCAAACACTAATTTTTTTAATGGGAATTGTCATGTCCATGTAAAGAGCAAATAATTGATTTTCTTTTCTTTTCTTACTGTGAATCAAACGAGGCGTAGAGGTACTTGAACCTTGGAAAGTCACTTACACACATCAACACTTACACAAATGGAACTATTTTTAACCGACATATTTGACTGCCAAGTAGAATCTCCAGAGCTGTATGTTTATCCAATCCAGAAAATCAGAATGTCTGAAAAATTCAAGATGCCCATAACCCCCCCCCCCCCCCCCCCCCCCCCTAATGGTCTAGGGATAGAGATCATCAACGTCGCGTAAATAAATAAAATGAGTTATTTAGTTTTAGGGTCTCGTATAATATTGAAAATTTAAGTTTAAGTCTCCATATTGTCCAGAACATGATTTGGGCCTCGTCCTAACGATTGACTTGTCAGACCATCCAAAATGGAGATCATAGTGTTAAAGGAACTTAATGTACATTTACAAGAATTGTTGGATCGAGAATACATCCGTCACTGTATGCTGAGATCATGATAGAAGCAAACAATAGTGTCACAAGTCTCATTCTCGATTGGTTATGATACAATTAAATAATCCAAGTCACACAATGTTCATCATGCAAAACTAAATAACCCAAGTCACACAATTCTCACACATTTTCGTGTTTTAGGGTCTCGTATAATATTTAGAATTGATTGATCCCGATCTTTTCTCTCTCCAAATTTTATACAAATAATAAAAAAAATCTTATACAGCCTAAACTTGGACACGATTAAGTCTTGGAAGAACTTCTTATTCTTGGAGAGAAGCTCAAGTGCATAATATATGTAGGCTTAGATTATAGTTTTTGCCATTATGTTAGATGGCTTTAGGTTGATTGCAAGTTTACTAACTACAAAAGCATATTTAGAGATGATTGATGCAACAAATTAGCAACATCTAAACTACAATCAGAGGGTCAAAATCCAAAGAGTTCTACTTCTATTTAAGGTGCAATCTCCCACTTCTCTCTTATAGATTTCTTGTAACAAGTCCTACTTTGCAATATTACCACTAGGAATGGTATCAGCTCAGAAGATGCTAGCGGTTATCATGTTGCTTCTCCTATCAGCTGGTCATTCTCATCACTTGAATTTTTATTTTTATTTTTTATTGGATTATTTATATTAACAATTTCTATATTTTTGATTTGTAACACGAATATTTCTACTTTAAATAAATTACATTAACAACACATCCTTTTAAATAAATTACATAAAAATGTCACGTGGCAACATTTGATTGGAGGGTGAACATACATCATAGTTTTGGTAGGTGGACAAAAATGGACTCTTAGAAAAAATGTTATTTAGACTAACTACCCCTATGTTCTATGTTTATTACACGGGGTACCCCTACTTTTAAACTAATTATACTGACCACACCTATTTTTTTGATTTATTACACGGGATATCCTCACTTTAAGATAAAAATAAAAAGTTATAACACCAACTATTCCTATTTTTATTTTTTTTCTAAATCGGGGAGTGATCAGTGTAATTAGTTTAAAAGTAGGAGTACACCGTGTTATAAACAAAAACTTGGGAGTAGTTAGTGTAAATAATCCAGAAAAATAAAAATAGGGATAGTTAGTGTTATAATTTTTTATTTTTATCTTTAAATAAGGGTACTCCGTGTGATAAACCAAAAGCGTATGAGTGTTCAGTGTAATTTGTTTAAAAATAAGGGTACCCCATGTTATAAATAAAAAACATATGGGTAGTTAATTAGTGTGAATAACCAATTTTCTTTCTTGGATTATTTTCACAAACTTTTTCTTTATTTTATATTCATTACACGGATTTTACTTATTTTGAAAATAAATATACGGACATTCCTTATATTTTTTGTTTTATGTAAATGATTATTACACTATCTATCCTTACTTTTCCACAACAAGGATATCCAGTATCAATTATTTTCAAGTAAACGAGATCCGTATAATAAACATAATATATATAAAAAATTAGTATAAATAATTTTTTTTGTTTTTGTTTTTTGTTTTATGTTTTTCTTTCTTTCAACATAGGATGGTTATGTTGATCATCATATCTTAATTTCCTAATTTGTTAACTTGTTTCTTTTGTAGACATAGGTACAAGTATAGAGAAACAATGTGATGAAGTTGGTGAAATATTTTATCTCTGCCCGGGGGATGAACCATGTTCGTGCAGTGACGAGCACTGTGAAAAAATGTGCATCAGTGAAAATTTCAAGAGCGGCATGTGTCATTCCGTCTTCTACGCATGCAGTTGCACTGGAAAGTGTGCTTAATTAATCTAGATTTTTCTCAGCTTGTCATTGTGATGGTGTTACAGTCTCCATCCTGAAAATAAGATGTGAGTTTGAAAATAATTGAGGATACTCTCATACTTCCTCTACTTTTGAGAGCTCAAACTTTACTTTCCGACTTCATGAATGTTAAAAGGTTATTATGTTGGTTGTCACATGCAATCTTCTCACTTTTGATCCTATTTCGGATCAAAATTAATCAACCGAAGTCAAATATTTAATATTAATTATTATCAGTTTTTTTTTTTACTAATAGCTACTAGTATATATGTATGTATTTTGTACATATTTTATAGGCTAAATTATTATCTTCAACTTTGATAGGTACCAACTTGATACCTTGAAAAAAAAGAGAGACCAAATTGTCACCCCTCCTTCTCTTTCCGACTGCCGCTGCCCCCCCCCCCTCGGGCAGCCGTTGCACCCTCCCCACCCCTCCCCTCCCGCACGCGCTCCCTGTCCCGTCTCTGCCCACGCACCCCTCTGTCCTGCGTCCCCCACCGGCTACTCTCCACCTCCGGTTGTGCGTCCCGTGACCTGCTGTTACGACGACCCTCCCCTCATCCGACTGCTGGCGCCGAAGAGAGAGAGAGAGAGAGAGAGAGAGAGAGAGAGAGAGAGAGAGAGAGGGGGATGGGATGTGGAAGAGAGGGGGGGGGGGGGGGGGGGGGGGGGGTGGGGAATGGTGAGTGGTACTGTCGGAGAATGAGGAGAGGGGAGGACAATTTTGTATTTTTTAAATTTTGGCTATCAACATAAAATATATTATATAGTTGAGGGTATTAAGTTATCACATATCAAAGTTGAGGGTATCAAGCTGAACATTTTGAATAGTTGAGGATATCAAGTTGTAATTTAGCCTATTTTATATTATTTAGATAGAGCAAACAATAAGTTTTTTATTTTTTACTACTTAAGAAGAGCAAATTTTTTTTTTTTTTTTGACATCGAGCAAACAACAATTTCTTTAAATTTTTTTTTTCACACGTAATTATTTAACTATTTATATTAAATTTAATGAACAATTTTAAGTAGCAAATATAGATAAAAATACTTTAGGAAGAAAATTTCTTTTACGGTGAAGGCTCAAACCTTTTCTTATTTACATATGAGATTAGATTTAAAGCCTTTATGGCCATGAGTCCTCAATCCATGTGGGTTGCCAAGGACTGACTATATTTGGAGAAATTAATCAGAGTCGGATTCACTGTAAGTCTTGATTTTCCTATACTTGATATTAAGTTCTATAAGATATTAAGATTTGGATAGACGTAGAGCGGAGAGGAGCGACGGCGGTGGCGGGGAGGGAGGAGCGGCGACGGCAGAAGCCAGCCCGCGGGAGAGAGATGAGAGGAAAGAGGAAGAAGAAATGAGGGATATTTTGGTCAAAAAATATGGTCAAAGCTGTTGATCGTCATCACTGAACGGATTCCGTCAAAAGTGGGGGGACTTGTATATTATAAAAATTATGTGGGGTGCACTATTAATATGGATAAATAAAGTGGGAGGGTAAGTCAAAAAATTTCTTATTTTATTAACAAAGGTGACCAAGTATTTCTAAAGGAAGCCATGTGGCCCTTAGGGCTTCATACCATGACACATGCCAAGCATAGGTGGTAGGTGATTTATGTAATTGTAAAAAAATGCAAAACAAACATATATGAATTAAAATACATCAAACTATTTTACTAAATATTTTTTATTATTATAAAACTTAATATCTTATTAGAGCAGTATGTGTCATTGCATGACATGGTTCTCTGTGAGTCATGATTCTACTTCACTTGATGAGTGAGTGCATAGTGTCAACCTTGATTCGCTAATAAGATATTAAGTTTTATAATAAAAAAATATATTTAGTAAAATAGTTTGATGTATTTTAATTCATATATGTTTGTTTTGCATAAAAGCCATGGGTTAATTTTTTTGCAATTACATAAATCACCTACCACCTATGCTTGGCATGTGTCATGGTATGAAGCCCTAAGGGCCACATGGCTTCCTTTAGAAATACTTGGTCACCTTTGTTAATAAAATAAGAAATTTTTTGACTTACCCTCCCACTTTATTTATCCATATTAATAGTGCACCCCACATTATTTTTATAATGTACAAGTTTCCCCACTTTTGACAGAATTCGTTCAGTGATGACGATCAACAGCTTTGACCATATTTTTTGACCAAAATGTCCCTCATTTCTTCTTCCTCTTTCCTCTCATCCCTCCCCCGCGGGCTGGCTTCTGCCGTCGCCGCTCCTCCCTCCCCGCCACCGCCGTCGCTCCTCTCCGCTCTACCCCCTCCCCGCCACCGGCCCCCTCCCCCCTCCCCGCTACAGTCCCCCCCGCCACCGCCCCTTCCTTGCCCCGACCCCCAGCCAACAGCAGCAGCTGCTGCTCGCTCGCATCGCCGATGCCACCGCGCTGCTTGCTCGTGCGTGCCATTGCTCCGCTGGTTGCTTGCGCCACCGGACTGTTCGTCACTACTATTGTTGCTGTAGGGGACTGGGGGTGGGGAGGGGGGCGGTGGCGGGGAGGGGGGGAGCGAGGGCGAGCGACGGGGATGGGGACAATGGTGGGATGGGGGAGGAGTCGGTGGTGGAGGGGGAGAGGTGTTACGAGCGACGGAGAGGGGGGAGCGGGGCCTGTCACGCCCCGATCTCCCGCAGGCTAATCGGCCGTCCCCGCTAGGCGGTAAGTCACCGGGCCAGCGCTCCCGTGGGACCATGGCTTGACCCATATGGGCGTGATGCCGCACGAGCGTAAGCTACGCCCATACAAGGCCGTGGTCCATGCAGGCGGTAAGAGGTCTAAGCCACAGAGTCGCACATATTGTCCGAGTACAGCGAAATAATAAACGCATAGGAGATTGGTAACAAGTTCACAGAGTCATCAATAATGGAAGCATTGAAGAAAACAAGTATAGAAGTAAAGTAAATTCTTTATTGATATAGAACAAGTGTTACAGGCGGCTAGACCGAGATTACAAGTCGTTCAAGCCTCTCTCTGAAACAGTAAAAGCGTGCCAAGTGGCTACATTTATGGAATGATGTATAGGCAATGTTCTAACATTATATCCTGTATATGTGCTTCAGTTTCGGACGCAATGCTCCAAGGCTTCGGAGTGGACTCCATACCTTAGCACGCATGAAGGAGACATCTGCACTGAACGAGGTTCTCCCGCACCCTGCAAGCAATATGGTAGATTATCAGTACATGAATGCACTGGTGGGGAGGCTACTCGCCCGCTCGATAAATCCAAACACGTTCAATAGGTTCCGTGCACCATCTATTAAGTTATCTTTCTAGTCTTGCCTTAGGATCAGTTTCATGGCAATATTGAATAGCCTATCTCATGTGGCAGTGCGCCATGCGATATAAAGGGGCACAATGAGACTTACTAACTTACCATCAGTCCTTCCCTGTCCAAGTCAAACCAAGTTAAATCAAGCACGAACATATATATTAAAATCTAGGGCCAAATAACATAGGCAAACACAAGTGTCTCATATTCATATCGTTCAGATGTGTTAGAAGCAGTTATAGGTACATGTGTGTTAAACAGAGAAGTTGCCTACAATACAATGACTCCCACACCGGTTGTCGCAATCGAGCCAACTTAATCTATATGAACAGAATGGTCACTGGCATGACTTCCATAGTGGACAGTGTAGTCTCAAGGTCGAGGATGGAGTGCAAGCAAATATAATACGATGAGCATTGCACTCAACCCGCCGAAATAGACGACTACCAGAAGGTTCTGTCTAGACCGGATTGGCCATAGCGCCCCGACGACCGTCCGCGGAACTGGATTCGAAAACTCACCTTATGCACAAGTTGTCCATGACCATGCGTATCCTTAAGTTCTTCCAGATTCATATCGATAATTCTTGATTCTTTTTCTGAACGAGCATTGCTCCACGAGATGTGATTCATTGCTTTACTTAATACGATTCTCGTTCAGTGTTCAACTTGACTTGATACAATCTAATGCAATATGAGCATGAGATAATCACATAGCATGATCTATCTTTGCATAGTCTTCCTGAGCCGTTAGATTGAGTACAAGACGAGTATCAATTTTTCTAAGGTGTTGTGATGTTATCTTACTTAACTGTCCATTGATGCAATCTCCTAGTTCGAGAAATGCCTTGGCGACCTAACGGTCCCGAATACTTTCGATGTTCTATACTTAGCTCGGAAAAACTATCTTGATAGCCTTCCTATCTCAACTGAGTGGATCACAGATAGTGAAGTACGATGAATTGTGGCATGCATATAAGTGACAAGCATTGAATCGAGGCAACGAGTACAAGTTAACATATAAGTAGGAAATTATTGCATTCATATAAAAACATAAGCATTTATGTTTTATCACGGGTCTAAGTAAGAAACATACCGAGCGACATAATCTAGGATCGTACAGTGTAGCAAGTGAACAGTGCACTACGAAGAGTATAATGTTCTACTCAAGGCATAGTGGGGTCTAGTTACACTAGGCAAAGGTAGCATGCAAGGGTCCTGTCACGACCCGCACCCGGTTATTCGGGCACGAGTGCGTGGGCACGTCCAGCCTACGCCGCAGTGTCGGCGGTAGTACGCTGTCTAGGTCATTTCTGGGGTCAAAAAGCATCTATCTCATCCACAATAATGAACATGTAAGAATAATCACAGGAAAAAGGAATGCTAAGATTTCATAATATTTAATCTGTGACAACTAAACCACAGTTAATACAAGCCAGAAGATAAATCGGGGACAAACCCGAGTATGTGCTGAAAGAAAATAAAATAATAACTAACTGGCTACTCCTCCTCAAAGGTAGTCTCCGGAGTGGGAGCCGGCTCCTCAATGTGTCACCTGCTAACTCATAGGGGCCATAATAGGTAGGGGCAAAGTCCTCATCATCGCCTAAAACAACGGATCCAGTCAGGAAAGGAGCAAAGTACACCATGCACAACAAGATTAAACTAAATATTCATGACAATTAAAAAGAACTGACAGGTATCATGTTGAGGATATGTATAAATAAATAGTAACAATAACTAAGAGTTAATTGCTGTAAGATAGGGACATGAATAAAACAGGAACAAGGTGACAGGAAAATGAATTACAACCAGGCAATAGGAACTGTAACAAGACAAGAAACTATGTGTGTGAACTTGTGTATTTAGAATACCTAGTTGGCATGTAGGGGTTTATAGGGTTAAACCGGCCGTCATAGACGGCTATTAATCATGAATAATCGAGATCCGGCTGATGGACAGTCGTGTACCAACAGCTATTAAACATGGCAAGGGTCAGGGTAACTACATGCCTTTCAGTATTCTCCCACCCGACATGAAAACAAGACATGAAATACAGTATCCAAGACATGAAATCCAGAATTCTAACACTACGTGTAATCATCAAGGGTACTAGTAGAGCAGGAAATTAATTATCACAATATAAAGAATAAACTTGAAGTGCAGGTACTTGCCTGTTGTTTGGATCTGATTAAATTGGTTCTTGGAGGAAAAGTCCAGAGATGAGTCCAAAAGCTGAAATAGACATTACCATCACACTCAGAAGATGTCAAATAGCTAAAAATGTCTGTCCTTGGGTCCAATTTGGAGACAAGGACAAAAACGGCAGTTTCAGACCAAAACGGGGTCCGCCGGTGGGCCCGCTTTGCACCGAAAAACGTGTCCGGATCAAAGGTCTCCAAATTTACCAAACTTAGTGTCAACAGGTCAGGAACGCTGATACAAACCCAACGGAACTTCCAGATTTGGATTCCGATGAGCCAAACACAAAATCGCCCGTCGAGCGGGGCCTGTGGGGCCCACGACACGCGATTTTGTCAACGTTCTCAGAATCGAACCAAACTTGACCCACAGGACCAGCGTATTGCTACGAGTCCGATGGCACAAGTTTCGTCTCGATCCGACATGTGTGCACAAAGTTAGGGTAAAATGCCGAAAAGGCGGATACGGGACGGTGTCCGCGGATACGCGTTGATTCCGGTGTGCACGCACACCCGAATCAGCTTCCACGAAAACTCACACATCTGTATCGACGATGCGTACGTATCTGTGAAGACCGCACGCGACCAAGTCGTCCCGTTTGGCGGGGCGCACTCAGTTCCGGGGTGAAACAGGGTCTGGTTTTTCCTGTTTTTGGATCGCGGTGTGCGATCACCACAGGACGCGATGCCCCGAACAGTTTGTCCGGACACCGAGAGGGTCATACAGGCTTCACAACGCAATTTGCGGAATCGAAAATGGAGCTACGAAATGAAAGTTACGAGTACCTGAAGGGGACCCGAAAATCGGGGTCTGGATCGTGTCCGAAATTAGGGTTAGGGTTAGGGTTCTGGCTGCAGGCGGCGGTCCGGCCGGAGGAGGGCGGCGCCTCTGCGGGGAGGCCGGCTGGGGCTGGGCGGCGCCGGCGAGGGCGGCACGGCGAGGCGGCATGCTTGCGGCGGCGTTGGAGCTGCTGCTTTCGGCTGCGGCTGTTGCTGGGCGCTGTCGAGCGGGGCCGGAGGCAGGCGGAGGACGGGGGAGAGGCGACGGCGACGGCAGTGGAAGGAGCGAGGTGGCCGTGGCGGCGTGCGGCGGAGGGGAGCGTGGTGGCGGTGGCGGTTCGGTGGCCGGAGGGAGAGGGGGGTTTATTTATAAGGGAGGAGGAGAGGCGAGGTGGCGGGGGCGAGGCCGGGAAGGGCGGTGGAGGGGGCGGAGTCGTGGCGCTGGTCGGGCGGAGCGGCGGCGTCCGCGGGCGGCGGCGCCGGACGCGGGGAGGGGAACGGGTCGTGGGGAGGGGAGATCAGGCGGGTTCGGATCCGGGCGGGTCGGGTTCAGGTGGACCCGACCCGACCCGTTAGGGGCTGGGCCTAATGGGTTTGGGCCGCGGGCCGGGCTGGGCCGGATATAAATAATAATAATAATAAGAATAATAATAATAATTTATTTAATTAATTAATTAATTAAAATAGTTTTTAGGCATTTAAAAATAGGTCTGAGGCCCAAAAAAATCCAGAAAAATTACCCTAAGTCCAGTTTTTAATTTTACACCCAAAAATATTATTTTCATAATATTTTAATATTATTTATTGCCAATAAAAAAATTATTTATTAATTGAAAACCTTGATTTTAATTACAGAAAATTTCCAGAAAATTCCAGAAAATTGGGAAAAATTCAAGATTTAATAATTTGAAAATTCAGGGGGTTTACAACCTACCCAACTTACAAAAATTTCGTCCTCAAAATTTAAAATTAAGCCATACTCTGTTAACCCTTCATGTACATCAATCGCAATCTCCTTGCGATAATTTAAATCCTAATCATGTCCACTGCAATCACTTCAAGGCTAAGACGACTACTTGTTCCAATCAAAATTCAACCTATGGTTTTTACTTCTTACTTTCTCAAATTATCCACAAGCAAATTTTTAATTTTTAGTCCATATAGTATTTTTAAGATGACCTTGCCTCACGATTCGAATTATCATAATTCCTCTAGAAGTGATTCGAGTCCAACAATATTTGTATGTTTCAGCCCTTTTAAATTACATTCACATCCTCTATATTCCAACTAGGTAGTCCAACCATCAACTTTTAAATTCTTAATTCAAATCATCAAATTGAAAAATAATTTAAGTGTAGTCCACCAATGTTCAAGTCTGAATTTCTATAATTTTATCTTATAAATTCACATTGATGATTTTACCTTCATTTATCATAAACCTAAGATATAACTATTGGGTCCTCGATATCAATTCACTAATCATCTTAGTCACTTCCTTAATTTCCTAAATTAGGATGGCTTGCTTCTTACTTGGTCACAATCCAAAGGATATTCCCCTCGAGTTGACAATTGTATTGCTACCCAACTTAGAATTTACCCAACATCACAAAAGACTATATACCTTAAGGAAATATTCCTTAATATGCTTACCTACGTCATTCAATCCCCGAACTTCAACGCCGATCATGTCACATATGCTATGTCCTCAATTACGAAAGTTCAATCCCCAAGTATGTGATCGGCCTATGTGGCATCTCTAGTACTATCTATGTACTAACTTATACCAGGCACGAGATTTCGTCTTTCCGAAATAAGGGGAGACGAAGGTCAATAATAAAGAGTTCAAGGGTGGGGTGATAGAATAGAATTATCGGGGTCAAGGCGTTTTAAAGAATTCAAGTAGGAATTGTTAAGCGATTTGTGGATTGAATCCTATCTCGGTAATTCCTATTTACATGCTCGTATTAGTACAGTTATGCTCAGACATGTCTAGGGCAGGTATACTAGTCAACTGTATATCTCAATCCACGTAAAGTATTATTTCGAAGGGCGAATCAAGCGCACTATGGTTGATCAGACCGTAATACACTGATTCTGAAATGTATCATTGTGGGCCTCCCCAATAATACACTTGTCATGAACAAGCTCGATAAAGAGTAAGCTTGCAAAACTAGGCTATAGAATAGCAGCATAAGTCAAGGTGTTACGAATATAAATACGCTAGAGGATGATGAAAGGAGCTACAATTTATTTTAACACACAAAACAACCTACAATAAGCTCAATAACAAAAGATTTACAACCTCTACAGTTATCCAAAAAAAACATTCCAGGTTATTAGCAAGTTTAAAGTTACTAGGTTGAGGCTGAGGTCACGAACCAGTAGGCACAAGCTAAGACAATACTAGAAAATGGTATCTACGAAATATTTACGCGCATTAGCTGCTCCAAGAGTCTGCGCGTTCTCCACGGTCATGCTGGTAGAGCATCTCGTGGTGATCTTGTAGGAACCTCGTCGCTTGCTGGTAGATCCTTTACTCTACATCCAAAATAAACGATAAAGGCGCACAGGAATCAAGGCAGGATGCAAGTCAATAAAATAATTCGAAGTCGATGTGAATATCAAGAACGATTTAATCGAGTGGATGAGCTTTTCCTAAAAATCCTCAATCTTATTGCAGGCCTGTTCGGTCCCTGAGTTGAAACCGAACAATTTAGTCGTTGGACCTGCATGGGCCACCACAAAAACGTGTCACGACCCGCACCCGGTTATTCGGGCACGAGTGCATGGGCACGTCCAGCCTACGCTGCAGTGTCGGCGGTAGTACGCTGTCTAGGTCATTTCTGGGGTCAAAAAGCATCTATCTCATCCACAATAATGAACATGTAAGAATAATCACAGGAAAAAGGAATGCTAAGATTTCATAATATTTAATCTGTGACAACTAAACCACAGTTAATACAAGCCAGAAGATAAATCGGGGACAAACCCGAGTATGTGCTGAAAGGAAATAAAATAATAACTAACTGGCTACTCCTCCTCAAAGGTAGTCTCCGGAGTGGGAGCCGGCTCCTCAATGTGTCACCTGCTAACTCATAGGGGCCATAATAGGTAGGGGCAAAGTCCTCATCATCGCCTAAAACAACGGATCCAGTCAAGAAAGGAGCAAAGTACACCATGCACAACAAGATTAAACTAAATATTCATGACAATTAAAAAGAACTGACAGGTATCATGTTGAGGATATGTATAAATAAATAGTAACAATAACTAAGAGTTAATTGCTGTAAGACAAGGACATGAATAAAACAGGAACAAGATGACAGGAAAATGAATTACAACCAGGCAATAGGAACTGTAACAAGACAAGAAACTATGTGTATGAACTTGTGTATTTAGAATACCTAGTTGGCATGTAGGGGTTTATAGGGTTAAACCGGCCATCATAGACGGCTATTAATCATGAATAATCGAGATCCGACTGATGGACAGTCGTGTACCAACAGCTATTAAACATGGCAAGGGTCAGGGTAACTACATGCCTTTCAGTATTCTCCCACCCGACATGAAAACAAGACATGAAATACAGTATCCAAGACATGAAATCCAGAATTCTAACACTACGTGTAATCATCAAGGGTACTAGTAGAGCAGAAAATTAATTATCATAATATAAAGAATAAACTTGAAGTGCAGGTACTTGCCTGTTGTTTGGATCTGATTAAATTGGTTCTTGGGAGAAAAGTCTAGAGATGAGTCCAAAAGCTGAAATAGATATTACCATCACGCTCAGAAGATGTCAAATAGCTAAAAACGCCTGTCCTTGGGTCCAATTTGGAGACAAGGGCAAAAACGGCAGTTTCGGGCCAAAACGGGGTCCGCCGGTGGGCCCGCTTTGCACCAAAAAATGTGTCTGGGTCAAAGGTCTCCAAATTCACCAAACTTAGTGTCAATAGGTCAGGAACGCTGATACGAACCCAACGGAACTTTCAGATTTGGATTCCGATGAGCCAAACACAAAATCGCCCGTCGAGCGGGGCCTGTGGGGCCCACGACACGCGATTTCGTCAACGTTCTCAGAATCAAACCAAACTTGACCCACAGGACCAGCGTATTGCTACGAGTCCAATGGCGCAAGTTTCATCTCAATCCGACGTGTGTGCACGAAGTTAGAGTAAAATGTCGAAAAGGCGGATACTGGGCGGTGTCCGCGGATACGCGTTGATTTCGGTGTGCACGCACACCCGAATCAGCTTCCACGAAAACTCACACGTCCGTATCGACGATGTGTACATATCTGTGAAGACCGCACGCAACCAAGTCGTCCCGTTTGGCGGGGCGCACTCAGTTCCGGGGTGAAACAGGGTCTGGTTTTTCCTGTTTTTGGATCCCGGTGTGCGATCACCACAGGACGCGATGCCCCGAACAGTTTATCCGGACACCGGGAGGGTCATACAGGCTTCACAACGCAATTTGCGGAATCAAAAACGGAGCTACGAAATGAAAGTTACGAGTACCTGAAGGGGACCCGAAAACCGGGGTCTGGATCGTGTCCGACACGTGTCGGACACGCGAATCCGAAATTAGGGTTAGGGTTAGGGTTCTGGCTGCAGGCGGCGGTCCGGCCGGAGGAGGGCGGCGCCTCTGCGGGGTGGCCGGCCGGGGCTGGGCGGCGCCGACGAGGGCGGCACGGCGAGGCGGCATGCTTGCGGCGGCGCTGGAGCTGCTGCTGTCGGCTGCGGCTGTTGCTGGGCGCTGTCGAGCGGGGCCGGAGGCAGGCGGAGGACGGGGGAGAGGCGACGGCGACGGCGGTGGAAGGAGCGAGGTGGCCGTGGCGGCGTGCGGCGGAGGGGAGCGTGGTGGCGGTGGCGGTTCGGTGGCCGGAGGGAGAGGGGGGTTTATTTATAAGGGAGGAGGAGAGGCGAGGTGGCGGGGGCGAGGCCGGGAAGGGCGGCGGAGGGGGCGGAGTCGTAGCGCTGGCCGGGCGGAGCGGCGGCGTCCGCGGGCGGCGGCGCCGGACGCGGGGGGGGGGGGAACGGGTCGTGGGGAGGGGAGATCAGGCGGGTTCGGATCTGGGCGGGTCGGGTTCAGGTGGACCCGACCCGACCCGTTAGGGGCTGGACCTAATGGGTTTGGGCCGCGGGCCGGGCTGGGCCGGATATAAATAATAATAATAATAATAATAATAATAATAATAATAATAAGAATAATAATAATAATTTAATTAATTAATTAATTAATTAAAATAGTTTTTAGGCATTTAAAAATAGGTCTGAGGCCCAAAAAAATCCAGAAAAATTACCCTAAGTCCAGTTTTTAATTTTACACCCAAAAATATTATTTTCATAATATTTTAATATTATTTATTGCCAATAAAAAAATCATTTATTAATTGAAAACCTTGATTTTAATTACAGAAAATTCCCAGAAAATTCCAGAAAATTGGGAAAAATCCAAGATTTAATAATTTGAAAATTCAGGGGGTTTACAGGTCCATTCATAAGTAAAGTTTTATTTCCATGTTCTAACATAAGCAATACAAGTTAGGATTATTCCCTTACCTAGGTGCATTGTATTCTTTATTAGCATGCAGGGGGTGATTCACCTAGCGACTAGCATATATCATCCATATTTTAAGTGTACTGGCTAAGCAAAGGCAAGTTTATCATAGCCACCCACCTTAGCGATGATTTGCCTTGGTCGAGCGATACTCCGAGCGAGCCTCTGAAGCCTAAGCCGAAACTCCTGAAGGGCCAAGTCGGAAAATCCTTTGCCTCGAACGAGTCTTCTTGCTGAGCAAAGCGGGTCAGGTCATTGCACTTTTGCCGTTTGAATTGGCAGTCCGCTTGAGCGGAACGGGTCGTTACATTATACACCACTCAGAAAAAGTCTCATCCTCGAGACTTCCTGAGGGCAAGCCGTTCTATTGCACTATCGAATCTGTCCCAAGCATAGCAATCGGTACCACTAAATTTAAATTTGTTCGAACGGATCTCCTACTCGTTCCTTACGTCGTGTCGCATGTATGCTGGGTTGGTCTTATTGCGCCTTAGCACGAAACATATTTCTTAACGCGAGGTACGTTATAATCCATCATGAATAATGATCAAAGGCTAAGGCAAACTTATACAAGTCATTATACTTGTCCATGCGGGTCTAATATTTTTTACTTTCACTAGCATTTGAGATCAGCATACCGCGAGTCTGGATCGTGCACATATTTGAAGTACACCTCAAATATATGCACGCCAACCAACTTAGCGATAGCGAAGTATTAGCACTCGAGTTTTACATATCATTGAGTCTTGGATTGTGCACACATTTAAGGCGTCCCTCAAACATATGCATTCAACCAAACTTAGAGATAGTGAAATCGTACAAGCTACTTGCAAAAATCTTAAGGGTTCTCATTTTTACAAATTACAAGGATACTTCCAATATGTTCAATCAAATCCAAGTCATTCTATTCCAACTCAAATCAAGATTTGTACTACCGTCAAGCACGATCTATTCGATTTAACCGACTAACGTCCATCCGTTCGGGTCAAAAGTAGCACACATTACCATTCCAAGTCTAACCCTAAGTCTTGCTGTCCCAGTTCTTATAGCTTGTTCAAGCAATATGCTAAAGTCGGTCACACATGTTATTTCACTTGGCACAGGATCGTCTGCCTAATTATTAGGTCAGCTCATAAGGTCATAGGTACAAGTTCAAGCACACGATTCATCGTGTAAATTCATCGCACGATGCTCATCCCAATTCCTAGGGCCAAACCATTATTCTTTTCTATGGGATATTCTCCCCAAATTCATTTTACTCAGATTTTTAAACATCGAGCATGGATCATCCTACTCTTAATGACACATTCGTTTGTACAGGGGTCCAGTTCGTTCAGTAAAATTCACGATATATCCAAGTCTAAACCACTAAGCCAAGATTCAATTCTAAACCTTTTGTTTATAACTCTAAATCTTCCAACAAGATTTATGTATCCGTTCACGAAACTATCAAGCGTGATTTACTCCTGGTTCTAGGCTAACTTATCCCTGAAATATTTTTGATCACTTATATTTTCTAAATTCGTCTTATCATGTCGAACCAAAAGTCTAGACGATCCATTAGTTGTCACGCTCCGGTCTTCCGCAAGTTCGATCACCCTCGTTGAACGTGAGATCACCATGTCAATGCTCCCGCTGGATAATTGTCCTAATACGGGCGTGATGCATGTACGAGCATAAAGTTATGCTCGCACAAGACAAGAACGTCAAGCGTTATGGTTATCTTCGAAACTATTGAGACACCTTATTAGTTTACTTTTGCTCCATCCAAGTTATATATAAAATCCATCAAGTCAAGTCTATTTATGAAGTGATTATAATTCGTCCAGTAAGATCATCCAACTTTAATATTATCGTTCGGTAAATCCATAGTCTTATTTCTAGCATTCCTCAGACAACTAGGTTTCAAGTATTTAAGCCCAAGTATATTCTATTTTTGATACGTTCTCTTCATCGAGTTCGTTTGGAATAATCATCGAACATGTTCCTGTGAGTTCGATCATCCTCGCCGTACGTGAAATCACCACGCCGGTGCTCCTGCAGGATAATCGTTCTCATTGGGACTGATTTTGAATGTTATCTCTCCGAACTTGATTTCAAGATCGTTCTTCCAAACTCCAAGTCAAATTCGTTATCGCTTATCTCTTTTATCGAACCACAATATTCATTTTTGGGCTAACTTTTATTCGAGCGATATTGTATTCAAGTTCAATACGTTTATTTCAATCCAAAATTGCTTGCACAATCTTCCAAGTTTTTAACAACTTTCCTTAACCAAGATATTGATTTTTTTTCCTTGAATCCCAATTCGATATAAGCCTTATCATTTATTCAAGACATTATCCAATCCTTCAATCCGACTATCGCATGAGACCTATGAATCCGTTTGAATATTTTTAAATGATCCATATACCACTCAGAATTGAGTCACCCAATCAAATCCTCAATCGTTGTTCGCATCAATCACTAGCATTTTTACCGAGTCGTTCTTAAGAATTTCTTGCACGATACTTAGCATCGTTTGATAAATCTTAGTCTCGTATATACATCCATGATAGTCATCCAAGTAACCATATTCGATTTGTATCTTCCGACACAAAATACCGTTTGAGCTATTTTCCAAAATCCAAGCATGATTCCTTATATTCGCCTTAGCGATAATATGATAATATTTCTATCGATTGTCATTCTAAGTCTAACTTATCTTTTTCTGAACCATACTCCAATCTCGTTTGCAACTTGCTAGCACCAAAAGGGTCTTGGCGCGCGATACTCTACACAACTTAGCCAAAAGGCTGTGTGCATACTAACTGTTCGGGCGACATTCTATTCCGTACACTAATCAGTTAGGTAATTATGTATAGGTATTAGGGTTCGTACATATCTTGCAAATTCTAGCACGAGTCTAATACAAGAAAGTCTAACACAGGTCGGCTCAAAGGCCTTCGCATCACAATTTTGTAGAAGCAATCATATCATTCACATGCATTTTTTAAAAGTATTTAGACTTATTATTTGGAATATTCTAATAGGACATTGAGAGAGAGCGTATGTACATAATCTATGAATGAGCTTTCGAAACTAAGAAAATTGAAACGAAGTCCAAAGGCGTAAAGCCATGCTCTGATACCAATCTGTCATGCTCCGATCTCCCATTGGCCAATCGGTCGTTCCCTCTAGGCGGTAAGTCACCGCGCTAGTGCTCCCTTCCATGTTCTAATACAAGCAATACAAGTTAGGATTATTTTCTTAGCTAGGTGCATTGTATTCTTTATTAGCATGCATGGGGTGATTCACCTAGCGACTAGCATGTATCATCCATATTTTAAGTGTGCTTGCCAAGCAAAGACAAGTTCATCATAGCCACCCAACTGGTTAGTGTGCGAAATCAAATATTGTCCAAACGGTTAGCTATGCACACAGTCTTTCGGCTAAGTTGTGCAGAGTATTGTGTGCCAAGACCCTTTGGTGCAAGCTAAGTTGCAACAAGATTGGGATATCGTTCAGATAAGAGACAAGTCAGACTTAGAATGACAACCGATAGAAACATTATCAGAGTATCGCTTAGGCAAATATAGAGAATCGTGCTTGGATTTTGGAAAATAGTTTGAACGATATTTCGTGTCGGAAGATACAAATCAAATATGGTTTACTTGGATGACTATTGACATGAATATAAGAGACTGAGATTTATCAAGCGATACCTAAGTATCGTATAGAAAATTCTAAGAAAAACTTGGTCAATACACTAGCGATTGATGCAAATATCGATTGAGGACTTAATTGGGTGACTCTATTCCGAGTGGTGTATAAATTATTTAGAAATATTCAAACGGATTCATAGGTCTCGTACGATAGTCGGATTGAACGAATTTAAAAATGTCTGAATAAACGATAAGGCTTATATCGAATAAGAATTCATGAAAATGGAAATCAATAACTTGGTTAAGGAAACTTGTTGAAAATTTAGAGTATCGTGCGAGCGATTTCAGATTGAAACATACAGAATGAACTTGAATACAATATCGCTCGAATAAAAGTTAGCCCGAAAAAAAAAATTGTGGTTCGATGAAAGAGATAAGCGATAACATATTTGACTTAGAGTTTGGAAGAACGATCTTGAAATCTAGTTCAAAAAGATAA
Source organism: Iris macrosiphon (assembly GCA_036927795.1). Lineage (NCBI taxonomy): Eukaryota > Viridiplantae > Streptophyta > Magnoliopsida > Asparagales > Iridaceae > Iris > Iris macrosiphon. The sequence goes on along the minus strand of JAYESA010000005.1, from coordinate 20,598,961 downwards.
ATCTTGAAATCGATCCAAACGAGAATGATTACCCTGCGGGAGCACCGGTGTGGTAATTTTACATACGACGGGGATGATCGAACTCAAGGGAACATGTTCGATGATTATTCCAAATGAACTCGATGAATAGAACGTATCAAAAAGATAGAATAGACTGGAATTGAATATTTAAAACTTAGTTGCTTGAGGAATGTTAGAAGTAGACTATGGATTTACCGAACAATAGTACTGAAGTTGGATAATTTTTCTAGATGAATGATAATCACTGCATGAATAGACATGACTCGATGGATATATAACTTGGATGGAGCAAGGTAAAATGATAAGAAAGTCTTGATCGTTTCGAAGATAACCATAACGTTCAAACGTACTTGTCTTGTGCAAGCATAACTCTATGCTCGTACATGTGTCATGCCCGGATTATGATGATTATCCAGCGGGAGCGTTGGCGTGGTGATCTCACATCCAACGAGGGTGATCGAACTTAAGTGAGATCGGAGCATGACAACTAATGGATCGCCTTGACTTTTGGTTCAACACGATAAGACAAATCTGGAAATACAAGTGAATCAAAAATATTTCAGGATAAGTTAGCCTAGAACCTGGAATAAATCATGCTTGATGGTTTCGTGAACGAATACATAAATCTTGTTGGATGACTTGATATTATAATCAAAAGGTTTATAATTGAATCTTGGCTTGGTGGTCTAGACTTGGAATGAATATATAGATTCTATCAAACATATTTGAGGAGATAGACTATGCAAATCACTAGGATTGTCCTACAACTTGGATATATCATGGAGTTTACTAAACGGACTCGTCCTCTGTACAAACGAACGTATTATTGTGTGTAGGATGATCCGTGCTCGATGTTTAAAAATTTGAGTGAAACGAGCTTGGGTAGAATATCCCGTACAAATGATCAATGATTTGACCCTAGGAATTGGGGCGAGCATCGTGCGATAAATTTGCTCGATGAATCGTGTGCTGAACTTGTACCTATGATCTTGTATGCTGACCTAGTAATTAGGCAGACGACCCTATCGGAGTATCCTTATGATTTGTAAAATGAGAATCCTTAAGATTTTTGCAAAGTAGCTTGTCCGATTTTACTATCTCTAAGTTTGGTTGAATGCATATATTTAAGAGACGCCTTGAACGTGTGCACGATCCAAGACTCTATAATATGTAAAAATTGAGTGCTTAGACATCACTATGGCTAAGTTGGTTGGCGTGCATATGTTTGAGGTGCACTTCAAATATGTGCACGATCCAGACTCGTGATATACTGATCTCGAATGCTAGTGCAAGTGAATATCCGCATGGACAAGTATAACGACTTGTATAAGTTGCCTCAGCCATAGATCATTATTCAGATGGATTAAAATATACCCCGTGTTATGCGATATATGTTCTGCGCTAAGGCGCAAATGAGATCGACTCAGCATACACATGATACGACGTAAGGAACGAAGTAGGAGATCCGTTCGAACAAATTCAAATTTAGTGGTACCGAATGTTACGCTTGGGATATATTCGATAGTGCGATAGGACGGCCTGCGCTCAGGAAGTCTCAATGATGAGATTTTTTTGAGTGGTGTATAATATGATGACCCGTTTCGCTCAAACGGACTGCCGATTTAAACGGCAAAGTTAAATGACCCAACCCGCTTTGCTCAGCGAGAATACTCATTTGAGGCAAAAAGAATTTCCAGATTTGACCCTTCAGGAGTTTCGGCTTAGGCTTTCAGAGGCTCGCTTGGAGTATCGCTCGACCGAGGCAAATTATCGCTAAGGTGGGTGGCAACGATAAACTTATCTTTGCTTAGCTATGACACTTAAAACATGGATGATACATGCTAGTCACTAGGTGAATCACCCCCTGCATGCTAATAAAGAATACAACGCACATATCTAAGAGAATAATACCAACTTGTATTGCTTGTGTTAGAACATGGGAATGAAACTTTGCTTATGAATGGACCCTTGCATGCTATCTATGCCTTGTGCAACTAGACGCCGCTATGCCTCGAGTAGAATATTATACTCTTTACAGTGCACTATTCACTTGCTACACTACATGACCCTAGATTATGTCGCTCGGTATGTTCCTTACTGTTTCCCTCCTCGCTTTAGCCTTAGACCCATGACAAAACGTAAATGCTTATATTTTTATATGAATACAATGCTTGCTTGCTTATATGTTAACTTGTACTCATTGCCTCAATTCAATACTTGTCATATAAATTGTATGCCATAATTTATCACACTTCACTATCTGTGATCCACTCAGTTGAGGCAGGAAGGCTATCAAGATAGTCATTCCCAGCTAAGTATAGAACATCGAAAGTATTCAGGACCGTTAGGTCGCCAAGGTATTTCCCGAACTAGGGGACTACATCAATGGACAGTTAAGTAAGATAACATCACAATACCTCAAAAAAATTGATACTCGTCTTGTACTCAATCTAACGGCTCAGGAAGACTATGCAAAGACATATCATGCTATGTGATTGTCTCATGCTTGTATTGCCTTAGATTGCATCAGGTCAAGTTGAACACTAAACGAGAATCATGTTAAGTAAAGCAATGAATCATAGCTCGTGAAGCAATGCTATTTCAGAAAAAAGAATCAAGAATTATCGATATGAATATGAAAGAACTTGAGGATATGCATGGTCATGGATAACTTGTGCACAAGGTGGGTTTTCGAATCCAGTTTCGCGGACGGTCGTCGGGGCGCTGGGGCTGATCCGGTCTAGACGGAACCTTCTGGTAGTCGTCTGTTTCGGCGGAATGAGTGCATTGCCCATCGTATTATTTTTGCTTGCACTCCATCCTCGACGTCACGACCCACACCCTGGATTTGGGCATGAGTCATGAGTATGCCCAGCCTACATCGCAGTGTCGGCTATAGAACACTGTACAATAAGCCACCAGTAATCTACAACTCACCACATATATGCATCTCCACATTATAGTCAATCATAGGCACTAGTTTAAAAGAATACACCAAGATAATAAAATAATAGTCTTGATGCGGGTTCAAGGAATTTTCCCAAAAACTAAATATCCAAAATACAATGTTCAAAATATTTTAAAAAAATGTCGGAGAACAATCCGATCCAAATAACTAATAAAATCAACTACTAATAAACTACTCCATCGCAGACGGTATCTGAGCTGCTAACTCTCCCTGATCGTCCGGAAGGGCAAGATCAGGCTCTATTATGTCGTTAACATAAGGTCCATAATGTGTAGGTTTTTCATCCTCAATGTAGTCACCTAAAATGTTTATCCAGTTAGGAAAGGAACGAGTAAATCACAATAAAAATAGTTTTAACACATGGTAGAAGCTATAAGACAATAAATAGCAAGGAATATATGATAGCAACAAACTAAACTCACAATAAAGCAACTATAATAACCAAATGCTGAGGTCCTGTCATGGCAACATATAGTACAATATCTCCAAGCAAAAAAGAAATAACTACAATGGATGGAAGAACAGATAGGAACAACTACTCTATGTGATGTAAAATTATAAAACCCCTAATTTTTTAAACCGTATTAATTATTTAATTAATTATTTAATTGAATTATATCATTTATTAGCTAATTAGAAGTAAAAGAATTTATTTAATTTTTATTTCTAGGTGATTGTGCAATAGAGAATTTATGGAGCAATTATAATTTTTTTCTTAATTTTTTTCATGTAGGAGACCCTATGGACAGTTGATAGATTTATTGTATGCACCAATATAAATTCCTCGAATTATATATATATATATATAGGTATATATATTTATATATATAAAGTTTATTAATAGAAAAGAATAAAAGAAATAGTAATAATAATAATAATAATAATAATAATAATAATAATAATAATAATAATAATATTATTATTATTATTAGTAATAATAATGATGTAATTATAAGAAATAGGAAAAAGATTAGAAAATAAATAGTAATAGAAAAAAAAAGAATTAGAAATAGAAAACCAAAGAAAAGAATAAAAGAAGATGGAAAAAAAAGGAAAGAAAAAGAAAAAAAAATCATAAAAACCTAACCTACCCGACCTGTTACCAACCCTACCCGCAAAGCATAAACTAATAAACCAAAGCAACAGCAGCTTCCCAAACACCCCCGCGCGAGTATAAATCCCCCCCCCGACTGCTTATATATATATATATATATATATATATATATATATATATATATATATATATATATATATATATATATATATATATATATATATATATAACACCATTGCACAAACCCTAAACCTAAATCTCTTCCCCTGCGACCGTCGCGCCGCCAACCTCAACCTAGCAGCGACCGCCGGAGCCCTAGCGCCGTGTCCGCCGTCCGCGACCACGACCGCTTCAACACGCCGCGATAACAAGTACTCAGCAGCGTACCCCTGTTCCCGCGCTGATTCCCGCCTCTTCGCGCTCAACCAAATTCTAATTCGTCTTCGTCGGTATAATCCCGACCTATCCCTCTTCCAATCTCGTAGATTAGTTTTCGTCGTACATCGCACAAACCTAGGTAAAAATCGACGCCAAGTCGAAGAAAAACGACCACTTTTAATTTCAGAAAATCTGTTGCGATGACCCATGTTCAAGGGCTCGTATCTCCCACCACAGGGATCCAAACCTAGAAATTCTTTTTGCTATGGAAGGACCACCTAACCTAGATTATTTTTTGTTAATTACTTTATTTTATTTGATGCTGAATATTGAATTAAATCGGATGAAAAATCATAAAAAATCTATTTTTCTAACTTCCAAAATTTGTGATACATAGTGCCCCCCACCAAACGGGACCGCCCCGTCGTGTACCAAGTATAACAAAAGGTGCGCATGGTATACCCAGACGTGTAGACTTTTACGAAAACTGATTCGGACGCGTGTGCGCGTCGGAATCAACCCGTATACGCAAAAATTCTCTGTATCATAACTTTTATAAAATCCCACGCCATTTATTGTACGCTCGTCAGAATATAACAAAACTTATGTTACTGTACTCATGGTATCGTGCTGGTCCTATGACCTAATTTTTATGCAATTCTGAGACAGTTGACCAAGTCGCCTACTAGCGGGCCCCACGGTTGACTTTTTGGGCGAATTTGTGTTCGGCTCACCGGAATCTATATTTGGACATACCATTGAGTTCGTACTGACATTTAGAATTGGTTTGACCTATAATTTATCCTATTTAGAGGCCTTTACCCCTGACACGCTTTTCGGTGCAAGGTAGCCCACATGTAGAGCCCGCTTTGACCCAAAATTACAATTTTGCTTTTGTGTCCAAATTGGACGAAAGGATAGTATTTTCTAGCTATCTCGCTTATTCTGGGAACATTGGTGTTATTTATTTCAGTATCCGGAGACGTTCATTCTGAGATCTTAGCTTCTGATCTTGTGTGCTTGACTCTTGGACGTTACACTTTGCAGCTCTCTTGCCAGGTAAGATACCTTGCCAAATTGTTTATAGTACTTTGCATGCTTATTATATTTCTATATATTTATTGCATTTCTGTATATTTATTGCATGTGTAGTTTTTTCAGTCATTACTATATATTAGATATACACACACTTGATACCTAGTATCATGAGAGGACAATCATTAGGCGTATGGGCTTTAACCACTATGGTAGTATATAGCTCGCACTAGGATAGTGTGTCACGCTGGTCGCTACCCCCGAGGTATGTCAATTTCTGATATTCTAGACGGGTGTGTGAGTTGTGAGGCTTAGATCAAGTAGCCTACCCTTGCCCATACGTCGAAAGGTTGTCCTCATTTGCATTCATATAGATTATCTTGTACAGCGTACTTATATATTTTTAAACATTATGTATGTTTACTGTATTCAAATTAACTTGCTTCTATGTATCTTGTTACGTCCCTCTGAGGACCTGGTCCCTTTCCAGGTGTAGATATTCATGACTATTCGCAGGAGCACGGATCAGGACTTACCACTTATCTCTTTCGAGGAGATCTTACCTTCTGAGCATCAGTGATTATCTCTAGCGAGGGATCTCTTCGCTGATACACTTCTATCATCACCTTATTTTATATTGGAGATTTACCCTTCTCCCTCATTTTAGTATTGATATAGTCATTGGTAGTCGATTTGTCTCCACCCGACTATTAGTTTTGGATTATTCAGACTCATTATTCTAGTTTAGTTATTTTCTTTTGTGACTTGTTGTGTGGATGGGATTTAGTATATCTGTGACTTGTGACCATATATATATATACCACATGTGAGTTTATATTCATATTACAGTGTACGTGTCTATTATGGTATCCATATATTGGAGTTGCCATATACATATGACTGACATGCTTACGTGTTCCTAGTCCTATATATTTTGGGACTGGGGCATGACAGAAATACCTTGTTGACATATGAACGGCTAGGGGTAATATCCGACAAACCACATGTGTCGTGCATGGCTGCTATTATTCCAGAAAAGACCATGGGATAGAAAGGGTAGTTTACACGTCCACTAAGTATTTCTCCTCCCTACAAGTACACATGGATTCCAAACCAGTCACGAAGAAATAACCATAATCCAGAACTATCACTTATCTCATAATAAGAATCCATCATACTAATCCGCGTAACAAGTTTCAAGAATCAAATAATCGATACTAAGCATGCATTATAGAGACTATCAAGCACTGAAAGTAATCACGAAAATGTACTCACCTGTGGTCCTTAACTGGTATGAAGCAGAATCCAAGTCACAGTCCAAATAGCCTATGTATTACAAATTTACCATGTCAAAAGATAGTTTATTTTAATTTATTTAATTCTGGAATAATTACTCTAAAATCCTATTTTAATCTTATTATTCTGATTTTTAGGTCAATTCCTAAATTTTGTCCAAAGAAACTAAAATTTATCAACTCGAGACTCATGACACACAAATTGAGGCAATCTATTGACCGAAAAGTCAATCGACATAAACTCGACTTTCATGCATGATTTCCTGTAGATTTTAGCGTTAAAAACATGCTTGATTTTATGGCTCGTCCGAATTCAAATTCGTTTGGGAATTATGGTACAAACAAATTTTATATTATGCACTGATGGAAAAAATATATGTCAATAATCTCGACATTATCTTTCCAAAACTTCAAACGGTTTTTGATTCTGACTCTTTGTTCTCCCAAAATCGCAAAAATATCGAGACACATCTATTTTTGGACATGTTGTGCTCCACGAATTTTCTAGAATTTAATACTCATAATTTAGTAAAAAATTTATGTATTCAGAAAGATAACCTCAATACGGTTCTAACGCAAGAAACTAGGCATCGTTTAGAGTCCCGAGGTATGCGTAATGGCTTCTGGAAGAAGAAGGAACCCTAGATGACAATTCTCCAGAATTCGGCTCAAAGAAAACCCTAGAATTCCTAAACTAAATACCCTATATATAGAGGAGAGAGAAAGCAACCGCGGCTCGGAGTCTGCCACATGGCGTGTATCCAAGTAACCCCGCCCAGATCGGACGATCAGGGTTTGACCCGGCCCGGCTCAGCTGAGTCCGACTCAGACTAGGACGCGACTCGGCTCGGCTCGGCTCCCAATCGGCTCGGTTACACCCGCACCCACCTCGCTGTCACTGACAGGCGGGTCCCGCCCAGTTGGCTGTGGGAGGCTGACGGATGGCCCCCTTGTCGGCTGACTGGGCAGAATAATTACTATTATGGGTTTTTATTTTGAGAAAATAGTTTTTAATTCACTTTTCCCTAATTAACTCAAAATAAATGCTAAAAATAATTAAAAAATTTCTAAAAATTTCTAGAAAATATATTTGATTATTTAGAACATAAAATAAAATTTTGGGATATTTTTAATTATGTTTAACCCTAAAATAAATTCTTACAAGTCCTAAAAATTAGTGTTACTAGTTTTTAATTAACCAAAAATTATGAAAAAAAATCTCACTAGCCCCAAATTAATCTAAAACAATATTTAAGCTAGAATTTTAGGATACAGAGGTTACACCTTGAGACTACACCGTCCACTATGGAAGTCATGACAGTGACCATTCTGTTCATATAGAATAAGTTGGCTCGATTGCGTCAACCCGCGTGCGAGTCATTGCATTGTAGGCAACTTCTCTGTTTAACACACATGTAATTATAACTGCTTCTGAAATACCTGAACGATATAAATATGAGACAGTTGTGTTAGGCTATGCTATTTGCCCCTGGATTTTAATATATAAGTTCGTGCTTGATTTAACTTGGTTTGCCTTGGACAGGGAATGACGGATGGTAAGTTGGTAAGTCTCGCCGTGCCCCTTTATATCGTACGGTGCACTGCCACACGAGTTAGGCTATTCATCTTTGCCATAAAACTGATCCTAAGGAAATACTAGAAAGATAACTTAATAGATGGTGCACGAAACCTATATAACGTGTTTGGATTTGTCGAGCGTGCGAGTAGCCTCCCTACCAGTGCATTTATGTGCTGATAACCCACTAGATTGCTTGCAGGGTGCTGGAGAACCTCGTTCGGTGCGGATGCCTCTTTCATGCGTGCTAACGCGTGGAGTTCACTCTGGAGACTTGGAGCATTGCGTCCGAAACTGAAGCACATATACAAGACACAATATTGGAACATTGCCTATGTATCATTCCACAATGTAGCCACTTGGCACACTTTTACTATTTTGGAGAGAGAGAGGCTTGAGCGACTTGTAATCTCGGCCTAAGCGCCGCCTGTAACACTTGTTCATATTAGTAAAGAGTTTGCTTTACTTCTATACTTGTGTTATTCAATGCTTCCGCTATTGACGACTCTGTGAACTTGTTACCGCTCGCCTATGCATTTATTATTCCGCTATACTCGGATAATCTGTGCGACTCTGTGGCTTAGACCTCTTACTGCTATCATGGACTACGATATTGCACGGGTGAGGCTTATGCTAGTGCGGCATCACGCCCAGATGGGTCAAACGATCGTCCCATGGGAGCGCTGAAACGATAATTCGTTCCTAGCAGGGATCGCTGATTAGCCTGCGGGAGATCGAAGCGTGACAAATTGGTACTAAGTTGGTTGGCGTGCATATATTTGAGGTGCACTTCGAATATGTGCACAATCTAGACTCGCGGTATGCTGATCTCAAATGCTAGTGCAAGTAAAAATATTAGACCCGCATGGACAAGTATAACAACTTGTATAAGTTGGCCTCAGCCTTAGATCATTATTCACGATAGATTATAACGTACCCCGCGTTAAGAAATATGTTCCGCGCTAAGACGCAATGAGACCAACCCAGCATACACGCGACACAGCGTAAGGAACGAGTAGGAGATCCATTTAATCAAATTCAAATTTAGTGGTACCGATTGTTACGCTTGGGATAGATTCGATAGTGCAATAGAACGGCTTGCCCTCAGGAAGTCTCAAGGATGAGACTTTTTCTGAGTGGTGTATAATATAATGACCTATTCCGCTCAAGCAGACTACCGATTCAAATGGCAAAAGTGCAATGATCCAACCTGCTTTGCTCATCGAGAAGACTCATTTGAGATAAAGGATTTCCCGACTTGGCCCTTCAGGAGTTTCGACTTAGGCTTTAGAGGCTTGCTCAGAGTATCGTTCGACCGAGGCGAATCATCGCTAAGGTGGGTGGTTACGATGAACTTGTCTTTGCTTAGCCAGCACACTTAAAATATGGATAAAACATGCTAGTCGCTAGGTGAATCACTCCCTGCGTGCTAATAAAGAATACAACGTACCTAGCTAAGGGAATAATCCTAACTTTTATTACTTGTGTTAGAACATAAAAATAAAACTTTGCTTATGAATGGACCCTTGCATGCTACCTTTGCCTTGTGCAACTAGACCCCGCTATATCTCGAGTAGAATATTATACTCTTCATAATGTACTGTTCACTTGCTACACTGTATGACCCTAGATTATGTTGCTCGGTATGTTCCTTATAAGCTACTTTTTGGAAATCTTAAGGGTTCTCGTTTTACAAATCATAAGGATACTCCGACAGGGTCGTCTGTCTAATTGCCTCAATTCAATGCTTGTCACTTATATGCATGCCATAATTTATCGTACTTCACTATCTGTGATCCACTCAGTTGAGGCAGGAAGGCTATCAAGATAGTTGTTCTGAGCTAAGTATAGAACATCAAAAGTATTCGGGACCGTTAGGTCGCCAAGGCATTTCCCCAACTAGGGGACTGCATCAATGGACAGTTAAGTAAGATAACATCACAACACCTCAAGAAAATTGATACTCGTCTTGTAATCAATCTAACGACTTAGAAAGACTATACAAAGATAGATTATGCTATGTGATTGTCTCATGCTCGTATTGCCTTAGATTGCATCAAGTCAAGTTGAACACTGAACGAGAATTATGTTAAGTAAAGCAATGAATCAGAGCTCGTGGAGCCATGCTCATTCAGAAAAAGAATCAAGAATTATCGATATGAATCTGGAAGAAATTGAGGATATGTATGATCACGGATAACTTATGCACAAGGTGGGTTTTCGAATCCAGTTTCGCGGACGGTCGCAGGGGCGCTGGGGCTGATCCGTTCTAGACGGAACCTTCTGGTAGTCGTCTGTTTCGATGGGATGAGTGCAATGCCCATCGTATTATATTTGCTTGCACTCTATCCTCGACCTTGAGACTACACCATCCACTATGGAAGTCATACCAGTGACTATTTTGTTCATATAGATTAAGTTGGCTCGATTGCGGTAACCCGCGTGCGAGTCATGGCATTGTAGGCAACTTCTCTGTTTAACACACATGTACCTATAACTACTATCCCTCGTCAGAACATAAAGTTATATTAAAAAATGAGCTACAAGCGGATATATATTTTTTCTTTGCCTTACACATGATACTGGCTAGCTTGAAAAGAGTGTTAGCGAACTTTGACCTAGAAGCAGCTTTCCAGCTGTAACTGACCTCTCAAACTGAACTGTCCCTCGGATTGAGCCTTTGTTTGGTGGCTGGTCTAAAATACCTGAACGATATGAATATGAGACACTTGTGTTTGCCTATGTTATTTGCTCCTGGATTTCAATATATATGTTCGTGCTTGATTTAACTTGGTTTGCCTTGGACAGGGAAGGACGGATGGTAAGTTGGTAAGTTTCGCCGTGCCCCTTTATATCGCACGGTGCACTACCACACGAGATAGGCTATTCAACATTGCCATAAAACTGATCCTAAGGAAAGACTAGAAAGATAACTTAATAGATGGTGCACGGAACCTATTGAACGTTTTTGGATTTGTCGAGCGGACGAGTAGCCTCCCCCCATTGCATTTATGTACTGATAACCCACCAGATTGCTTATAGGATACGGAAGAACCTCGTTCGGTGCAGATATCTCCTTCGTGCATGCTAAGACATGGAGTCCACTATGAAGCCTTGGAGCGTTACGTCCGAAAATGAAGCACATATACAGGATATAATGTTGGAATATCGTCTATACATCATTCCACAAATGTAGCCACTTGGCACACTTTTACTGTTTCAAAGAGAGGCTTGAGCGACTTGTAATATCGGCCTACCGCCGCCTGTAACACTTGTTCTATATTAGTAAAGAGTTTGCTTTACTTCTATACTTGTGTTATTCAATGCTTCCGCTATTGACGACTCTGTGAGCTTGTTACCAATCTCCTATGCGTTTATTATTCTGCTACACTAGGACAATCTGTACGACTCTATGGCTTAGATCTCTTACCGCCTGCATGGACCACGGCCTTGCACGGGCGCGGCTTACGCTCGTGCGGCATCACGCCCAGAAGGGTCAAGCGATCGTCCCACGGAAGTGCTGGCGCGGTGACTTACCGCCTAGGCGGAGGATGAATATGAGACACTTGTGTTTCTGAAATACCCACAGGTCCCAGGATCGAAACCTGGCTCTGATACCAATACGTCATGCCCCAATTTCGTGAATCAATATTCTTCCCCCCCGGCGTGATGCCGTGGTGCCTAGGTTGCGCAACGCATAAGGCCAAGATTTTTGCATAACGAGCACATATTCAGAGTACGCAGATAATTGAAACACAAAATTGAAATGTAGAAAGTTTCTCTTTATTGATAATGAACATCTTTTACAAACTCTTGAACGAGTCAGATAATTATCGCACGGGCTTACAAAAGTGAACTCAAAATGAGATAGCCGTCATGTACATTACATCCTTTACTAAAACTTTAAAATGTTAGAGACCTCCATGCGGGACAATCGCTTTTCTACGGAGCTGCATGAGTTTTGTTTGCTAGCTCCTGGGTCTTCAAAAAGCTTCAATTGAGGCACGATCTAGACGTGCCGGTTGGTGGACTAGACGGAAAGTAACTTCAGCTCCTCGCAGGATCTCCTTGGTGTGGGGAACCTGTTTCAACGAGGGTCAGTACATAAAAATTTACTAGTGAAGGCGAGCTAACCCAACTATACCAATCAACATGTTGTTTCTGTGAAGCATACAAGTTATATATAGTCTTTCTATCTTGCCTAGTTTATTTGACAAGTAAGCATTGATATGGAAATTCACTGAAATAAACTTGCCCACGTTCGGTAACTTTTACCTGCCCTTCTGAACCACCTGCACAATACTTACCATGTCCTTCCCTGCCATGAAGACACAAGTTAGCTTGCACAGGTTTAAATATACGTGGGGGATCACTGGCATGGTACCATACTGGACGAGTTATAGTACATGAATGGAATAACAAGTAACGCAATGAACAACAGTGTCACAGGTCATTCTATCCAAAACAAGCGACTATTCAGGATTTCGTCCAGATCAGATCGGTGCCAGTGCCATAGAGATCGTCCATAGGAACTAAGACCTTGTGCACAAGTTGTCCGTGATCAAGCATGGTCTACTAAGTTATCAATTGAGGCAATTACAGGCAATATAAGCACGGGACAAGTAACAAGACATGATTCCTTTTGTATAGTCTCCCTAATCAGTTTATTGTATAGCAAGGTATGTTCTATACTTAGCACAATTTATAGAAGAAGTATACATTTTAATTAAACTTGAAGTATAGAAAGAACATTCTAAATGAACTAGCATGCAATAAGATAACTGTTCACAAGTTGATTGCTAAGCACAAATAACCCAAGTCTATTCCTTTTTATCTTGACATCTTTTAGTTATTATGGTATCGTTTGATCGGAACAAGTGAGAATACAAGATTTTAGATATAACGACTTGGAAGAAGGGTCAACTGAATCGAATATAGCCACTCACAAGTTAGTTGGAGAAAGAAAAGGAAAGATGTGCTTCAAGACTCCGCTCGCACGTCATCTACTGCATGATCACCGGCATTGCCATGAACAACTGATAAATACCTCTTCTACTCTTTCCAAGATCGAAATTAAAGTACAGTTCAACAAAAAAAAAATGAAATCTATTAAAACCGTTTAAGAAAATATAATAAATTTTAAAACCAACTCAAAGTACAAAAGCAACAAGACGATAGTGAAAACTAGGCAAGAAAACTTACAGCGGAGATGTCCCTCTTGACTCTGCTGCTAAGTCCATCCTCGGGGAACGGTCCATTGAATATAGGAATCGATTCTGAAGAAGCAAATCCATAACGAGGATAAGATCTTGTTTCAACCTATCCCGATCGAACGATACCGATTTGTATTTCTTAGCTGCACTCCCTGAATAGGGGGAACGGGGCACCATATCCTAACCAACTAATTGAAAGTTTTGTCCATGAAACTTAGGAATAGAACCTACCACTATGAAATAATGAAGGGAACCGTTCTCTCTTCTCAGACTCAAGCTCCCAAGTAGATTCTTTGACCGAATAATTTTGCCAAAGCACACACGCGAGAGGAACCGAAAACCTTCGAAGCAGCTTCTCTTTATAATTCAAGATCCGCACAGGATATTCAACATAAGTCAAGTCTGCCTTTAGGTCCAATTTATCAAGATACACCACATGACTTGGGTCATACATATATTTCCTAAGCTGTGAAACACGGAAGACATCGTGTACTTCAGATAGTGATGGTGGCAGGGCAATCTGATATGCGACCGGGTCAACTCGCTTTAGTATCTCGAACAGACCGACGAATCTTGGACTTAGGTTCCCTTTTGCTCCAAATCTGGTAACTTCTCGCATGGGCGAGACTTTAAGAAATATCCGATCACTTTTTAAGAACTCAAGAGATCGTCGGTGCGTATCTGAGTAGATTTTCTGGCAACTCTGTGATACCTTCATCCGTTCACGGATTAAGCGAATCTTCTGGACGGTTTGTTCTACAAGTTCCAGGCCAAGAATTTATCATTCACCAACTTTATTCCAACAGATCGAGGATCTGCACTTCCACCCAAACAATACCTCATACGGCGCCATCTGAATGCTGGATTGATAGCTATTATTGTATACAAATTTGGCTAACGGTAGATGCATGTCCCAACTAGTTTTTAAGTCCAAGGCTCAGAGTCATAGCATATCTTCGAGGATTTCGTTGACTCGTTCTGTTTGGCCATCTGTTTGAGGATGGTAGGCAGAGCTGAACTTTAACTTCGTCCCCATTGCTGACTGAAGGCTTTCCCAGAAGCGCGATAAGAATCATCCATCTCGATCGGAGATAATGGATACGGGCAAGCCGTGGAGTCGAACGATCTCGTTGAGGTAGATCTGGGCCAGATGGTCGGCACTCCAAGTACTTTTGATAGGCAGAAAGTGAGCTGACTTGGTGAGACGATCGACAATGACCCAGGCGGTATCATTTCTCCGTTGCGTCTTTGGGAAACCAACAATAAAATCTATCGTTATATGTTTCCATTTCTACTCCGGTATAGCAAGGTTCTGCATCACTCCACCCGGCTTCTGGTGCTCGGCCTTTATCTTCTGATAAGCCATGCATTGCGACACAAATAATGTCACATATCTTTTTATACCGTGCCACCAAAATATCGTACGGAGGTCTCAATACATCTTTATACTACCCGGATGTGAAGTGTAACTCGCATAGTGGGCTTCGGTAAGTATCTCTTTTCTGAGGGTTGTATCGTTAGGAACGCACAATATCCCCTTCACTCACATCATTCCGTCCGTGCTTACCGCAAACTCGGCTGCCTTACCTGCTGAGATAAGACTTTGCATCTTTTACAGGAATATATCATCCTTCTAAGCGGACTTTACTTTTTCTGACAAGTGAGGTTCGAGGCACAGCTGAGCCATTTGCGTCCCCTTTTTATATCTAATTTTAGGTATAATTCCCAAACCTTGAAGCTCCTGATGCAACTTATCATCGATAGCCAAGCTCCCAATGAACACTCGACTCAGTGCACCAGCTACAACGTTACCCTTGCTTGGTGTGTATATGATCATCAAGTCAAAGTCGCTAAGGAGTTCAAGCCAACACCGTTGCCTTAGATTCAAATCCTTTTGGGTATAGAGATATTTTAAACTTTTATGATCCGTATAGATCTCGTACGGCACATCATAGAGGTAATACCGCAACAACTTCAGCGCAACACTACCACCACAAGCTCCAAGTCGTGCGTTGGGTAATTCTTCTCATGAGGCTTCAACTGCCTCAACGCAAAGGCTATCACCTTGTCCCTCTGCATAAGGACACATCCCAAACCCTTTCCTGAGGTGTCGCTATATATATCTTAAAGTCATCGGGTCTGTCCAGAAGGGTAAGAATTAGTGTTGAGATAAGTCGCTGCTTTAACTCCATAAATGAAGCTTCACAGTCGTCCGTCCATGCAAACGTTACTCCCTTCCGAGTGAGCTAGGTCAGAGGTGAGGCATTTCTTGCAAAATCCTTTATAAATCTCCGGTAGTAGCCTGCTAGACCAAGGAAGCTCCGAATATCACTGGCTGACTCAGGCCTCCTCCACTTCACGATGGCTTCTATTTTCTTTGGGTCAACTGAGATGCCCTCTGTAGAAATAATATGGCCAAGAAAGGATATGCTATCAAACCAGAACTCGCACTTACTGAGCTTTGCGTACAACTTATTATCTCGAAGGGTTTGAAGCACCATCTGCAGGTGTCCTGCGTGTTCATCCTTATTCTTCGAGTATACTAAGATGTCGTCTATAAAAACTACCACAAATTTATCGAGAAAGGGTCAGAACACACGGTTTATCAAATCCATAAAATAGGCAGAAGCATTCATCAGTCCAAACGGCATAATAGAAAATTCATAATGGCTATAACGGGTTCAGAAAGATGACTTCGGCATGTCCTCAGACTTAATCTTTAGTTGGTGGTAGCCCGAGCGAAGATAAATTTTTGAGAACACAGATGCTCCTTGCAACTGATCAAAGAGGTCGTCTGTCCTGGGCAGTGGATACTTGTTTCTGATAGTGACCTCATTCAGCTCCCGATAATCGATGCAGAGTCATAACGTTCCATCTTTCTTCTTTACAAAGAGCACAGGCGTGCCCCAAGGATACACACTCGGACGGATGTACCCCATGATCTAGCAGTTCCTGAAGTTGGCACTTTAACTCCTTTTAGTTCTGTACGGAGCCTTGAAAATTGACTGAGTATTTGGGAATGTGTCGATGGTGAACTCGATCTCTTGATCAGGTAGCATGTCGGGTAGTTTGCTCGAAAACACATCAGAAAACTCTGCCACAATGGAAGAAGACTCAATGTTTGCGTAATCCAGCTGTGTGTCCCCGCTAGGCGATAAGTTACAGTGCCAGTGCTCCTGCGGGATGATCGCTTGACCCATCTGGGCGTGATGCCGCATGAGCGAAAGCCGCATCCGTACAAGGCCGTGGTCCATGCAGGCGGTAAGAGGTCTAAGCCACAGAGTCTCATAAATTGTTTGAGTGCAGCAGAATAATAAACGCATAGGCGATTGATAATAAGTTCACAGAGTCGTCAATAGTGGAAGCATTAAACAACACAAGAATAGAAGTAAAGCAAACTCTTTATCGATATAGAACAAGTATTATAGGCAGCGCTAGGCCGAGATTACAAGTCGCTCAAGCCTCTCTCTGAAACAGTAAAAGCGTGCCAAGTGGCTACATTTATGGAATGATGTATAGGCGATGTTCCAACATTATGTCCTGTATATGTGCTTCAGTTTCGGACGTAACGCTCTAAGGCTTCGGAGTGGATTCCGCGTCTTAGCACGCACGAAGGAAATATCCGCACCGAACGAGGTTCTTCCGACCCTGCAAGCAATCTGGTGGGTTATCAGTACATGAAAGCACTGGTGGGGAGGCTATTCGACCGCTCGACAAATCAAAACACGTTCAATAGGTTCCATGCACCATCTATTAAGTTATCTTTCTAGTCTTGCCTTAGGATCAGTTTTATGGCAATGTTGAATAGCCTATCTCGTGTGGCAGTGGCCGTGTAATATAAATTGGCACAGCGAGACTTACCAACTTCCCATCCGTCCTTCCCTGTCTAAGGTAAACTAGGTTAAATCAAGCACGAAAATATATATTAAAATCTAGGGGCAAATAGAATAGGCAAACACAAGTTTCTCATATTCATATCGTTCAGATATTTCAGAAGCGATGTTTCAGAAGCAGTTATAGGTACATGTGTGTTAAACAGAGAAGTTATCTACAATGCAATGACTCGCATGCGAGTTGCCGCAATTGAGCCAACTTAATCTATATGAACAGAATGGTCACTGGCATGACTTCCATAGTAGACGGTATAGTCTCAAGGTCGAGGATGGAGTGCAAGAAAATATAATACGATGGGCATTGCACTCATCCCGCCGAAACAGACAGCTACCAGAAGGTTTCGTCTAGACCGGATCGGCCCCAATGCCCCGGCGACCGTCCGTAGAACTGGATTCAAAAACCTACCTTGTGCACAAGTTATCCATGACCATGTGTATCCTCAAGTTCTTCCAGATTCATATCGATAATTCTTGATTCTTTTTTTGAACGAGCATTGCTCCACGAGCTATGATTCATTGCTTTACTTAACATGATTCTCATTCAGTGTTCAACTTGACTTGATACAATCTAAGGCAATACGAGCATGAGACAATCACATAGCTTGATATGTATTTGTATAGTCTCCCTGAGCCGTTAGATTGAGTACAAGATGAGTATTAATTTTTCTGAGGTATTGTGATATTATCTTACTTAACTGTCTATTGATGCAGTCCCCTAGTTCAAGAAATGCCTTGGTGACCTAACGGTCCCGAATACTTTCGATGTTCTATACTTAGCTCGGAAAAACTATCTTGATAGCCTTTCTGCCTCAACTGAGTGGATCACCGATAATGAAGTACGATGAATTATGGCATGCATATAAGTGACAAGCATTAAATCAAGGCAACGAGTACAAGTTAACATATAAGCAGGCAAGCATGGCATTTATATAAAAACATAAGCATTTATGTTTTGTCACGGGTCTAAGTAAGGAACATACCATATGACATAATCTAGGGTCATGCAGTGTAGCAAGTGAACAGTGCACTACGAAGAGTATAATGTTCTACTCGAGGCATAGCGGGGTCTAGTTGCCCAAGGCAAAGGTAGCATGCAAGGGTCCATTCATAAGAAAAGTTTTATTTCCATGTTCTAACACAAGCATTACAAGTTAGGATTATTCCATTAGCTTGGTGCATTGTATTCTTTATTAGCATGCAGGGGGTGATTCACCTAGTGACTAACATGTATCATCCATATTTTAAGTGTGCTGGCTAAGCAAAGACAAGTTCATTGTAGCCATCCACCTTAGCGATGATTTAACTCGGTCGAGCGATACTCTGAGCGAGCCTCTGAAGCCTAAACCGGAACTCCTGAAGGGCCAAGTCGGGAAATCCTTTGCCTCAAACGAGTCTTCTCTCTAAGCAAAGCGGGTCAGATTATTATACTTTTATTGTTTGAATCCGCAGTCCGCTTGAGCGAAATGGGTCCTTACAGGGCCTACGGAGAGGAGGGGGTTGGGTTGGGGTGGGGGCCTACAACAAAGAGGGGGAAGAAGATGGGAGTATTTTCGTCCAAAAAAAATGAGTTAAATGAGTTGACCGTTAGAAAGAGACAATTGTCGTCAAAAGTGGGAGGACTTGTACATTATGGAAATAATATGGGGTGCACCCTGAATATGGATAAATAAAGTACGGGATAAGTTGAAATTTCTCATAAAATAACAGATATTTATTAAATAGAGAAAAGTAAGGAGAGAGGAGGAGCAGCCACAATATCACCCCTCTTTTTCTCTCACTCTCTCGAACTCTCCCTCTTCCTCCCTTCACAACCCTAAACTTCCTCCCTCAATTCTCCATCTTTGTAGGTAATAAATATCCACATACTATGACTGGACATGCTAGTCATACCTTACTAACTTCTATGATCCCATTGTCAGTGAGTATATTCAGCCTCTCTGGCAATGCCTCAAACTTTAATCCAATATATGTCGTATATTGTGCATATATGAATGGGTGCGAAGCTCCAGAACCAATTAAAGCTATGGTAGGAAAGGTTGTAAAGGAAATGTCACCTGCTACTATGTCGCTCGACGCCAAGGCTTCCTCCAAAGACAAGGTGAACGTCTGTCATTGGCCTTGTCGAGCTCCCTGTTGCTGTCTTCCTTGCTGTCATTATTGCAGTTCCTGCTGATTCTGCTATTGTTGTCGTCTATAAAGCTGGGCCTGAGTCGGCAATGGACGTTGAGCTAAAGGTCGTACTGCTGTTGCTGGTCCTCCTTACTGTACTGCCCTTGGAGCTGGCAATGTATGAAACTGTTGTACTAGCCCTCCTGGCACCTGTATCAATGGACCTGTAGCAATCTTGTGATTAGGGCTCCCACATCTCAAGCTTAATCGGTTATCTGCCTGACAAATATCCTGGGTATGACCTCCTTCTGATTAGGGCTCCCACATCTCAAGCATAGTTGGTTAGCTACCCAGCAAAGATGTAAGGCCATACTCTGATACCAATATTTTATGCCCCGATCTCCCGCATGAATCGACCGTTTCTGTTAGACGTGAATCACTATGCTAGCGCTCCCGCAGGATGATCTTTCTTATCTAGACGTGATGTCGTACGAGCACAACCTTCGTTCGTGCAAGGCCATGAATTGAACAGGCGGAGAAATGTCTAAGCTACAGAGTCACACAGATAGTCCAAATACAGCAGAATAAGAAACTAACAGGCGATTGGTAACAAGTTCACAGAGTCGTAATAGCAAAATTATTGAATAACACAAGTATAGAAGTAAAACAAGCACTTTATTGATATTTAATCAGTATTTCAAGTGCCACTAGGTCAAATTATAAGTCCCTCAAGTCCCCTCTCTCAAAACAATAAAAGCGTGCCAAGTGGCTATAATTTGTGGAATGATACATAGGCGATGTTCCAACATTATGTCCTGTAAATGTGCTTCAGCTCCGGACGCGACGCTCCAAGGCTCCAGAGCAAACTCCACGTCTTAGCATGTACGAAGGGGTTTTTGTACCAAATAGAGTTCTTTCGCACCCTGCAAGTAATCTGGTGGGTTATCAGTACATAAATGCACTGGTGGGGAGGCTTTTCGACCGCTCGACAAATTCAAACATGTTATATAGGTTTTTTCCATCATCTATTAAGTTTTCTTTCTAGTCTTGGCTTATGATCAATTTTATGGTATAATGTACAAACCTAACTCGTATGACAGTGCACTGTGCGATATAAAAAGGAACACGGTGATACTTACCAACTTACTATTCGTTCTTTCCTATCCAATGATAAAACCAAGTTAAACCAAGTACGAGTATATATAATGAAATCCAAGGCATCGCACAAGCAAACACGAGTATCACGAGCAGGGTTCTGACTCAGGTGCATGAATTACATGGATACTCAGGGTATTGCAGAAGATGTTCAACTGTTCAATTATGTAAAAGTGTGTACATATGTCTAATACTCATATCCTTTCAGTATTCCAGATTCTAGGTGCGATGCAATAACTCACACGCGGATTTCCGCTAAGCAAGGATGACTTATCTGTATAAACATGAGTCACTGGCATAGCCATAAAGGACCACAATGTAGTCTTAAGCGAGAATGGTATGCGACTCAAAGAACATGAGGCGTTACATGTCATCCTACCCGAACACGAGACTACTTAGTCTTTGAGCGAGAATGACATACAATAAAAAGTATACGAGGCACTATATGCCATCCTGCCCGAATACGAAGACTAACACGATGTTTCGTCTGGATCGGATCGTCCCCAATACCCCGGAGACCGTCCGCAGGAAAAAGTTGAATATACCTTGTGCACAAGTTATCCGCGACATACAAGTCTTGGGTCTCAGATTCACGAGGTTCATGACACGACATGTTTATTCATGATTCTTATTCTGCACGAGTATTGCTCCCCGAGCTATGATTCTTGCTTTTTGACATGATGTAGTCCCTTAATTCGAGAAATTCCTTGGCGACCTAACGGTCCCGAATACTTACAGGTTCATAATGCACAGAAAGACTAATTGATAGTCTTCTGGCTTACTAGATGCATGCACGACATAGATAGTATTACTAGATTGCGGTATAAAATTATGTGACAAGCATTGAAACCAACGAGCACGTACTAGTTAGCATATAAGGCAAGCAAGCATTAAAACAATATTGAAACATAAGCATAAGAAAACATATTGTATAGTCAACCTTAGAATATAAGCCTTTACGTTAGCGCGGGTCTAAGGGGTAGCGCGATGAGTGAAACTGTACGGGGGCATATTGGGCGACATAATCCAAAAGACGAGCAGTGTAAACAAGTGAAGTAGTGGACTACAAAGAGTATATAATGATCTACGCGAGACATAGCGGGGTCTACTTGCACGAAGCTAAGGTAGCATGCGAGGGTCCATGTTATAAGCCAAAATTTATTTTCATGTTCTAACCCAAGCAATACAAGATGGAATTATTCCCTTAGCTAGGTGCAATATATTCTTTATTAGCATGCAAGAGTGATTCACCTTGCGACTATCATGTATCGTCCATATTTTAAGTGTGCATTCTAAGCAAAGACAGGTTCATCGTAGCCACCCATATTAGCGATGATTCGCCTCGGTCCAACGATACTCCGAGCGAGCCTTTGAAAGTCTAAGTCTGAACTCCTGAAGGGCCAAGTCTGAAATCTTTTTGTAAAACCCCTAATTTTTAAAAACCATATTATTTATTATTATTAATTATTAATTATTTAATTTATTTATAATAGTTATGAGTTAAATAGAGGAAATAGTTTTTTTATTTAATTTTATTTGAGGTTTTTGTGCAGTTAGGGGATTTATGGAGCCATTATAAATTTTTTCTAATTTATTCCATGTAGGAGAGACTCTTTGGACAGTTGCTAGCTTAATGACGTGCACCAATATAATTTTAAGAATTTTTTATGTATAGATATGTATATAAATAATTAATTAGAAAAGAAATTCCTATTGGATCTCAATCTGAAACCCAACTGCCCTACCCGCCGGAACCCACTACCCATTTAGCCCCTACCCAGACCCGTTAGGAGAAAATATCAACAGATGCAGTAGCAAAAACTAACTTTGCTTTTCCCTTCTCCGCGTGTGTGAGCCTTCTCATTCCATCGCTTCTTATCTCTATTATTACTAAACTCTCCTCAACCGAAACCAAAAACAAAGAAAGAAAGAAACAACAGCATCGGTGGCTTTTGAGACCACTAAAATATTCCCCACCGTCTCTTGATCTCTATATATATATTACAAACTCTCCTAAACCCTAAACCCCACTCCTTCCATAAAACTTAACACCGGTTGAACGCTTGCACTATACAGAATTCTTGCTCGGCAAGTATACCTTGCCATCGTACTATTATTTACATTCCACATGATGCCTGCATAATTTATTTCTGCTTATTTAGTTTATTTATTGCTATATAAATCGTGCGTCCAAAGAAACTTGGGTACAGCGACGATGTTATTTATGTATATTTTGGACCTACTGTATGAGACCACCCCAGTATTATGGAGCATCATTAGGTTCATTGGCCGTGACACAGTTGTTACACGAGTTGTGAGTCTCATATAGATCACGAATTGCGTGACAGGCCTGGCCTCCTGTACGTATGGACCATGCGTTAGGGATGACTGCTGATAGAAACTTTGTATGCTAGTAGACCTGGTAGTTATTTAGAGGTCTTATCGTGTCATGGATGTGGCATGCTTAGAGCATGGGATGGGGAGAACAACAAGTAAGACATTTGGGTTCGTTTGTACTTTTCTTTGATGTAACCCGTATGCTCCACCGAAGATACGCGATCATGATGACCCCTATACTACTTGGCGGCCTCTGCCGTTCAAAAGACGACGTGCTTGGTAGGCCCCTGATTCTCCGAGAGAATCATGCTAATCCCACTATATGGCCAGATAGCCCATTTAGTGGAAAGTTATTCTCAAACTGCATTCACTTAGACGGTTAGACTACCTATTGGATATTTATATTTCAGTACTTTATTGGTATTTTTATATGTATCTTGTTACGTCCATCTGAGGACCTGGTCCTTTTTCAGATATAGACGAGCAGGAGTACCCGCAGGAGTACGGACCTGGACCTGACTCCACTTACCAGACTGAGAAGGTCTTACCTTCAGAGTATCTGTAATTTTATTACCGCTGTTTAGAGATCCTTGTTGCTACTTCAGTATAGTCATTTTGTAGTGGATTTATTTCCACCCGACTATCAGACTAGATACTCCTCTTTGATATTCCGTTATTATTCAGCTCTTTATGCCTACTTATTATTTGTTCTATGGATGAGATATAGATTGTGTGTGACTTATTGTGATAGTATATTACCACTAGTGGATTAAATATTCATGTACAGCGTACATGTGTAAATAGTTTTCATATATTGGAGTTTGTATACATACGGCTGGGCGTGTTACATATTTCTAGTCCTACGTATTTTAGGACTGGGGCTTGACATATTTTTGATGGTGGCCCATGCAGGTCCAGAATATATTGTCTCGATTACGTAACTATACCGAACAAGCCTGCGTATAGGAATAGAGTATAAGGATCTCATCCATGCTTGACTGAAACCTCATTCTTCCTTTCAACTATCCTATGTTTGGATAAACAAAGTTTTACGCCAAAACCCTTTACCCTTATTGGCGTAAAATCCAAATGACTGCCTAGTTGGCGTAAAAGCCAAATAACTGTCTTGTTGGCGTAAAGGCCAAACTATAAAGAAGATTGTCTCCTTTACGCTATGGTTATGACAACTGCTATCCACGTTCAAATAGTCTTTCTAAATCTACGTATGATACGTCATGCAAGCCATGTAGGTAACTACCCCAGCGTAAACTTGAGGATTCATGAATGAAAGATAACCAGCATAAAAAATAGGATGGCGTAAAATGCAAGGATGGTGATGTGAGCATATTTGTCACAGCTTTAGCTTTTCCAGTCAAAGAACAATTCTCGTACATTAAATACAGAGATATGCCTCAAGCCCTGTGTAGAAATAGCTTTTGATGTGGCGTCTGATTTTGTCTTATCTTGAGCGTTAAAACTCATTTCTATAGACAGCGTATTCAGAAGACTCCATTCTTCTTCCTTTTGAATGCGTAAAAATAACTTGTATCAAATATATCACTAAGCGATAACCTGGGTCTCTGTGCAAATTTTTTTATCATCATAGCCGTCTTCTCGATCATCGTGCAGTACTTTTGTCAGATGTCAGGTTCACTTATTTGTCTGACAAATTCATCCGAGAAAATAGAAAGAGTTTCTCATACAACTTTACGCTGCAACGTATGCTAGACTTTACGCAGACAGATTTTTATGCCAACTTTATGCGGGCAAATTTTATGCGCAGATCTTTTACGCGCAGAATTTTATGCAGATTTTACGCGCAGAACTTTACGCAGGCAGATTTTACGCCTAGAATTTTTACGCAGACTTACGCAAAAAACTTTTACGCAGACTTTTACCCAGACAATTTTGAATCTCTACTTTACGCGGATACTCTGAAGCCATGTTTTACTCCGACAGTCTTGAACCTCTGCTTTACGCAGACAGTTCTGAAACCATATTTTATGCCGACAGTTTTGAATCTCTGTTTTACGTGGACAACTCTGAAGCTTTACTGTACGCCAAACTTCCTTGAATCCTTATTTTACGCTGACTACTTTGAATCTCTGTTTTACGCCAAATTTCCTTGAATCTCTGTTTTTATGCAGGATCGCTTATCAACCTGTTTTATGCAAACAACCTAGAAGCCCTATTTTACGCAGGAAGGGACTTCATGAATGTTGGAGGTTTTTGACTGTAAAATACGCGTACAAATTCTCCAGAGTATTTCATGCTTCTATATTCTATCTAATGCTTGCATCCTGTTTGATTCCTGTACTTCTTCTAAATCGTTGTGTACATCACCTGCAGAGAGATGGATATGCAGAAGGGATGTACTGTCGTCGATGGTGACACAACTCCTGGAGTCAATGGTCAGACTCAAGGAGGGACCTCAACAATTCCTAGACTTCCTGGACCAGATGGATAGATTCATAATCTAGTTCCCTCTGACCTTCTTGTTCCACCTAATGGGAACCTTCTAGTCTCATTGACACTGCAGGATGGCCAGGCACAACTGTTCCAATTCTTCCAGATGATGATACAGGAACAGAGACAACAAGCAGCAGAACAGAGACAAGAGTTTTAGCAGCACTTGAAAGGATGGCTGCAAAGACTACTGTACCAGCTCAAGCACTAGCTCCAGTACCTCGAGCTAGAGTTAGTTCAGTAAAGGACTTTGTACAGATGGGTCCGAGGCCGTACAAAGGCATTAAGAGCCCAGAGAAAACTATCAACTGGATCACTCATACTCGAAAGTTATTAGAAGCATCACAGATACCTGCAGACCTATGGATTACATGTGTAAGAACGCTTCTAGATGGTAATGCTCATCACTGGTGGGAATCTATGGAGCGCCAATTAGGTACATACCAGACTTGGGAGCAATTCCTAGAGTGCTTTGAAAGGAAGTACTTTTCGGACACCGTCAGAGATGCATTGTACGATCAGTTTCTCCACCTGGAACAGGAGAACAGAACAGTGGACGAGTATGATGCCGAGTTTAGTCACTTTAGTAAATATGGTGCTGTCCTGATACTAGATGACTTGGCCAAGGCTAAAAGGTTTTATCGTGCACTGACTCAGGAGCTCCAACATTACACAAGCTCACAGTCCCGGATCTCTTATACCGAGTTGCTGACAGAAGCCAGATTGCAAGAAACCATCAGCAGAGAAAAAGAAGGTCAGCTGAGGACGCAGCAAGGACCAGCAAAAATACAACAAGGAGGACCTATCAGACGTCCTTTAGCTCAGCAACAGTAGTACCAGCACCGAGCAGGACCATACCAGATCCCAAAAAAACCCCACTGCCATTATTGTGGGAAATACGGACATATTATGAGGGAATGTCGAACTCGCCTAGGATAATGTATGAGATGTGGTTCCGGACAGCATATGATAAAAGACTGTCCTATGCAACAAGCATCGACACTTCCACTGCCAACACAGAGGCTAGCACTTCCAGCACCAAAGCCAGCTCAGCAAATGATGAGACCAGGAGCACCTCGACCTCCAGCAGTAGGAGGATTTCAGCGAGGACCACCGCTACCTACACAGGAGGATCAATTCGCGAGGGCTAGACAGGGACAACCACAGAGGAACGGACAAGCTTTTGCAATAGAAGTGGATGACATGAATCAGGAGATTGATGTCATAGCAGGTATCACTCTTGTTTTTACTTTTTCTGCTGTGACATTGTTTGATACGGGAGCCACCCACTCATTCATATCATCTATATTTATTGCCAAACATAATATTGCCTCCATATCTTTACCTAGTTGTATTAGAATTCTTACCGGAGGAGGAGTTGTACCTGTTAGTAGAATTTATAGATCGTGTCCTATAGTGATACGTGGCAGAGAGATGAATGCCCGACTCTTAGTCCTTCCTATGCCAACTTTTGATATTGTGCTTAGAATAAATTAGTTGAGCAAGTACCATGCTTTTTTCGATTTTTTTGGAGGAAGCATTCTTTTCAAGGTACCAGTCCAGCCTGAACTTGAGTTTGCACGAGGATCCACATAAATCCTTGATGGTATGCACCTCACAATAGACGACGTTATCTATCACCCCCTTATTTTAGAATTCCAAGATGTCTTTCCAGAAGAATTGCCAGGCCTACCCCCAGACAGAGACGTAGAGTTTTTGATTGAATTGACACCAGGAGCAGCACCCATAGCATCACATATTTATAGATTGGCAAAGAAGGAGATGGATGAACTAAAGATACAGTTGAAAGAACTAGAAAAGAAAGGTTTCATCCGACCAAGTGCATCACCCTGGGGAGCACCAGTGTTATTTGTACCAAAGAAGGATGGGTCAGTACGTATATGCATTGACTATAGAGCCTTGAATGCAGTGACAGTGAAGAATAAATATCAACTGCCACGTATTGATGACCTATTTGATCAGCTTAGCGGAGCCAAGATATTCTCAAAGATAGATTTGAGATCGGAATATCACCAGGTGAAGGTACGGAAGGAGGATATCCCGAAGACCGTATTCCGGACAAGATATGGCACTACGAGTTCTTGGTTATGCCATTTGGATTGACCAATGCTCCAGCTATCTTTATGGACTTAATGAATCGAGTCTCCCATCAGTATTTGGACCAGTTCGTGGTCGTCTTCATAGATGATATACTTGTCTATTCAAAGAGCCACGAGGAGCACGAGAAGCACCTGCAGATTATTCTAGAGACCTTGAGGAGAGAGCAGTTATATGCAAAGCTCAGTAAATATGAGTTCTTCTTGGACAGAGTCTTATTTTTTGGATATGTTGTTACAGAAGATGGTATTTCTGTTGATCCAGAAAAGATCTCGGCAGTCGAGATATGGCCTGTTCCTAAATCAGCTGCAGAGGTGAGAAGTTTTCTTGGACTTGTGGGTTATTACCGACAGTTCATAGAGAACTTCTCAAGGATAGCAACACCTATGACTCGGTTGACTTGCAAAGATCAAGATTTCATATAGACCAACGAGTGTCAAGCCGTTTTCGAGGAATTGAAGAAGTAACTGACTTCAGCACCAGTATTGACTATTCTATCAGGATTATGAGGCTATATGATCTACAATGACGCATCAGGAAAATGTTTGGGATGTGTATTGATGCAGCATGACAAGATGATTGCATATACATCTAGACAATTATGAGTACATGAGAAGAATTATCCAACTCATGACTTGGAACTTACAGCCGTTGTATTTGCTCTGAAACTATGGAGACATTACTTATATGGGAAACGAGTAGAAATCTATACAGACCATAAAAGCCTCAAGTGTGTCTTCACGCAGAAGGAGTTAAATATGAGGCAACGTCGATGGCTCGAGTTGATAAAAGATTTCAAGATAGAGCTACATTATTATCCAGGCAAGGCTAACGTTGTAGCAGACGTATTAAGCCGGAAGCCAGCAGCTTATTTCTTGATGACACAGAGGAAATTATTGAAGGACTTGCACGGTCTTGAGATTGAAGTGATATTCCCCGGAGAAGATGGGACACTAGCCAACTTGCAAGTACAATCATCACTAGTAGAAAGAATTAAGGCAGCATTGCCTACATACGCCAGATTCAGAAGATTAAAGGAAAGAAAAGAGGCCGGAGAGTAGACAGAGCTGCGCATTCATGATAATGGGATATTACGATATGGTGATCGTCTATATGTTCCCAATAGAGAGATTCGACAGGAGATGATGTCAGAAGCTCATAGTTCGATATATTCTATTCATCTTGGAGGCACCAAGATATATCGTGATTTACGACAGCATTTTTGGTGGCATAGAATGAAAAGAGAGATAGCTCGCTTTGTAGCTAAATATTTGGTATATCAGCAAGTAAATATGGAGCACCAGAGAACAACATGGTTACTACTACCACTTCTGATTCCAGAGTGGAAGTGAGATCACATCACTATGGATTTCTTCACGGGTTTTCCCAAGAGTCCAAGTGGAAGAGATGCAGTATGGGTAATAGTGGACCGACTCACCAAGTCAGCCCATTTCTTACCTTTTAGAGTTGGCCAATCTATAGAAGCTTTGGCTGACTTATATATGAGGCAGATCGTGAGATTTTACGACATACCAGTAAGCATTGTATCAGACAGGGATTCACGCTTTATATCACACTTTTGGAGGAGCATGCAAGAGAGTCTTGGAACTCGTCTGAAGTTCAGTACATCTTATTACTCGCAGACAGATGGGCAGTCAGAACATACTATTCAGATACTGGAGGATATGTTAAGGGCTTATATGATAGACTTTGGAGGATTATGGGAGGACCACCTACACCTTGTGGAATTTTCTTACAACAATAGCTATCAGGTAAGCATCTAGATGGCTCCATTTAAAGCATTGTATGGAAGGAAGTGTAGGTCTCCTGTGCGTTGGAGTGACGTGGGAGAACGTCATATTCTGGGACCAGAGTTAGTGATCAATACTGTTGAGACAGTTAAGAAAATACAAGGACACTTGCAAGCAGCGCAAGACAGGCAGAAACAATGGGCAGACCTTCATCGTCATCCCTTGGAGTTTAAAGAAGGCGATCATGTCTTCTTAAGGATATCACCTACCAGAGGCACCATTTGATTCGGAGGGTGCGACAAGTTGAGTCCAAGGTATATTGGACCATTTGACGTGCTAGAGAGAGTAGGAGGAGTGGTGTATCGACTTGCGCTACCACCTTCACTTGAGGGAGTACATGACGTATTCCATGTGTCGCAGCTCAGGCGATATGTGGCAGATAACAGTCATATTCTCGACCATTCGGAGATCACCATTAGGTCGAGCTTGTTATATCAAGAGCAACCCGTGGGAATCCTTGATCGTTGAGAGAAAGTATTGAGGAACCAGTATATTCCCTTGGTCCGCATGGCATGGAAGCATGGTGCACCAGAAGAATCTACCTGGGAGCACGAGGACGACATGCACCAATGTTTTCCGAACCTATTCGCAGACCATGGTATAAATTTACTTTGTTAATTTATATATCCTACCATTCTTGACTTTCTACCGTGGCTTAGTTTTAATTTCGAGGACAAAATTTTTATAAGTTGGGTAGAATATAAAACCCCTAATTTTTGAAAACCATATTAATTTTATTATTATTAATTATTAATTATTTAATTTATTTATAATAGTTATGAGCTAAATAGAGGAAATAGTTTTTTTTATTTAATTTTAATTGAGGTGTTTGTGCAGTTAGGGGATTTATGGAGCCATTATAAATTTTTCCTAATTTATTCTATTTAGGAGACTCTTGGACAGTTGCTAGCTTAATGGCGTGCACCAATATAATTTTGAGAATTTTTTATGTATATATATGTATATAAATAATTAATTAGAAAAAAAATTTCTATTGGATCTCAACCCGAAACCCAACCGCCCTACCCGCCGGAACCCACTACCCATTTAGCCCCTACCCGGACCCGTTAAGAGAAAATATCAACAGCAGTAGCAAAAACCAACTTTGATTTTCCCTTCTCCGTGCGTGTGAGCCTTCTCATTCCATCGTTTCTTATCTCTATTATTACTAAACTCTCCTCAGTCGAAACCAAAAACAAAGAAAGAAAGAAACAGCAGCAGCAGTGGCTTTTGAGACCACTAAAATATTCTCCACCGCCTCTTGATCTCTCTCTATATATATATTACAAACTCTCCCAAACCCTAAACCCCACTCCTTCCACAAAACTTAACACCAGTTGAACGCTTGCACTATACAAAATTCTTGCTCTACAAGTATACCTTGCCATCGTACTATTATTTACATTCCACATGATGCCTGCATAATTTATTTCTGCTTATTTAGCTCATTTATTGCTATATATATTGTGCGTCCAAAGAAACTTGGGTACAGCGATGATGTCGTCATATCATGTTTATTTATGTATATTTTGGACCTACTGTATGAGACCACCCCAATATTATGGAGCATCATTAGGTTTATTGGCCATGACACAGTTGTTACACGAGTTGTGAGTCTCATATAGATCACGTACTACATGACAGGCCTGGCCTCCTGTACGTATGGACTGTGCGTTAGGGATGACTGCTGATAAAAACTTTGTATGCTAGTAGACCTGGTAGTTATTTAGAGATTTTATCGTGTTATGGATATGGCATGCTTAGAGCATGGGATAGAAAGAACAACAAGTAAGACATTTGGGTTCCTTTGTACTTTTCTTTTATGTAACCCGTACGCTCCACCGGAGATACGCGGTCATGATGACCCCTATACTACTTGGCGGCCTCTGCCGTTCAAAAGACGACATGCTTGGTAGGCCCCTGATTCTCCGAGAGAATCATGCTAATCCCACTATATCGCCAGATAGCCCACTTGGTGGAAAGTTGTTCTCAAACTGCATTCACTTAGACGGTTAGTCGACCCATTGGATATTTATATTTCAGTACTTTATTGGCATATTTATATGTATCTTGTTACGTCCCTCTGAGGACCTGGTCCCTTTCCAGATATGGACGAGCAGGAGTAGCCGCAGGAGTACGAACCTGGACCTGACTCCACTTACCAGACTGAGAAGATCTTACCTTCAGAGTATCTGTAATTTTATTGCCGCTGTTAAGAGATCCTTGTTGCTACTTCAGTATAGTCGTTTTGTAGTGGATTTATTTCTACCCTACTATCAGACTAGATACTCCTCTTTGATATTCTGTTATTATTCAGCTCTTTATGCCTACTTATTATTTATGCTGTGGATGAGATATAGATTGTGTGTGACTTGTTGTGACAGTATATTACCACTGGTGGATTGATTATCCATGTACAGCGTACGTGTGTATATGGTTTCCATATATTGGAGTTCGTATACATACGGCTGGACGTGTTACGTATTCCTAGTCCTACGTATTTTGGGATTGGAGCGTGACACTTTTGCCTCAAGCAAGACTTTTTACTGAGCAAAGTGGGTCGGGTCATCGCACTAGCGCCATTTAAATTGTCTCTCCATTTTAGCGGAACGGGTCGATACAACAAGCCACTTGGCACGCCTTTATTATTTTGAGAGAGAGAGAACTTAAACGACTTATAATCTTAGCCTAGCGCCACTTGTAATACTGATTCAATATCAATAAAGTACTTTTTTTTACTTCCATACTTGTGTTATTCGATGCTTTCGCTATGATAACTCTATAAACTTGTTACCAATCGCATGCTCGTTTCTAATTTCGTTGCATTCGGACTATCTGTGCAATTTTATGGCTTAGATATTTCTTCGCCTGATCGGATTCATGGCCTTGCACGATTGCAGCTTGTGCTTATGCGACATCACGTCTTGATGGGCACAATCGTCCCGCAGAAGCGCTGGAGAGGTGATTCATGCCTAGCGGGGACGGCCGATCCTACGGATGATCGGGATGTGACATATAGAGCGACAGTGGCTCGACGTTATTTATAATAGGTCAAATACTGCACTCTACTAAGGCGGATGATATACAGTATCTGTGGTGGCCATCCCACATCATACTTGTAAACCCCCAGATTTTTCAGGAATTAAAAAAAAAAATTAAAATTTTTTCTGGAATTTTCTGTGATTTTTCAGGAATTAAAATAAATGTTCTTCTAAATTAAATATTTTTTAAGTATTAAGATAAATATTAAAATATTATAAAAATAATATTTTTGTGTGTAAAATAAAATATTAAACATATGATAATTTTTCTAGAATTTATTGGACCCCAGAACTAGTTTTAAAGACCTAGAAACTTATTTTTTAATTAACCCAAAATAAACCAACCAGTTTATTGAACCAACCCACCCTGAACCGAATCCTGAACCAACCCAAACCAGACTCAATCCTTATTGGGTCAGATCCGGACCCGTTAGCCGACCCGACCCACGACCCTAAACCCGACCCGAAACCTATCTACAGTAAATCCCTAAATTCCCCGACCCCGCAGCTCCCCTCTCCGGCCGTTTTCGCTGCCGTGGCCCTCCGGCTCCCCCTGACCGTTTCCCCCGCAGTCACCCTCCTTCTTCCCCAACGCCTCCGTGACACCTCGCCTCCCCGCGCCGGTACCCCTCCCTGCAAACCGTCGCCGGCTTCCCTATATAAACCAACCCCGGCCGCTTCCATCCACCACAGCCACTGCCATCTACATCTACCACTGCCACCACCCTCCGTCTTCCACCGACGATCCCCTGACACCAGCTTCCTCACCACCACGAGGCCGATACCCCAGCACTACCATTCTCCTGCAACGTCACCGTCTCTCCGGCCCTGACCCAGCCAACCCCGACGAGCCCTCCGGCGACGACCCCGGCCGCACCTCGACGACAGCCCCGGCCACACCTTGACGACAGCCCCGGCCGTGCCCTCACTGACAGCAGCCGTACAACGCCGCCACCGCCGGCCGAGCGTCGTCTCGTCACCCCGCATTTGCGAAGAACAGTCGATTCCGGCGCCCTGTTCAGGTAAAAATTTCTCTTTCCTCTCTGCCTCATTTTTTGTTCTGTCGAATCGTGCGCGTACCCTGCATGACCCTCTCGAACCCCGTGTAACTCATTTGGGATATCGCATCCTGTGGCGATCGCAAACTGTGACACAAATTCAGGAAAATAAATCAACCTATTTTTGAAAATTCAGAAACTGGCCCAAACTTTCCAGTTCACGATCGTTTTGCGACCAACCTGATAAATGTTTTCAAAATTAGCCTGAACAATTATTTAGACCTTATGACCAAGTTTTAAAACTCTATTTTTGTTTAATTTATTGAGCTGTAGTTTGTAATATTTTTTAGGGTAAAAATGACCAAAATATTTGTTATTTAAATACCCTGATTTCCTCAAAACTGGGTCTGCCCCGCTAAACGAGGTGACTTGGTCATGTGCGAACTTCACCGAAAGGTGCGCGCTGTTAATAAGGACGTGTGATATTTCACGAAAGTTGATTTGGATGTGTGTGCACACCGGAATCAACGCGTATCCGTCAACAATACCCCGTATCGGTCCTGTTCTAAAACTTATTGTAACTTCGTGTACGCTCGTCATTTCGAAATAAACCTTATACCATCAGACTCATAGCAATATGCTGGTCCTATGACCCAAGTTTGGTTCAATTCTGAGAACGTTGACAAAATTCCGTATCGTGGGCCCCACGGCTCCACTTGACGGGAGATTTTGTGATCGACTCATCGGAATCCAGTTCGGAACATTCCGTTGGGTTTGTATTGTCGTTCTGGACTTATGGACACTAAGTTTGACAAATTTGGAGAACTTTGTCTCTAGCACATTTTTTGGTGCGAAGTGGGCCACATGTGGACCCCGCTTTGACCAGAAACTGTCACTTTTGTCTGTGTCCAAATTGGACTTATGGACAGGAAATTTTAACTATTTGATATCTTCTGAACCTGATGGTAATATTTATTTTAGCAATCGAAGGAGTACCTGCATATCCCGTTGATACCAGAGCAACAGTTGGAGTCCGAACCCCAGGCAAGTGTACCTTACCATAATTGCAGTAAATTAATTATTATTATTCTCTTAATCTATTCCTGTGATATATATGTTCAATCTAGGATCGTGTGACATTACTTAATGTTCGAATAATATTCGGGTGTCAACGCCGTATGCAGAGTTGTGTAACGTCACCTAGACATGGATATCGAGACCCTATACATTTTGTGCTTACATTATCAAGTACGTCATACCACAGGACAACTGATACTGTTAATGAGACAGAATCTTCCTGAGATATTCATGGTGATTCTGTATAGGTTACAGGTTTCGTGACTTAGACTTATACCTATACTTGGCTATCATTATGACTCGCTGCATCAGTTAGAGGTCATGATCTTGTGTGTCATGGACATGAGACGTGTGATTACATTGGGTGGGGAGAGACACACAGGCTACATGATAATTATATATATAAAACCCTTATTAATGTGGTGCTCAAGACTATAAACCCGAGCTTGACCCATTACGTGATATTACCGCTACCGGCTCCCAGACATAGAGCTTGTAGTGGTCTCAGCCTGAGTTCTAGTGATGCTCTCAACTTGCATATCACTTAGCTGGTTATATAGTTTACCCTATTGATTTATTTATTACTACACTGTATTTATTTTGGCTTGAGTTATTCTTGTACCTTGCTATATCCCCTGAGGACCTGGAATCCGGATTATGTCCGCAGGTTTAGCAGATGAGTTCTATTCCGAGGTATATGGAGCAGGAGCAGAAATATAAGCAGGAGCAGGAGCAGGCACTGGAACTGAACCAGAACCAGAACCCGAGGACGAGGTGATCGCTGAGGATTTCTCCTGAGTACCTGCTTATTCTACACTCAGTCTTTGCTGTTATTAGACTCTTTTATTTCTTGTTTAATGAATTATTGTATCAGACTTATCATAAGATTGTTCCCTGAGATATATTTTATTGAGACTTGACGTTGATTATTGATGTATTCATTTTTGTGGATAAGATTAGTATATTAGACCCTTACTGTTATTTTATAGCTTAAGTACACCCCTATGGGTCCATTAAATTGGGTTTGCCCATTGGTGTGTGCTGCTGGCCATTGCCACGTGGCTAGTCCGTTAGTATTTTAGGACTGGAGCGTGACATGGTTTTTATGGTGGCCCATGCAGGTCAACGACTAAATTGCTTCGGTTTCAACTTAGGGACCGAACAAGCCTGCAATAAAGATAGGATAAATTATATGATCTCATCCACTTGATTGAATCGTTCTTGATATCTATATCGGATTCGAATTAATTTCTTGACTTGCATCCTGCCTTGATTCCTCTATGTGCCTCTTATAGTTTATTTTTGATGCAGAGTAATAGAT
This sequence comes from Iris macrosiphon, assembly GCA_036927795.1. Lineage (NCBI taxonomy): Eukaryota > Viridiplantae > Streptophyta > Magnoliopsida > Asparagales > Iridaceae > Iris > Iris macrosiphon. Next base: position 20,563,095 of record JAYESA010000005.1, on the reverse strand, counting down.
CCACCAGCAAGCGATGAGACTCCTGCAGGAACACCATAAGGTGTTATGGTTACCCACGAAGATGAAGTGACACCAGTTGGTAGAGGTCAATCAGCACAACAGAGCAGTCAAGATACCTCAAGGTTCTGGCGTGATGACATTCCACCTCCGCCATAGTTTATTCTACCAATGCCTGTATTCCCACAAGGGCAAGCTGTGGACGGGCAACAGATATTGCAAATATTCTACGAGATGATGCAAGCCCACCAGAAGGTTCATCAAAAAGTCCAGCAAAGCCAAGCGGAGAAGTTCATTGACAGACTTAGCTCGGAGCTACAGAAGTTAATCAGATCTGTTGTAACTACTTTAAACACGGACGTTCTTGCTGCAGCACGACCCATGGAGTGCATCATAAGGATAGAGTCCAGCCAGAAGCGTTCGTATGCATTAGCACCAGACCAAGCACAATAGAAAAGAGTTGCAAAGCGACCATAGATGAATCCACCACTGAGAGTGTTTTTCCTTCCTACTTGTCACTACTGTGGCAAGGTAGGCCCTCTCGCTAAAGAATGCCGACTCAAATTGGGACTATGTTTAGCTTGCATATCCAAAAAGTATTCGGTAAGGGATTGCCCTGAACATCGAGAGAAAGCATTGATGATTCATCAACCAGCCACATCAGCACCAGCCAGAGCACTACAGGAAGAAGCTGCAAAGAGAATTCATATGCACCAGCCACCCAGAGCATCTCTGCAAATACTGCCTATCTGTCAATATTGTGGCAAGCGAGGCCATATTAAGAACGAGTGCAGATACAAAATGGGATTATGTTTAGCTTGCGGATCCAGTCAGCATTTGGTGAAGGAATGCCTTGAGCGTCGAGAAGGAGCACCAATGGTAAACCAACAAGCTCTACCAGTACCAGAAGGATATCATCCGAGGCCACCCTTGGCACCCCAGGCAGTACTCTTCCAACAGGCCCAGCAGCAGCAGAGGAATCCACCACAAGGATACGAACAAGCTTTTGCGATGACCTTGGAGGACGCACAGACTCGTGGAGTAGCAAATGCGTGTAAGATTTAAGTTATTCTTAGCTATCTATTCATAGTACTGCTTTAGCACGTGCCTGTTAGTTCATGACCTTAGCCTTAACCCAAGTATTTTGAACTGGTTAATAATTGATAATCTAGTTTTTCTAAGTTGTAGTTTTCTTTGCTCTAACGAGATTTTTGTTCTCTTGAATTACTTAATTTTTATTGTTTAGGAAAATATTTTATTCATTCCCTATGTGTTTTTCTTAACTCTCGTCCTTCGATTTATCTTTGTCATGATTCTTTGATTGTGTCATACTTTGAACAATTCTTGCAACCGTGTCATCTCTTCTGACCGGTTATTTCTTTGATTGCAAGGACATAATCCTCTTAAAGGGGGATAGATTGTAAACCCCCAGATTTTTCAGAAATTTAAAAAAAATAAATTTTTGAAATTTTTTCTGGAATTTTCTGTGATTTTTCAGGAATTAAAATAAATGTTCTTCTAAATTAAATATTTTTTAAGTATAAAAATAAATATTAAAATATTATGAAAATAATATTTTTTGGTGTAAAATAAAATATTAGACATAGGATAATTTTCTTGGAATTTATTGGACCCCAGAACTAGTTTTAAAGACCTAAAAACTTATTTTTTAATTAACCCAAAATAAATCAACCAGTTTATTGAACCAACCCACCCTGAACCGAATCCTAAACCAACCCAAACCGGACCCAATCCTTATTGGGTCAGATCCGGACCCGTTAGTCGATCTGACCCAAGACCCGAAATCCGACCCGAAACCTATCTACAGTAAATTCCTAAATTTCCCGACCCCGCAGCTCCCCTCTTCGACCGTTTCCGCCGCCGTGGCCCTCCGGCTCCCCCGTGACCGTTTCTCCCGCAGCCGCCCTCCTTCTTCCCCAACGCCTCCACGATGCCTCGCCTCCCCGTGCCGGTACCCCTCCCTACAAACTGCCGTCGGCTCCCCTATATAAACCAACCCCGGCCGCTCCCATCCACCACAGCCACTGCCACCTACATCCACCACTGCCACCACCCTCCGTCTTCCACCGATAATCGCCTGACACCAGCTTCCTCACCACCATGACATTGACACCCCAGCACCACCATTCTCCGGCAACGTCACCGTCTCTCCGGCCCTGACCCAGCCAACCCCGACAAGCACTCCAGCGACGACCCCGGCCGTACCTCGACGACAGCCTCGGCCACCCCGAGCTTTCCTCCGTCGTGCCCTCACCGACAGCAGCTGCACAGCGCCGCCACCGCCGGCCGAACGTCGCCGCGTCACCCCGCATTCGCGAAGAACAGTCGATTCTGGCGCCCTGTTCAGGTAGAAATTTCTCGCTCCTCTCTGCCTCATTTTTTGTTCTGTCGAATCATACGCGTACCCTGCATGACCCTCTTGAACCTCGTGCAACTCGTTCGGGGTATCGCGTCCTGTGGCGATAGCGAACTGCGACGCAAAATCAGGAAAATAAATTACCCTATTTCTGAAAATTCAAAAACTAGCCCAAGCTTCCTAGTTCACGACCGTTTTGCGACCAACCTGATAAATATTTATAAAATTGGCCTGAATAATTATTTAGACATTATGATCAAGTTTTAAAATCCTATTTTTGTGCAATTTATTGAGCTGTAGTTTGTAATATTTTTGAGGGTAAAAATGATCAAAATATTGGTTATTTAAATATCCTGATTTCCTTAGAACTGGGTGTGCCCCACTAAAGGAGGCAACTTGGTCATGTACGAACTTCACCAAAAGGTGCGTGCCATTAATACGGGCGTGTGGGATTTTGCGGCACCAGAATCAACGCGTATCCGTCGACAATACCCCGTATCGGTCCTGTTTTGAAACTCATTGTAACTTCATGTACGCTCATCGTTTTGAAATAAAACTTACGCCATCGGACTCGTAGCAATACACTGGTCTTGTGACCCAAGTTTGGTTCGATTTTGAGAACGTTGACAAAATCTCGTATCGTGGTCCCCACGGCTCCACTTGACGAACGATTTTGTGACCGGCTCATCGGAATCCAGTTCTGGACATTCCGTTAGATTCATATCATCGTTATGGACTTATGGACACTAAGTTTGACAAATTTAGAGAACTGTCTCTGACACTTTTTTCGGTGCGAAGGGGGCCACATGTGGACCCCGCTTTTATCAGAAACTGTCGCTTTTGCCTCTGTGTCCAAATTGGACTTATGGACAGGAAATTCTAGCTATTTGATATCTTCTAAACCTGATGGTAACATTTATTTTAGCAACCGGAGGAGTACCTGCAGATCCCATTGATACCAGAGCAGTAATTGGAGTCTGAACCCCAGGCAAGTATACCTTGCCATAATTGCAGTAAATTGATTATTATTATTCTCTTGATCTATTCCTATGATATATATGTTTAACCTAGGACCGTGTGACATTACTTAACGTCCGAATAATATTCGGGTGTAAATGCCATAAGCGAATTTGTGTAACGTCACCTAAACATGGATATCGAGACCCTATACATTTTGTGCTTGCATTATCAAGTACGTCATACCACAGGATACCTGACACTATTTATGAGAGAGAATCTTCCTGAGATATTTATGGTGATTCTGTATAGGTTACAGGTTTCATGACTTAGACTTATACCTATACTTGGCTATCATTATGACTCACTGCATCAGTTAGAGGTCATGATCTTGCGTGTCATAGACATGAGACGTGTGATTACATTGGGTGGGAAGAGACACACAGGCTATATGCTGATTATATATATAAAACCCTTATTAATGCGGTGCTCAAGACTCTAAACCCGAGCTTGACCCATTACATGATATTACCACTACCGGCTCCCAGACACAGAGCTTGTAGTGGTCTCAGCCTGAGTTCTAGTGATGCTCTCAACTTGCATATCACTTAGCTGGTTATATAATTTACCCTATTGATTTATTTATTACTACACTGTATTTATTTTGGCTTGAGTTATTCTTGTACCTTGCTATATCCCCTGAGGACCTGGAATTCAGATTATGTCCCCAGGTTTAGCAGCTGAGTTCTATTCTGAGGTAAATAGAGCAGGAGCAGGAGCAGGCACTGGAACTGAACCAGAACCCGAGTACGAGGTGATCGCTGAGGATTTCTCCTGAGTACCTGCTTATTCTACACTCAGTCTTTGCTGTTATTAGACTCTTTTATTTCTTGTTTAATGAACTATTATATCAGACTTATCATCGGGTTGTTCCCCGAGATATATTTTATTGAGACTTGATGTTGATTATTGATGTACTCATTTCTGTGGATGAGATTAGTATATTAGACCCTTACTGTTGTTTTACAGCTTAAGTACACCCCTATGGGTCCATTAAATTGGATTTGTCCATTGGTATGTGCTGCTGGCCATTGCCACGTGGCCAGTCCCTCAGTATTTATCTTAATATATTATGTTCAAAATCTCAAGACGTGGTCACATGAGAATTTATCTTAATATATCGTATAAAGTACGGGCACACTAGATATGAATCCATGGTAGTTCGGTCTGAATTCACCCAAGCATGTATTCAATATTTCGTCAATCAATAACCTAGCCAAGCTTTGGTAGTCGACTCACATATCTTGCCCATGCTGGAGAATAATATATATATATATATATATATATATATATATATATATATATATATATATATATATATAATTTTACGCATTTAGGAATTTGGAGGCATTCTCGATGCACAAGACAAATATAAATTACTTAATGCGTGACACTGTATGTGGCACCTCGGCATAATCCGATCATATACACTTTCATGCAATAATTTGTATAAGCACGGATACAGTATTCGAGTCCAATTACCAATTATATATTGGGTCACATGAATCAAGATTATATTGTAATACGAATATTTGTGTCGTGCACATAGCCGGTTAGTCACTATCCACTTAGTCTGGTTCATACTGAAATCTCAGTTCAACTCATGTCATATTCATAGCCAATCTTAGCTCATGGTCATGTCTGGCACGAGGTCTGGTTACTAAACCCATTCTTCCTTAGAATCATAACACAAGAATTAACCCAAATATAAATCATAAAAGAATAAGAAAAATATTCAATCAAAACAATCAAGGTCACATGGGTCTCTAGGCCACATATGAAGTCCAGGCCACATATTTCTCTATGTCGTATTGGAAGTCTTGGCCGCATATGTCTCTAGGCCGCATATGAAGTCCTGGCCGCATATGTCTCTAGGCCGTATGGGAAGTCTTGGACGCATATGTCTCTAGGCCGCATACTCAGGTTAAATTCTACTCCTTGGGACAAGTATTGAAATGACGGAAAATAAATAAAGTGTCAATGAAGTGACATAAAGTGATTGATGTAACTGATATGACATACAATAAAATATGTCAGAGAGAAATAACAAAATCATAGAATTATGTGACAACGGTTCAGAGTTATGCGTCCAAGGAAGGTGGCTGCATGCCCTACTTGCTGCATAAGTCACTTGGCTGCATATTTCTCTTTGGACTTAGCGAATTTCTTATTCGTCCAGAGAACAAAACACAAGGAGTTCTGTCACTTAGCTCATAAACACTTTGTGTAATGGTCAGTTTTCCATGGCGGAAAAGCTTCAAAAACTCAAAAATTATTTTCTTCATAAAAATTTATTTTAACTCCGAATTAAGTGAACCAAAAGCAAAAATGCTCGAAATAAAGTGCTCTATCAACTCCAAAAAATAATTTTCTTAAATATCATGTTTTACTAGATCAAAATCACAAAAAATATATAGCACCTATGAAAATCCTAAACTTCAAATGTATATCTACTCAAATTCACCCATCAAAATCGAAAACTCCAAGTATTAAAAGTGCTTAAAAATACATAGCAAATATAATGAACCAATAATATGGAGGATTTTTCCATTTATCATGCAAGGTGTACTTGCCTAAGACTTGGTGGGAGAAAACACAAGAGAGAGAAAGAAAATGAAGGAATGAAGAGAGAGAAATGAAGTGTTGGCTTATATACATGGAGGGTTGAGGTTTAGACCATGGGTTCAACTCATGATTAAATGAACCCAACAGTTAAACCATGAACAAAGATAAACCAAATAATGGGTCTAGTCTCATATAATCTACAATACATGCAAGCAAGAAAATAATACGCTCCAAATACGTATATTTGGGAACGAGGAGTGATAACATCGGTCATCTTTGCTCTAAAGCTGTAAAAATACTATCTGTAGGGAGAGCGTATGGAGATCTTCATATACCACAAGAGCTTGAAGTACGTGTTTACACAGAAAGAGCTGAACATGAGGTAGAGGCGATGGTTGGAGCTGATGAAAGAATTTAATATTTTATTGTAGTATCACCCAGGGAAGGCCAATGTAGTCACTAATGCCTTGAGCAGGTATCCGATGGCTATGTACTTGATGACGGGCAAGCAGTTGTTGGCCTATCTTGAGATCTTAGGAATTGAGATACTAGTTCCTGTTATTGAGATGTAGATATGGGGATTGCAGATACAGTCTGAGATGATGGACAGAATCAGGGCTACGCAGTATAATGAAGAGGGTCCGAGGAGTATCAGGGCACAAGTTCGGATGTGATTATTAGAGGACTTCACTATTGTTGATGATGGATCATTGCGACATGGTACTAGGTTATGTGTGCTGAGTGGAAAGTTGTGCGAGGAGGTTCTGCATTAGCCGTATCGCTCTTAGTACTCAATGTATCTGGGTGCCAATAAGATGTATCAAGACCCGAGGGAGCACGTATGATGGTATGGTATGAAGCGAGAGGTGGTACACTTCATATCCACGTGTTTAGTGTGCCAGCAGGTAAAGACGGATAGGCAGAGGCCAGGTGGATTGCTTCAACCTTTACCCATCCCAGAGTGAAAGTGAGATCATATGACCATAGTTTTTGTTTTGGGGCTCCTGTGTTCTCCGAAAAAATAAGACGTAATTTGGATCATCGTAGACAGGTGTACCAAATTGGCCCACTTCTTACCATTTAAAGTGGGTACATCTATGGAGAAACTAGCGAAGATGTATGTGCGATAGATTATTAGATTTTATGGAGTTCCTGTGAGCATCATCTCAGATCGGGATAGTCATTTCATTTTTTACTTCTGGAGGAGTTGACAGGCTAGCTTGGGCACTCAGCTCAAGTTTAGTACCGCATATCACCCCCAGACAGACGGACAGTTGGAGAGGACTATTCAAACTCTTGAGGATATGCTACGCTCTTGTGTTCTAGATTTCGAAGGTTATTGGGAGGATCACTTCTACCAGGTAGAGTTTTCTTACAACAATAATTACCAGACCAGCATTGAGATATCACCATTTGAGGCTTTATATGGACGAAGATGTCACACTCCTTTATCTTGGGATGATGTTGGTGAGAGAGCCTTGTTCGGGCCAGAGATGATTATGGATGCAGCTGGAAAGGTGAAGCTCATTAGAGATATACTTCGGGTGGTGCAGGACGGACAACGGCATTGGGCCGACAGCCATCGGAGATCTTTGGAGTTTGAGGTATAGGTTTTGTTTGTGATTGATTGTGATTGTTTTGTTTTAGATTGTGTTTTAAGGCTGTAATTTATTCTAGGTTGACGATCTGGTATTCTTACGAATTTCTTTGACACGGGGCATGTCATGACTCACACCCGATATAGGGACACGAGTACGTGGGTTCGTCCAGCCTAGCCGCAGCATCGGTGGTAGAACGCTATCTAGGTCAACTAACTATCAATCTGACACAATAATGTATAATCTGTCAATGATATCTCAACTCCAAAAGGATGACAATATGATAATAATGACAATGTTAAATACTCAATCATAATCTAAATCACGATAAGATATCAAAGAAGTCTAATCATAACTACAAAATCTAAACATCAATTATAACCAAATACAACAACAACTACAATAGAAATAATATCTAAGTCTCAAATATAAGCCAAAAACAAATCCGGTACCAATATGCTAATGAAACTAACTAGGCTAACTAGTGATTCCTGTAAGGCCTTCCGACAATCACTCCTGAGCTACTGGGTCCAAGTCTGCACCATCTATCTCATGTGATCCATAATATGTATGACATATCTCCTCTAAAAAATTGTCTGAAAAATATATCCAGTCAGGATTGGAGCAAAGTATAACCCAATAGCAGTTCTAATTAATTGACAAAGACTATAAAACAGTTATAGTAAGTAATACATGATGAGTAAGAAAAAGAAATGAATAAGAGAATAAAATACAGTCACAGTTAATTTAAGAAGCAAAAAAGATAAGCATGGTGAATCAAGAAAGTATGGTAAATAAAGACTGTAAATAAATAAGAACTAATCTGAGATAGATATGATGTGTGTTCAACAAGTATCATATGAAGCCAGCAAGAAAGCACTAGACTAGTGTGTTTTGAAATACCGCTTTCGACATGTAAACGGCTAGGGGATAATACGGCTCATCGCACACTTGGTGCGCGACTGCTATCATTCCTGATTAGACCAGAAGGGGTGGTTTCAGGTTTTGAGAATATTTACATGTCTATTTGAGTATTTTCTTATCCATAGTATAAATGAATCCAAGTTTCGACATACAAATCAAGTATGAGGCCAGCCAGATAAAAGTAAGTGATGCCAGTAAGTGAGTCTTGATGCGATGCAAGTAAAATAGTCCTGAAGTAGAGGACAAGAAAGTATGATGCACATGTTGAAAGAGAGTAAATCCATATAATACTAATCCGTGTATCTATAGTATCGAGGAATCTGGTAAAATAATACTATAGACCATAATCATAGTAGATATCAATAATAAAAACTATCAGAGAAGGTACTCGCCTGTGGTCCAGAGAAATAAATATCAACAATATCTGTACCGGAGTCCAAGTGACCTATATATGAATTATCAATGTCAAAGAGTGTAAAAGAGTCAAATACAGGCTTAACAAATATAATTCTAGGGTTCTAGGTTACTACGGTCAAACTAGATCATTACCTCCATTCGGGCTCTAAAATACCTATTTAATTATTTTATGAAGTTATTCTAGTTAATACTAGCTAATGCTAGTTATACCAAGCTATCTCTAGGTATTCAAGGTCATACCTCATATGTATATATATATATATATATATATATATATATATATATATATATATATATATACTAGTTATACCAAGCTATCTCTAGGTATTCAAGGTCATACCTCATATATATATATATATATATATATATATATATATATATATATATATATATATATATATATATATATATATATATATATATACACCCTATGTAATAAGATATCAATACCTTAGCTATATTTCTCAACCTTAACAATACCTAGCCTAATACCCATAACTTAGTGTATCTTAATATATATATATATATATATATATATATATATATATATATATATATATATATATATATATATATACACACACTCTATGTAATAAGATATCAATACCTTAGCTATATTTCTCAACCTTAACAATACCTAGCCTAATACCCATAACTTAATGTATCTTAATATCGTATATCTACTACCTAATTGATATAACACCCAATACCTTAGAGTATCAACATCTAAATTACTATCCTAATACCTCAACTAACGATCTAGTATCTAGGCTAATGCCTAACACTCAATACTAAAATCTACTACCTAAATACTGCATCCCAAACCTGGACTAATCCAATATATATATATATATATATATATATATATATATATATATATATATATATATATATATATATATATATATATATATAACACTTCTATAGTTATACCATACTATATATCTCTATAGAATTTACACTATACATACACTCATCTGTATCACTGATACCATGCTACCTACCCTTGTACAAAAGTGCAAACTCCCTCTAATCTTATAAGCAACCCTAGTGTACTGTCCCAATCTGACTTTGCATCCTGCAACATAGTTCCTTTAGTTCTCCTCAATGCTATATTGCAGTCTCCCCCTTACAGGTGTAAATACCCATTGATACCTATCTTGCTACATAACAAATCCAAGTGATACCCGAACCAATTTGGTATTCCACATGACTCTCACACATGCCACAAGCATCCATAACACACACTAACCATTCCTCCCCTCACATCCAGGTGCACTCCTAATCTGATACCACACTCAAGGCTGCACCTGCACATCATTGACACAACACTGTGCATATACACTCACTATCAAGTTTCTCTCAAACTCACTCATAATCAATACCGCTATGAGCACAAGAATCCTCACACTCTGCTCAGACACGTAAACATATGTCCACAGCTGTTAATACATACAAGGAGTATCCATTCCATACCCTATTATCTACTCTACATCAACACTTACACCAATTGAACTGTACATGGGAACCTTTGATACTTCAAAATCTGATACACTTATCTCCTTAGAATACCTTACTGCCTATATAATACACTCAGGAACTTCCTCCTTACCCAATTGCACCGTTTCTATCTAACTTCAAATATACTTCAGGTTTTTAATACCCCTATTGTGCATTGTTGCAATGTGCACCTACAAACTCAATCCCAATCACCCTATGAAATTCCTGAACCCTGCAGCACTCAAAGACTCCCACACACTTGCATACCCGAGCCTTGTCGCTCACCTCTTGCCCACCTGCATGCTGCTGCAGGCATTGCTTCACTTCCCAGTCCACATCAGTCCACTCTATTATCACCTACTGCACAACAGGTTGCCCCCCCCTTTGTCTCCATATTATAGTGCATATCTTGCATTCCCTCGAATAATCCTTACACTCATAGGTACACTATACAGGCACACATTCACTGACACACTACAACACTCTCTCAAATCAACATCAATGCACACTTGTATACCCCCTCTTCATTACCCGATGCATCCCATATCCATATTCACTTTACTATCCATAACAACCTATATCCACACTCTTACCTAGGTAATACTCTTACCCCATACTCGAGTTTCCCACAACTATGTCTGTGTTTCCTCCTATTGCACAGGAAACAATAAATTCCTTTTGCACTGTGAACACGATGTACACACCCTACTGCAAGGACGAGCTCCTTGTTGCCTACTTTAAATGACAGTTCCTTCCTTGGTCTCCCCCCAACCCACACACCAACAACACAAGGACATACTCTAATCTCTTTCACACATATAATAATTTATACACTAACACACACAATACTAGTGTGGCAATAATTCAAACACCTAGTGTTCACACATCAAGATACCCATGATACACCCACAATCATGGTACCAAAACTGCTATATCTATCAAACACCATATATAAATATCAAATACATCATTATGTCACTAAAGTGATTAGTTAAAAATATAAATTAAGGAGAATTACATTAATAGACCCAAAATCTCCAAATTTGAGGCACAAAATAACATTCTACAAGAAAAAAATCATAGATCTAGATAAATGAGGGCTTCTAACACCTTGATCTAGCCATAGAAAGAAAATTCCACCTATGGGAGGGTTCTTATAGGTCCAATGGGTGTTCTTAACCATAAATAGAGTGGAAAATAGAGAATTACCTAGGTTTTGAGTGACCTCCTTGAAGAACTCCGAATTTGGACACAAGGAAGATAAAGCGGACACGATCCTCAACACTTGGACTCCTCTTCAAGCTTTGTCATGCCCCAGTCCCAAAATACCGAGGGACCGGACGCGTGATAATGGCCAGCAGCACACACCGATGGACAAACCCAATTTAATGGAACCATCAGGGCATGCTTAAGCTGTAATATAACAATAAGTAGGTCCAATGATACAAGTCACAGTCTATACTAATCTCATCCACAACATATAATCACAGATCAAATGCCAGAGTACGCAAATAAAATAAACTGACAAATCTCAATAAAAAGTGTCTCGGAGAACAATCCAAGAACAAGTCTGATACCGCAATGCAATAGACTGGAAATAAAATAACTAGAAACAGAAATAAATGACTATCTCAAGACAATACTCAGGAGAAGTCCTCTGGTACGATCTCATCCTCGGATCCTGGTTCTGCTCCAATGTAGGCACCTGCTTCTGCTTCTGCTCCTACTAATGCTCCTGTACTGTATAACTCTGGGTGGATCTCCTCTACTAATCCTGGGGACATAATCCGGATCCAGGTCCTCAGGGGACATAGCAAGGTACAAAATAACTCAAGCCAAATAATGCAGTGCAGCAAATAATAAAATAAATATGGTAAGTATGTAACCATCTATGTGAAATGCAAGTGAGAGCATCACTAGTACTCAGGCTGAGCCACTACAAGCTCTGTGTCGGGGAGCCGGGTAGCAGTAATAACGAGTAATGGGCCAAGCTCGGGCTTCAGAGTCTTGTTCCTCACAATAATAGGGGTTATATATATATGATCAGCCTGTAGCCTGTGTGTCTCTCCCCACCCAATGTAATCATACATCTCATGTCTATGATGCATCATGTCCATGTCACGCACAATCATCTCTAATGCAATAAGTCATCTAATGTCTATGTATATAATGTCTATGCCATAAAGTCTGTATCCTATACAGAATCACCATGAATATCTCAAGAAGATTCTGTCTCATGAATAGTGTCAAGTGTCCTGGGTTATGATTTACTTGATAAGACAAGTACGAGAATGTAAAATGGTCACGAATGTCCATCTCTAGATGACAATACACAACACTGCGTATAGTGTTGGCACCCGACTATTAATCGGACGCTAAGTAAGTCACACGGTCCTAGGTCAAGCATGCACAGCAATATAATGAATCAAGGAAAATATGTAACAAGACTGCAATGTTGGCAAGGTACACTTGCCTGGGGTTCTGGCTCCAACTGTAGCTCTGGTCTCAGTGTGATCTGCAGGTACTACTCCGGTTGCTGAAATAAACATTACCATTAGATTCAAAAAATATCAAATAGCTAAAAATGCCTGTCCTTGAGTCCAATTTGGACACAGGAGCAAAAATGAAAGTTTCTGGTCAAAGCGGGGTCCACATGTGGGCCGCTTTGCACCGAAAAGCGTGTCAGGGTCAAAGGTCTTCAATTTTGCCAAACTTAGTATCAACAAGTCAGAAACGATGATACGAACCCAACGGAACTTTCAGAATTGGATTCCGATGAGCCGATCACAAAATCGCCCATCAAGTGGAGCATGTGGGGCCCACGATACGCGAATCTGTCAATGTTCTCAGAATCGAACCAAACTTGGGTCACAGGACCAGCGTATTGCTACGAGTCTGATGGCACAAGTTTTATCTCGATTTGACGTATGTAGACAAAGTTACAGCGTGTTCCAGAACGGACGGATACGGGGCATTGTCGGCGGATATACGTTGATTCCGGTGTGCACGCACATCCAAATCAACTTCTGCGAAATTCCACACGTCCGTATCAACGGCGCGCATGTTTCGGTGAAGATCGCGCGCGACCAAGTCGTCCCGTTTGGCGGGGCGTACTCAGTTCCGGGGTTAAACAGGGCTTTGGTTTTCCTATTTTTGGATCGCGGTTTACGATCGCCACAGGACGCGACGCACCGAGCGAGTTGCACGGGCATCGAGGGGGTCACACGGTCTATGCGTCACAACTGACGAAACAGAAATCGGATCAGCGAGGAGAGAGAAAATGCTACATGAACAGGGCTCCGTGAAGACTGATTCTTCGTGTCCAAGTGTCTGCTTCGTATCCTGCGTCAACCGTGTCCGGGATGCTGCTGTGTCCGTGTACACTACTGTGTCCTGGCTAGGGTTAGGGTTTCTGCTCGATGTCGGGGTCGTCGGTCAGCGGGACGGCCGGAGACGTGTGGTGGTGACTGGCCGAGGGAGATGGAGGCGGTGGCTCGAGGGGAGGAGAGGAACGTGGTGGAGATACGTTGGTTGCTGCCCGTCGTCCGGTGGATTCTCGTGGAGAGGGAGATGGCAGCAGGGTGGCTGTGTTATTGCAGAGGGAGGTACGGTGGAGGGGAGATCACCGGAGGCTTGTCGAGGAGGCAGAGCGGGGCGAGCTAGGGTTCCGGCGGGGGTTAAATAGGCCGGAACAGTAATTTGGGAAAGGGATTAGGGTTCCGGTTAGGATTAGGTAACGGGTCCGGGTTCGGGTCCGCGGGTCAGCGGGTTAGCGGGGATCCGACCCGTTAGGGTCTAGGGGCGGTCCGGTTCGGCTGGACCGGGTTCAGCCAGGTTCAAACCGGTTTGAGCCCGGTTCAACCCGGTTCGTTTGGGTTTAATTAAAACTAGGGTTTTTAGGGTTTTTAAAATATTTTTGGAGTCCAATAAATTCTCGGAAAATTATCCTAGGTCCAGTTTTCTATCTTATACCATAAAATATTATTTTCATAATATTTTAATATTAAATAATAGCAATTAAAAATCATTTAATTATCTAATGCCTAGGTTTTAATTACAGAAAAAATCCCAGAAAATTGTAAAAAATCCAAATTAAAAATTCTTGAAAAATCAGGGGGCTTACAATCTACCCAACTTATAAAAATTTTGTCCTCAAAATTAAACTAGGGTAGGGTCTCCTCTATTAAATCTCACTTGGTTACAGGCTAATGAATTCCTCTCAAGTGAGCATTGCGGTCTCTACCCAACTTAGAATTTACCCATCAATCATCTAAGGCTATACCTCTAAGGAAGCTATGCCCCAAATTATGTAATCATGCTATTGAATCCTCAAAGTTTTTAACACCAAACATATCATCTATGGTATTCCCTTGATCATTTATAAAAAGGGTCATCAAGCAATACGACCGGCCTGTGGGGTATATCTAGTACCGTCTATATATCAAACTTATACCAAGCACGATGTTTCATCTTTCCGAAAGAGGGGAAGACGGAGATCAATAATAAAGAGTTCAAGGGTGAGATAATATAATAGAAGTATCGGGATCAAGGCGTTTAAAAATTCAAATGGGAATGGTCAAGCAGTTGTGGATTGAAATTCTATTCTGGTAATTCCTATTCACCTGCTCGCATTGGTACAGTTATGTAGCAGATACGATATACTCAGACATATCTAGAGGGCAAGTATACTAGTCAACTATATATCTCAATCCACGTAAAGTAGTCGTGCGAAGAGCGAACCAAAATGCACTAAGGTTGATTAGACCGTAATGCACTGATTCTGAATAGATAATTGTATTAGTGTATCGACCCAATAATACATATGTCATGAACAAGCTCGATAAAAGGATAAGCTTACAAAACTAGGCTATATTAGCAGCATAAGTCAAGGTAGTACAACAAATATAAGTACGCTAGATGATGATGAAAGGAGGTACAACTTAATTCAAGTTCACAAAACAAAACAACCAAGCAACCATAATAATAACAGACTCTACAATCTCTACAGTTATCAATTATAAACAAGTACAAAATTTACTAGGTTAAGGCTAAGGTCACGAACCTTTAGGCACGAGATAAAACAAATCTATAACAGATAACTATGAAAAATTATGCGCATTAGCTACTCCATGAGTCTGCACGTCTTCCAAAGTCATCGCTGGAGCTTGTTCACGTCCTTGCAGTTGATTCCTTTGTTGCTGCTGAGCCTGCTGGAAGAGTGCTGCTTGCGGTGCCAAGGGTGGCCTCGGCTGATTCCCTCCTGGGGCTGGTGGTCTGACCCCTTGATCTTCCGTATGTAGTGCTTCCAATGCTGGATAAGCTGACCTCGGTGTCACTACCACGTTCCGAAAATAGGGGTATTTTTGATATTTTACAATATTTAATATTATGGTAGTTATAATTAATTATTTGCCTGATAGTATATTTGATTTAAATAATTATGTGTGATGTGTAATTAAATATATTATTATATTTACAGTGTTCAATTGTTTTGAGCTAGCAGACTTGACCTAGAAGCCCAATAGAGGAACACCTGTCCAAATTATAGAATTCTGTAATTAATTGTTTTATTTATAATTTATTTATTGGAGATTGTAATTAGTTACCGTATTTATTTAATTATTGCGCATTGCCTTTGCTTCGATAGTTGGAGCGCTACCCTAGCTTTTGACTTCCAATAAATTTCACAATCTTGCCCTAGACATGCCCGCCTTCCATTCTGCTATTTTTGTAACTCATAATTATGCTATCTGTGTATTATTTTTGGCCGCACAAAAAAATTATCGCGGACGTTTATTTAATTTTTGAATAAATTCCTATTTTGTATCGTTGTGCGTTCCAATCGAAATTGGAGGCAATCTTGACCTATTTTTCGTCCGACCCAAATTGGGGTAATATTCTGTTATGAGTCTTCTTCATTATTGGTATTGATGACCTGACCTAATTTTGGCCCCATGTACTCCTAATTAATTTTTAGAACACAACTTGCATTTTATTTCTAATTAAATTGAGGATAACATTTTGACTGATTTCATAAATCCTAATTTAATTCTAGTACCCGATTAATTAAACCCGTGTCTAACGCACAACACCCTCTCACCATAAAAATTACTAAACATATTTTTCTCCATAAATTTTGTGTCATTTTATGTGTTTGTGCAATTTCCCGAATTTAAGGGGGCCAAGTTGAAATTATTCAATTGTAGGTGTTCACCCCATTGGCCAAGACCAAATGGAAAGATTTTTATTTGTGGACCAAATTGCATTTTCCCCACTCTACTTTACATGAAAACAATTTCCTTCATGAACAATCCTGGCCACTCAATTAAAGTGGGTACATCACCACCCTTCATGCTCATCTCACCCCTTCCTATTTAATGTCCTATACAAAACCCTAATCCCCAAAATTTCCTAGGGAAACACACCTCCCCAAGCCCTACCCGCAGCTCTCCTTCTTCCCTTCATTTTTTCATTTTTCTTCCTCTCTTCTTCTTCTTCTTCTTCTTCTTCCTTCTTCTTCCTCTTTTCTTTCATTTTTGAATTTAAATTAGTAGGGGGGAACACTGTACATCAACCCCCCACATACTGTACACATCCGGCGGCCCTCTTCTAAGCCCGACCCCGGCCAAGACTGGCTCCACCGTCAGCTGACCCCGCCCGGCGGCGCTGCCAACTCCGGCCCCCTCTGAACCCAGCGGCCAACCACCCAGGAGACCCCGCTCTCCCTCGGGCACTCGACATCCGGCGGTCCAGCGACCATCCCGAGCCCCCAACCGGCCAAGCTCTTCCAGCCCAACTCCTTCTCTCCATTTTTCCGGCTGCAACTTCTCCATTCTCCCCGCACCACCACACCTCAGCCTGCACGAGCCAACTCCGGTCAGACTGTACAGTCGAGACCCCGCCCTGCATCTCCAGCAATCCGGCCAGGTTAAGCCCGACATCCCGCTGTACAGCTCCCCCGATTTCCCTCCTCCGGCAACTGCGAGCTCTTCCCGACTGCTCCCCCATTGTTCCAGCCACCCTCCGGGACAGCCCAAGCTTCTAATTCCATACTCCTTCCCGACCCAGTCCAACATCATCTCAGAGCTCGGCCTATCCCTCTCCGAGTTCTCAATTTTCGGTTCCCTCTCCAACGTCGGAGCAATATTCAGGGCCATCGCCAGCGGCCAGATCGTCGAGTACAGGGGAAGGAAAGGGTCGTTGACGATCGCTTCGATTCCAAATATTTTGGGTTGGCTCGCCATCCCCTTTGCTAAGGACACTTCGTTCTTGTACTTGGGACGGTTGTTGGAAGGATTTGGAGTCGGGGTGACCTCCTATACGGTTCCTATATATATAGCGGAGATTTCTCCCCAGAACATGAGAGAAAGCCTCGGCTCGGTCAACCAACTCTCTGTAACCATTGGCATACTGCTGGTCTGTCTCTTGGGCATGGTTCTTCCTTGGAGGTTGCTTGCAGTGGTGGGAGTATTACCTTGTACAGTCTTGATACCCGGTCTATTTGTCATCCCAGAATCTCCAAGGTGGCTGGCAAAGATGGGCATAATGGAAGATGTTATTTTGGGTATAGATTCATCTCTCTATTTCCTTTCTCTCGTTCCTTTTATGTGAATTGGTTGTTATTCTGGTTTATTCACTGTGTGCATAGTGTAGTTAATTAGTTTTGGTTTAGGGAAGTAATTGAGGTTAGATTTAATTAGGCTTTAAGCTTAGTATAGGTATTTCCTAGTAAATAATTATTTTTAAAAGAAGGCTTGACTTATTAAATATACTTCTAAGTGAGTTCTAAATAATGTTTTAACTGCTAACAACATTTAAATTAATGAGAAGTTAAATTAGTATTGGGTTTCAACTGCTAATAGATTTTTATATAAGTCCTTTAAAATATGTTTATAAATATATCTATAAGTACTTTTCTAATATTGTTTTTGATTAAAAGGACTTTCGAAAATATAACTATAAGAGTTTTGAGTAGCTAAACCAAACCCTCTCATAGTCAAACTTGGTTATTACTTTAATCTAGCTGAATCCTAATTCCGGACTTTTTATAGTTCTAGCTATTTGGATTGCTCCGGACTCATTGGAGCTAACTGCTACTTCATTGGGATAACCTTGAGAAGTGTGGCATTATGTACATTCCCTGATTAGTTAATTTATATATAAAAATAATTGATTGATATATATATACAAATATGTATTTTGGTATATAAGTATATATTTATATACATCTATTTAGTGCATATACACATATACGTATTTTGTACTATTACTAAGAGACACTTATATATATTATATACGTTTTATTGGTATATACTCTGAGTGTAAATGTGTATTATATACGTATCCCTACTAGATGACCCTAGTTGACTAGTGCCATACCTGGCAGAGCCCCTGAGTTCATGTATTTGTGATGTGTTAGTGTAGCACCTGATGCAAATATTGTATTTGATATATTTTTAGGACTGTTGGTTCCTCCAGACGATCCTCTGGGACAGGACATTGGTAATACCAGCTAAGGACCCAAGGCGAGTACATTCTCTGATTAGTTTCTAATTTATGATATCTCCTATGTTCACTGTATCTAGTGTAGATATCCATGCTCTTGACACGTTGGTTACACGGATTGGTATACACGGATCTCGTCATGAGATATTATTCCTTATTCATGGTGTAGCTTGTACAAGACTTGTTTCTTTGCTATCTTGTGCATGTACAGACACTGATTTCCGGGGAGACTTGCTACCTCCCTAGGGAATCCCGTGCCATAGCGTACCATGATTGGATCCACTATACCAGTCGGGGGTGGGGAGTATTTTAGTGTAGATATGTGATCATACCCAACTTTACATGCATCATAGCTCACCCCGCATCTCACGTCGGGTGCGGCCTGACCATTTATATGCTTCATAGCTGTTACGTGTGATTAGCCTGACCTCTACATGCATCATAGCTAACCAACGGTTAGCCTGACCTTACAAGAATCATAGCTAATCACATGTAACCAGCCTGATCAAGTTTCCAAGCCGATCACATGTTAAAGCTAGTACTCATACACTTAGTCATAGGTTCTTGCTCATGGACATATTGTTTCTTCTCCTGCATTTACTTACAGTATTTCCAGTATTTCTTTTATTTCTCGTACCTATACATGCTTCTGGTATATTTCCATCTAGAACTGCTACATAGTTTATATCATTAATATAGAACTGCTATTTAGAGATGTACTTTGCTCCTTCCTGACTGGAAAATATTTTTCCAGACTGTGACCTTAGTAGACTGGTTTCTGGCACACTTGAGGATTGGAAGTTAAGGATTGCAGGTATGATTATTTTGTTGTTAGATTTGTCTTGTATTTCTTGCTTGCCTTGATATCTCATCGTGCTTTAGTTTATGTGATTGAGTATTTCTAGCATTACTTTATGATATCCACGTCTCCTTATGGAGTTGGGTATTCACGTGAGTTTGATTAGATAGTTACATGACCTAAACAGCGTTCTACCGCCGATGCTGCGGCGTAGGCTGGACGTACCCACGCACTCGTGCCCCTAAACCGGGTGCGGGTCGTGACACATTTTTAGTGGTGGCCCATGCAGGTCAGACTTCGCAAGTTGTGCGATATCGTGGTAGTGTGACGTCTTCGTTGTAGTACTGCGTGCCTGCTATAGGACATAGGACATAGGATACTAGGATGAGAGAGGATACTCAATCACAATTTATTTGAAAGATTTCCTGGGATGACCCCATGAGAATCTTATTATAATTTCCAATTTAATTCCTTCGCCCTTGTTTTCGTCCGTCCTCACTCGTTGATATTGAGTTTGATTCTTGTTGACCAGTTGTTAATTTTAATTCCTGGTATCGTTGTTGAATTGATTTCATATCGAGATGAATTTTACGGGCTAAAATTTATGGTATCATCTGATGACATATATTGATGAGGACAGTGAGAAAGGTAAAACGTCTACTTTGGTTATGGAACCTAGAGTTTATTGCAGCCATATTAGCTGTCGTGACGAGAACGTAGGAACCTGACTTGGATGTACATACTGTAGTTATAAAACTTAGGGTCTCTCGCAGCCATATCGGTTGGCGTGGCGAAGATTCTAGATGACATGATTATAGAGTTGCATACCTTCGTTACGGAACCTATCGTTTATCGCATCTATGCTTACTGGCGTGGCGAGGATTCTGAGTGTCATGATTTCTGACAGACGTGTATGATTATCATATTGTATCTTAAATTGGTTCTTAAAGTCTCATCTCAAGACTTATCTATTTCTGTTGTTCCAGGACTTTGTTCCATCGCTTCTTTTCTTTACTAGCAGTAAAGATACCTTCCGTCCTTGATCCAGTTCCTTTTGAGCTTATTTTCTTTAAGGATTCCTTGTTAGTATGATAATTAGTGACTTACAATTTTGGTTGTGTCTTGTATTAGTTTGACTGAGTGTGACTTGTGAGTTTGTAAGCGTTTCTTATGTTGGACATGGGAGCATTAGGCATTAATCTAGGGATACCCATAGTATAGTACCTTGTAGCAATAGTTCTATGATAGGTGTTATTATAATTAGTACTGGTATTATAGAAGGAGAGTATCGAGTATCAGTGATAGTTCTCAGAGTTAGTATCAGAGCCAATTACCCGTCCTGGAAAATCATGGTTATGTAATTAAGTGATCTATGTAAACAATTAGGTATCAAGGAATTGTGTTAAGGATTAATGGAGCATAACGTTCAATCTGATGATTGATATCGGGCGTATTAAAGGTAAAGAAATTTATATGCATGAGGAGTTATAATGAGGTGTCATGAGTAGAGAAATATCAGAATTGGTAATGAAGATGGTGAAGCGTATCACAGATCAGTTTAACAGGCTGTAAAAGGTTAAAGAGAAATACCTATACATCAATCAAGATGAGGAACCATACACATACCCATGAGAGTAAAGAAACATGAGTGTTATAGTAGATACATGTAATCATGAGTTATAATGAGCTTGATGAGATGATCCATTAATGAAACTAGTGATATAATACCAAGAGTGCTAATGATTCTATATCGAGGAATAGTCGAGAATAACGTTAATAACAGTAAGCACTCTGTGTGATGATAATTAGATGATATACCAGCTGACATAATTGAAATCATGAAAGAAAATACAGGTGATGATAACTTTGATCAATGGAGATAATGGTACAAGTGATTCAGGCAGTACAATTTTAGTACAAAATTATAGACACTAGATGCATTGAGTGCACCTTGAGTATCAGAGACTGTGAGCACTGATATGTACATTTGTGGAGTTATAAATTAAAAGGTGGAAATAAAATTTTATTTTTAGAATAATTGAGGAGTTGAGATTTTGTCATTAAATTTTGAGGATTTCAAATATGAATTCAATAAACATGGTTAAGGCTACAAAGATTTTAGAAGTGATTAAATTTTGTGTCGATGTTGAGTATCTAATTTTGAGGAGGTATATACAATTCATTTTTAAGTTGATCGAGAAGTTAAACCTTGACGATTATTTTGAGGATTAATTTTATGGTAGATGAGAGATATGAATATTAATATATGAGTAGATGATATACATGTGTAAGGATCTGATAACTTGAGCAGGATTGAGATGGCACCGCAGACTGACTTGGGTGTCCATCTAGAGTTATATTAGAGAATCCGGTATCAGATTTAGGTATTAATAAACAGATGTATACAATGAGGATGTAATCATGGATGTTGTGGACTAATGATTAATTGATATGAGTACCGGTGTACAGGAATATGTATTAGTTAGTGAATTTGCTAGAGCTAAGTGTATGTTAGAGATAGGAAATACCGCAAGTAATATGTTAGCAGGTTCTTTCTTTCTCTCCTAATGATTCCTTCTTCCATCTTTCGATTGATTGATTTTCCTAATACTGTAGTTCGTATTCATGATTTTCTTGTTAGGATATAACTAGTAGTACACCTTAACAGAGACTGAAATACCATGACCAAAGATACATGACCTATATTTTTCTTAAATTGCATGACTGTAGGTAGAGTTTTCTTAAACCATGATCATTAGGATTTTGACCATAGCAAAGATCTATGACAAGGTTATGACCGACAAATGGGACAAGATGATTAGAAATTCAAGGATAAGTATTCATGAGTTGATATAACAGAATTGCTGGATCATTGGTTTTACAAGGATCGAGATATGATTAAAATTTGAGGATAAACACTAATTTAAATAAAGGATTAAAAATTTAACATGGCAGAATTGATGATTGTTAATTTCAGGAAGGTTGATTGTGATATAATTTATCATTACAAAATTGAGGAAAATTTGGAAAATTATCAGTATATATATTTGATTGCAATATGGTAATTTAAATTTTATTATTGCGGACGTTGCAATTGAAGGATCCATAGGTGTCGCATTGTTAAGTATTTTGAGGAAAGAGGAGATCGAGGAATAAAATTATTGATGGACTAATGTTTGAATTCAAAACTTGTGGGACGAGATTACAATTATATATGTGCATAGATTAAAATCAAATTTGAGGAGTGGATATTAAATTCCGATTATTGAATTATTAACTAAAACTTTCGGGAAATTTTGGAAAAAAAAAATAGACCTTGATTTTATTTCGAAGATTTTTTCGGAATGCAACAATTTCAGAATTTTTGAAAAGTCGTGAAAAGACATTGTGGATTATAACCTGATTTCATGGATGATGAATTTAAATTTTGAGAGAAATAATAATGTGTATAATAAACACTACTGTGAGGATTTTAAATTTCGAGGACGAAATTCTTTTAAGGTGGGTAGACTTGTCAGTACCATGTTCCGAAAACAGGAGTATTTTTGACATTTTACAATATTTAATATTATGGTAGTTATAATTAATTATTTGCCTGATAGTATATTTGATTTAAATAATTATGTGTGATGTGTAATTAAATATATTATTATATTTACAGTGTTCAATTGTTTTGAGCTAGCAGACTTGACCTAGAAGCCCAGTAGAGGAACACCTGTCCAAATTATGGAATTCTGTAATTAATTGTTTTATTTATAATTTATTTATTGGAGATTGTAATTAGTTACCGTATTTATTTAATTATTGCGTATTGCCTTTGCTTCGATAGTTGGAGCGCTACCCTAGCTTTTGACTTCCAACAAATTTCATAATCTTGCCCTAGACATGCCCGCCTTCCATTCTGCTATTTTTATAACTCATAATTATGCTATCTGTGCATTATTTTTGGCCGCACAAAAAATTTATCGCGGACGTTTATTTAATTTCTGAATAAATTTCTATTTTGTATCGTTGTGCGTTCCAATCGAAATTGGAGGCAATCTTGACCTATTTTTCGTCCGACCCAAATTGGGGTAATATTCTGTTATGAGTCTTCTTCATTATTGGTATTGATGACCTGACCTGATTTTGGCCCCATGTACTCCTAATTAATTTTTAGAACACAAGTTGCATTTTATTTCTAATTAAATTGAGGATAATATTTTGACTGATTTCATAAATCCTAATTTAATTCTAGTACCCGATTAATTAAACCCGTGTCTAACGCACAACACCCTCTCACCATGAAAATTACTAAACACATTTTTCTCCACAAATTTTGTGTCATTTTATGTGTTTGTGCAATTTCCCGAATTTAAGGGGGCCAAGTTGAAATTATTCAATTGTAGGTGTTCACCCCATTGGCCAAGACCAAATGGAAAGATTTTTATTTGTGGACCAAATTGCATTTTCCCCACTCTACTTTACATGAAAACAATTTCCTTCATGAACAATCCTGGCCACTCAATTAAAGTGGGTACATCACCACCCTTCATGCTCATCTCACCCCTCCCTGTTTAATGTCCTATACAAAACCCTAATCCCCAAAATTTCCTAGGGAAACACACCTCCCCTGTAGCTAAACCAAACCCTCTCATAGTCAAACTTGGTTATTACTTTAATCTAGCTGAATCCTAATTCCGGACTTTTTATAGTTCTAGCTATTTGGACTGCTCCGGACTCATTAGAGCTAACTGCTACTTCATTGGGATCACCTTGAGAAGTGTGGCATTATGTACATTCCCTGATTAGTTAATTTATATATAAAAATAATTGATTGATATATATATATACAAATATGTATTTTGGTATATAAGTATATATTTATATACATCTATTTAGTGCATATACACATATACGTATTTTGTACTATTACTAAGAGACACTTATATATATTATATACGTTTTATTGGTATATACTCTGAGTGTAAATGTGTATTATATACGTATCCCTACTAGATGACCCTAGTTGACTAGTGCCATACCTGGCAGAGCCCCTGAGTTCATGTATTTGTGATGTGTTAGTGTAGCACCTGATGCAAATATTGTATTTGATATATTTTTAGGACTGTTGGTTCCTCCAGACGATCCTCTGGGACAGGACATTGGTAATACCAGCTAAGGACCCAAGGCGAGTACATTCTCTGATTAGTTTCTAATTTATGATATCTTCTATGTTCACTGTATCTAGTGTAGATATCCATGCTCTTGACACGTTGGTTACACGTATTGGTATACACGGATCTCGTCATGAGATGTTATTCCTTATTCATGGTGTAGCTTGTACAAGACTTGTTTCCTTGCTATCTTGTGCATGTACAGACACTGATTTCCGGGGAGACTTGCTACCTCCCTAGGGAATCCCGTGCCATAGCGTACCATGATTGGATCTACTATACCAGTCGGGGGTGGGGAGTATTTTAGTGTAGATATGTGATCATACCCAACTTTACATGCATCATAGCTCATCCCGCATCTCACGTCGGGTGCGGCCTGACCATTTACATGCTTCATAGCTGTTACGTGTGATTAGCCTGACCTCTACATGCATCATAGCTAACCAACGGTTAGCCTGACCTTACAAGAATCATAGCTAATCACATGTAACCAGCCTGATCAAGTTCCCAAGCCGATCACATGTTAAAGCTAGTACTCATACACTTAGTCATAGGTTCTTGCTCTTGGACATATTGTTTCTTCTCCTGCATTTACTTACAGTATTTCCAGTATTTCTTTTATTTCTCGTACCTATACATGCTTCTGGTATATTTCCATCTAGAACTGCTACATAGTTTATATCATTAATATAGAACTGCTATTTAGAGATGTACTTTGCTCCTTCCTGACTGGAAAATATTTTTCCAGACTGTGACCTTAGTAGACTGGTTTCTGGCACACTTGAGGATTGGAAGTTAAGGATTGCAGGTATGATTATTTTGTCGTTAGATTTGTCTTGTATTTCTTGCTTGCCTTGATATCTCATCGTGCTTTAGTTTATGTGATTGAGTATTTCTAGCATTATTTTATGATATCCACGTCTCCTTATGGAGTTGGGTATTCACGTGAGTTTGATTAGATAGTTACATGACCTAGACAGCGTTCTACCGCCGATGCTGCGGCGTAGGCTGGACGTACCCACGCACTCGTGCCCCTAAACCGGGTGCGGGTCGTGACACTCGGTGCTGGTGACCTTAGCGCCCTTTCTCGACGTTCGGGGCATTTCTTTAATAAATGCTGACTGGATCCGCAAGCTAAACATAATTTTCTTTTGCGTCTGCACTCGTTCTCAATATGGCCTCGCCTGCGACAATATGGACAGACAGGTAGTACTTGCGGAGATGCTTCTGGTGGCTGGTGTATGTGAGACCTCTTTACAATTTCTTCCTGTGGTGCTCCGGTTGGTGCTGATGTGGCTGGTTGATGAATCATCACTGCTTTCTCTTGACGTTCAGGGCAATCCCTTACCGAATGATTTTTGGATCCGCAAGATAAACATAGCCCCAATCTGCGTCGGCATTCTTTAGCGAAATGGCCTACCTTGCCACAGTAGTGACAAGTAGGAAGGACTAGTGCATGTAGTGTAGATGCTCTCTGCGGTAGATTCATCTGTG
Organism: Iris macrosiphon; assembly: GCA_036927795.1. NCBI lineage: Eukaryota > Viridiplantae > Streptophyta > Magnoliopsida > Asparagales > Iridaceae > Iris > Iris macrosiphon. The sequence goes on along the minus strand of JAYESA010000005.1, from coordinate 20,536,746 downwards.
GTCGCTTTGCAGCTCTTTCTTGTTGTACTTGGTCTGGTGCTGATGTATACGACCGCTTCTGGCTGGACTCTATCCTTGTGTTGCACTCTATGGGTCGTGCGATAGCAAGAACGTCCGTGTCTAAGGTAGTTGCAACAAAGCTGATTAACTTTCGTAGCTCAGAGCTAAATCTGTCGATGAACTTCTCCGCTTGGTTTTGCTGAGCTTCTTCATGAACCTTCTGATGGGCTTGTATCATCGCGTAGAATATTCGAAATATTTGTTGTTCGTCCATAGCCTGCCCTTGTGGAACGGTAGCCAGCGGTGGAGTAAGCTGCGTAGATGGTGGAACGTCATCTTGCTAGATTCTCGTGGCATGCTGACTTGCTTGACTACGTTGTTGTGATGATTGACCTTCATCTACTAGTATTATTTCATCTTCGTTGGTTACCACAGCATCTCGTGGTGATCTTGTAGGAGTCTCGTCATTTGATCGTGAATCCATAACTCTGCAACCAAAAATAAATAATAAGAGATGCACAGGAATCAAGGCAGGATGCAAGTCAAGATTTTAATTCGAGTCCGATATAGATGTCAAGAACGATTCAGGCAAGTGGATGAGATCTTAAAACTTATCCTATTCTTATTGCAGCCTTGCTCGGTCCCTAAGTTGAAACCGAACAATTTAGTCGTAGACCTGCATGGGCCACCACAAAACCCATGTCACGCCCCAGTCCCAAAATACCGAGGGACCGGACGCGTGATAATGGCCAGCAGCATACACCGATGGACAAACCCAATTTAATGGAACCATCAGGGGATGCTTAAGCTGTAATATAACAATAAGTAGGTCCAATGATACAAGTCACAGTCTATACTAATCTCATCCACAACAGATAATCACAGATCAAATGCCAGAATAAGCAAATAAAATAAACTGACAAATCTCAATAAAAAAGGTCTCGGAGAACAATCCGAGAACAAGTCTGATACAGCAATGCAATAGACTGGAAATAAAATAACTAGAAATAGAAATAAATGAGTATCTCAAGATAATACTCAGGAGAAGTCCTCTGGTACGATCTCGTCCTCGGATCCTGATTTTGCTCCAATGTAGGCACCTGCTTCTGCTTCTGCTCCTACTAATGCTCCTGTACTGTATAACTCTGGGTGGATCTCCTCTACTAATCCTGGGGACATAATCCGGATCCAGGTCCTCAGGGGACATAACAAGGTACAAAATAACTCAAGCCAAATAATGCAGTACAACAAATAATGAAATAAATAGGGTAAGTATGTAACCATCTATGTGAAATACAAGTGAGAGCATCACTAGTACTCAGGCTGAGCCACTACAAGCTCTGTGTCGGGGAGCCGGTAGCAGTAATAACGAGTAATGGGCCAAGCTCGGGCTTCAGAGTCTTGTGCCTCACAATAATAGGGGTTATATATATGATCAGCCTGTAGCCTGTGTGTCTCTCCCCACCCAATGTAATCACATGTCTCATGTCCACGATGCATCATGTCCATGTCACGCACAATCATCTCTAATGCAATAAGTCATCTAATGTCTATGTATATAATGTCTATGCCATAAAGCCTGTATCCTATACAGAATCACCATGAATATCTCAGGAAGATTCTGTCTCATGAATAGTGTCAAGTGTCCTGTGTTATGATGTACTTGATAAGACAAGTACGAGAATATAAAAGGGTCACGAATGTCCATCTCTAGATGACAATACACAACACTGCGTACAGTGTTGGCACCCGACTATTAATCGGACGCTAAGTAAGTCACACGGTCCTAGGTCAAGCATGCACAGCAATATAATGAATCAGGGAAAATATGTAACAAGACTGCAATGTTGGCAAGGTACACTTGCCTGGGGTTCTGGCTCCAACTGTAGCTCTGGTCTCAGTGTGATCTGCAGGTACTACTCCGGTTGCTGAAATAAACATTACCATTAGATTCAAAAAATATCAAATAGCTAAAAATGCCTGTCCTTGAGTCCAATTTGGACACAGGGGCAAAAATGACAATTTCTGATCAAAGCGGGGTCCACATGTGGGCCGCTTTGCACCGAAAAGCGTGTCAAGGTCAAAGGTCTCTAATTTCGCCAAACTTAGTGTCAACAAGTCAGGAACGATGATACGATCCCAACGGAACTTCCAGAATTGGATTCCGATGAGCCGATCACAAAATCGCCCGTCAAGTAGAGCCTGTGGGGCCCACGATATACGATTCTGTCAACGTTCTCAGAATCGAACCAAACTTGGGTCACAGGACCAGCGTATTGCTACGAGTCCGATGATGCAAGTTTCGTCTCGATCCGACGTGTGTACACAAAGTACAGCGTGTTCCAGAACGGACGGATACGGGGCATTGTCGGCGGATAAGCGTTGATTCCGGTGTGCACGCACATCAAAATCAACTTCTGCGAAATCCCACACGTCCGTATCAACGGCGCGCACATTTTGGTGAAGACCGCGCGCGACCAAGTCATCCCGTTTGGCGGGGCATACTCAATTCCGGGGTGAAACAGGGCGTTGGTTTTCCTGTTTTTGGATCGCGGTTTGCGATCGCCACAGGACGCGATGCACCGAGCGAGTTGCACGGGCATCGAGGCGGTCACACGGTCTATGCGTCACAACTGACGAAACAGAAATTGGATCAGAGAGGAGAGAGAAAACGCTACCTGAACAGGGCTCCGTGAAAACTGATTCTTCGTGTCCAAGTGTCTGCTTCGTATCCTGCGTCAACCGTGTCCGGGATGCTGCTGTGTCCGTGTCCACTGCTGGGTCCAGGCTAGGGTTAGGGTTTCTGCTCGATGTCGAGGTCGTCGGTCAGCGGGATGGCCGGAGACGTGTGGTGGTGACTGGCCGAGGGAGATGGAGGCGGTGGCTCGAGGGGAGGAGAGGAACGTGGTGGAGATACGTTGGTTGCTGCCCGTCGTCCGGTGGGTTCTGGTGGATAGGGAGATGGCAGAAGGGTGGCTGTGTCATTGTAGAGGGAGGTACGGCAGAGGGGCGATCACCGGAGGCTTGTCGAGGAGGCGGAGCGGGGTGAGCTAGGGTTCCGGCGGGGGTTAAATAGGCCGGAACAGTAATTTGGGAAAGGGATCAGGGTTCCGGTTAGGATTAGGTAACGGGTCCGGGTTCGGGTCCGCGGGTCACCGGGTTAGCGGGGATCCGACCCGTTAGGGTCTAGGGGCGGTCCGGTTCGGTTGGACCGGGTTCAGTCCGGTTCGGTTGGACCGGGTTCAGCCCGGTTCAAACCGGTTTGGGCCCGGTTCAACCCGGTTCGTTTGGGTTTAATTAAAACTAGGGTTTTTAGGGTTTTTAAAATATTTACGGAGTCCAATAAATTCCTGAAAAATTATCCTAGGTCCACTTTTCCATCTTAAACCATAAAATATTATTTCCATAATATTTTAATTTTAAATAATAGCAATTAAAAATTATTTAATTACCCAATGCCTAGGTTTTAATTACAGAAAAAATCCCAGAAAATTGTGAAAAATCCAAATTAAAAATTCTTGAAAAATCAGGGGACTTACAAGCTTCCTCTAGCAATGACAAGCTCCTTAGCCTCCTTGGAAAATAAGAATGAGAGGGATGAGGTTTGGAGTGGAGAAATTAGGGTTTGCTCTCAAGTTTTGGGGACGAACTAAATGGAAATAAATGAAGGTCATTCATGAATAAAGAGGTTTGTATAGACTTTTTCTTAGGGTTAGGGTTAGGTTTTTGTCATGATGGTTCCTTATCTACGCGCGCACTGCATCAGTACTAGCGAAAAAGAGGTCGACTTTACAGAATAAGAAGGGGACGGGCTTTGATTTGACTCAAAAGCCCCTCTCATTCTTTCATGAATATGATCTTATAATTCTTAGAAAAGAATATTCTATTCTTGAGTCCAAATTGGTTTAATGGCCCTTGTCTAGTCATGACTAACTAGTGGTTCAACTTAACTAGTCTAAATTCAATAAATAACTTATTAGTCACATACTATATATATATATATATATATATATATATATATATATATATATATATATATACACACACACATAAAATTTAAAATTATAAAAAATTATCAAAATACCCTTGTACTGAAAATGAGGTGGTTAAATGGCATGATTCGCTTTGGTGGAGGCGGAAAGCTTAGTCCACGGTACGTCGGACCCTTTAGTGTTCTCGTGATGGTCGTTGTAGTGGCCTATAGACTAGACTTACAGCCTACATTAGAGGAAGTACATGACGTGTTCCACGTGTCGCAGCTAAGACGGTACATGGCAGATCCTAGTCACGTCCTAGATCACTCGAAGATCGAGGTTGGTCCGACTCTCAGCTATCCAGAGCAGCCAGTAGAGATTTTGGATCAAAGGGAGAAGGTATTATGGAACCATACGATTCCTCTGGTTTATGGCGTATGGCGGCATCACTTCTCTAGTGAGTCAACCTGGGAGAGGGAGGATAAAATGCGCAAGCTGTACCCTTATCTCTTCGAGCCTTGAGGTATTGTTCTTTTGTCCTGTTATGTTCTTGTACTAGTTTAGTATTAATTTTGAGGACAAAATTATTTTTAAGGAGGGTAGAATTGTCACTACCACATTTCTAGAATAGAGATAATTTTTTATTTTGTATTATTGATATATCTTTATTTCATAATAATTGGTATAGTTATGTGTGTGTGTGTGTGTGTGTGTGTGTGTGTGTGTGTGTATTTGATGGTTGTATATTAGCCCTTTAGTTAGACTAAATATAAATTGAACCTAACTGAACCCAACTAGACTTGTCATGACCATTAGTTTAACCCATTTGGTTTAGTCATGGTTGACTAGTTATAGAAAAGGGAATGAGTTAGTAATTCCTTGTAATTAAATTAGAAACCCTCTTAGTTAAACCCCCTTTATTAAATAACTCTTCATGACAACTTGGAGGACATTGTAGACAGTGAGAACAACTAACCCTAGAGTTGGCCGCCCCTTGCATATAGAGGAAAGAACCTCATTATTTCCCATATTTTATTTATTTTCTCCCTTATTTTTTTCTTCCCCAAAATTCCTTCATCCCCTCCACCAAATTTATCCAAACCAATCCCAATCCCTCTCATTTTTACCTCCAAGGAAAGCTTGAAGCTTAAAAATTACAAAAGGCTAGAGGAAGAGAAGTCTTGCTAGGAGTTGGTGTTTATTTCTCATTATTGTGCCACTTGAAGGAGCCACATTGGGAATCCATCTCCCAATAGTTAAAATCTTATTTTACTTATCATTTTAATTCTAGAATGGTGTAATATACCTATAGGCTTCATTGGCTTAGAACTACCCATAGGAAGAAGAAATAGGTGCATAGGAGGCCTATGGTGGAAGCTACATTAAGTTTTGTGTCCATTTAAAAAAACTCCGAGGTGGTACACCAAGTGTTTGATGGAATGCCTAGAGGGTTATTCCTCATTATTTCATATTTTATTTGGTACATTAGGATCTGGTTCATGTATTTGGAGTAGTGGTATCAAATTGGATGGATATTTGAGGAGTGTATCATATTTATCAAGAGTATCTTGACTTTGTACACTAGGTGCTTGATGATTTGACTCTACGCAAGTGTGTATGTATTTAAGGGTGTATATATATATATATATATATATATATATATATATATATATATATATATATATATATATATATATATATATATATATATATATATATATTAGTGATTATTATTAGAGTGTAGGGGTGTGTGTGTGTGCAGTTTAAACATTAGCTTGGGAACTACTGCAACGGTTCAGTTTAGATGTACACTCGATTCAGTTTAGATGTGCACTCGGTTAAGTCCAGATGTGCACTTGGTTAAGTCTAGATGAGCATGGGGAGGAGTCTTGTATGTATGTCAGAGCAAGAAATGGGAGTGCCAGGTTTAAGGGGGGTATCATGTTCAATTATAGAGGAATTGATCCCAGGTTAGTTGTGTGTGTGTCTGTGTATAAGGTGAGTCTGCACCTAGGTATAAGGTTTGGTGTAACTGCAGATTAGAGAACTGTAAGTAGGATACCAGCGATGTAGATTCAGATGTTAGAATTATTTGAGCTAGGAGTGCAACAAGTATTGGTGATGTATGTGGAGAGCGAGTATGAGGTATCAGGGATTAACATGGTGTATGAATGACAGTTGTATATGGGTATGAACCCAATAAGTAGGAGTGGTGTAGGGCTTCATCAGCATACAGAACACATAGAATGCACACTAGTGCATATGGTGTACAGAGAATTTACCTATGGGTGTCACGCTCCAGTCCCAAAATATACAGTACTAGGAATACGTAAGCATGTCAGCCGTATGTATATGGTAACTCCAATATATGGAAACCATAACACATACGTACGCTGTATTATGAATAACAATTCATAAGTGGTATATAATATCACAAGTCACATACAATACTAATCTCATCCACAAAACCAAATAGAAATAAATAACCAAATATGACAATGAACCAAGTATGAAATAGTTAAGAAGATCTAATAGTTGGGTGGAGATAAATCCACTAACAAACTAGAATATGAAAGAAAATATAATAAGTATATTATCTAATGATCAGTGAGGCTCGAAGGAAAAATCTCCTCAACAGACAAAGAAGTAGCAAGTCCCGATCTGTGCTCCTGTAAATAGTCATGTTCGTCTACACCTGGAAAGGGACCAGGTCCTCAGAGGAACGTAACAAGATATAGAAAACAACATGCCAATTGAATACAGTAAAATATGCATAAAGAATAGACAAAAAATATACAAGTACGCTGTACTAAACAATCTATATGAAAATGCATAATGAGGACAACTTTTTGACGTATGAACAGGTGTAAGTTACCCTAATACACACGTTATCTCATAACTCATGAATACACAAACGTACATGTGCTATTAATCGACATACCTCGAGGGTAGTGACCATCGCGACACAAATATCGTAGTGCATCAAGTTACTACGGTTTACCAAAGTGGGTAGCCCATACGCCTATTGACCGTCCTTTCCTCCCATGATACTATGTGTCAAGTGTGTATTAAAATATATAATATATAATTATGACCGAAAAAAACAATATAAATCACATATAATGAATATGAAAATATGACAAACATGTAAAGTACTATAAGCAATTTGGCAAGGTATATATGTAGAATATAAATAGAGACATGAACACATAGAAACAATGGGAATAATGTATGTAAATAAACTGTAAAAAGTTGAAAATGTATCTTTTCTGCTTTGAAAAAGTATGAAGTCGCAACTCAAGATGTCGTCTGATATATCCGTCACATAAATTAAACAAGTTAGATCTATAAAAGTGGTTGGATAGGTTTTCTAGTCTAAAATATTTTAATTTTGAATAAAATAATAATTTAATTTAATTATATTCTAATTTTAAGGCTAACCTAGATTTTGGTTTTAAAGAAAATTAATTTTACGAATTCGGGATCCGTGGTACGCAAATCGAGGCATTCTGTTGACCAAAAATTCAACCAACACAAAACTAATATTTGTGTGTGAAATTATTTAGAATTTATCACTACATAATTTTGGAATCGACGATTTCACCAAATCTCGTACCGGTAAAGAATTTTTGCCCATATGACTCCCATATGATAATTTTTGAAGGTTTTCTAGTTACTTCTAGATTGAATAAATTTTCCAGAAGAGTAAACTAGTATATTTAATTTTGATAAAAATATATGTTATATTTTGTCATGTTATCTTCTGGAAACTTTAAACGGATGTCGATTCCGAGTTCGGGATCCCCCGAAATCTTGAAAACACTGAAATGCGTCAGATTCTAGACAACCGACACTCCACGAAATTTTCAGAAAAATAGGTCCAGAATTTATAAAAATAAATTATATATTCAGAAACTATACCTCAAGGCGGTTCCAACACAAAAAATGAGAACACATTTGGAGTCCGGATCTAGGAGTTATGACCTCACGAAGTTGGGAGAAACCCTAGATGAAACTTTTCCAAAGTCTCTTTCTCTCCTCTAATTTCGGCAAAAATAATAAAAACCTACATATACACACATATATATTGGCAGTAGCTGATGGGTGGGCCCAGGAGGGTAGGTTAGGGCTGACTGTGTATTCTGACTGGATGTTTAAATATGTTTTAATATCCAAAAATTTATTTATTAATTAGTTTTGACCTAATTAACTCCAAATAAATGTGTTAAAATATCATAAAATTCCATAAAATTCTAGATAATATAAAATAATATTATAAATCCTAGAAAAATACATGGGTCCATTTTATGGTAATATAATTCTACAGTAAATTCTAAAAGTCCTAGAAAATTAGTTATTAGCCTATTTTAAAACCAAATAAATCCAAATAAATTTCAAAAAATTCAAAATAAATTACTTAAAATATATTTAAGTATTTTAAACCTAAAATAAATGTTTGGTAGAAAAATATGCAATTATGGTCTCCCAGTAAATCATGGAAGCCCTAAAAATTACGTTTTCTAGGTTTTAATTACCCAAAAATTCTAGAAAAATCTAAGAAATTCTAAATATCCTGAAAATAATTCTAAATAAGTATTTATATAAGTAATTAAATGAAATAAGTTGTTTTCTAATTAACCAACAAAATAGCCAAAAAATTTAATAATTTAATAAAAAATACTAAAATTAAAAATTAGGGTTTTACATGTGGGTATTTCTGATTGTTAGAGTGCGTATAAGGTATCTGGATTTAAGGCTAATATGGATGATGGAGTCAGTGAGAGGTAGGGGTACCAGTGTGGTATCATAGGGTGATTTAAGGTTAGTACTTTAGGATGTTGGTTTGATACCAAGGGTATCCATACTTGGTAAATGGGACTGGGTCATACCCTATTATGCAAATATTAATTGCACGACAACAGTAGAAGAAATGGTTGGTGATGTGTTAAGCTTATCAGTTATGTTGTAGGTAATCTAGAGTATCAGTTCGAACACTAAGGTAATGGTTAAGGTTTGTTGGTGTTGGATGGGGTAACTATCTAGGTACTTGGTACTAGTAGAAAGGTTATGGGTATGTATAAGGTATTAAGTATTAGCTAAGTATTAGCATTTGAGATACTAAGTTAGTGGGTGTTAGTGAGAGTAAGGTATTTGTGAGTCTAGGTGTTGAGTATAGTAAATATCCTTTAAGTCAGAAATTAAAAAGGAGATATAATCTTAAAGATACCTTACTCTCACTAACTTTGAGATATGATCTTGAATTGGCTAAGTATTAGCACAACAACGATCATCATCTTCATGTGTGTCAACATCCTTCAAGTCAGAAATAATTCAATTAAATTTTAAGATATGATCTTGAATTTGCATACCTTCCTCCATCAACGATTTGTAGAGCGGCTTTAACATATAAAGTCGGTTGGTAAGGATCTTCTTCTTGTAGAGTGATTCAAACATCTGCCAGAGCCCAACGACGGTACTTTCGTCCTTCATAGAGTACCCGACATCCTTTTTCCAAACACAAGCGAATATCGGCACATGCTTCAAGAATAGGGTTGCAAATGAGCCAAGTCGTTCATGAGCTGCTCGAAGTTTGGCTCGATTAAAGTTCGTTTGAGTTCTATTCAATTAGTAAACAAGCTGAGCTCAACTTCATTTTTTAGCTCGTTTAATAAACAATCCAAACTCAAGCTTAGAAGTACTCTACTCGTTTGAGCTCGCGAGCTGGCTCGTTTAGGAGCTCGTTGTTGGTAGTCTACCAATTTAATTTGTTATTTAAATTTAAAATTATTCTTTGTTGAATTCTAATTTTATGTCTATTTCTATAACAATATGGTTGTGTGCATTATATAATTATATGTGCTTAATAATTGATATTAAGAAAAAAATTTAATTAAATTTTTATAAATAAATTGTTAATATTACAGGTAATTGAATTCAAGCCTAACTAGCTTGAAATCGAACTCGTTAAGCTCGAAATTAAGCTTAATGAGATTGAAATAATGCTGAACGAGCTTAATTTTGAGCTTATCAAGCTTGTTTATCAAGCTTGCTTATCAAGCCAAGCTCGAGTTAAAATCAAGCCAAGCTCAAGCTTAATATAAACGAGCTCAAGCCAAGCTCAATCTCTAAAATAAAAAACTTATCAAGCCCGAGCTCGAGCTCAATTAATTCTCGTCAAGCCAAGCTCAAGCTCAAGCTTATATAAGCTTGGCTCAGCTTACTCATTTGCAGTCCTTTTCAAGATCAATGTCGTCTCAATTATCATCGGTTATGTCAGCTGGCTTCATGGACTTTTTTCGTAAAATCTTGTGAAGATTTTGAGATATGAGAACGTCATTCATTTAGCTTTTCCAAAAGCCAAAATTATTCTTTCCATTGAACTTCTCACTTTCGTACTTTCCAATCTTGCTTGACAGAGTCATCTCCAAAATCTACCCAATTACTTTCTCTGAGTATTTTGTTGGATATCTTGCTAGAATCTCAAAACTCTAATATCAATTGTTGGGTAACATTGAAAATAAATCAAAGAAATCATAGAACACCACAGAGAAAATTCATAACCGTAAATATAAGAATTTGCGTGGTTCAGTCAAGATGCCTACGTCCACGGACGAGGATGATTCTGTTCCACTATGAATAAGAAAATGAATTACAATAGCTCTCACAACACTTCTCTTTACCACAAAAATAAAGGAAAACAAATATCTTTCTCTCAAACTCTTATGTTGAACTTACTCAACATGTTTCATTAAGCACAATTGATGTATATAATTTTTTTTTATGCCCCTTTATATAACATGTCATGTGTCTATATATGAAAATCAAATTCTGTATAGGGTTGACATACGTTTTCATATTTAAATTTTTTTCATTATGTATGACTAAAATTTTGTTTCAATCTAATTCTATATCTTCTCATGGATTTTTTTTGTTTGTCATTTTTTTTCTTCGTATTAAGACTATAATATTTCAGTTTTGTTATTTTTGATCCCATTTCAGATCCAAATTGATCCAAAGTAAAAGATTTATTACGTGGTAAACAATTATTATCAACTTTCTTTTTCTTATTTATAGGAGTTGGTCCATGATATGCGATATTGGACTTGGCTCATATGTCTTAAAAAAGAATTTTTATGTAAGATCTGAACCAATTTTAATTATCTACACCTCATAATCCCACCTCCTATCCGATGTGGGACTAAATTTCCAACTTCATTGTCATCCTCCTTTTGAGCGTCCAGCCGGAAATGAGATACAATCATATTCCGGCTATCTTTTGTTCGTTTCCGCTAGCCGAGCACCCTTAGCACATCCAGGCTACCTTTGCTTGTTCTCGCTAGCCGAACAACCTTAGCACACTCAGGCTACCTTTGTCCGTTCCCGCTAACCGAGCACCCAAGAGATCTAATATATTGTCATCTCGATCCGTTCGACTGCAGAACCAAATCTAACACGTTCCTCCACACCACCATTATGTGCCAACTACAACGTCTTGCTCCACCTTGGACTCGTCAGATCCACCTTTAAAGCTAATTCGTGTAGTTGGTGCTCCTACTCCATATTGAGAAGAGTCCGTATAATCCATGAACGTTCAGTATCATCCGTCTCGAACCAACTATAGTCGTTCAAATCAGTCCTGGAGCCTTGGGCTCTGATACCACTTGTTGGAAATGCGGTGTGATCCGAATTGGAGTTGGTCAATGATGTACGATATTGGACTGAGTCCATATGTCTTAAATTTTTCGGATTTTTTCATTAAAAGTAAAAAAAAATTATATATTTATAAAAAACGGGAAAAGTTTCGTGTATTTGCGGATGGGGGGACCACTCGCCAACTTAGTTGGCGAGGTGCTGAGTTGGCGGGGCACTCTCCTCGAGAGGCCCGCTCGCCAACTCAGTTGGCAGGCCAGTGAACGTTGGTTTTTCACCCTTTAGGCAACGGCTCCCTCCAACGGCTCCCTCCAACTCCTATAAACACCCCCCACCCCCCCAAACACTCCTCACACAACACATTCTCCTCCTCCTCAAATTTTCACAGCTTCCTCCTCCTATTTTCACAGCTTCCTCCTCCTGTTTTCTGTAGCAAAAGTTCTCAACCGTCATGGATCGTAGTGTAATAATTGTATGCTCGTACGGCGGTACAGTAAATGGGTTAAATTACGAAGGAGGAGAAAGTATTATTTTTTCAACTTATCCGAATATTAGTTTTGAAAATATACGTAATCATATTATTGAACGTTGTTCTATTCATTATGATTTTATTCTGAAGTCTATTTTTGGTTCTAATTATTTTTTGATAGATAGTGAAGATGCATGGAATTATATTCTTGAGATTAATTCACAATCACGGTATATAAAAATATATGTTATTAAAGTAGCAGCAACCTTAGATAGTAGAAATAATGAATATTTTTTTGAATATCAGCATGTTAGTTCGGGTGCTAGTTCTTCTCAACAAATAGTTTCATTTATCCAAGAAGGTCATTCATCAGATGAATCTAACCATGATGATGATAGTGACAACGACGATGAAAATAGTGATAATTTAGTTGAAAATATAGATTATACGGTAGATGATGATGTTGTAAAAGCTATCACTGATGAATTATTTAAGGGACAATCATTTCCTAGTCGTTCTCACTTTAGAAGCTTTATAAGTAATTTAGCAATTAAATATAATTTTAGTTGTTCAGCTAGTCTTATGAATAATGCTCGTGGAATTATATATAGTTGTGATCAACCGAATTGTAATTGGAGAGTATATGTCAAATCTATTGGAAATGGCGATATAGTTAAAGTTAGTACATTAGAAAATCGTCATTCTTGTTTAGGAAGACTTAGTACAGGACGTCATCGACTAGCTACCGCTTCATGGATTAAGACCATGATAATTGACATTATTAGAGATAACCAGTCATACAGTCCATCACAAATTGTTAAAGATATATATAGGGAGCACCGTATACAAGTTAGTTATTCCAAAGCATGGAGAGCCCGAGAGACAGCATTAGCTGAAATTAATGGTAGTTATGATGAGGCATACGCTAGTCTTGAGGAGTATTGTTATAGAATTATGGAGACAAATCCAGGTAGTACATGTTTTATTAAAACTACCGAAAATAATAGCTTTCAACGAATTTTTATTTGTTTTAAGTCATGTATTGATGGATTTTTAAGTGGATGTTTACCAATTATTAGTACTGATGCTACATTTCTTTCGTCTAAATATCAAGGTATCTTATTTATTGCTTGTGCTCACGATCCTAACTATCAATTATATCCTATAGCTTATGCTGTTGCTGAAGGTGAGAATAGTGATTCTTGGTCTTGGTTTTTAAATTCTCTTAAAATATCTTTTGAAAGTTGTTTTAATGATTGGAGTTCAATTTCATTTATATCTGACAAGCAAAAGGGATTAATAAATACTGTTCGTGCTATTTTTCTTGCATCTTCTCATTTTTTTTGTATTCAACATTTTAAACAAAACATGAAAAAAGTTACAAAAGAACCAGTATTTCAACGCTTGTTAGACTCGCTTGCTAGATCATATAATAAAACGGATGCAGAGAGTGTGTTTGATATAATTAAAGCCGAGAACATAGTGTTGTATGATTGGCTTCTTGGTGTAAACGATGAAAGTCGTCGTTTTGAACATTGGATAACAGCATATGCTACTTGTCCTAGATTAGATATTAACACTTCTAATCTTGCTGAATGTTTCAACAGCTGGATTAAGAAATTACGAGATTAGATATTAACACTTCTAATCTTGGTAACTCGGATCCGCTCCTGCAGACTGGTAACTAGGGCCCGCTTCAGCATACTGCTCACTAGGGCCCACTCCAGCATACTGGTCACTAGGGCCCGCTTCAGCAGTATCCCGACGCCGACGATGACGAGAGTGTCTCTGTCGTACTAAGTCGGTCGGATAGTCCGGTGGAAGACGGAATTGTAATGGAGGCATTTCCGGTTCCCGTCCAATACCCAGATGCTCAACACGAGTCACAAGTTCCTCCATAAGAAGTCGACCTTGTGGAGGAAGGTTTATCTCAGGTTGTTGCAAATATTGTTGGTATGCAACACTCTGAAATTTGAAGAACTCGTAAATTAATATATTTATCATATCTATGTATATGTATTTTTGAAAGTTTAATGAAGTCATACCAAATCATGTATTCCATCGGCAAAATCACGCAGAGTAGAATCGTCTACAGATCTAGTCTTGAACCTGGGCTCCTCGTAGTGGTATACTCGGTTGCTCATAAGAGGACATCCCCACCATCGCTGTAGTCGAGGCTACCTATGTCTGCAAAATGTAAACAAAATTTTAGCAAACTATTTACACTAAATCAATACGAATAATGAGTAACTTAATCAATACGAATAGTGAGTAACTTATAACTTACATTCCTCAGCAGAATTTAGTATGGGAGACATGTCCCTGACACTATAATTCTCGAACCGATTATTCCAGTCAGCAACGAGACCAATGATTCGTTGTAATGCATTTGATGTCTGATAACCGACTGTCGGTGGATCATCGGGAATTATTGGGGCCATTGCGAATTGCCGAAGAACACGGTCTGCCGGATGGTACATGGTGAACCGATCATATATAATATGACATCTGTGTAAACTAAATGCATAGGATGTCATCTTGATTCTGGAGCATCAGGTTCATATGAGTACGGTAACCAGGTTACCTATTTAAAGAGATTGTATCAATATGATGTGATATTTATCTACGATCAAAACTTAAATAATTTAAAAATATTTATTGCATATTTAAAAATTACCTGATTATACCGCAGTGTATCAAATTGGCTACGATATAGTGATACAGTCCTGTATTGGTAGTGTTGATAATCTACTACGTCTGTAGGCCAGCGCATAGCAACTGGAAATACTCCAACATTACTGAGAATGCTGGTAACATGCCTACCAATATAAAAGTGCTCGTAGGACCAAAACTATAAAACAAAAAAAATGACATTAGTACAAACATAATTTGCGTATAAAATTATTCAAACTTTTTAAGGTCTTTAATTCATACCTGTATCAGTGAAATACATCCACAAATACTCTTGCGATTGCATCTGACAAATTCTGTCAGCTGGGCGTACAAAAATGCAAGAGTAGCAGCGCCCCACGCATGCTCAGTAGGTTTGGTCAGATCATCCAAGAATGGTAAAAGCTGCACATTTACCATATTTCCCGATGCATCGGGAAATAGAATTGCACCACATAAACAGTGCAGATACGCTCTAGTGCAACGAATGACCTGCATTTATTAAGTGTTATATAGAATTGCACCACTAAATTAAGTAATAAACAAATTTACTAAAAAAAATACATACCCGATTTTTATCTACATCAATCACCCCATCAATAGTTTGATGTAGGTCTATAAAGTTGCCACGGAGCCATAAAAATTTCACATAATTGCCGTCTTTTAGACCTGATGGAGGGCTAACACCAAGATAACTCCGGATCAGATCAGATCCCTTTAAGTGCGGATCAAAATATATAGCGTTACCTTTAATAGGTAACCCTAGTATATTCGCCACATCAAAAAGGGTGATCGTCATCTCGCCGAATGGGAGTTGAAAAGTGTTGCGTTCTGGCCACCAACGCTCCGCAAGGCTTACAACTAAATGAAGATCGTGAATTAAATATCTAACACGATCTATATAGTGGAATCCAAAGGATTCCACTAAAGCATTTTGAGCTGGATTAAGCTCCCGCGTACGATAATTCCTTTCAGACCGCCAATGTACGTGGATCCGGGTTCGTAAAGCATTATCATGGTCGAATAACTATAAAAATTCTATGCATTAATAAAGTAAACATAGGCATTATAAAAAATATATACATTAATAAAGTTGGCAACTTGTAATTTCAAAAATTACCTCGCCAGTAAAAATTTGAGTAGAAATGTGCTCTTCACGTTGCTTCATAATAAGCGCGGTTGTCGGTCCGCCAGGAATACGACCATCATTGCGGGTAGCCATCGCCAGTAAATATCAAGAGGAGGAGATTGGGAAGTGAGAAGTGTTTGGGGTAGGAGGAGAATGTAGTGTGAGGAGTGTTGGGTGGGGGGGGGGTTTATAGAAATTTTGGAGTAGGAGAACGTTGGAATATAGCCGTTGGCCAACGGCTACCAACGTTCACTGGCCCGCCAACTGAGTTGGCGAGCGGGCCTCTCGATGAGAGCGCCCCGCCAACTCAGTTGGCGAGATGCTCGCCAACTCAGCACCTCGCCAACTGTAAACCCCCCTAAATTTTCAATTATTAAATCTTGGATTTTTCCCAATTTTCTGGAATTTTCTGGGAATTTTCTGTAATTAAAATCAAGCTTTTCAATTAATAAATGATTTTTAATTGGCAATAAATAATATTAAAATATCATGAAAATAATATTTTTGGGTGTAAAATGAAAAATTGGACTTAGGGTAATTTTTCTGGATTTTTCTGGGCCTCAGACATATTTTTAAATACCTGAAAACTATTTATTTAATTAATTAATTAATTATCTATTTATTTTTATTTATTATTATTTATTATTTATTTTTTTTTTCTTTTATTTTTGGCCCGTGGGCCGCGGCCCAGCCCGCTAACCAGCCCATCCCAACCCGCTCCTATCGGGTCGGGTCGGGTTCAGCCGAACCCGACCCGCGCAGCCCGACCCGCCGCGCGACCCCGTCTCCCCCCACGACGCCCGAATCCTTCGCCGGCCGCCGCGCGTCCCGCGCCCCGCTCGCCACGCTCCCTGTGCCACGTCCCCCTCACCTCCGCCTACCCCGGCCACCTGCAACCGCCTCACTCCCCTATTTAAACCGATCCCGACCCCGACCGTCTCCCCCACTCCATCACCGTAACCCTAGACGCCAGCCGCCGCTCCACGCCGTGCCTCGCCGACCGCCGCCGACTTCTCCTCCTCCCTCCTCCCGCAGCAGAGCCGCTCCGCCGCCCTCCGGTTGACCCCGCACCTCGACAGCAGCACAGCAGCCAGCCGCAGCGTCTCCGGCCGCCGCCCTGAGCCGCCGCCGCCGCCGTCAACCGACGCGCCGCCCCTCGGCGAACCATCCCCGGCCCCCTCCGGCGCCTCTCCGGCCGTCCTCCGCCGTCCTCCACCGTTTTCCGACGAAACCCTAACCCTAATCCCTGTTCCTGTGTCGGACACAGGACACAGTGTCCGACACGACTCGGACACGTTTTCGACCCTGTTTTCGGGTCCTCTTCAGGTATGTGTAACTTTCGCCTCGTAGCTCCGTTTTCAATTCCGCAAATTGCGTTGTGAAGCCTGTATGACCCTCTCGGTGTCCGGACAAACTGTTCGGGACATCGCGTCCTGTGGTGATCGCACACCGCGATCCAAAAACAGGAAAAACCAGACCCTGTTTCACCCCGGAACCGAGTACGTCCCGCCAAACGGGACGACTTGGTCGCGTGCGGTCTTCACAGATACGTGCGCAGCGTCGATACGGACGTGTGAGATTTCACGGAAGCTGATTCGGGTGTGCGTGCACACCGGAATCAACGCGTATCCGCGGACATCGCCCCGTATCCGCCTTTTCTGCAATTCACCCTAATTTCGTGTACACTCGTCGGATCGAGACGAAACTTGCGCCATCGGACTCGTAGCGATACGCTGGTCCTGTGGGTCAAGTTTGGTTCGATTCTGAGAACATTGACGAAATCGCGTGTCGTGGGCCCTACAGGCCCCGCTCGACGGGCGATTTTGTGTTCGGCTCATCGAAATCCAAATCTGGAAGTTCCGTTGGGTTCGTATCAGCGTTCCTGACCTGTTGACACTAAGTTTGGTGAATTTGGAGACCTTTGACCCGGACACATTTTTCGGTGCAAAGCGGGCCCAACGGCGGACCCCGTTTTGACCCGAAACTGCCGTTTTTGCCCTTGTCTCCAAATTGGACCCAAGGACAGGCGTTTCTAGCTATTTGACATCTTCTGAGCATGATGGTAATGCCTATTTCAGCTTTTGGACTCATCTGTGGAAATTTCTCCCAAGAACCAAATTAAACAGATCCAAACAACAGGCAAGTACCTGCACTTCAAGTAAATCTTTATATTGTGATAATTAAATTCCCTGCTCTACTAGTACTCTTGCTGATTACACGTAGTGTTAGAATACTATATTTCATGTCTTGAGTATTGGAATTCATGTCTTGTTATCATGTCGGGTGGGAGAATACTGAAAGGCATGTAGTTTACCCTTCCCCTTGTCGTGAATAATAGCTGTTGGTACACGACTGTCCATCAACCGGATCTCGATTATTCGTGAATAATAGCCGTTTATGATGGCCGGATTAGCCTTATAAACCCCTGCATGCCAACTAAGTATTCTAAAAACAAACACAAGTTTCATACAGATAACCTCTGGTCATGTTATATTCTTGCTGACTGTGTAGTTTCTTTTCCTGCTCGTTTACTTCTTTTTCTCATATTCCTGTTTATAGTGTTGACCCTGAGATATTAACATTCCTTTATGCAATTTCCTTAACATGATATTCAATGTTTAATTGTCATAAATATTTAGTTTAACATTGTTGTGCACTGTGTACTTTGCTCCTTTCCTGACTGGATCTGTTGATTTAGGCGATGATGAGGATCTTGCCCCTACTTATTATGGCCCTTATGAGGGTACAGATGATACCTATGAGGAGCCAGACCCTACCCAGGAGACCCCTGCTGCTGAGTAGCTTTTAGTAGCTATCTTTTATTTCTGTTCTTATCTTATTTAATCGGGTTTGTCCCCGATTTCATTTGAAATTCCTGTATTAAACATTTGAATTGTTGTCACATTCATTTCAGTTGCAAAATTTAAGTTTCCATTCTCATTATTATCTTGCCTATGTTAAATTGTGAATGAGTTAGACTAGTTAGATGGATTGACCTAGACAGCGTACTACCGCCGACTCTGCGGCGTAGGCTGGACGTACCGACGTACTCGTGCCCGAACTTCCGGGTGCGGGTCGTGACACGTTTTTATGGTGGCCCATGCAGGTCCTATCCTAAAATAGGGTAATACCCTAGGACAGGGTATGGAATAAAATTGAGGATTCTAGGAAAAGCTCATTCACAGTATAGCGTCCTTATTTCAATTCTTGATATCATTGCTGCTCAATTTTTTCCTCTCGCCTTTGAATTCCAAGTATTTCTATTCTGATCTTCCTATTCCTTAATCTTTCAGAATGGTCCAGACCAGGAACACAATAGGAGGCACATCAGAACCAGCTGAGCCTAATGTGCCCGAGACTCTTGCACTCCCGCCGCCCCCATCTGTTCTGGCAGTTACCTTAGATGGGGCACAGCTAATAGGAGTGTTCCAGGGATTAGTGGAATCCCAGAAAGAACAGACGGCACTTCTGCGGACCAGCCTCTCAGAAGCTCTTAAACCCCAGGAGTCGTCACTCAAGAGGCCAGGGAGTGCCAAAGACTTCAAGAACCTTAGGCCTCTGGAATTCTATGGAACTGAGGGCATTCTCTATGCCGATGAGTGGATAGAGAATGTCGAGAGACTCCTGAAGACTGCCCGGGTCCCTGATGACCTCAAAGTGGAATCCGCAAGCCTGCAACTGTTCGACATTGCTCGAACCTGGTTCAGAGACGAACCCCAACTATCTGCTTCCGACGTCACCTGGGAGGACTTCAAGAGGCTATTCAAGGAGAAATTCTACCCCGAAGTGGCTCGGGAAGCTCTCGAAAGCCAATTCGAGAGACTGGAACAAGGTAACATGACTGTTGATGAATATACTGCTGAATTTAGCAGGTTAAGCCACTTTGCGGAGTACATGGTTCGTACCCCGGAGGACAGAGCCCGTAGATTCAAGAAGGGGCTATCTCCGGATATTCGTCTCGCTGTCACCACCAGCCGAGCTCGCACCTATGAGGAAATCCTGAGCGTGGCACAAGGCGTCGAGAGAGATATGGGGCACAAACTGAAACTAGAAAGAGATACCGGAAATGCGGGACCCAACAAACGCCCTTTTCAACAACAACAACAGCAGCAGAGGGCCCCGCAGCAAACTCAGCGTCCTCTCCCTCGAGCTCCAGCACCCCAGGCTCAAGGTCAGAACCAGCGAGCTCCCCCTTGCAACTATTGCCAAAAACCAGGCCACACTTGGCAAGACTGTAGAAAGAGGCTAGGTGCCTGCCTCTATTGTGGCTCCCCAGCACATCAATTGAGGGACTGTCCTGTTGCTCAAGGACGCCCAGCTGCACCAAAGGCTCCAGTCCAGGCCAGGCCCCCAGCAGCACAACAGAGGGGACCCCCGCTTCCAACACAGCAACAACGCTTTGCTCAGCACCAACAGCAGCAACAGAGGGGTGCACCGCAGCAAGGCCGTGCTTATGCAATGACTCTGGAAGAAGCGGAAGCCACAGCAGACGTGATCACAGGTTCTGTGCTTATAAATTCAATACCAGCTATTACTTTATTTGACTCTGGAGCTTCTCATTCATTCATGTCAGTAGATTTCCTTATGAAGCATAGCTTAACCACCAAACCCCTTAGGAATTGTTATAAGATCATTACCGGTGGAGGAATCATCCCGGTTAGTGATGCCTGTAACAATTGTCCTATTTCACTATGTGGAAGAGAACTGTATGCTAGACTACTTGTAATGCCAGTGCCTAGTTTTGACATTATACTGGGTATGGATTGGTTAAGTCAACATCATGCCACAATAGACTGTCACAGAGGCAGTGTAATCTTCAGGCCCCCTGGCAAGCCAGAATTTGAATTTGCTAGAGGTTCTAGAGAAATGGGTAATAACATAATTTGTGGAGCCCTAGTAACAGAAGAATTGCCACCTATCATCTCTGAATACCTTGATGTCTTCCCTGAGGATCTCCCAGGCTTACCCCCAGACCGAGAAGTTGAATTCTCCATTGACTTAGTGCCAGGAGCAGCACCAGTATCTCAGAATCCCTACAGAATCAACAAGAAGGAGATAATAGAACTAAATGAACAAATCAAAGAGCTAGAAGACAAATGCTTCATTAGGTCTAGTGTCTCACCCTGGGGAGCTCCAGTATTATTTGTGCCCAAGAAGGACGGATCATCCCGAATGTGTATTGACTATAGGGCCCTGAATGCCTTGACAATTAAGAATAAGTATCCCCTGCCCAGGATAGATGACTTATTTGATCAGTTGAGTGGAGCTCGGGTGTTTTCAAAGATTGATTTGAGGTCTGGTTACCACCAAGTAAGGGTGAGAAAGGAAGACATCCCTAAAACTGCTTTCAATACCCGGAACGGACACTACGAATTCTTAGTATTGCCGTTCGGGTTGACGAATGCTCCAGCAGTTTTTATGAACCTAATGAACAGAGTTTTCCAGCCATACCTAGACAAATTTGTAGTGGTCTTCATTGATGATATTTTGATCTACTCCAAGACCCCCGAAGAACATGAAGAACATTTGAGGCTAGCATTGGAGACTTTGAGGAAGGAAAAACTTTATGGAAAATTGTCTAAATGTGCCTTCTTCCTAGACAAAGTAGAATTCTTGGGACATGTTGTGACTGGAGATGGAATAGCAGTAGATCCTAAGAAGATAGCTGCAGTAGAATCCTGGCCCACTCCAGACTCTGTAGCAGAGATTAGAAGCTTCTGGGACTAGCTGGCTACTATCGGAAGTTTGTGAAGGACTTTGCTAGGATTGCTGAACCCATGACAAAGTTAACAAGGAAGGATGAAGAGTTCACCTGGACTGAAGAATGTCAGCATGCTTTTGAGGAGTTGAAGAAAAGGCTGACTACTGCTCCTATCCTGACCTTACCCTCTGGAACCGGAGGTTTCGCTATTTATAGTGATGCTTCTGGAAAAGGTCTAGGTTGTGTATTGGAGCAGAATAAGAAAGTAATAGCATATGCCTCTAGACAGCTTCGACCACATGAAAAGAATTATCCAACCCATGATTTAGAATTGGCAGCTGTCATTTTTGCTCTTAAACTTTGGAAGCATTACCTTTATGGAGAAAGGGTGGAAATATTTACAGACCATAAAAGTCTAAAATATATTTTCACTCAGAAAGAGCTAAACATGAGGCAAAGAAGGTGGCTGGAACTAATGAAAGACTTTGATATCACTCTTCAATATCACCCTGGGAAGGCAAATGTAGTTGCTGATGCTCTAAGCAGGTATCCTATGGCGATGTACTTGACTATGGACAGACACCTGCTGGAGGACTTGGAAAGTTTAGGTATCGAAGTAATTATCCCAGGAAAAGAAGGCCAAATGATGAACTTGCAGATTCAGTCTACCTTAATGGACAAGATCAAGGAGACGCAGTTTCAGGACGAAGGCCTGCGAAGCCTTCGAGGTCAGGTGCAAGCGGGACTAGTAGAAGAATTCAGAATTCATGAAGATGGATCACTGAGGCATGGCGATAGATTATGTGTACCTCGAGGAGACATAAGAGAAGAAATCATGCAAGAGGCGCACAGATCGCAATACTCTATACATCCAGGAGCCAACAAGATGTACAAGGACCTGAGGACGCATGTTTGGTGGCATGGCATGAAAAGAGAAGTAGCCAGGTTCGTATCCCGCTGTTTAGTGTGCCAACAGGTTAAGGCTGAAAGACAACGACCTGGAGGATTGCTTCAACCACTACCCATTCCGGAGTGGAAGTGGGAACATATCACAATGGATTTTGTTTCCGGACTTCCAAGAACACCTAGTGGTAAGGATGCAATCTGGGTGATAGTGGATAGACTGACCAAGTCGGCACATTTTTTACCTTTCAAAGTAGGGCTATCTACAGAGAAGCTGGCAGATTTATATATCAGACACATTGTCAAGCTGCATGGAGTCCCAGTAAGTATTGTCTCCGACCGAGACTCAAGGTTCACCTCTCACTTCTGGAAGAGCTTACAAGCCAGCTTGGGGACGCAACTCAAATTCAGCACAGCTTATCATCCCCAAACCGATGGACAATCGGAACATACAATCCAGACACTTGAAGATATGCTCCGTACATGTGTTTTGGATTTTGGAGGATCCTGGGAGGACTATTTACATCTGGTGGAGTTCTCTTATAATAACAGCTACCAAGCCAGTATCGAGATGACTCCATTTGAAGCCCTGTATGGACGAAGATGTCGTACCCCGCTATCATGGGACGACGTTGGAGAAAGAGCCCTACTGGGACCAGAGATGGTGATCGATTCAGCTGAGAAGGTAAAGCAAATAAGGGACAGACTTCGAGTGGCTCAAGACAGGCAACGACATTGGGTAAATAGCCACCGAAGGCCCTTGGAATTTGAGGTAATTAAATTTATAAAATTCAAGTCAATTTAAACATTTTGATTATGGAACTAAGACTTGATTATGACTCTATTTTAAGGTTGGAGAGCTGGTGTTCTTAAAGATTTCCCCGACACGTGGCACCATTAGGTTCGGAAGGAGTGGAAAACTCAGCCCAAGATTCATTGGACCTTTTGGCATACAGAAGAAAATCGGAGAAGTGGCATACCGTCTGGCATTGCCACCCTCTCTGAAAGGAGTCCATAACGTCTTTCACGTGTCGCAGCTGAGAAAGTATGTGTCAGACCCCAGCCACATTTTGGATCACTCAGAGCTCGAAGTAGGCCCAAGTTTGACTTACCAAGAGCAACCCGTGGAGATCCTGGATCGCTCGGAGAAAGTCCTACGGAACCAAGTTATCTCTCTGGTTCGCGTAGCTTGGAAGCATCATTCTCCCGGCGAATCCACCTGGGAGCGAGAAGACGAGATTAGAGAGCGATACCCCTATCTTTTTGAACCCTGAGGTGTATTTTATTTCTCGGCCTTTCTTTTCGTGCCTTGTTATTCTTAAATTTCGAGGACGAAATTTTTGTAAGTTGGGTAGGTTGTAAACCCCCCTAAATTTTCAATTATTAAATCTTGGATTTTTCCCAATTTTCTGGAATTTTCTGGAAATTTTCTGTAATTAAAATCAAGCTTTTCAATTAATAAATGATTTTTAATTAGCAATAAATAATATTAAAATATCATGAAAATAATATTTTTGGGTGTAAAATGAAAAATTGGACTTAGGGTAATTTTTCTGGATTTTTCTGGGCCTCAGACATATTTTTAAATGCCTGAAAACTATTTAATTAATTAATTATCTATTTATTTTTATTTATTATTTATTTATTTTTCTTTTATTTTTGGCCCGTGGGCCGCGGCCCAGCCCGCTAACCAGCCCAGCCCAACCCGCTCCTATCGGGTCGGGTCGGGTTCAGCCGAACCCGACCCGCGCAGCCCGACCCGCCGCGCGACCCCGTCTCCCCCCACGACGCCCGAATCCTTCGCCGGCCGTCGCGCGCAGCGCCGCGCGTCCCGCGCCCCGCTCGCCGCGCTCCCCGCGCCACGTCCCCCTCACCTCCGCCTACCCCGGCCACCTGCAACCGCCTCACTCCCCTATTTAAACCGACCCCGACCCCGGCCGTCTCCCCCACTCCATCACCGTAACCCTAGACGCCGGCCGCCGCTCCACGCCGTGCCTCACCGACCGCCGCCGACTTCTCCTCCTCCCTCCTCCCGCAGCAGAGCCGCTCTGCCGCCCTCCGGTCGACCCCGCACCTCGACAGCAGCACAGCAGCCAGCCGCAGCGTCTCCGGCCGCCGCCCTGAGCCGCCGCCGCCGCCGTCAACCGACGCGCCGCCCCTCGGCGAACCATCCCCGGCCCCCTCCGGCGCCTCTCCGGCCGTCCTCCGCCGTCCTCCACCGTTTCCCGACGAAACCCTAACCCTAATCCCTGTTCCTGTGTCGGACACAGGACACAGTGTCCGACACGACTCGGACACGTTTTCGACCCTGTTTTCGGGTCCTCTTCAGGTATGTGTAACTTTCGCCTCGTAGCTCCGTTTTCAATTCCGCAAATTGCGTTGTGAAGCCTGTATGACCCTCTCGGTGTCCGGACAAACTGTTCGGGACATCGCGTCCTGTGGTGATCGCACACCGCGATCCAAAAACAGGAAAAACCAGACCCTGTTTCACCTCGGAACCGAGTACGTCCCGCCAAACGGGACGACTTGGTCGCGTGCGGTCTTCACAGATACGTGCGCAGCGTCGATACGGACGTGTGAGATTTTGCGGAAGCTGATTCGGGTGTGCGTGCACACCGGAATCAACGCGTATCCGCGGACATCGTCCCGTATCCGCCTTTTCTGTAATTTACCCTAATTTCGTGTACACTCGTCGGATCGAGACGAAACTTGCGCCATCGGACTCGTAGCGATACGCTGGTCCTGTGGGTCAAGTTTGGTTCGATTCTGAGAACGTTGACGAAATCGCGTGTCGTGGGCCCCACAGGCCCCGCTCGACGGGCCATTTTGTGTTCGGCTCATCGGAATCCAAATCTGGAAGTTCCGTTGGGTTCGTATCAGCGTTCCTGACCTGTTGACACTAAGTTTGGTGAATTTGGAGACCTTTGACCCGGACACGTTTTTCGGTGCAAAGCGGGCCCAACGGCGGACCCCGTTTTGACCCGAAACTGCCATTTTTGTCCTTGTCTCCAAATTGGACCCAAGGACAGGCGTTTCTCGCTATTTGACATCTTCTGAGCATGATGGTAATGCCTATTTCAGCTTTTGGACTCATCTGTGGAAATTTCTTCCAAGAACCAAATTAAACAGATCCAAACAACAGGCAAGTACCTGCACTTCAAGTAAATCTTTATATTGTGATAATTAAATTCCCTGCTCTACTAGTACTCTTGCTGATTACACGTAGTGTTAGAATACTATATTTCATGTCTTGAGTATTGGAATTCATGTCTTGTTATCATGTCGGGTGGGAGAATACTGAAAGGCATGTAGTTTACCCTTCCCCTTGTCGTGAATAATAGCTGTTGGTACACGACTGTCCATCAGCCGGATCTCGATTATTCGTGAATAATAGCCGTTTATGACGGCCGGATTAGCCTTATAAACCCCTGCATGCCAACTAAGTATTCTAAAAACAAACACAAGTTTCATACAGATAACCTCTGGTCATGTTATATTCTTGCTGACTGTGTAGTTTCTTTTCCTGCTCGTTTACTTCTTTTTCTCATATTCCTGTTTATAGTGTTGACCCTGAGATATTAACATTCCTTTATGCAATTTCCTTAACATGATATTCAATGTTTAATTGTCATAAATATTTAGTTTAACATTGTTGTGCACTGTGTACTTTGCTCCTTTCCTGACTGGATCTGTTGATTTAGGCGATGATGAGGATCTTGCCCCTACTTATTATGGCCCTTATGAGGGTACAGATGATACCTATGAGGAGCCAGACCCTACCCAGGAGACCCCTGCTGCTGAGTAGCTTTTAGTAGCTATCTTTTATTTCTGTTCTTATCTTATTTAATCGGGTTTGTCCCCGATTTCATTTGAAATTCCTGTATTAAACATTTGAATTGTTGTCACATTCATTTCAGTTGCAAAATTTAAGTTTCCATTCTCATTATTATCTTGCCTATGTTAAATTGTGAATGAGTTAGACTAGTTAGATGGATTGACCTAGACAGCGTACTACCGCCGACTCTGCGGCGTAGGCTGGACGTACCCACGTACTCGTGCCCGAACTTCCGGGTGCGGGTCGTGACACCAACTGAGTTGGCGAGTGGTCCCCCCATCCGCAAATTCCCAAAACATTTCCCGTTTTATATAAATATATAATTTTTTATTACTTAAAATGAAAAAATCCGTAAATTTTTTTTTATGTAAAGTCTAAATTAATTTGAATTATCTACACTTTATGATCCCACCTTCTATCCGATATGGGACTAAATTATCAACTCTATTGTCACCCTCCTTTTGAGCGCTCAACTAAAAAATGAGATACAATCCAAGAGAAGGGTGATTCTTGTCATCAATCGTTATCATCTCTTTAACCTAATAGGTGCACTATATATAACGACATTGGTAATTTAGTTAATAGGTTAGGTAGCTCCCCACAGAAATTCCCACTGGCTCGAACCTGTCCGGCTTGGGATTTTAGTGTCTCCATCTGCTGCAACATGAGCTAGTACGCTTTATATATATACCAGTAGTAACGTGCAAGTGTATTATACGCGCATAAAAAAAAAATTAAAAAAATTAAAATTAAAAATTATTATAAATATTGTCATTTCTAGGAATCGAATTTAAGCAACAAATAAAAATACCTTCCATCTTAATCACTTAAGTTAGAATTGTTTACTTGTAAACAAATAATATTAGGTAGTTAAATAATTAGTTTTTTTTTTAAATAGTTAGTGGAGTATTTATAAACGACTTAGACGGTTCAATTTTGAACCGTTTTCAAACCTCATTATATATATATATATATATATATATATATATATATATATATTATCGGATTGGAAACCAAATTTCTAAGGGAAGATTCGAACCGTGTCCATCTCCATGGGAGTCCTTCCATCGTAACCAACATACCACGACCCCACGGATATATTACCCTAGTAAGCATGTACATTGCATGCGAGTAAAAAAATTTGTTAAATTTTTTAATATAAATTTATTGAAATACTTTCATTTCTAACTCAGACATTCAAGAAAAATGTCTATCATCTTAACCACTTGAGTTATAATTATTTAGTTATAAGTAATTCATATTAGATAGTTAAATAATAACTATTTTTTTAATAATTAATCGAGTATTTACAAACGACTTAGACGACTCAATTTTGAATTATTTTACAGCCACCTTATATTAATAGAGAGAGATAATCAGATTCTATGTATAGCTGTCAAGTGGGCCGGACTGGGTCAACCTGACTCAAATTTGGGTAGAGCGGGACGGGTCTGGACCGGATCTCTTAGGTCCATGCACTATAGCGGATCAAGACGGACCAGATCGGACTAGACATAAGGGTGAAAATTTAAGCCCACTTCGACACATGGCCTACGTCACGGTATATTTCGGGTTGGACCGTGCTGACTCTGATTGTGACCAAATAAAATAAAATAAAAAAATCACATATAAAAGTGTAAATTAATATACGAATGTCACTATTCAATCTAAAATATTACAAATGCCTCTCTCTCTCTCTCTCTCTCTCTCTCTCTCAATGTAATAACAGAAAATATAATTTGGAAGTGGACGTGTTATAATTTTTCTTATTAGCGTGTTATGGAACGAGAAAGACAGCTTGTTAAGTGTTATTTTTCTAAAATTGCGGTACTAAGTGTAGTACATTAAAAACTTGTTCAATTTTCTTTATAATTATGATTTTAACATTTTTCTTGTTAACATTTCCTGGTACAGTCCAGTCAGCTGTAAATTAATTCCTCCAATTCTCTCTCTCTCTCTCTCTCTCTCTCTCAATATAGGAGTTTTTATTGTAACAGTTTTGGATCGGATCTTGGGTCGGGATAGGTTTGAACTTTCAAGTCTGACCAGACCTCTCTTATGGGTCGAGATAAACACGTTTCGATATAGTGGACTAGGTCAGCCTGGCTCCAAGATTAATCGGACTGAAGCGATACAGGTACCATTTTCGAGCTGGGTTCATGCCAGACTGGGCCAGCCCAATAGACAGGTTTAATTCTATGTCAGGTAAGTTGGCTGTGATACTCCTAATCTCAGCCATCATTGCAACTTTCAGTTACAAGTGGGGGTAATGGATCATTTCTTGTTATAGTACTCTCTAGTTTTCTCAATTGAATAATGCTATAATAAATTAAGCCAAATTCTATAGGCAGGATAGTCTATTATTTCAAAATAGTCCAAATTTTTATAATTTTTACTCTGGACAACCCAAAATTTATTCAGAGCAGTCCAACCTTCCAGACCTTTCCAAATCCTTCATTCTAAATTTATACTCTCTTCCTTCAAATTTTCCAAACCCTCAAGTCCTGACCCTAACCGCAACTGTCGGAGGAGGAGGCGGCGGCGGGAGACGGAAGAGGCGTGCGGTCACCGTTGCTGTTGTTGCCGTTGCTGCTGCCGCCGACGTCGTAGGTCCGCCCTCGCCACCGCCTGCCTCCGCCGCCCCTGCTACTTCTTCTTCTTTTTCTTCTTCCATGGACTGTAAAAACAATTGTTGGAAGGACTGTTAATTTTTTTTTTACCGTCCTAATTATTTAGAACTGTCACATTGTTGATCATCCTTCCAATTTGAAGGACTGTCAATATTGTGACAGTCCTGAAAAAAAATTGGACTGAAAAATAGAAATTATTGACTTTTATATAAAAATTTGGACAGCCTTAAGTAAAAAAAAAAATTAGTGACAAACATGTAAAAAAACTAAAAAAAAATTGATTTGTCCTAAATAATATATAAAGTGCCTGTAGTATTTGCCTAAATCAAGATGCTCATTTAACACGAGGGCAAGCATCCATCCTGATTGTTCCCCCCTATGATTCCTTATTTCCTTTTGTCCCCCCCATCTCCTGTTGGTTCCCATTTTGCATCTCCTTTTATAAATTCAGGTAAGGATGCTGGAATGGCCTGTAGCTTGCCGATTCTCATCATCTTCAGGTATTTCAATCTGGTTGTCCTGTGGGTGGTCACCACCTCTAAAGGGATATGCTAACTCAAATTGTAGACAGTTAATGGACTGAAATCAATCTTGTCTACTAAACAAGATATACTAGATATGCAGTGACAGCTGCTTTTGTTAATATATTTTGTTGGGTACTAGTAGGGGTTTCTTGGTTCAGTACTTAAAACCGATTATTAGTCTAAAAGAAATAATCTTGGTCACTAAACAAAATATTGTGATGGATAATTGTTACACCAAGAGATGAATTTCACATGCAACCTTAACTTCATATTGATCATATGTCCCTAGCTTTTGAATATGATTAAAGAATGACTTGTATTAATCATACTTTGCAGTATCGATCGATACCGATATGATTTGGCATGTCCCGATTCGATACTGACTGATATCGATATTGACCGATACCGACACTGGAGACCTCTTTCTTAGTCAATTCAACAAAAAAATTGAACGAAAAAAATCAATCAGTTATGATGTAAAAAGAAAAAAAAACTTATATCACAGGTAAACCATTCGGTAAGGGAAAGTACTATTTCATTTAATTTTAAAATTACTAAGAAACAACAGAAAAAAATACTTAAAATTATGCCTAAATATATAAAATATATTTTTTCCTAAAATTTAGTAATTTATTAATAATTATTTATTTTTCGATACAAAAGATTCGATACTCAGATTCGAAACTGCATATACTGCCGATATCGTCGATTCCTATACTCATAGGAAGGATCTTATACCGATACTGCAAACCTTGGTATTAATTGAAAAGATTTCAAGATGTGGTTCCTGTTAGTCCCGAGGCTTAATCAAAGATGGTAGAACCAAAAGTTGAAGTCGAGATCAGGAGTTCAAACAAGAGTTCCCTTCCTAATATCTCTCGATCCAACAAGAAGACAATAAATAAGATCTGATTACAACAAAAAACAAGATAATAAAATAATCAGAAAAAACTATCTTCTCGTTCTTCCTTGCAATCACAGTTGCAAACGGACAGAATAGAGTTACAACTCGCAGAAGAAGAAGAAGAAGAAGAAGAAGAAGAAGAAGAAGAGGCTTTGTTTGCTGGGATGATAATGATCAAAGTTGCTCAAAGCAAGATTCGCCCCATACGATATGCTCCCAGGAACTAGCAAGTTCACGTAGAACTTCTGGAACACTCGTTGTCACCTTTGTCTGGACTCACACAAACTCCCTGGACTCCAATGGCGGCGGCAACAACAACTCTCTTCGTCTCCTCTTTTTTGAAGTAAGTTCTCAAAGAGACACGAAGAGAGTATTTATAGAGAGATGGTGAAAACCCTAGCCGCCCAACAGTTACGGAAAGATAAGAACATATTAATTATGAATCCCTACAAGATAGGCATGTATTAATTTTAAATTCCTCAAAAAATGGATCTGAATAACAGACCGTATTTTTTCATAATAGTTCAAATATATTCGCAGCAGCAGCAGCGCATGCGACAACGAAATCCGCAGCGCATGCGGCAGCAGAAGCCGCAGCGCATGCGACAACCCATGCGGCAACCCATGCGGCAGCTAATGCGACAGTGCGTGCGGCAGCCCATACGACAACCCATGCGACCGTGCATGCAGCTCGCGCATCAAATACGCACAAGCGCCTGTGCCGATGTTGACATGCTAAGTGCAAAGTGCGCCAACAAAGCACCACTTTGCGCCCTTGAGTCCGAGTCCGAGTCGTTAAGCCCCTTTGGGGCTTAGCTCCTATGAAATAAATTCCATGGGAATGACAAAATGCATAAATGCTTTCAATAAGGAGTTAATCATTCTTCATCCTAATAAAATATCCCACATGGCACCCATGTGCCTCATCACACCCCATGTGCACACCTCAACAAGAGCAAAGCATTATATTAAGATATCCACTTGGTGGTGTAGCCAATGTGGGACTATCTTTCATAGTTCAAAGGCAAAAACACCAACAATCTTCCACATATCTCAATATATGGGTTGAGCGTTCCTCACAGTGACTGTCCATCATGCATTAGGATAGATGTCACTTTGACTTGAATTTTCTTGCATGGTTCAAATAACAGTATGATATAAGAATGGACTAAGCCTTGAATTCTGCACCATAGTTGCAATTCTTTTCACTAACACAATGACATCAACTGTGCTTCCAGTTGCATATTAAAGGCCATGTGCACGCCTGATTTCGGTGTATGTATTTTGGGCATCTATAAGTTTTACCTCAAGAGACGGCAAGTCTCTTTCCATACACTATATGTGAGTTCTTAAAGAGTCCTTAGCATGAAGTATTACGCTTTCTTGTGGTGCTAATCCGCTATGACATGGCCTTCTGCCGAGGTTTACTCCCTCATGTGGTGTCATCCACTATAGCATGGGGTTCACTCCCTTATTGTAGTGCCAAACTACCCAGCACGAAGCCTTGCGCTTTCTTGCGGTGTTACGCCGCTGTGACATAACTTTTCGTCGAGGATTTATATCTTTTACCTCTGTGGTGTCACACCACTGTAATATGAGGTTCACTCCCTCTTTGTAGTGCTGCCTACCTCTCTTCATTCTACAACATTAGGCTACCTGCCTATATGCGGTGCTACGCCGCAGTGACATGACTTAATGCCAAGAATTTATATCTTTTATCTCGGTGGTGTCACACTAGTGTAGCATGGGATACAATTTTCTTGTAGTGCTGAAACTACGTGCTTCCTATAAAGCACACCGGACATTCACTATGTCCGAGAACTCATTAAGGCATCAAAGCCATCCTTCCATAGAAAATTGTTCTTCATAAAGAACAAAAAGTAGACAACAGTGGTTCTGGGTCCGTAACCCCTCAATGTCTCAAATGACTACCCACTGTTCCTGATATTCTCTCAGTCAATGGTCATTCTTTGAACCAAAAGCTAGATGCCTAGTAATTTTTTCTTTGAACTAATAACATAAAACTTTCTGGTAGAATTACATAGACACAATATCAGAATGTCTTCAAGCCTATTTTGGTTGTTGTGTCCTCGACCAGCTGGCGCTTGAGATCCTTGGTAAACGGGTCTGCCAGGTTCTCCTGACTCTGAACATCAATAACGGCAATGACTCTAGTCTTTATCAGATCATTCACTGCCCTGTGCCTCAAACGCACAGTCCTCTTCTTACCATTGAAGAGGTCATTTGATGCCACCGCTGTAGTAGCTTAGTTGTCGCAGTATATCGATATCGCCAAAATCTGTGTACCAACCAATGGAAGATCATACATGATATCCCGAATCCACTTTGCTTCATCCGCTACAGCATCCAGTGCATAAAACTCAGATTTTATTGAGGAATGAGAGAGCATAGTCCGCTTCTTCGACTTCCACGATATAGCAGCTCCACCCATGGAAAAGATGCATCCTCATGTGGACCTTTCGCTCTCTACTTCTGAATACCAGCTTGCATCACTGAAGCCTTCTACTACTGTCGGATACCCGCTGTAGTGCAATACATACTTCTAAGTCCTCCTTAGATATCTCATCACTCTCTTCACAGCCTTCTCGTGCTTCACACCTGGGTTACTCGTAAATCGACTCAGCATCCCCACGACAAAAGCTATGTCAGGCCTTGTGGCAGTTGTTGCATACATCAAACTTCCAATGACGCTTGAATACTCCAGCTGCCTGACGCTTTTCCTAGGATTTGGCTTCAGCTTCTTGTCACATCTGTATGGAGTATCGATCCCTGGAAGATCCTGATATCCATAGTGTATGAGCATCTTCTCAATATAATAAAACTGTGACAGCGCCACTCTAGTGTCCGTCCGGATGATTTTTATTCCGAGGATAACATCAGCTTCCTCCAAGTCCTTCATACTGAACTTGGATGAGAGCAACTTCTTTATCTCAGTAACACATGCTAGATTCGTACCCAGGATTATCATGTCGTCCACGTATAGACAAACGATGACTCCTTTTCCGTCAGCGAACTTAGTGTAAACGTACTTGTCCGTTTCACTGACCCTGTAGCCGTTTGATCTTATGACTTTATTAAATTTTTTGTGCCATATCTTGGGAGCTTGCTTTAGACCGTATAATGATTTTACCAACTTGCATACTTTATCTTCAAGGCCCTTGACGACAAATCCTTCTGGTTGTTACATGTAAATCTCTTTGGCCAACTCTCCATTCAGGAATGTTGTTTTGACATCCATTTGATGAATAACTAGCTTATGAATTACACTCAGAGAAATCAACATCCTGATGGTCGTCATCCGTGCTACTGGAGCATATGTATCGAAGTAGTAGATCCCCTGCTTCTGAGAAATTTTTTTAGCAACCAGTCTTGCCTTGAACTTATCAACAGTTCCATCGACCTTCATCTTCTTCTTGAAGATCCACTTGCATCCGATCAATTTTGTTCCTTCAGGTAGATCGACCAACACCCAAGTGTTGTTGGAGGTTATTGAGTCATACTCATCATTGATGGCCTCCCTCTAGAAGACAATATCTCTGGTCTTCATCTCCTCATCTTAGGTAAGCGGATCTGCTTCTACATTATAGGTGGCAAAATCTTCTTTGAAGTTCTTCTGTCTCCTTAACCGCTTAGTTCTCGGTTCTGCGAGTTCTGGTTCGAACGTTGTCTCTGGAATGACAACTTCTTCATATACTATATCTTCTTTGGAAGCTTCAGTGTCCTGTGCACCCACACTATTTACCGGAATATCCGCGATAATAATGTTCTTGTGCCTTGCAAATTTATCTTTAAAGAATTCTACGTCATGAGATTCAATGATATAATTTGATTCTATATCAAGAAACCTTCGAGCATCACTCTTCTCAGCATAACCTAAGAAGATGGTCTTCGTTGTCCTCGTACCCAATTTTGAATCTCCAAGTCCGGGAGCTTCACATATGCCAGACACCCCTACACTAGAATGACATTCAAGTTGGGTCTGACTTTGAACCAGAGTTCATGAGGAGTGACATCGGATGTTGCCTACGACACTCTGTTAAGGATGAACGTAGCTGTCAATGCAGCTTCTCCCCAGAAGCAGTTTGAAAGACCCGCAGTTAACAGCATTGAATTCATCATTCCTGTCAACGTCATATTCTTTCTCTCATCTACTCCATTTGATTTAGGAGAATATAGAGCATTCGTCTCATTGATATTTCTATGTTCTTTGCAGAACGATGCGAATTCAATAGACCTATACTCTCCACCTCGATTACTTCTAAGTCTCTTGAGTTGTTGCCTAGTCTGACGTTCAGCTTCAGCCCTAAACTCTTTGAATTTCTTAAGTGCTTCGTCCTTTGACTTGAGCTGATAGACGAACGCATACTTTGATTAGTCGTCGATGAATGTAATAAAATATTTATCTTGGCTTTTTGTGGAGAACTGTTTGAAGTCACAAATATCTGAGTGCACAAACTCCAGAAGATCTGTACTTCGGTTAACCCGCTTGAACGACTTTCTGGTGATCTTTGTCTGTGCACAGACCTCACACTTCTCTACCTCCTTACCTCCATATTTGGAGATAAGCCCTAGACTAGACATCTTCTTTATTCTTTTACAATGAACATGTCCTAGTCTATTGTGCCATAACTCAAGAGAATAACCGGAAGAAGCGAATGCATTTATCATTGTAGAAGAAGTTATAAGTTGAAGTTTGAACATCCCTTCCGTACAGAAAGCTTTTTCGAAGTATGTTCCTTTGAAAGACATCACCATCTGTCCAGTATTAGTGTCCATCCTCAAGCCTGCATTGCAGAGCAGACTTCCTGAGACCAGATTCTTGGCTATCATTGGTACATGCTTCATATCCTGAAGCGTCAGCGACTTCCCCGAAGTCAGGTTCAGTACCACCGTTTTGGTCCCTAGAACTTTATCTTGTGCTTGGTTCTCCACCATAACATTCTCAGATGTAGGCTTGTAGGTTATGAACAACTCCTTCTTTGAGCAAATATGGCAGGATGCGCCAGTGTCCACCCAACAGTTAGAGTCGACATCAGTCATGACAACCTGCGCAATCATAAGAACCTTGTTAGGCTCACCTTGCTTTGTCTACTTGGGCTTGGATCTGCATTCACTCCGGTAGTGGCCCTTCTTGCCACAATTGAAGCAAATCACTTCAAACTTGGGCTTTGGCTTCGGTTTGAACAAAGCTGACTTCTGCTTCCCCTTGGAATCACCAGCATGCAGCAAGTTGGCCTTTGCCAACTCTTTGGACAGGGAATCCAACTTCTGTTGTCCCCTGGCCTCATCTTCAATGTGAATCCAGTAAAGAAGATCTTTGAGCTGGATCTCCATCTTCTTACGGTACATGGCAGTCTTGAACCTGATCTAGCCTGGAGGAAGCTTGGTGACAATAGCCCCCACCATGAAGTTATCCTCCTGCTTTATGCCATCTTCCTCCATCTTTTGCTACATCGTCAGAAGTTCCTTGACTTGCGGCAGCATTACCTTCTCGTCTTCAAATTACAAACTGAAAAACTTTTCAATGAGATGGATTTTTGATATCTTTTCATCAGTTTTGTAATACTTTCCAAGAGCTTTCCAGACGTCTTTGGCCTTCTCTTTCTTGCTGTAAGACTCTGCTATCGAGTCCTCCATTGCATTGAGGATCAATAGCCTGCAGAGGTCGTTGTCTTCTTTCTACTTGTTGTGCGCGTCCTGTGCCACATAAACTTTAAGTTATCCTCCATCTTTAGGGATGGCAGATTCTGGTTCAACCAACACATAAGCAACTTTTACAAGACGAAGATTCGGAGAGATCTTCCTCTTCCAAATATTGTAGTGTTCACCATCAAACTTATTAAGCTTATGAAAGCTAGTATCGAGAATGTTTGATCGGTTCTCCATCTTACTCGGATCTTGCTTTGAGATTGTTAGTCCCGAGGCTTAATCAAAGATGGTAGAACTAGAAGTTGAAGTCGAGATTCACACAAGAGTTCCCTTCCTGATATCTCTCGATCTAATAAGAAGACAATATATAAGATCTGATTACAATAAAAAATAAAATAATAAAAAAATCAGAGAAAACTATCTTCTCGTTCTTCCTTGCAATCGCAGTTATAAACGGACAGAACAAAGTTACAACTCACAGAAGAGAGGAGGAGGAAGAAGAAGAAAAAGAGACTTTCCTTGCTGGGTGATAAGGATCACCATTGCTCAAAGCAAGATTCGTCCCACACGATCTACTCCCAGGAACCAGCAAGTTCACGTAGAACTTCTGGAACACTCGTTGTCACCTCTGTCTGGACTCACACGAACTCCCTGGACTCCAATGACGGTGGCAGCAGCAACTCTCTTTGTCTCCTTTTTTTCGAAGTAAGTTCTCAAAGAGATACGAAGAGAGTATTTATAGAAAGAGGGTGAAAAACCTAGCCACCCAATAATTATGGAAAGATAGAAACAAATTAATTATGAATCCCTAAATGATGTGGTGCCCCGTTCCCCCGTTGCGGGGAGCGCGGCTAAGAAATACTTTCGGTATCGTTCGATCGGGATAGATTGAATCAAGATCTTTTTCTCGTTATGGATTTGCTTCTTCGGAATCAATTCATATATTCAATGGACCACGTCCCAAGGATGGACTTAGCGGCAGAGTCAATAGGACCTCTCCGCTGCAAGTTTTCTTGCCTAGTTTTCGCTGTCGCCTTGTTGCTACGTACTTTTGAGTTAATTTTCGGATTTGCATTTTCTTGAACGATTTTGATGGATTTCATTGCCTTCGTTGTTGAATTACAATTCATTTCGAGCTTGGAAAGAGTAGAAGAGGTATTGATCATATGTTCGTGGTAATGCAGTTGATCGTGCAGTAGACGCCGTGCGAGCGGAGTCTTAAAGCATCTCTTTCCTTTCCTCTCTCCAACCAACTTGTGAGTGGCTATAAATCGATTTAGTTGACCCTTCTTCCAAGTCTTCACATCTAAAATCTTGTCTTCTTAATTGTTCCGATCAGATGATACCATAATAACTAAAAGATGTCAAGATAAAAAGGAATAGACATGGATTGCTTGTGTTGTCAACCAACTTGTGAACGATTACCTCGTTGCATGCTAGTTCGCTTTAAAATGTTCTTTTATAGCGTTTTAATTCTAGTTAGAATATATATACTTCTTTTATGATCGTGCTATGTGTAGAACACACCTTATTATGCAATAAATTGATCAAGAAGACTATGCAAAACAGATCATACCATGTTATTTGTCTCGTGGTTGCGTTGCTTTATACTTCATCAATTGATAACTTAATACTAGACGCCACTTGGTTACGGACAACTTGTGCACATGGTTTTATGGTTCTTGCGGACGGTTGCTGGGGCACTGGCACCGATCCGATCCTGACGGAACTTCACGATAAGTCTCATGTACAAAACGGGATGGCATGTAGCACTTCATGTTCCTTGCGTTGTACACCATCCTTGTCTATGACTATAACTCGTCCATTTTGGCATCATGCTAGTGATCCCCTCGTATATTTAAACTGTGCAAGCTTACTATGTCTTCGTGGCAGGTAAGATCATGGTAAGTATTGTGCAGGTGGTTCAGACGGACAGGGAAAAGTTACCGAACGGTAGCATATTTATTTCAGTAAAGTTCTATTCTTGTAAAATGGACTAAGACAAGATAGAAAGATCACATAATAACTTGCATGCTTCATATAAACAACGTGTTGATTGGTATAGTTGGGTTAGCTCGCCTTCACCAATGCATTTCGATGTACTGACCCTCGTTGCAACAGGTTTCCCGTACCAAGAAGATAATGCAAGAAGCTAGAGCGATTTCCTAATCTAGTCCACCTACCGGCACGTCCTGATCGTGCCTTCCAATAAGCGTTTTGTAGATCCATGAGCTCGTGCATATAACTTATACAGCTCCGTGGAAAGGCGATAGTTTCGTCCGAAGGTGTCTATAGTTTTAAATTTTTAGTAAAATGATGTAATGTATATGACGGTTATCTCATTTTGAGTCCACTTCTGTAAGCCCGTGCGAAAATTATTCGACTC
Source organism: Iris macrosiphon (assembly GCA_036927795.1). Classification (NCBI taxonomy): domain Eukaryota; kingdom Viridiplantae; phylum Streptophyta; class Magnoliopsida; order Asparagales; family Iridaceae; genus Iris; species Iris macrosiphon. Next base: position 20,498,301 of record JAYESA010000005.1, on the reverse strand, counting down.
GTTCAAGAGTTTGTAAAAGATGTCCATTATCAATAAAGATAACTTTTCATGTTTCAACATTGTGTTTCAAATATCTGCGTACTCTGAATATGTGCTCGTTATATAAAATATCTTGGCCTTGTGCGTTGTGCAACCTAAGCACGCGCAGCGTCACGTCCGGGGGACGACTATCGATTCTACGAAAATTGGGACATGACAAGAGATATGCACATATTAATTTCAAATCCCTCAAAAAACGGATCTGAATAACAGACCGTATCTTTCCATAACTATTCAAATATATCCGCAGCAATAGCAGTGCATGCGACAACGCATGCGGAAGCACGTGCGGCAGCCCATGCGACCAGCCCATGCTAAGTGCGCCAACAAAGCACCACTTTGAGCCACTTTGCGCCCTTGAACCCGAGTCGCTTAGCTCATATGGAATAAATTTCATGAGAATGACAAAAAGCATGAGTGCTTTCAATAAGGAGTTAATCCTTCTTCATCCTAATAAAATACTCCCACATGGCACCCATGTGGCTCACCACATCCCATGTGCACCCCTCAATACAAGCAAAGTATTATATTGAGATATCCATTTGATAGTGTAGTCAATGTGAGACTATATAAAATACCTTGGCCTTGTGCGTTGTGCAACCTAAGCACGCACAGCGTCACGTCCGGGGGACGACTATCGGTTCTACGAAAATCGGGACATGACAAGAGATATGCACATATTAATTTCAAATCCCTCAAAAAACGGATCTGGATCTGAATAACAGACCGTATCTTTCCATAACCATTCAAATATATCCGCAGCAGCAACAGCGTATGCGACAACGCATGCGGAAGCGCGTGCGGCAGCCCATGCGACCAGCCCATGCTCCCGAGCCGATATTGATGTGCAAAGTGCGCCAACAAAATGCCACTTTGGGCCACTTTGCGTCCTTGAACCCGAGTCACTTAGTTCCTATGGAATAAATTTCATGAGAATGACAAAAAGCATGAGTGCTTTCAATAAGGAGTTAATCTTTCTTCATCCTAATAAAATACTCCCACATGGCACCCATGTGCCTCACCACATCCCATGTGCACACCTCAATACAAGCAAAGTATTATATTGAGATATATATTTGATAGTGTAGTCAATGTGAGACTATCTTTCATAGTCCAAAGATAAAAATACCGACACTTCCTCCACATTTTCAAACCTAGTGAACCAGAAAACATCCCTATGCAAGAAAGAGCAGAGCAGATGTAGGACTTTACTACTATAGAGGAAAAATATCCAGTGATGCATGGTTGTAAACTAATTGTTACGTACCCAAATAAGAATCTGATGCCATGTTCTCAACTCCATAGGGGCATTATACTGCAAGTAGGTTCTGATGAGGCTTCATCAGAAAGTTAGAATATAGATCCCATGCGTATAGACAAGTCAATGGCATGAAATTGAAGATCTTGGCTGTCTTGTCTTCCAAGCATTATCAATCAATGTAAAGACTTAGACGGGGACTCATGACGAAGTCCATGCAAGTCCGGTCCTGAGGTTGGATTGTCCTGATCGAAATTAATTTGGTTGTCTTTTGACTCAACCTTATGAGGTACTTTTTTATGTCACGAGAGGTCATCTCGCGGTCACGTTGGGTCTGCAGAATTGTTCTTAGCTGAGGGAGTTGTCTAAGCTCGAAGTCTTATCTGACTTACCCCTGGCCGGAGTGTCTAAACTAGGTTCATGTTAACAAATCCATGAATCTGTATATAGACCTTAGCTAAAACCTTAGGTGGCGTTTGGTTCAAAATTTTGAGGCTTGTGAATGAGTTTTAGATTCCTTATCCTTATTTGGTATGTGTATGATTGAAAATTAGGGTGTGTTTGGTAAGAGAGAAAAGTGAGAGGAAGAAAAAGTGGAGGGAATGATTCATTTTCTCTTGTTTGATATGAAAAAAAAAGTGGGAGGAAGGAAAAGTGAAGGGATTATTTTTTTTTTCCTAACCTAGGAAATTCAATCTCTTCAAAAGTGAAAGAAAAAGTAAAAAAAAAAAGTGGAGGCTCATATTAATTAATAATTATACCCCCATATTAATTGTATTATTTAAAAATTATTCATGATGTTAAATTGTAAATACGTTTTTAGTTGGGAATAGAATTGGTAAAACATATATTTTTTATTTTCTTTCCTTCCATTTTTTTCTTTCATACCAAACAATGGAAATTACATCTCTTCTTTTTTTCTTCCTTCCTACCAAACACAAAGGAAGAAAATAATGTTTCCTTTCCATATGGAAGAAAAATACATCTTTCTTTTTTTTCTTTCCTTTCACTTTTAACATCCTCCAATAAAAAGGGCTTCATATTCCCATGGTTGTGGAAAAATAATTCCCAAGGTCCCCTTGGAAATAGTTTTGTTTTCCTAGAAATATTGTTTGAATATTTTGTTTGAACAATAACACCCTCATTTTACTTTCAAAATTTTAACTTATATTCCAAACATGTAAATTTAGATAATAAAAATATGAAAGAATATTTATAAAAAAACTTAATAAAGTAAAAAAAAAAATCTATATTTTCAATCTAATATAACCAAACATAAATATAGAAATGTTGAATTTCTTTTTCATTAAAAATAAATAAAAAATAAATTTTTAGTAATACATTATCTTGATCCAAACGAACCCAAAGATGGAGCTCAGGAACAAACATATATATAATATTCTACCAATATAGATTGTTCCTAATTTAACTTAGCTAGAAATTTTGAACTTCAAAAGGACATGAAGGTATGCACACTGTGAAAATTCATATGGAATCAAATTCAAATAATATCTAGTTATGATTTTAACGTCTGTCTCGTCGGTGTCATCTGATCTGGTGGTTCTCTCTCGTACAAATTAGGTCCCTAGAACCAGATGCTTGGATGACCGTGTGGTAACCGTTTATTCTCCAATAATGCTAAGTTTACTACCAAATGCTTACAACCCTCTCACCACTCCTACTATTTGGCCCACCTCCGACCCACCTCTTTTTCAATGAACGATCGTCACATGACGTTTCGACCATGTGATAACTATTCGAACAGCCATCGAATTCCAATTTTTTTCCTTTTTCCAATAGACGATCGTTACATAGACGTCACATAAATGTCATATGTCGGTTGTAAGTGGATTGTAAGCATAAGGTTGCAACTAAAGGGACGAGACGTACGCCACTCGGCGCCTAAAATCAAAATGGAGTGGAGCATGACAATGACGTCCCATAATACAACCGATCTTGTATTCCTGCATCAATGAACAAAATATGTTTTTTTACTCTTTATTTTTAGAAAAATGCTAAGGGTGGGTTGGCTTCTCTTTCACGCCATGACTAGCATTTTCAGTAATACCAGATGTGCGCTAGTATAGAAAGGGTTCTTGGAGTCCCATGAAGGATCAGTTGGTTAGTTGTTTCTATTCCTACATCTGGCCCGTACCAAATTTCGAAAATAATAATAAAACGACGTCCAATTAATTAATTTCAAATTAGTACGGGACGCCATTGTCAATGGCGTCCCACTCTATTTTGATTTTAGGCACCATTACGAGTGACGTCCCATCCCTAAAGTTGTGAATTTCGTAACTTTATCCTCTTCTACACAAATTATGTAAATTTCTTCCCTCTGAACGAAATTTGATGATAAGCCAAAGAGTAAAAAGAAAAACAAGTGACAATTACATCTTCATTTTCACTACTAGAATAAGTCAAATCAGTGACGTCTCGAAACGTCGCTAAAAAATTTTAGCGACGTAATTAACGGCGTTTCAATGAAGTCACATTTTAGCTAGTCGCTGACAGGGAAAACGTCGCAAAACGTCGCAATAGCGACGTTTAGGCGTCGCTAATTTTTTTCACATTAGCGACGTTTAGCGACGTGGCATTTGTCGCTAAACGTCGCTAATTTTTCTATTTAGCAACACTTTGTAACACATTTAGCGACGTTTTGCTGACCTGCCATTTAGCGACGTTTAGCGACAAAAATAGCGACTTATTTAGCGACGTCGCTAAATATCGCTAAATTGCAAAAAAAAAAAAAAAAAAAAATGAAATAAATGTATGCTTGCAGTTTGTCATATATCCTTGCAATATCACTGTTCATAAAAATAGATAGACCCGGAGCAACCCTCCGTTGAATTTTTTAGGTTCGCCGACCCATTCAGTGGAACACTCAACACCGGTAACTTCACATACATTTAATATGAATAATAAAGTAAAATTTGAAGAAAACGACATTTTAGAATTACAAACCGAGTCTCAAAATTTTTTTGTCTTAAAGATGCAATAAATATCTACACAACTGAGTGCAATAAATAAAGTCTGAAAACCTCAATAAATGTATAATTTCACAAATGACCCAATATCAAGGGTCAAAATAAAAATAACTAGTAAACTGTCCTAACTAAGACTACTGCGGATGTAACTACCACATTTCTAGAATATGAATAATTTTATCATTTTGTATTATTATAAATATTATGATTATAATTTATTTAATATTATGGATGTTATATATTGTGACTAGTATTATTATTGGTTTATAGATTAGACTATCAGTTTAAACAAGATCCTAATGGGCCTAACTAACTTGACATGACAACTTAAACAATTAGTTAGACTAGTCCACTTTAGACCCAAATAGTTAACCATTCTCTTCATTTAAGGATTAGTCTTAACCTTCGTGAGGAAGAGAAGCTTCCTCCCTAATTATTTCTTCATGACAAACTCCAAGGGATATTATGGACTATTTACATTGCTTGGAGGAGGGGCATAGTATGGCCGACCCTATTTGTGGGGAGAGACTCTCTCTCCTCTCATTTCATTCATTTTATTTCATTTTCTAATTAGAGTTCTTTCCCAAATAGTTCATCCCTCCACCAAATTATTCATAAATCCCTCTCAAATTCTCTCATCCTCACCATCTAAGGAGATTAGAAGCTTGAGGTTGGCAAGAGCACATTGAGAGAAAACTTTAGTGTCATTCCTCGATCTCCTGCAGGAATTGGCCGTCCCCGCTGGGCGCGAATAATCGCGCCAGCGCTCCCGCAGGACGATCGTTTCCATCGGGACACGATGCCGCGCGAGCCTGGAGTTGCGCCCGCGCGAGGCAAGTACCGTAACAACAGTTGATAACTAGTTCGTAGAGTCGTCATAGCAGAAACATAGAATAAACACAATTATTGAATCTAAAAAAAACCCTTTATTGATATGAAGTAAAGATTACAAGCGGCGCTAGGCCGAGATTACAAGTCGCTCGTGCTCTCTCTCTCTCTATCTTTATAATGAATATGCCCTTAGGATTATAACTGATTCAAACAATCTGGATGATTATATTTTCATATATTATGTCTCATATATGTGACCTCTAGGTCTGCGCGCCACGCTCCAAGACGCCAAGTACGATCCGGCGTCTCAATGCGTTAAGCGATCTCCAAATCTGTACGAGTTCCTCCTGCACCCTGCATACAATCTTGTTCGGTATCAGTACATTGAATGCACTGGTGGGTAGGCCTCTCGTCCATGCCACAAAACAAGCACATTCATTAGTTATGTGCACCGACTGATTATGTTGCCTTTCTAGTCTTTGTCTTAGGATCAGTTTCATGACAATATAATGAAAGTAATATTCGTGTATGCACAAGAGTATCATAATGTAAACAACTGAGTTTGTCTTACCCTTTCTTACCATACAGCCTTCCCTGTCATATGCAGTATTATAATCAATGATCTACTAAATAGCGAAGAACATCTACGCAATCCAAGTGTTACGTTTGTGTCTCTGCCTCAGACCCATTCTACTTAAACTATGTTATATACCATGCATCCATTCTAAACATGCAAATTGTCGTGTAATTATACTCCTTCAGGTTACTCCTCTTCTGAATGCGGATAGCCGTTATGCAAGAATGGCTTATCTATATGAAGGTCACTGGATTTGTTAGCCATATTGGACAAGATCTGGGATAAAACGACTGTCTTTCCAGCTCGGTTGCTAGCCTTGCTGGGTGTAGTGCCCCGCTCCGCGTCGGCGCTATGTACAAGTGGGATCGACTTGCTTGCTCGAACGGAAGTCTTCTCGGAGAGTTTCCGACCGATTAATCAAGGTGAGTGGACAGAACTGCATTCTCTGATTCTGGCACGACTTAAAAATGAATCTGAGTTTTTGAATGCTTGTTTGCTTAAAAAGAATGTTTTCATAAGAGAATGATAGAATCGACTCAGCATGCTAATAAGAGAACTCACATAGCTTGTCATTGAAACGAATACGCTGCCTAACTAAGAGAATATAAATGCTTGTCAGAAATGAGAACGAACTACTGCTATGCTAAGAGAAAGATAGAAATGTTACATGCTTAGTTACACCGACACAGCTCAAACGAACTCTTGCCATGCTAAGAAGATAAGTAAACGAAATGCCTGAAATATGTTCCCTGAATATGCTAAGAAAGAAAGAGATAGTTTTTGCATGTTAAATAAGAATCAATCGTGCTTGTCAAAAAGTATGTTTCGCTTGTCTGTTTTGCTATATCGAACTGCTGCCTTTGATTCGTATATGCATAGACTAATAGTGCACCCTGATGTTCCGTGCCTTCGGGTTCCAGGGGGTGTGCTATTAGATATGTGAAAAGATGTGTTTGCTTGAATAAGAAGAAGAGTATAGTCTAATAGTCTGCCCTGATGTTCCGTGCCTTCGGGTTCCAGGGGAGTGTGGCTATTAGATTGTTATGTGCTTGTGAATGTGAATGTGAATGTTGCTTGTCTTGCATTGGTCTCGGACAACTTGTGCACAAGATAATAGTCTCTCGGTCGATTCCTGGGGCACTGGGAATCGGTCGGTCCGGAAGGGATTGTTAGAGCACCCTGATGTTCCGGTCCTTCGGGATCTAGGGGGTGTTGTTGTCCATCAATGAGTTTCTCAGGACCGTCATATAGATAGGGCGCATGCTAGGTTTACCTTCTTGCATACCTATCATTGTGACACCAGAAGAAGATGGATTCATAAGTTTGTTCATAAGGTGCATATTATGACTAACTTGTGTGTCTGCTGCAGGGATAACCGTTCGGCTATGGGGTTAGAAATATGAGTTTATGCATGAGCACGCATGTTCATTTTGTCTGCATCGTAGAATTTATCTGATAGTGTTGCATGCATTCGCATCGGTCGGATAATGACTATTAGTGCAGAACTGAACCTTGGTTACGGCTGCTTCGGCAGTAATGTGCAGCCATGAGTCACAGCTGCTAATAGGATCAGAATATGAGTCATTGGTTAGCTGGATTACCGCTACCGATCCTGAGTTTCTCGGGGACCGACCTCTGATTGATAGTTCTATTTGTGTGCTTGATTAAATGATAGTCCACTTGATACGTTGCCTCGATTCGATATGATCCGTATGCTAGTTAAGCTTTGCCCCTAAGAGTTAGACTTGTGTTGCACAATACATGCTGCGCACTACACGATAGAGCACTGTCCCGATTCGTATGCTTATAGTTTCGATATGCAAACTGTTTTCAAGTTATGTTTTCAAAGATGTAATCTGACTATAGTTCTGAACTGCATGAAATGAACTTAGGTAAAACTAGCAAGATCACTAGTAATACAATGTTTTGCCACATGATTACTTAGTGTGGGTTTCAGGGGGTGTAGCTTCTGTTCAGTTGTTTTATCTCACCAGTACTTGCATAAAGTGCTGACCCACCAACAGTCTGCTTGTTTTCAGGTGCCCGTTCGTCCGAGGAAGCGATAGCCGTGCCTCATCCCAAGGAACCGGAAATCTGGAGTCGATGCCTGGAGCCGCATCGAGTTGTGCCTGCTTTGAGTTGCTTTGTATAAAGGGACATAATGTATGGAACGGTATCATTGTAATCGAGAGAAGAGTGCTTGAGCGAATTATAACCTCGGCCATGTGCCACTTGTAACATTTGTGAATATCAATAAAAGAGCCTATTTTCATACGCCATTGTGTTCTTCACCTTTCTGCAATGTTATGTGCCGCTGCTTCAGATATTGAATAGCTTACTTGCCCTTATTTCAAAGCTTTGGCCTTGTGCAAGCGCACTTTAGGCTTGCACGGTATCACGCCCGTGCGAGGACGATCGATTCCGTAGGGTCCAAAGCGAGGACGAACGGCCCTGCGGGACCGGGGCGTGACACTGGGTGTCCCGAACCATCCGACGAGTCGGCGACCATCCAAGTCGGTAGCAAGCCTTTCTGGATGTCCCGTACTCGTTCGCTAGTATTTCAGCTAGCGTATTACCCGAACTACACTGGCATTATGCTCTCGGGCCAACACGATTCGGATACCTCAGCAATCGTGTCGAGGACTCATCTCTACATGGTGCGCAACCAGTTATCCGTGACCATGCAACTACTCCCCTACTTCCAATCCTAGCCAAGAATAACTCGGTTCAATCTTGCCGAGGACTACACGCGGATCTTTCTTCTTTGTGCAGCACCCTGATTTGAGACTGCCTGGGTGATCTGTATATCCTGAGTACTTTCCTTTTCTCCTCCTGACTCAGAACGAATACTTGATAGTCTTCCTCGTCTATGTATGCAACATAATTATACTCTATTTCGTGTCATATTTCGTGCGGTACGGTGCCTCAGTATAAACTCAAATTACTTTTGTGGCATATATAAGAAGCTACTATATTTTAACTTAAAAGCCCGATTACGCAAATAGCAAGTAAGATCTCCATGTTCTATACAATGATAAGGCGGGGTTATCCCCTTAGCTATGTGCGTTCATCTCTTTTTATTAGCATGCAAAGGTTATCGCTAGAAACTAGCATGTATCATTACATTTCTTAAATGTGTAGCTAAGTAGGGACAGGTTCACCGGGGTCACCCACCTTAGCGATGAATCACATCGGTCGAGCGAGACTTCGAGCGCGCCTCTGATAGTCAATTCTGAACTCTATTTGAAAATCCAAGTATGAATGTCTTTGTATCGAATGAGTCATCTCGCTGAGCTGACAGGTCAGTTCAATACACATTTTCCATTTAATCGGCCCTCCGGGTTGAGCGGAGTGGGTCGTTACATTATACTCCACTCGTAACAAGTCTCGTCCTTGAGACTTCCTAAGAGAAACTCGTATTATCGCACAACTTCTAAACCAACTCTATACTTCTTGTCTAACTTCCAAGGACTATTTCAATACTACATTCATTTATTTCCTCACCACATGTTACGCACATGTTTAGCCAATTCTCATCGAACGACTCTATCGTTCAATGCTATCGAACTATACTCAACTCAATCGTTGCACTCCCCGACTCAAACTCTACTGCGGCTGGCGCATGACTATTTTACTCAAACATAGGGTATTATATAACTCAATGTGTGCTAGAAAATATTGGCTTTGGGTAAACTTTTCCAATTGTTATATTCTATCCATGCGAACCCAATACATCCGACCGATTACTCGACGTCGCCTATCGAAACCCATCGTTATGCCTAAACCCAAAAGTTTGAATCTCAACTAATCTTCCAATCCCGTCTTGTATCCATATTTATCGGAGTCACCGTCCATTCTCGCTAAGTAAATCTACCACCCAAAGTCATCGCATCAAATTGCCTACGTTTTCTGACTCTGTCTTTATTGCACCTTAGCACAGAGCTAAATTGCCCACATGGGGTACGTTCTAATCCTTCGCGTCTTACGTCAGATCGAACCTAACTTACTATTCATTTACTCATTTTATTTTGCACGAGTGCTTAATCATTTTTATCGAATAATTCTTTCGTTCAACTATTGCATTCCCAAACTCAGTCTCTTACTGTGCCTTAGCACAGAACTATCTTGATCGCACGAGAAATGTTACAATCTTTCCTTTATGAAAGTCTAGGTTGAGGCTAACTTACTTCAGTTGCCATACTCGTCCATGCGAATCCAAATATTTTTATTTGCAATTGTATTCGAGTTATGCATATCGCTAAGTTTGGATCGTACACATATTCAAGGCGTTCCTCAAATATGTGTATGTCAACCAAGCTTAGTGACAGCTAAGTCGGACAAGCTACTCGTAAAAATCTTTCGAATCTGCGATCGTTTCGTTACTCGAATACCCGAACTCTGGTTCATTTAGTTATCGTCTACTCCAATCTCACTTAAATCTAAGTATTGCATTACTAGCAACGCACAACTTTCAAGCAATGATTTAACTCATTATGCCAATTTATCTCGAATATCACTAATTTCAATCATAAGAGTTCCGTCCGACAATTCTCTAATACCGTCTTATTCCTTATCGTCGCATAGCTTATCTAACCAAATCAATTATCACCCAAGTCCTATCTCTCATTGCATTCATTTCAACGCCAATATCGCTAGCATATACTCCCAGTTTCAAGTCCTAACTATAAGTGTCATTGCCCCAGTTCTATCATTTTTTTGAACGATACTGTGAAGTCAGCCACTCCAGTTCAACTCAAGGCATAGGGTCATCTTCCTCGCCACTAGGTCAGCTCACAAGGTCATAGGTACAATTCGGTTTGTGACTCATCGTGCAATCATGTTGCATGAAGCTCACCCCAAATACTCTAAGGTCAAACCATTGTTCTTTCGCATGGGGTATTCTACCGAAGCTCATTTCACTTAGATTTCTAAACATCGAGCACAGATTATCCTATCCACATCAACACGTTTATTCAACCGAATCCACGACATATCCATATCGCATGTCCAACCTAACGATTTACATAGTCTATCTCCACAAACACCTGATAGGATCCATATATCTAATCTTTTCTAAGTCTGAATCACCAAGTCATGATTCAATTTCTACCTCTTTGATCTCAATCACAATTTCAAAGTAGTACAACATAATTCACGTATTCGTTCACTAATCCATCGAGAGTTTTGCTTCATGTCCTACACTAACTCATCCCCAAAATACCTTCGATTCACTTGTATCCTAAAACTCGTCTTATCATGTCGAACCACAAGTCAAAATAATCTTTCAATTGTCAAGCTCCGGTCTTTCGCAAGTTGAATCATCCCCGTCAGACGTGAGATCACCACGCCAATGCTCCCGTGGGATAATTGTCCTAATCCGGATGTGATGCATGTGTGAGTAAGGAGTTGCACTCGCACAAGACAAGAATATCAAACGTTATGGTTATCATCGAATGAACAAACACCTTATCGTCACTCTTCGTTTTATCCAAGTTGTTCTTTGATCCATCAAGTCATGTTCATCTTACAACCGTTCTTGTCGTAATCAAAATTCGTCTAGCCAAATCGTCCAACTTTAATGTTGCCGTTTGATCATTTCGTAGTCTACTTCTAGCATTCCTCAAACAATAAGTTTAAATCCTAAGCCAAAGTTTATTCACTTTCGATACGTTCTATTTTATCGAATTTGTTTATAACATCCTCGAACATGTTCCTACGAGTTCGATCATCCCCGCCGGACGTAAAATCACCACGCTAGCACTCCCGCGGAATAATCGATCTCGTCTAGGCCTGTTGTCGAGTCTTACCCTTCGAACTTGATTCTAGATCATTCATTCAAATTCAAGATTAAATCCTTTATCGTCTTTCTCAATCTTTGAACCATAATTTTGCTAACTTGCATCAATCCATGCTATCTTCCAACTATTGATATGATATAAAGTCTCCCAAATTCGAAACCATAACATTCGTACTCATACTGAACTCTATCGAGCGATATCCTACTCAAATCCAAATTTTCCAAGCGTGCTATCATTCGTTCGCACCATTATTTCCAATTGCAGCAACTCCGATCGCATCCCCGATTATTCCATCTCAACTCAAGTTTTAATTTGTTTGTTTCAAAATTGCTCGTACGATCCACTAAGTTTTTTCGACCATGATATCAATTCCAATTACTCTAAATCCGATGTAAGCCTTATCCCTTGTTCAACTCATTCTAACTCGTTCGAATCAGATCTAGCATGCTTCCTTCGAGTTCACTTACTTGCTAGGCATTGTTTATTTAAGCTTTTACACAATCTCGTCGCTTACTGCTAGACTCGTTTAATACTCCGAAATCCACGATTCGTTCGAACATTTCTAAGCCGACCAAATCACCACTGAGGGTTCGATCTATACTCTATAAATCTTTATAACTCATTATATCCTTAATTCGCATATTCGAACCTAAGACTATCGCATACACCACTCAGGAATTGAGTCATTCTATTAACTCCCGAATCGCGTTTGCATCCTTCACTCGTATATCTAATTCGTTCCTTAGAACTCCAGCACGATCCCTATTTGCCGCCTTGACGATCTTAGTCACGTATGTATCTCTATCGATAGTCCTCCATACAAACTATATTTTGAATCATAACTTATCTCTATGAATAACCGTCCAAATTATATCTAGAAATCCAACACGATTCCCATTATTTGCCTTAGCGGTACTCCAATAACCAAGGGTCTTGATGCACGATACTCAACACAAGTTAGCCAAAAGGCTGTGTGTATAGCTATCTGTCCGAACGATATTCTATCTCGCACACTAACCTGCTTGGTTTTCATGTACCGGTATTCGGGTTCACATATAACTTGCAGGTTCTAACACGGGTCTATTCCTACAAAGTCTGACACAGGTTGCCACAAAGGCCCTCGCATCATAATCTTGTTCAAGCAATCATATCATTCACACGCACTTTTCAAAAAATATTTATACTCATTGTATGGAATATTCATCGAAGCATCGAGAGAGAGCATCTATCACTTTTTTAATACACAAGTTCAAAACTGAGAGAATCGATACGAATTCCAAGGACGTAAAGCCATGCTCTGATATCAAAATGTCACGCCCTGATCTCCCGCAGGAATCGGCCGTCCCCGCTGGGCGCGAATCACCGTGCCAGCGCTCCCGCAGGATGATCATTTCCATCGGGACGTGATGCCGCGCGAGTCTGGAGTTGCGCCCGTGCAAGGCAAATACTGAAACGGCCGTTGATAACTAGTTCGCAGAGTCGTTATAGCAGAAACATAGAATAAACCCAGGTATTGATTCCAAAATAAGCTCTTTATTGGTATTAAGTAAAGATAACAAGCGGCGCTAGGCCAAGATTATAAGTCGCTCATGCTCTCTCTCTCTCTCTCTCTCTCTCTCTCTCTCTCTCTCTACATTGAATATGCCCTTAGGCGTACAACTGATTTAAACAATCTGGATGATGATATTGTAAACCCCCTCGACAAATATAGGATTTATTTAAATTGAGGAACAACCACAACTCAATTCCCTAGTACCCAAATTAGGGTATTAGCCTACACCAAGCCTGCTACGCCCACGACTCTTGTGTCCCACCCCAAATATAGTTCTATATGTCTTCAATGCATTAGGAAACACCATGTGCAATTGTTTTAATTTAATTAAAATAAAGGCCAATTCTACCTCAAGCAGGACCTAACCAAGCCCACGTGCTCCCCTTCATGTGGACCAGCCCCCACTTCCATGAGTCCTGGCCGGCCCAAGCCTCGAGGCCAGCCCACAAACTTTCCCACATATAAATACACATATTCTACCATTATAACCCTAAAACTAACTATTCATTACCCTTCCCCCAAACCCTAGCTGAACACCTAACCCGAGCCCCCTCTTTCCCGATCGGACACCCACCGCCTCCGACTACATAAACACCCTCACCACCACCTCAAGTCGCCACTCCACTACCACGACCGCCGCCTGCACTCCACCACCCAGCACCACCATCATCAGCGTACCATTACCGTCCCCATTGCCGGCATCCACTCCGCCTAACCCGAACCCGACTGATCCCGACTGCCCCCAACCGCCTCCAGCACCGCCCAACACCATCGTCAGCCAACCCCGACCTCCCCCATGGCCTCATCACCACCCAGGCGCCTCTCCCTGCCGACCAAGCAGCTGTAGCCGCTGCTGCGACCACTGTAGTTGTTGTTGCTGCCGTTGCCGCTGCTGCCGGAGTTGCCGCACGACGTCGGAGCCGCCGCACCGGAGGACTGACGTCGACTGGACAGCACCCCCTCGACTACGATTTGGTAAACACCCCCTCCTTCATTGTATGATTGATAAATCGTAACAACCGTGTCGTCGTGTCGGATGACGACACAACTAAGTCACAGTAAACCATATGTATATAAGTATGAATGTTTAATTAGATTAAATAGAATTTATATTTAATAATTATTCTGACCATATGACCTGTACAGGGAACTTGTATCCCACCTAAAGCGTAGACATAGACTTAGTACATTTATGCATGGAGAATAATGAAGTGTAATTTAACAAGACATAGTGTAGTTTCGTAAACCATAATTTAGTAATTTATTGACGTGAGGTACACAGTGACAGAGGACAGGGCACGCATGCATCTTAGCTATGTGCACACGCGACCCTGTAGTCAATCCACCGTAAACTTGCGTCAATACCTAAGAGCAACGTCGTAGTCGTGTATGTATTATTTAGTGTCTGATGCTGGATTGCTATATTATATTATGTTTAGGATCATTGGATCAGCCAGGAGACACTACAGGAACCGACTTTTGGCATTCGCAGCTTGAGGACTCAGGCAAGATACCTTGCCATATTTTACTGTTTACATTAAATGCTGCATATGTTGTATGATATCTTGTTGCTTTATTTCATGTGACTGTGCGCGTCCGAGATTGACTTGGTGCAGTCGACGGAATGCGTCGATGATTTAGTATACTTGACCTAGTCACTAGCAGACTCACCCCATTGGAGGATACTCTGATATCTTTCGAGACCTGACACTCTTACACGTTTTACAGTGACATTCATATTGGAATGTGGGTTCGCGTACTCGACTAGCTATCAGTGCGTGTGACATGCATCACGGTTAGTACGTAATTCAGGTTTATATTTTATGTTAGTAGAGACTGGCATATAGATACGTGGTATGCACGTCGAGTATTCTATTTGCGTATTTACATTGGGAGGGAAGGACCACTAGTAGGCGTATGGGATACACCCATTGGAATCCGTAGTATCCGGAGGAGCCACGGATCCAATGACTACCTTTATGCAGATTCCCTGTTCTTCGGAGCGGTATGGACGTATATATACTTGCAGATTTCTCGTTCTTCGGAGCGACATGGACGTTATATTATTCAGATTCTCCGTTCTTCGGAGCGGTATGGACGTATATATACTTGCAGATTCTCCGTTCTTCGGAGCGGTATGGACGTTATATTATTCAGATTCCCCGTTCTTCGGAGCGGTATGGACGTATATATATTTGCAGATTCTCCGTTCTACGGAGCGGTATGGACGTTATGCCTACACCTACTCATACGTACCAAAGTTGTTCTCACATTGCATTCACTTAGATGGCTAGCACACCCCTTTATTGTATTTACTTTATTCAGTATTTATATATGGCATGTTTTTATATATCTTGTTACGTCCCTCTGAGGACCTGGTACCTTTCCAGATTTGGACGAGGCATATTACCCCACAGTGTACGGGCCCGGACAGGAGACGAGGTTCGCTACCGCAGAGGAGTTAGAGGTACAGCCGTCAGAGTTTCCGTGATCACTTGGTAGGCCTTCTACCTAAGATTGGGAGTATCCCTATCTAGTCAGCCGATGCCCTAGTCATTATCTTTTATCTATCATTTCAGTATTTTATTTCGTCATAGTAGTGGGTTTGTCTCCACCTGACATTATTGGTTGTACTATGATATCTTGAGACTGGTGTTTATCTTCCAGCATTTTATTTAGTACTTCTTGCGATTTATATTGTGGATGAGATTAGTTTACATGTTGTTGACTGATATTGGACATGTTAGTATTTTAGGACAGCGTAGCACTCTTCGCTAGGATCCATTAAATTGGGATATCCTCGGAGACGTGACAGCTGGCTATTGCCACGTGGCCTGGTTCCTTGTATTTTGGGACTGGGGCGTGACATAGTTTTAGTGGTGGCCCATACAGGTCATATTTTCGCTTGTGGTATGGTAACATGTCCAGTGAGCCTGCAGTAGGATAGAAATTACTAGGTCTCATCCACTTTGATTACGTTTTTGAACTTCCTTCGTGTTACTTCTAAATATCTGCATCATGTTTGTTTGATTTCGTACTCATTTTAATGAAGTCCTATCTCTTGCAGCAAGATGAACTTATACAGTGGACGAGGAGCACCCAGTGCCGCGGTGCCAGCCAACACCACCCAGGGAGGGAAGACACGCCATGGACTACCTGGAGGGCAACCACCTCTACAGGCCCCACTGATACATTGGCACGAGACTTCTCAGGATGATCCTACTTAGCAGCTCGAGGGACAGACTTCACAGACGATCCCCACACCGCATTTTGAGGGCCAGACTTCAGGAGCTACGCCGATGCCGCAGACCGAGAGGCCAACATCGGAGGAGACACCTACTGCACAACCAGAGATTCCATTACCCCCACCTCCACCTTATCCACCCCAGATGCCACCATCGGATGGACAGCCACAGATGCTACAGTTCTTCCAGACTATAATGCAAGCACAGTGGCATCAGAAAGAGACGTTGAGACAGAGTTTGATGGCAGTACTAGAGAGGAAACCTGTTCCAACACCCGTACCAGCACCACCACCAGCCCAGACAGGTGGCACTATTAGATAGTTCCGACAGATGGGACCAAATATCTTCTCAGGCAATGCGACTGTAGAACAGATCTTCGATTGGGTCGCCAACACGGAGATGTTACTAGAGGCGTCACAACTGCATCCAGACCTTTGGATGACCGCAGTGAGGGCCCAACTAAAAGGCAACGCCCATCACTGGTGGGATTCCATTGAGTGCGGTGTAGGCAAGAACCAGACTTGGGAGCAGTTCTTAGAATACTTTAATACGAAGTATTTTCCAGCCACAGTTAGGAATGCCCTGTATTCCCAGTTTCTACATCTAGAACAAGAGAATATGACTGTGGACGCATATGACGCAGAGTTCAGCCGTCTTAGCCAATTTGGTGTCGTCCTGATACCCAATGATCTAGAGAAAGCCCAGAGATTCCACCATGGCCTCAATTTTGAGCTACAGAGGTATACCACCACACAGGCAAGGATTTCTTACGAGGAGGTTCTTGCAGAAGCGAGGATCCAGGAGGCCATTGCCAGAGGAGCTAGACGTCCCAGCACGACCACACCAGTCAGAGCCCAGCCCGGAGCAGGAGGACCGATCCGTTGTCCCGGAGTGCAGACACAGCAGAGGATAGCACCATACCTGCAAAATGAGCTACCGTCTTGCAACTACTGCGGTAAGAGAGGATATTACCAGAAGGACTGTCGAAAGAGAGTAGGAATATGCATAATTTGTGGAGCGAGCCAGCACTATGACCGGGACTGCCCACAGCACAGAGGCATAGCACCGCAGACAGGACAGAGGCCAGCAGCACCAGTTCTGAGGATACTACCCCCACCAGAAGGACATCGTCCACCAGTACCTGGATGATTTCAGATGGGACCACCCTTGGCCCCACAGCAGGCACAGTTCGAGCGAGCTCGACAGCAGATCGGAGGACAGAGACAGGGACAGGCCTTTGCATTAGCAGCTACTGAGGAGGAAACAGAAGGAGAAGCAATCACAGGTACCATTTTAGTTGCATTATTACCTGCGACTGTATTATTTGATTCTGGAGCTACATTATCGTTTATATCTAGTAGATTCATAGCAATGCATAGAGTAGCTACTTTCCCCTTACCTAAGAGTTGGAAGATTCTTATCGGAGGAGGTATCGTGCCGGTTACTAGCACTATTAGAACGTGTTCGGTAGTCGTATGTGGTAGAGAGATGAGAGCACGATTCTTGGTATTACCCTTGCCATACTTTGATGTGGTGCTAGGCATGGACTGGTTGAGCCATTATAATGCCGTACTGAACTGCCGAAAGGGTAGCGTCACTTTTAGACCGCCAGATCAACCAGAGTTCGAGTACATGCGAGGGACCGTCGAGCAAGGAGTAGGAAAGACAGCTGGAACTTGCATGGCTATGGAGATTGCACCCCCGCCAATAGTTGCAGAATTTGAGGATATATTTCCAGAAGAATTGCCAGGCTTATCGCCAGATAGAGACGTAGAGTTCACCATTGAGCTAGTACCCAGAGCAGCACTGGTATCTTCTAATGTGTATCGATTGGCGAAGAAGGAGTTAGATGAGCTGAAGCTACAATTGGAGGAGTTGCAGAGCAAGGGATTTATTCGTCCTAGTGCATCACCCTGGGGAGCACCATTGTTGTTTGTACCTAAGAAGGATGGAACAGTACGCATGTGCATTGATTACAGATCCCTTAATGCTTTGACTATCAAGAACAAGTATCCCCTGCCACGGATTGACGATTTATTCGACCAGTTAACAGGAGCAGTAGTGTTCACAAAGATCGACTTGAGATCGGATTATCATCAAGTAAAGGTGCGAAGAGAAGACATTCAAAAGACAGCATTCAGGACTCGTTATGGGCACAACGAGTTCTTAGTGATGCCTTTTGGACTGACGAATGCACCGGCTGTATTTATGAACTTGATGAACAGGGTCTTCCACCAATACTTGGACCAATTCGTGGTAGTCTTCATCAATGACATTTTGGGGTATTCAAAGAGCCACGAGGAGCACGAGAAGCACTTGAGACTAGTGTTAGAGACCCTGAGGAGAGAGAGACTTTATGCCAAGCTGAGCAAGTACGAGTTTTTTCTGGACCGTGTCACTTTTCTTGGACACGTCATCTCAGAAGATAGCATTTTAGTAGATCCGACGAAGATTTCATCAGTAGAGACATGGCCAACCCCTACCAATGTCTCAGAAGTGAGGAGTTTCCTAGGACTTGGCGGATATTACCGGAGGTTTGTGGAGAACTTCGCGAAGATTGCAGAGCCGATGACCCGCTTGAACCGTAAGGAGCAGGAGTTCACCTGGACATAGGAGTGTCAAAAGGCATTCGACGAGCTGAAGAAGCGCCTGACTACAGTACCCATCTTGACCATACCTTCTGGACCCAGAGGATTCGTGATCTACAACGATGCATCCGGGAAAGGATTAGGTTGCGTCTTGATGCAGCATGGAAAGGTTGTAGCTTATGCTTCTAGACAGTTGAGAACACATGAGAAGAACTACCCCACCCACGACTTGGAGCTTGCAACAGTGATCTTTGCTTTGAAGCTTTGGAGGCACTACTTATATGGAGAAAGAGTGGAGATATTTACTGACCACAAAAGCCTAAAGTACGTTTACACCCAGAAGGACCTTAATCAGAGACAGAGACGTTGGCTCGAGGTGATGAAAGACTTCAAAATTGAGCTACAGTACCATCCGGGAAAGGCCAACGTAGTAGCTGACGCGTTGAGCAAAAGACCTATGGCATTCTTCTTAACTACTCAACAACATCTGTTGAGAGATTTAGAACAGATGGGTATAGAAGTCGTTATGCCCGGAGTAGACAGACAGTTGTTCAGTTTCCAGTTGCAATCGACATTAGTGGAGAGAATCAAGACTGCTTTGCCAACAGATGCCAGATTTTAGAGGCCGCGACAGAGGACAGAGGCAGGAATATGGACAGGACTGCATATACATGACGACGGAACCTTGAGATGTGGAGATCGTCTCTATGTTCCAAATAGAGAACTTCGTCAAGAGTTGATGTCAGAGGCACACAGCTCAACCTACTCTATTCATTCAGGAGGCACGAAGATGTACAGAGACCTAAGGCAGTACTACTGGTGGCATGGAATGAAGAGGAAAATAGCACGCTTTGTGGCCAAGTGCCTGGTGTGTCAGCAAGTCAAGGCTGAGCATCAGAGATCTGCAGAATTGCTTCAACCGCTACCTATACCAGAGTGAAAATGGGAGCACATCACTATGGACTTTGTTGCAGGTTTTCCGAGGAGTCCTAGTGGTCGTAATGCAGTATGGATAATCGTGGATAGACTCCCCAAGTCCGCACACTTTTTACCTTTCAGAGTTTGACAATCTACAGAGGTCTTAGCAGACATGTACATGAGAGATATTATGCGACTGCACGGAGTGCCAGTTAGTATCGTGTCTGACTGGGATACGAGGTTTACATCTTACTTTTGGCGGAGTATACAAGAGAGTCTCGGTACCCGCCTGAAGTTTAGCACATCGTATCACCCACAGACGGATGGCCAGCCAGAGCGCACCATTCAGACATTGGAAGACATGTTAAGTTTGTGCATGCTAGATTTTGGAGGATCATGGAAGGTCCATTTGTATTTGATCAAGTTTTCCTACAACAACAGCTATCAAGCGAGCATCCAAATGGCTCCCTACGAAGCATTGTATGGAAGGAAGTGTCATTCTCCAGTATGCTGGAGTGATATAGGTGAGCGACAGATTCTCGGACCAGAGATTGTTGTTCGTACAGTAGAAAAGGTGAAGAAGATCCAAGGGCACCTACGAGCAGCACAAGACAGGCAGAAGCATTGGGCGAATGCGCATCGACGACCCTTAGATTTCTATGTTGGAGATCACGTATTTCTAAAGATCTTGCCTACTCGAGGGACTATCAGATTCGGAGGCAGAGAAAAGCTGAGTCTGAGGTACATCGGACCATTCGACGTGTTAGAACGCGTTGGAGAGGTTGCTTACAGGTTAGCCTTGTCGCAGACTTTGGAAGGAGTCCATGACGTCTTCCATGTATATTAGCTGAGAAGGTACATACCAGATCCGAGTCATGTGCTTGATCATTCAGAAATCACAGTCGGCCCGAACTTATCATACGAAGAGGAGCCTGTGGAGATTCTAGACAGAAGTGAGAAGGTATTGCGAGAACAGACTATTCTCCTAGTTCGTGTTGCATGGAGGCATCATGCACCAGGCGAGTCGACCTGGGAACGCGAGGAGGATATTCGCCAGCGTTATCTCCACCTCTTCGAAAGCCTAGGTATGTAGTAGCATTTTAAATTCAGTCTTTAGTTCTTACCATACGTACGTTTTAATTTTGAGGACGAAATGCTCTAAGGAGGGTAGATTGTAAACCCCCTCGACAAATGTAGGATTTATTTAAATTGAGGAAGAACCACAACCCAATTCCCTAGTACCCAAATTAGGGTATTAGCCTACACCAAGCCTGCTACGCCCACGACTCTTGTGTCCCACCCCAAATCTAGTTCTATATATCTTCAATGCATTAGGAAACACCATGTGCAATTGTTTTAATTTAATTAAATTAAAGGCCAATTCCACCTCAAGCAGGACCTAACAAGCCCACGTGCTCCCTTTCATGTGGACCAGCCCCCACTTCCATGAGTCCTGGCCGGCCCAAGCCTCAAGGCCAGCCTACAAACTTCCCTACATATAAATACACATCTTCTACCATTAGAACCCTAAAACTAACTATTCATTACCCTTCCCCCAAACCCTAGCCGAACACCTAACCCGAGCCCCCTCTTTCCTGACCGGATACCCACCGCCTCCGACTACACAAACACCCTCACCACCACCTCAAGTTGCCACTCCCACTACCACGACCGCCGCCTACACTCCACCACCCCAGCACCACCATCATCAGCGTACCATTACCGTCCCCATTGCCGGCATCCACTCCGCCTAACCCGAACCCGACTGATCCCGACTGCCCCCAACCGCCTCCAGCACCGCCCAACAACATCGTCAGACCAACCCCGACCTCCCCCACGGCCTGACCACCACCCAGGCGCCGCTCCCCGCCGACCAAGCAGTTGTAGCCGTTGCTGTGACCACTGCAGTTGTTGTTGATGCCGTTGTCGCTGCTGCCGGAGTTGCTGCACGATGCACGAGCCGCCGCACCAGAGGACTGACGTCGACTGGACAGCACCACCTCGACTACGATTTGGTAAACACCCCCTCCTTAGTTGTATGATTGATAAATCGTAACAACCGTATCGTCGTGTCGAATGATGACACAACTAAGTCACAGTAAACCATATGTATATAAATATGAATGTTTAATTAGATTAAATGGAATTTATAGTTAATAATTATTTCGACCATATGACCTGTACAGGGAACTTGTATCCCACCTAAAGCGTAGACATAGACTTAGTACATTTATGCATGGGGAATAATGAAGTATAATTTAACAAGATGTAGTGTAGTTTCGTAAACTATAATTTAGTAATTTATTGACGTGAGGTACACAGTGACAGAAGATAGGGCATGCATGCATCTTAGCTATGTACACACGCGACCCTGTAGTCGATCCACCGTGAACTTGTGTCAATACCTAAGAGCAACGTCGTAGTCGTGTATGTATTATTTAGTGTCTGATGCTGGATTGCTATATTATTTTGTGTTTAGGATCATTGGATCAGCCAGGAGACACTGCAGGAACCGGCTTTTGGCATTCGCTGCTTGAGGACTCAGGCAAGATACCTTGCCATATTTTACTGTTTACATTAAATGCTGCATATGTTGTATGATATCTTGTTGCTTTATTTCATGTGACTGTGCGCGTCCGAGATTGACTTGGTGCAGTCGACGAAATGCGTCGATGATTTAGTATACTTGACCTAGTCACTAGCAGACTCACCCCATTGGAGGATACTCTGATATCTTCCGAGACCTGACACTCTTACACGTTTCACAGTGACATTCATATTGGGATCCGGGTTCGCGTACTCGACTAGCTATCAGTGCGTGTGACATGCATCACGGTTAGTATGTAATTCAGGTTTATATTTTATGTTAGTACGTGGTATGCATGTCGAGTATTCTATTTGCGTATTTACATTGGGAGGGGAGGACCACTAGTAGGCGTATGGGATACACCCATTGGAATCCGTAGTATCCGGAGGAGCCACAGATCCAATGACTCCCTTTATGCAGATTCCCCGTTCTTCGGAGCGGTATGGACGTTATATTATTCAGATTTCCCGTTCTTCGGAGCGGTATGGACGTATATATACTTGCAGATTCCCCGTTCTTCGGAGCGGTATGGACGTTATATTATTCAGATTCCCCGTTCTTCGGAGCGGTATGGACGTATATATATTTGCAGATTCTCCGTTCTACGGAGCGGTATGGACGTTATGCCTACACCTACTCATACGTACCAAAGTTGTTCTCACATTGCATTCACTTAGATGGCTAGCACATCCCTTTATTGCATTTACTTTATTCAGTATTTATATATGGCATGTTTCTATGTATCTTGTTACGTCCCTCTGAGGACCTGGTACCTTTCCAGATTTGGACGAGGCATATTATCCCACAGTGTACGGACCCGGACAGGAGACGAGGTTCGCTACCGCAGAGGAGTTAGAGGTACAGCCGTCAGAGTTTTCGTGATCACTTGGTAGGCCTTCTACCTAGGATTGGGAGTATCCCTATCTAGTCAGCCGATGCCCTAGTCATTATCTTTTATCTATCATTTCAGTACTTTATTTTGTCATAGTAGTGGATTTGTCCCCACCTGACATTATTGGTTGTACTATGATATCTTGAGACTGGTGTTTATCTTCCAGCAGTTTATTTAGTACTTCTTGCAGTTTATATTATGGATGAGATTAGTTTACATGTTGTTGACTGATATTGGACATGTTAGTATTTTAGGACAGTGTATCACTCTTCGCTAGGATCCATTAAATTGGGATATCCTCGGAGACGTGACAGTTGGCTTTTGCCACGTGGCCTGATTCCTTATATTTTAGGACTGGGGCGTGACAGATGTTCCCATACATTATATCTCATATATGTGAGCTTTAGGTCCGCGCACCACGCTCCAAGACGCCAAGTACGTTCCGGCGTCTCAATACATTAAGCGATCTCCGAATCTGTACAATTTTCTCCTGCACCCTGCATGCAATCTGGTTGGATATCAGTATATTGAATGCACTTGTGGGGAGGCCTCTCGCCCATGCCACAAAACAAGCACGTTCATTAGTTATGTGCACCGACTGATTATGTTGTCTTTCTATTTTTTGCCTTAGGATCAGTTTCATGGCAATATAATAAAATTAATATCCGTGTATGCACAAGAGTGTCATAATATAAACAACTGAGTTTGTCTTACCCTTTCTTACCATCCAGCCTTCCCTGTCAAATGTAGTATTATAATCAATGATCTACTAAATAGCGAAGAATATCTACGCAATCCAAGTGTTACGTTTGTTTACGTTTGTGTCTCTGGCTCAGACCCATTCTACTTGAACTATGTTATATATCTTGCATTCATTCTAAACATGCAAAGTGCCATATAATTATACTCCTTTAGGTTACTCCTCTTCTGGATACGGATAGCCGCTATGCAAGCATGACTTATCTATATGAAGGTCACTGGCTCTGTTAGCTATATTGGACAAGATCTGGGATAGAACGACTGTCTTTCCAGCTCGGTTGCTAGCCTTGCTAGGCTTCCCGAATCATCCGACGAGACGACGACCATCCAGGCCGGTAGCAAGCCTTGCTGGATGTCCTATACTCGTCCGCTAGTATTTCAGCTGGGGTATTACCAGGACTACACTGGCAATATCCTCCTGGGCCGATACGATTCGGATGCCTCAGCAATCATGTCGAGGACTCGTCTCTACCTGGTGCGCAACCAGTTATCCGTGACCATGCAACTACTCTCCCTCTTCCAATCCTAGCCAAGAACAACTCGGTTCAATCTTGCCGAGGACTATACTCGGATCTTTCTTCTTTATGCAGCTCCCTGATTTGAGACTGCCTCGGTGATCTGGATATCCCGAGTACTTTCCTTTCTTTTCTCCTCCTGACTTGAAACGACTACTTGATAGTCTTCCACGTCTATGTATGCAACATAATTATACTCTATCCCGTATCATATTTCGTGCGGTAGGGTGCCTCAGTATGAACTCAAACTACTTTTGTGGCATATATAAGAAGCTACTATATTTTAACTCAAAAGCCGGATTAAGCAAATAGCAAGTAAGATCTCTATGTTCTATACAATGATAAGGCGGGGTTATCCCCTTAGCTATGTGCGTTCATCTCTTTTTATTTACATGCAAAGGTTATTGCTGGAATCTAGCATGTATCATTCATTTTCTTAAGTATACAGCTAAGTAGGGACAGGTTCACCGGGGCCACCCACCTTAGCGATGAATCGCATCAGCCGAGCGAGACTTCGTGCGTGCCTCTAAAAGTCTAAATCTGAACTCCATTTGAAGATTCAAGTATGAATGCCTTTGCATCGAACGAGTCATCTCGCTGAGCAAGGTAGGTCGGTTCGCTACACTTGTGCTATTTGAATCGGCCCTCCGGGTTGAGCGGAGCGGGTAGTTATATTTGTAGCTAGAAGCTTGTGTCCTATTGTGTCCATCTTGGCTTGCATTGGAAATCCATCTCTCAATAGATAAATTCTAAGATTTCCTCTATAATTAGGTTCTAATTATTGTATTTAATTATTAGAAACCCACTCGTACATTATGGCTACCCATAGGAAGAAGTTTTGACTTCTAACAATCCATATTGTGACTTCCACATTGAGATTTGTGCCCAATTTGAGGAAAATCCAAGATTGGTGTACTAAGTGTTTGATATTTGGTCAAAAAGAATTAATTGTACTTTTATAGATGTTATAAGGCTAGATATGTATCCATAATTGGATATGGAGAGTCCGTATCATGATACTCCAGGATACGGTTGTAACGACCCGTTCCGCATCTATGCGGATAGCCGATACAAACGGCACAAGTGCGATGACCCGACCCGCTTTGCTCAGCGAGAAGACTTGCTTGAGAAAAAAGATTTCAGACTTGGCTCTTCAGGAGTTCGGACTTAGACTTTCAGAGGCTCGCTCGAAGTATCACTCGTCCGAGGCAAATTATCGCTAATGTGGGTGGATACGATAAACTTGTCTTTGCTTAGCCAGCACACTTAAAATACGGTTAATATATGCTGGTCGCTAGATGAATCACCCCTTGCATGCTAATAAAGAATACAAACACATCTAGCTAAGAGAATAATCCCATCTGGTATATCTTTGTATAGAACATGGAAATAGATCGGTTGAACGGAATGATAGGCTCGCTTTACAGTTCTGTTAATTTTACTTCGTAGTGTTGCTTTTGTTCCTTATATGTTCTTTGAAGTACATTGCTCCATATATCTTGAAATGCTCATCACATAGATACAGCCTCGGTACATAAGCACAACATAGATTTTGTTTAACTTACCTATGGCAGAAGACTATCAAAATAGTTATTCCAAGCCAAACGATAGAAACATGGAAAGTCTTTGGGATCGTTGGGTCGCCAAGGCAACTCCCAAAATGAGAAGTACAATAAGTAGTAAGACGGCAGCGTAAACAATGCATAAAATGGAACACACCAGATCATGAGATCCCTGAACGAGTAAATACATTTGCACTATGTCAAGTAGCTATGTTCATTCAAGGTTTTAAAATATTGCATATAATAAACAGCTTATTGTTGATCGTCAATGGTCATGGACAACCTGTGCACAAGCTTCAGGTTCCTGCGGACAGTACGTCGGTCGCGCCGGGGCCGATCCGAACCGGTCAGGAATATTTCAGATAGTCGTTGCTTCCGACGGAAAGGTGTGTAGCGAGGCTCACTACCTGCGTTACATTCCATTCTCCTGCCGAGACTATATCTTGTCCATGGCGGCTCGTCAGGTCATAAGTCCAAGTTTGTATTATTGTATATTGCATACATGGCGGCAATCCGCGTATGGGTTCTTGAAGTTTGAAACACATTTGAGTAGTCCAAGTAAAACATGTCTATACAAGTATAACATGCTGGTGCAAAATGAGTATAAGACATCTGAGTAATCTGCACAACCCAAGTCACAAAATGATAAGAGTATTATAAACTGTGTATATCATGCACTTGGTTTAGAAACACGCTCGTAGCATACATGTTTTCGTTAGGCGATCTTGGGATTTCTATATATATTTATATTCGTGCTTGGTTTAACTTGATTTTATACTTGGACCGGGAAGAACAAATGGTAAGTTGGTAAGTATTATCGTATTTCTTGTATATCGTACGGCTCACTGTCACACGAGATAGGCTTTGTATCTTATGCATAAAATTAATCCTAAGGCAAGAATAGCCAGATAACTTAATAGTTGGTGCACGAAACTAATATAACGTGTTGGATTTGTCGAGCGGGCGAGAAGCCTCCCCACCAGTACATTCATGTACTGATAATCCACCAGATTGCTTGTAGGGTGTGGAAGAACCTCGTTCGGTATGGAATGTTCCCTCGTGCGCACTAAGGCATAGAGTTCGCTCTGGAGCCTTGGAGTGTTGCGTCCGGAGCTGAAGCACATATACATGATATAATATTAGAATATCGCCTACGTATCATCCAAAGTTGTAAGCCGTTTGGAACGCCTCAATTGTTTGAGAGAGAGAGCTTGAGCGACTTGTAATCTCGGCCTAGCGCCGCTTGTAACCTTATTTATTATCAATAAAGAGCTATTTTGTATTCATACTTGTGTTTATTCTATGTTTTTGCTATATCGACTTGGTGAACTAGTTATCAACGGCCGTTCCGGTATTTGCCTTGTGCGAGCGCAACTCCAGGCTCGTGCGGCATCACGTCCCGATGGAAACGATCGTCCCGCGGGAGCGCTGGCACGGTGATTCGTGCTTAGCGGGGACGGCCGATTCCAGCGGGAGATCGGGGCGTGACAACGGTGGTGGAGGATTGGCAATTTCTATGATTTTAGTGTTCTATTAGTGTCACATGCTCAATATTATGTTTAAGTCATATATATATATATATATATATATATATATATATATATATATATATATATATATATATATATATATATATATATATATAAGGAGTTATTACATGATGTTGAGTGTGTATCAAGGTGTTTTGTTGATGTTGGATGGTGGTATCATAGAGTATCCATGAAGATCTAGTGAATCATGAGTATTAGTGTAACATGGTGCACTAGGTGTTTGTATTAATGTCTAGGTGTATCATGTGGTGTGGTTATGTGTGTACTAGGTAGGTGTTGGCGGTATTTTAGTTGTGTATATAGTCTATAAGTTGTATCATAGTGTTGAATAGTATTTTATGAGAGTATCATAAGTGTTTGTGATATGGATTAGTGTGGTATTTGTTGTGTGTGGTTGAGGAATGAACAGTGAGTGTCGGGGGGGGACTTGTGCTTATGTGCTGTTAGAGGTGTTAGCCATGGATCTTAGAGAGTGTGGTATATCATATTTGGGGTATATGTGGATGAGAGGGGACTATGTACAACTGGGAACCACAGTATCTATTATTGCAGTTGGCAACAACATATTATTGTTACATGTAGAACAACTTGTTGATGCTCTGAGTGTCACATATTGCAATAGCAACACTTATTTGAAGGGAGAATTGGTGAGCAATAGGTAGATATTGGGACTGGGGTGACTTGCACACTGATCATCCAGTGACAGTGTTGCAGTGAGGGCTTGGGTTTGAATAAGAGTTAGGCATTCAAGAGAGCGTGGGTGTCTTGGTGTTGTGAGCAGCAGGTAGGAGGGACTGTTGTATGCAGTACTAAACTCAGGCAAGTAATGGATGGTCGAGTATCAGTATGAAGTATATCTAAGTGTTAAGGTATAGTGTGTTTGGAATAGGATTATAGGTAGTGTAGGTACCTGGTAGAACTTAGTTTCATTATGTTTGTGATATGGATTAGTGTGGTATTTGTTGTGTATGGTTGAGGAATGAACAGTGAGTGTCGGGGGGGGGGGACTTGTGCTTATGTGCTGTTAGAGGTGTTAGCCATGGATCTTAGAGAGTGTGGTGTATCATATTTGGGGTACATGTGGATGAGAGGGGACTGTGTACAACTGGGAACCACAGTATCTATTATTGCAGTTGGCAACAACATATTATTGTTACATGTAGAACAACTTGTTGATGCTCTGAGTGTCACATATTGCAATAGCAACACTTATTTGAGGGGAGAATTGGTGAGCAATAGGTAGATGTTGGGACTGGGGTGACTTACACACTGATCATCCAGTGACAGTGTTGCAGTGAGGGCTTGGGTTTGAATAAGAGTTAGGCATTCAAGAGAGCGTGGGTGTCTTGGTGTTGTGAGCAGCAGGTAGGAGGGACTGTTGTATGCAGTACTAAACTCAGGCAAGTAATGGATGGTCGAGTATCAGTATGAAGTATATCTAAGTGTTAAGGTATAGTGTGTTTGGAATAGGATTATGGGTAGTGTAGGTACCTGGTAGAACTTAGTTTCATGATGTCCAAGTAGGCATATATGTTCTACTAAGGAGTATCCTAATATCCATGATATTTGAGTCTCTACTCGATGTGAGTGATACTCCAAGAGTACCATTGAGAGTAGGGGTGTGTGGCGACAGTGCCATTAAGTAGATGCACATGGCTACAACAGCCTTTACATGCTGGAACCCAGTAGGGGAAACTGGGCAAATTGGGTGTTGGGGGAGAGATGGGAGGAGTTGTGTAGCCTGGACACAGTGGGTACAAGAAGTGTCCTTCACTTGAGCTCAAATGTTGGTTTCTAGTAGCAGCAGCGAGGTGGGTAGTCCCATTTAGAGTCAATATTTAAGTATATTATCCAAATGGATGCAAAGATGGATTCATATGTGAACACTAATAAAGGATATGTGTGACGTCACGTATTCAAATGTGAGCCATTCTTTGGGAAAAAAATGTACTTCTGCAAGCCTTTTGAGGCTATTAATTAGAGTACTTAGACTAGATTTCCAAAAGTCTACTAGATTTCTGGTAGAACTCTAATAACCTCAAAAGGCTTACAGAAGTAATTTTTTTTTACACTTGACTTCGGAGGTGACGACATGCGTTCCTAGTTATTCTACTTTTATAATAAGTATTATCTATGTGAAACTATTTACTACTTAACTTATATTTATCTAGCTTGTAACATAAACCTAGTTATTCTACTTTTATAATGAGTATTATCTATGTGAAACTATTTACCGCTTAACTTATATATATAATCCTATATATGTAGCTATATATGCACATGATATCTAGGTATCACTTGATATTTAGTACCCCAAGTACGTACGATATTCATAATTAACTCAATATCCCATACTCATATGCACTAGATACAAGTGTTGTATATATATATGATATACCTTATATATAGCACAACAATCATAATTAGTACTACACTGACAACTATAACACACTTTCTACAGTCATCTACACGCTCACATTATTCTCTACTTCACAACCCCACCAATTAACTTACACACAGCCTATATATGGGGGCACACACTAATACTCTATCAGTACTCTAATACTAAGACCTCTGATACTCATATTTCATATATATCTACTACCTCTTCATAACCCCACCAATTTTATATATATCTCCTACAGTCGCTAAATGCGTGTTATATTTCAAACCAACTCTATTTGACCTTTGATGCAAATGCTAAAAGATAAATTATAGTCACATGATTATCAACATTATCTCAATTTTAGCTGAAAACTCTACCTTCGAACAATTTGCACATTACATATAAAATTTAGAGATATATAACTTTATTTTACTTATTTATTTATATACTTCACAAGTGTGGATCTATATTTTATGTAAATCTATGTAAACACTAGAAATTTAAAATGAACGGATTGGAATGGGTTGAATCGGAACATGTCATATTTTAAAAGTAAACGGGACCCTTATCCTGAACTGTGTCGTGTCTGTATTTGTGTAAGTTTTGTGTGTTCGTATCGTGTTTGTATTCGTGTATCCTTCATACAAGCTCTAACCCTAGTTTCGTGTCAATATTTGTGTTTTCATGTCGTGTCTGTGTCTGTGTGTCCGTGTCGTGTCAGTGTGTGTATGTATGTATATGTGTCGTGTCAGTGTGTCGGTGTCGTGTTAGCAAGAGGGAGATGGGGTTAGGGTTACCTGACCCTCTGATCGAGGAGGGGGTCGTCGGGGTCGAGGGAGCTGATGGGGGTCGTTGGGGCCAAAGGGTGCCAGGGCAGGGAGCCGAGGGGGTCGTCGAGTCCAAGGGGCACCGGGGCAGAGGGCCACTGGTGGTTGCCAGAGTCGAGAGGGGTCTGGGTCACCGGGGCAGGGGCCGAGGGGGGTCGCCGAAGTCGAGAGTAGTCGGGGTCGTCGGGGCGGGGTGGGGGTGGGGGCGAGGGGTGCAGGAGGGAGAGGGGGAGATCGAGATAATGTAGAAAAATAAAAAACTCAAAACCCTATATTAACTTTTTAGCGACGTCTAAATTGAACATCGCTAAACATTGCTAATTGAAAATATTTGCGACGTTAAAGACGTCGCTAAAAACGTCGTTGTGGTGCCTCGTTCCCCCTATTCGGGGAGCGCGGCTAAGAAATACTAATCAATACCGTTCGATCGGGATAGATTGAATCAAGATCTTATCCTCGTTATGGATTTGCTTCTTCGGAATCGATTTCCATATTCAGTGGACCGTGCCCCAAGGATGGACTTAGCGGCAAAGTCAAGAGGGACCTCTCAGCTGCAAGTTTTTCTTGCCTAATTTTTGTTGTCGCCTTGTTGCTTTCGTGCTTTTGAGTTGGTTTTCGAATTTACGTTTTCTTGAACGGTTTTGATGGATTTTATTGCTTTCGTTCGTTGAACTGCATTTCATTCCGAGCTTGGAAAAAGTAGAAGAGGTATTGATCATCTGTTCGTGGCAATGCAGGTGATCGTGCAGTAGACGTCGTACGAGCGGAGTCATGAAGCACCTCTTTCTTTTTCTTTCTCCAACCAACTTGTGAGTGGCTATAATTCGATTCAGTTGACCCTTCTTCCAAGTCTTCACATCTAAAACCTTGCCTTCTTGATTGTTCCGATCAAACGATACCATACAACTAAAAGATATCAAGAAAAAAGGAATAGATTTGGATTACTTGTGTTTGTCAAACAACTTAGAAATGGTTACCATGTTGCATGCTAATTCACTTGAATGTTCTTTCATAGTATTTCCAATTCAAGTTAGAATGTATACTTCTTCTACAATTTTGCTATGTATAGAACACACCTTGCTATGCAAATGAATGTATGCTTCTTCTATATTTGTGTTCTGTATAGAATACCCCTTGCTATGCAATAAACTGATCAGAGAGACTATGTAAAATGAATCATGCCATGCTACTTGTCTCATGCTCGTGTTGCCTTAAATTGCATCAATTGATAACTTAGCATAGAGGCCGTTTGATTACGGACAACTTGTGCACAAGGTCATAGTTCCTGCGGACGATCGCTGGGGCACTGGCACCGATCCGATCCGGACGGAACTTTATGTTTAGTCTCATGTGCTGGACTGGATGGCTTGTAGCATCTAATGTACTTTTGTTGCATACCATCCTCGTCAACAACTAATTCATCCATTATGACATCATGTCAGTGATCCCCACGTATATTTAAACTGTGCAAACTAACTATGTCTTCGTGGAAGGGAAGGTCATAGTAAGTATTGTGCAGGTGGTTCAGACGGGAAGGTAAAAGTCACCAAATGGTAACATATTTATTTTAGTAAATTTTTATATCTGATGATTGCTTGTAAAATAAACTAAGGCAAGATAGAAAGACCACAAATAACTTGCATGTTTCATATAAACAACGTGTTGTTTGGTATTGTTGAGTTAGCTCGCCTTCACTAGTGTATTTCGATGTACTGACCCTCGTTGTAACTGGTTTTCCGCACCAAGGAGATCCTGCAAGAACCTAAAGCGACTTTCTAATCCAGTCCACCTATCGGCACGTCTTGATTGTGCCTCGAAGAAGCGTTTTGAAGTTTTCAGGAGCTCGTTCACAAACTTATGCAGCTTCGTGGAAAGGCGATAGCTTCGCCAGAAGGTGTTTATAGCTTTTGAAGTTTTAGTAAAAGGATGTAATGTACATGACGGCTATCTCATTTTGAGTCCACTTTTGTAAGTCTGTGCAGCAATTATCCGACTCGTTCAAGAGTTTGTAAAAGATGTTCATTATCAATAAAAGAGAACTTTTCCATGTTTCAACATTGTGTCTCAATTATCTGCGTACTCTGAATATGTGCTCATTATGCAAAAATACCTTAGCCTTATGCGTTGCGCAATCTAGGCACGCACGCGTCACGTCCGGGGGACGACTATCGATTCTATGGAATTGGGACGTGACAGTCGCTAATTAAAAAATAAGCAACGTCGGTAAAAATATCGCTAAATAAAAAAAATGGAACGTTTAGCGACGCGTATAGAGACTATTCTTTAAAAAGAATCCAAGTACAGTCGCTATGTGTCGCCAACAGCGACATATAGCTACGTTTATTTTTGGAGTCGCTAAAATATTTAACATTAGCGACGTTTTATGATGACGTCACTAAAAACGTCGCTATTTCACCATATTTTGGTAGTGTTTCACCACTATTATTGCAAATAGAGTCGTGGCAAAATACAAGTAGTTCTTGTTGCACCAAATGGAGAAGTATGCTATATTATTTAGGGACCTTTAACAAGTTATTGGCATACACAATCTATGCAGGCCACTCAATTGATGCATAAATTCATGTCCTCATGCCAGCATGAGGAAGTGAAAGTGGTGATTAACCATGTCAAAATGCCAACTTAAAATTCGATTTGTCTTAAGATTCCAACTCTCCATCAATGTCATCATTATTGAGCTCTAAGCATATGTCTTCCCACATCCTCATTCCCATCCCATGCATGTTTCCTAATCCATCCTTCCTTCTATTATTAGCAAGGGCATCATTCCCACCCCCTCCCCTCTACTTGCATCAGTGCAGCTTCCAATTTTACAAACCACCCTTTAAATTCACCACCTCCCTCCATTGTTCCCTTACACTTCACAACAATTAGCACCGATTCATCGGCCGAACCGACACCGAGAACCCGTCCCCTCTCCCTCTCTAACCCGTTGGAGAATGAATGGAAAGAAGGGTAGTAATATTAAGATTGACATCAACTTGATATCAAGCTCCGTACCAGTACCAGAGGCAGTCAATAACAGTACCGGTAGCGGCAGCCGAAGCCAGCTGCAGCCGTCGAGGAAATGGATACGAGACGTGTGGGAGTTCGCAAAGGAGGACACGAACAGGGTGAAATTCGCCTTCAAGGTCGGCCTCGCCGTCCTCCTGACGGCGCAGCTCATCCTCTTCCGAGCACCGTACGAGGTGTTCGGTACCAACATCATCTGGTCCATCATCACCGTCGCCATCATGTTCGAATACACCGTTGGTGTGTATATATATATATATATATATATATATATATATATATATATATATATATATATATATATATATATATATATATATATATAGTTCTCAAATTAATCTAATGGTGCAAATATTTTCTTAAGGAGTAATTAACACGATTCCTAATTCTTTCTCATGCAGGTGCGACGTTTAACCGGGGGTTTAACCGGGCTCTTGGAAGCATAATTGCAGGAATATTCGCAGTTGTGGCGATGCAAATAGGCCTCTCTAGTGGCCACATAGCTGAGCCATATGTCATTGGACTCAGTATCTTCTTAGTTGGTATTTTGCACTATTCACTATAAAAAAAAAAACTAAATATGGTTATAAATACTTTTTATAACGTTTTTTAAGTAAGCGTTTTAAGTGTTATAAACATTATTGTTATAGATATTTTTAAAAACGTTATAATTAGGCTAAATTACAACTCGATAACCTTTAACTATTCAAATTGTTCAATTTGATATCCTTAACTTTGATAAGTATCAACTTGATACCAAAAAAAAGATGAAATTACTCATGTCTCTCTCACCCCTCCCGGCGACTGTTTCTACCCCTGCCCCTACCCAGCTACTCCCCCTGGCTGCACACCCCCCCCCCTCCCTCCTCCCCTCCCCTCCCCCCTCTTTGCGTGCTAGCGCTGTTGCCGCTGTGCACGTGCAGCCAGCCGGGGACAGAGCAGCCGCTGGGGTTGTGGGCGGCTGGGCAGGGGGGCGGAGGGGATCGTGCGTAGCCAGGGTGGGGCGGGAAAGGAGGGGACAATTTTTCCTTTTTTTATTTTTAGGTATTAAGTTGAAGATATTAGTTAAGAAAGAGTATTAAGTTAGTACCTATCAAAGTTGAGGATATCAAGTTGAAAAACTCGAATAGTTGAAGATATCAAGTTGCAAGTTAGGTTTATAATTATGGACTATGCTACGACTACAACCAAATGCATACAATCCTCTTACAACCGCCATGTGGCGGCCATATGGCGGCCGTCCATTGGAGTAGGGGGGAGAGGTAGGACCCGGTGGCTGTCCGGGTGGTTGCCACGTGGCCAGAACGTCACATGACGGTCGTTCATTGGGGGAGAGGTGGGGTCGGGGGTGGCCCACATACTGGAGGTGAGAGGGTTGTAAGAAGGTTGTAAGCATTTGATAGTAAACTTGGCATTATTGTGTAATTATAACACTTTTTCTAGAAGCGTTATAAATGAGATGCAAATATATTCTATCAATCAAATCATGTCAACTTGTCTACGTGCGTGCATGCATGCATGCAGGTGCCGTGACGTCATTCATGAAGCTGCTACCGGCGTTTTCCCCGTACGAGTACGGGTTCAGGGTCGTCCTCTTCACCTACTGCCTCATCGTGGTCTCCGGCTATCGGATGGGCAATCCAATCAGGACGTCGATGGACCGGCTCTACTCGATCGCGATCGGAGGCTTGATCGCCGTCCTCGTCAACGTCCTCATCTTCCCGATATGGGCCGGGGAACAGCTCCACAGAGAGCTCGTCACCTGCTTCTCTTCGGTTGCGGATTCACTCGAAGGTACTGTACTGATCATCGGATATATATTGATCGATCTCCCTATATTTTTGTAGCTATTAATTGTTGGACTTTAATTCTTCTTTGTTTCTTCAGAATGTGTAAGGAAGTATCTACGTGATGATGGGTCCGACGACACGGAGTTCTCGAAGAAGGTTCTGGATGACTACCCGGACGAGCCTGCGTTCAAGAACTGCAGAGCCACATTGAACACATCTGCGAAACTCGAGTCACTGGTAAGCCATATATATTGTGTACGGAAATAATATTTGGACCGCGTTCTTGGCCCTCAGACCACGTGGCCAAATTCCATTGCCCCCACCGGTTGATCTGCCAATGGGACGGCAACACGTGGCCAGTGGTCCCTGTAGCATCATCCTATTGTGTAAGGGATATGAGTAGTTCTGGTTCCACATAACCAGAATTTTGAGTGGATATTACTGTTTAGGACTAGTATCCCAAGTATTTTTAGGATACTTGAACCAGTATTTGAGGGTTACAAATAGTAATTAGAGATTTGTATCATAAAAACCAAGAAGATCATGTACTCTCTATTCTTGGGCTTACTATGGCACTAACTAACTAACCTGGATTTTGTCGATGACGACGCAGGCGATTTCGGCAAATTGGGAGCCGCCGCACGGGAGATTCAGGCATTTCTTCTACCCGTGGTCCGAGTATGTAAAGGTCGGAGCAGTTCTCCGGCACTGTGCTTATGAAGTGATAGCATTACACGGTTGCCTGCACTCCGAGATACAGGTACTGATATACTGATCAACAATTAATAGAAAGAAAAGCAGTTTTTGATGTTATAGCCGATATAATAACAAATAATCCCCATTCTTCAGTTGCTAGTTACATGATTATATTAAGACATCCTTATATGATATTTAAGATACCTAGCTAATGTCATTCAGATCAAGCTCCTGTCTCTTAATATGGTCAAGATAGCTATGATCAACTAAGACATGTCCTGGCATCACTTACCTCTAGCTCATCGTTATAAGATCATTCAAATTTATAAATTAAGAGCCAACACCCCATCCATCGACAATCTTAATATATCTATATAAAAAAATATAAAAAAAACTGGGTAATCTTTGTTTTTGTTTTTTTAACTCTGATACAAGTGAGAACTATGACTCGCTTTAATATAAACATAACATTGGTCTCTAATACGACTTGTTGGAAACGTGGTGTGATCCGAACTAGAATTGGTCCATAAAGCTGTGATATTGGACTAGACTCGTATGACATAAAAGTAAATTCTCATTCGTACAAGGCTTGAAACAATTCCAAGTATCTACACTTTATGATCCTACTTTCTGTTCGATGTGAAACTAAATTATCAACTCCATTGTTACCACATTTAAATGCTCAACCGAAAACGATATACAATCCAACAATTATACAATGGAATAGGATCCCAGATTAGAGGCAGCATCAGGCATCAGCTGCCAAGAGAATAGATGCTCATTGTGTTAGTTTCGTCGCGTAACATGAACCAAACCAAACCAAACCAGACCAGACCAGGTGTGTGCATGGTGCGAAGAAAAAAGTGAGGCTAAACTTCCCGCTTAGTATTCGAATCACCAAAGCTTTATTCATGTACTCTAGCAAGAAGCATCTACTAATGTTTGCAACACAGCTGGAAAGTCTAGCTTGGATATAGAAAATATATATACGGAATATGGAATCTAAAATCTTCTTGATCAGAAATAATTCTCTTCTATTTACTTACTTTGGCTGCAGGCACCCTACAATCTCAGATGTACATTCCAACCCGAGATTCTCGACGCCACCGGCCAAGCAGCCGAGCTCATCCGCAGCTTGGCCAAAGACATCAGCAACATGAGCCTCAGCCTCCACACCAACCTCCTCAAGCGCGTACATAGCTCGACCGAACGCCTCCAGCGATCCATCGACATGCACTCCTACCTCCTCACCTCAGTAATTCACAACTCCGATCAATATTGCCCACCTCCGAAACTCTCCAACGCCCCCTCTCCCAATCTAAAAGCCGACTCCTCCGAAAGGTCGACAGAGCCGGTGGCGGCCGCTGCTCCCCCCCTTAGGTCCGAGTCCTACCACGAGAACATGAGGAGGCAGCAGCGGAGGCTCCATTCGTGGCCTTCAAGGGAGGTGGATGACGGCTTCGACGACGGAGGAGGAGCGGCGGAAGCCGAGTTTATTCCGAGGATGAAGGCGCTCGAGAGCACCGCAGCTCTGTCGCTCGCCACCTTCACGTCTCTGCTGATTGAGTTTGTTGCACGCCTTGATCACTTGGTTGATGCAGTGGACGTGCTCGCTAAACTGGCCAAATTTAAGGAGGACCTCAAGGGTTGAATTATGGCATTCGAGGCTAGCTATATACCGTCTTGTAGACAAGCTTCATGATACTCACCAACACAAATAAATTGCTTGCCATCTTGGTGTTCATCTCTACATGATTGCTTGCTTTTTTTTAAAACCTACATAGTACTCGCCAGCATGAATAAATTGGTTTGCTTCACAAGAAAATTCTTTTAAGATTTATAATTTTTTTTTTTAAAGAAAAATCTCAGCGTTTAAAAAACCTCAACGCACATTTCACTTAGAATATGTATTGATAAATATAAAATATGTATTGATAAATGTGCTCATAAAAATATTAATTTAAAAAATATATATATTTATCAATGTGTTGACACAGATTAACAAAACCCCTACTTGCTGCATCGACACTTTTGATGTTCAGACTAAACATGTTTACCAACTTCATTTCTCTACTAGCCAACCATAGAAGTGATAAAGTAACTATGAAATTCTGGAACTACGAGACTCATAAATGAGGAAAAAGAGCTGTCCTATACTTATTTGAAATCATTATTGGCACATTCTTCTCATAAGCAAGGGCCAAGGCTGTAGAATGCTTAAGATTGAAGAGCTTCTTCAAAGGCCATCTACCCTTCAATGGAGCTAGGGCTACTTTTCTAATGCATATTATGTAGCTTCCCGCGACCCTATGTTACCCGAAGACCATATATAAGGCAACTCCTAATATGACAATTGGCAAGATTATTAACTTAAATTGACTGTGCTATCAGAAGAATACAACAAACACAACAAGAACTCCCTAAACTCCATAAACAATATTACAAACTAATCGGGATAACACAAATGTTTTTTACCTTTTTTACTTTCCAAGTTGTTTTTTTTTTTTTTTTGACTTTAGTCCCACTTAATAATATGATTTTAGATTTATATTCCACTTTTTTTTTTTTTTATTTGACTTGCATATCACTTTGTGTCACGAAAAATATTTAAGGACAGTTTTATGTAACAAAATAAATATTTTTAATGACAAAAAATAGAATATAAGTCTAATAAATATAAAAGATGAGATGTAAGTCTAAAATTATATTATTAATTGGGACTAAAGTAAAAAAATCTTCTTCTTTTTTCCGCAACGTCTTAGGATTGCCTAAAATATTTGCACTATTCCATTGTCCCAAAAATTGCACTATTCCAACGTCTTAGGAGTTCAAAAATTTTAAGAATAGTGTTTTAAAGGGTTTCTCCTAGAAAATCATAACATAACATGCACATAGTATACATGAAAATTAATAATTTAAATCAAAAACACCTAGATTTTAAAAAAAATATATATAGGATCTGGAAAAAAAAAACTTTATTTCAATCGATAAGTTTTATCTTGATTGTGTAGGTTTGTTGGTTCTCGCCTTCTCCACCATCAATTACTATAAGGTCTAGGGTTTATGATGGGAAGAGGAAGAGAGTAGAAAAATGAAGAAGAGAGAAGAAGGTGTATATTACCCCCCAATAAAAAATGTGGTGTTGTCCCAAGAATAAAATACAGTAAGTTGTATTGCCGCATAACCAGCATATCCCTCGAGAATATTTTGCAGTGCTACTTAAGAAATTACCTTTTTTGCATATCTATCATAAATTTATTACAATGATTATTTTTTGTATTGTCCCAAATCATAAAATAGAAGTGCCTTGATCGGTGGCTTCTAATTAAAATTTGTAAATATATAAGACATTCTTGCCACATTTTTAATATTTAGTTTGATAACAAGTGTAATTGATGCAACAAATATTGCATAAATCCTCCCAAATATCATAGTGTTTGTTGCAATCAAAATAATGGCAACACCACTTAAAAAATTCTTTTTATCCTCACTACATGTTTGGGATTGTTATTTGTTTTTTTTAGATGTCCGATGTAACGATCTGAAATTTGTTCACGCTGTGTTGCATTCATTTTGGACCCATTGTCCCCAATACCTACCATTTATAAATGGAATGAATAATACGCCCCCGTGACTCGATCCATTGATCTTCTGCCACCAAACCAAGGTCTTATGTCTCTCTCCGATAACCACAAGAGTCACTCGAGTTCGACAACATAAAACAGCTTTTGACATCATGTTCTTAT
Organism: Iris macrosiphon; assembly: GCA_036927795.1. Classification (NCBI taxonomy): domain Eukaryota; kingdom Viridiplantae; phylum Streptophyta; class Magnoliopsida; order Asparagales; family Iridaceae; genus Iris; species Iris macrosiphon. The sequence continues at coordinate 20,458,165 of JAYESA010000005.1, read as the reverse complement.
ATGCTATCAAAGGTTGTTCTACAATTTGTCACACCCCGCTCCCAAATAATCAGGTAAGGGTTGAGCATGTCCAGCCTACGTTGTTGTAAACAGCGGTAGTCAGCTGTCTAGACCTTTATAAATCATCCAATAATAAATCAATTACACATCACAACTTCTAGACACGATCCCATGAGTACAATCACCACACCCCACAACATTTCATTACTCTTTATTACATCTTTTACAATAAGTGTCTGGGGACAAACCCGATAAATGATAAAGGCAATATTGACTCTCTCTCCAATATGTCAGTCATCCAATATAACTCTCACAATACAACATCAAGTAGAATACTATGAAGTAAAATCCTACGGCTAGTCCTCAAGTCTCCGGGACGAACTCCTGGTCCTGAGTAGCGTCTATCCCAATTAGTCCATAATGGGTATGGTATAAGTCCTCATCGCCTACAACTGATCCAATCAGGAAAGGAGCAAAGTACAACCCTGACAAAAAATAGAATACAATGTAAAACTGAAATGCAACTAGTAATGAAATAAAATGACTAACCTGCAATACGGGACAATATTCAATAACTGAAATAATGGAACAAGGGAACAATGTACAATAATCAATTAAGACTCGTGCTTGAAATACTGTTTTGACGTGTGACCGACTAGTAACTACAATAGTACAATAATGTGCAGCTTAATCGTACGTGAGATGTACGATTAGGCTATCCACAATAACCTAGCTATGTCTTGGGTGTGGCCACACGTCTACTCGGTGTTTTCCCATTCCCACAACACAATCAATGAAACACAATACAGTCAATGGGATACAATATAATCGTGCCAAGCTTGTGTCCAATATGAAATCAAAGAATAAAGCAAAAATACAAAATAACAAGTTCAAGTCGGTGTACTTGCCTCGATCCTCGAAAGTAGCGTTGCTCAAGTCCCTGGTATCTGTGTTAAAAGACATAATTACCCCTTAGTGATTTATCAATCTAAACTCTGTCTTATTTAAATCACTTAGTTATCCTTGATTTATTAACTATTTAACCATCCCTTGATCACTAATCCATTTTTGATTCAATAATTCATTAGCTACTAATTAAACTAAATAACCTATTTAAGAAACTGTTACTAGCCTCCTGCAATAGTGAATTGTCGGCCTCTTTATTGGAACATTTAAAATTCTTACTTTACTATTGGCCAACCCATTAAGAATGTGTCCTAAATTTCCTTAACTGCTGAACCAACTCTTGAGTCCAGTACTCAAAATCCACAGACCCAACTAATATACCCGGCCTAGTGGCTCTACTGAACTCAGTCCTCAACTCAGCCCCCACCCCAGTCCCATGGTGCACCCCGATTAGATCCAACCGTATGTTCAAAGATGAACATTTAATCCTCATATAACCGTTTGGTTCAAAATTTAAACCTAATTTCTATTTCCCGTCTAATGTTTTCCTCAACATCTCTGTTCGTCCTATTCTCTGTGTCATATGGTAAACCCGTTTGATTCTACTGTCATCAATCAAGAGAAAGAGAACATAACCATACATGTTGCGTCGAATTACTACCCAAATAGGCATGTCCTCGAGTCTTGATTCGATCTGAACTCCCTCAGAGACAAATTACCAAACACAAGCGGTGTAGAAAAGAGAAAGAAACCTTTAGAGATTTCCTTAAATTTTTGATGCATAGAAAAATAATCCATAAATTGAAGGGAAGTGGATTTGAGTACAAGAAACCGAAGATACTTACCAGATTTTATCAAATCCAAGCTCCTATGATTCGAACCCACAGAACTTGCAGGACCCGACACTGTCGATCTGATCAAGTTAATCAATAGCAAGAACAAGGAAAGAAGTATTAGAAGAGCTTAGTGATGCGTAATGCTCGATCTGCTATATAAGAACATATCATCTGTGATTTCGAGATGCCAAAAAAAGAATAAATTGAACCAAGATCGATGAACTCACTGTGATTGGAGACAAAGTCATCTTCTCGGTTGTCACCACCGCGCCGAAGCAGGGGACCGCCGGAGTTGAAGCTTGGAGGCGCATAAAGACAACTGCTGTCGAGCTCTCGCTCAGCGGCAGAGAACCTCGATCTCCAGTGAGGTGGCGACCGCCATGGCTGATCCGAGAACAATGTAGTGCCCCTTTTCCGTGTTGGCACTATGTACAAGAGATATCGGTTTGCTGACTCAAAAAAAAATCTTCCTGAAGAGATCATTGTTGAACCAGAAGATGACTAATCTAAGTGAGTAGGCAGAACTCCATTCTCTGATTCTTGTACGTCTTTATAATGAATCTGAGTTTTTGAAATGCTTGTTTGCTAAGTATTTAATGTTCACATAAGAATGATAGAACGAGAACCTGCATGCTTAAATAGAGAACTTGTATGCTTGTTTAAATAGAGAACCATTGCCATACTAATAGAGATAGACATATCGGCCTGTCCGTACAGAGAAAATAAGAGAAGAGATATATGGTCTGCTTGTTCATAACACATGCATCACAGAGTTTATCTAATAGAGTAATATGCATTGCATCGGTCTGACAATGGCTATTAGCGAGGAGCTGAACCATGAGTCCCAACTACTAATTTGAGCGTATTTTAGTGAAGAGCAACCATGAGTCATAACCGCTATTAGCCAGATAGAGAAAGGACACCGTGAGGCAAAGAAGCCCTCGTTATTAGGCGAGTGTTCTGTCATTACTTAGCTGATTTACGTGTCAAAGTAGTTAGTATGAGAGCGAATATTAGTGCAGTGTTGGGCCGTGATAACGCCGCTAGTAATCATGAGGAACTCGGGGATCGTCATATAGATAGGCCATCTCATTCGCATGATAAGAAGTGGCTTTCAAAGATATTTTATAAAGAAGTGTAATTGGACTCTTATCATGTACTGCATGAAATGAACCTAAGTAAAACTAGAAAGATCACTAGTTATGTAATATTTTATCATATACTTACTTAGTGTTGGTTTTAGTGAATGTTGCTTCTGTTCGTTGATTTTATACTCACTAGTATTTTTCCAAAGTACTGACCCTCCATTAGTTTGCTTGTTCGCAGGTACTGGATCGTCCGAAGTAGCGATAGTCGAGCCTCATCTCAGGAGCCGGAGATCTAGAGTCAATGCCTTGAGTCGTATTGTGTTGTTTTTGAGATACTTTTGTATAGAGGGACATAATGTATAGAATGATGCCATTGTATTTAGAGAGCCTCGTGCCTTGAGCTTTGCTTCGCATACTTAGATGGATAATTGTTTGTAACTCTGCTCCTCCATTGCAAACTCGATCAGTTCGATGATAACCAAGACGAATAACGTTGTTGCCTTGTACGAGCGCAACTCCGGACTCGCACGACATCACGTCCCGAGGGGAACGATCGTCCTGCGGGAGCGTTGTCATAGTGATCTTATGCCCAGCGGGGGTGATCAGGACCGCAGAAGATCGAGGCGTGACACACAAGATTCATGTCACGACCCACACCCGGATATTCGGGCACGAGTATGTGGGTACGTCCAGCCTACGCCGCAACATCGATGGTAAAACAATGTCTGGGTCAACTCTACTATCTAAACATCTCAAACAATATATATATGGCACTGTCAATCATCTCCACTCTAAACGTAGGAAAAATATGGTATCTGATAAATATAAACTATACTCAATCACAATGCAAGCTAAGAAAAATAGAGCACGAATGGAATAACGAAAGAAAGAGTCACAATACATCCATAAGACTGAAATAAAATATACATGCCAAAAACCTCAACAAAAGTCTAATACAAGTCTACACAAATAATCTAAACCTCCTCAGACTCTAGTACTAAGTCCTCCTGCTCTAAATGAGTATCCTCTAATGGAACGCCGTCCTGCGGTCCGTAATAAGTGGGACACAGCTCCTCTAGCCAATCTTCTGAAAAATATATCCAGTCAGGATTGGAGTGAAGTACATACCTCTGAAAGCAGTTTTAAATACATAATCGAGCATATATAACGAGTAATAGAAAAGGATACAAGATGCACAAGTATTAAGAAATGGACAATACATGTGAGAACAGGCAAATAATCACAATAAAGAACTGGAAAGTAAATATTGGAAATACGAAAATAAACTGCAAGTAGAAGAACAGGAATACTAGCTATGTGGTTTAGAGCACAAGTTCGTTATGTGATCGGCTTAGGTTGCACATGAGGTATAAAGGTAACTCGATTATACGTGAGGTGTATAATCGACATGCACATGAAATAAATAGGGCATGATCACATAACCAATTTCTATTCCCCCTTCCCAACCAATACTCATGGATCCAATCACGACACGTTACGCACATGAATACGATATAGTCACACTAGCACACGAAATAGTGGATGCACATGAAGCACATAAAAATTGATACCCGATGCACACGATGAAATACATGTGTAATGAGTACCCGCTGAACACGGTAAGGGATAACATCTCCTGACGGGATCTATATAGTACCAGTCCGTGTAACCAAGTGTCAGTATCAAGTACGCAGTTCTAGAACAAGTGATATATACACTGTCATGAAATAAAAACTAACAGAGAGATGTACTCGCCTGAGGTCCTGAGTAAGGTATGTCTCTCGATGCCCAAGCTAGTGTCACACAGTCTTATATATGAAATATCAATGTCATTTAGGTGTAATGGATGATATCTGAGTTAAAATGCACTAATATGAATTTCTAGGCCATTTCTAGGTCCCATTCTAGCTCACTAGGTCCACACTAAGGTTTTAGGCTCATATGAGTAATTAACCAGCTACTATAAGTCAACACTAGCTATTATAGTTAGTAACACTAATAACTATATAATGAAATACTTTATGTATCTATTTATACTAACTAACATATATACACTACACTAATTGATCTCTCGAACTGATAACACTAATAACTTATACTTAATTATATAAGTTAACTTATCTCTACTTTATAGATATATAGCTGCTAGTAATATATTAACTAAAACCAACTATTAACACTATATCTGATACTCAATAGTGCTATACGACTACCTTAAACCAATACTCATACTAGGACACCTTGCCACAACAGGTATCAAAAGTGTCAATACCCCATATGAAATGCCAAGGTAACTGATACTTAAACTTAACTAACCAATCATCCATATCTACTCAGAACTGCACTAATATCTTAGCCTCTAATAAACCTATACTTGCACACAGATGTGCAAGCAAAACTTGCACTGCTACTCGAGGCAGTCATTGCACTACAAACCTGAAACCACAACTCTATATCACATATTGCACTTCTGATTTTCCCAACACTGGATCACTACTGTTATATCAAACCACATCAGTGCACCCAGGCACTGATGCACAGCTGATACTGCCGCACTTGCTTGCTGATCTTGCTCTGCAGTGCTGCAGCTAATGCTGTTGATCCTGCTATAGCATGTTGCTTGCAATTGCTGTCTACACTGATGCTACATTTGCTGCACTACTAGTGCAATGCTATGATGCTGCTCCTAGCTATTGCTCTTGCTGCTGCACTTGTTGTCCTGTTTGCTGTTGCAGTTGCTGCACTGCTTGCTGTTGCAGTTGCTTGTTGTTGCAGCTCTCTTGCTGCTGCTGCATATTATATGCAGGGAACCCCGAGCACACCACTTCACACCCCCACTTATAAGCTACCCGATACACACACACACACATACATACATAGATATTAATATATCTATACATACACACACATACATATATATATATATATATATATATATATATATATATATATATATATATATATATATATATAGAGAGAGAGAGAGAGAGACATTAAAATAAATACCTATAGTGCATACTAGGGTATCCATGATACTCAACCCATAGAGGTGCCAAACTCTCCATTATCCATAATTGATCATTCCCTCAATTCATATATATATATATATATATATATATATATATATATATATATATATATATATATATTAGAAGTTATTACAACATACAATGAAGAGAATTCATGTAAATCACCCAAAATTGGTCCCGTATCACACTGTATCACAAAATACCGTGATACGGCCTATACATATCCATTTGTGGACACATACCTAGTCTCATAACCTCGATCTAAGTCTAATTAGATCTAATTGGTCTAATGACACACAATTGATGTGTCAAATTCGTAATTTCCCTAACATACACACAAAATATCACATAGATCTCACAATACAAAGCTAAATAGCCTAGAACTTGTTCTTATAGGTAGTCCTATGCCATGCGGTCATTCCTAATGGTCAAATGCATGATTAAGAAGCCATAATGAAAGGAAAATTCAGGAATTACCAATTGGAAGATGAATTCTCAATAAAAATGCAATTGGACACGATCCAGACACGATCTCTAGCTCCAAAGCTTCTCCTCCTTGTGCTCCTTGCTTCTCCAAGCTTCAAGACTCCAAGGATAATAAATTTGAGAAGGAATTGGCGGTGAATTGTGTAAAAATTCAATGGAGGAAAATTGGAAAATTGGGGGATCTAGAATTTGAAAGCAATTTGAAATGCAAATGAGGAGAGAGAGAGAGAGAGAGAGAGAGAGAGAGAGAGATGGAGAGAGAGAGGAGAACCCCCCTCTTCATGTGGACGGCCTCTTCCCCCTTCCCCAAGAAATTTCAAAAGTCCAAGTTGCCCCCCACATGTTGTATTATGAGAAATAATTAAGGATGGGTATATTTAGAAGTCTCTGACTAATTATAATTTTACTAATCCTTCTTAATTTAATTAGTGGAATGACTAATTGGGCTTGGGTCCAAGTCGGGCTCACTAATTGTCATACAAATCTAAATATGCCTATACGTTACAAGTCTAATTATTGTCTAGTCTCTCTAACTAATTAATTAACATAAGCCTCTAATGACTAACTAATACTAGTCATAAAAATTATAGCTTATCTTAATTAAATTATATACAATCATTACACAATATTCAATATTATATTTTTTAAATTAAATACCTATGCCAAATTACCAAACTAACCTTAGCTGGAAAAGTGAGGATGACAATTCGGGAAGAAAGGAAGAGGAAGGATGGGGTCGAACGAAGCTGGTCTTCGTCGTCGGTTTGGAATGGGGTAATTAGAGAGGGCAGGGCTTTATTTATAGGCGTTGGGCTCTAGGTGGTGTGGTCGGTGAGGCGGTGATGGCAATGGACGGTGGTGATCCGGCGAGATGGACGGTGGGATGAGGCGGTGGTGGCACAGATTGCTGACCTGGATACAAAGAGGCAATGGTGACGAAGCATCCAGAGGCTTCTAGAAGGGTCTGAGTAAGGTCGGTTGTCGTCGATCGTCGGTGAGCAGAGAAGGAATGGAAAGAAGAACGATAACTGCAGTTGGGAAATAGAGGTGAAAGGAAAGAATGGCTGGCAATGACTTTTATTAATCAATCGAACGGTCAGTTATTTGGTTCTGATCTGACCCATTTGGATCGGGTCCGATTGACTTGATCGGGTTGGGTTGGCTATTGATTTGGGCCAACTTATGGATCAGTTTGCTGGCTAAGAATGAAATATTTTACTAGGTTTAAATATATGCTTGGGTCAAAGGTTTGGCTAATGGGTCAAGCACACAGGTTTGATTAAATGCATTTAGCAATTAGGATTATCACTTGAAATATATTTAACAATTCCTATTCCAAAAAAAATTAATACTAAGAAATTATTTTAAAAAAATATTTATTGGATTTTTCAGGAAAGGAGTGTCACGACCTGCACCCGGCGTAGGGGCACAAGTACGTGGGTACATCCAGCCTACGCCGCATAATCGACGGTAGATCGATGTTTGGGTAAATATACTATCTAACAATAATGTTCAACAAAATACATAATGCCACCAATGAAATATGAATACTCAATCACAGAACTATAAGATGGAACAATCGTACAAATATGATATAAAGAACTGAAGAATCAAAATATAACTCACAAAACAAAATATAATATCTAATGAGTCTAAAATATAATAAAGTACTAAATGTCAAACCTGGAGACAAATCCAGTACAATATAAGCCTATCTACTAAGCTACTGGTAAAAGGTCGTCTGTCTCAACCGGGATGAGTCCCTCATGAGCCACAATCTTTAGCTCTAAATCAACTACGTCCTGAGTCCCATAGTGAGTAGGATATCACTCCTCAGTATCATCTGGGAAAAATATATCCAGTTAGGAAATAAGCAATGTATACCTCTAACAGCAGTTCCAATAAATGATAAAAACTATGTAATAGTAAATAGAGAGCATAAACAAGATGCAATATACAAGAACAAGAGATATACAAGATAGGAATACTGAAATTAAATACAAGAAAATGAGCATCATGAACAAGAGCAAGAAATACTACTACTATGTGAGTGAGTACTAGGTTCGACATGTGATCAGCTTGGAAACTTGCACAAGGATTAGGGCCTGGTTAATCATACGTGCGTGTATGATCAACACTCACAAGTAACAAGACATGCACAAGGAGGGTATGATCACATATCTATACTAATACTCCTCGCCCCCGACGGGTATAGTGGATCCAACCATGGTACGCTATGACACGGGATTTACTGGGTAGGTAGCTAGTCTCCCCAGGAATCAATGTCTGTATATGTACAAGAAGAACAATGAACAAGGCTTGTACAAAATACACCATAATACCAAAAAATAATATCTCATAACGAGATCCAGATACACCAATCCATATAACCACCGTGTCAAGAAATCAAGGATATCTACACTAAATACAAGAAACATAGAGGATATCATAAATAAAAAACTATCATGTACTCACCTTTGGTCCTGAGCAAATAATGTAACTCGGTGCTCAAGCTGGTATCACACAGACCTATATATGAAATATCATGTCATTGGGTGTAATGAATGATAACATGCTAAAAATGCACTAAATATGAGGTTTTAGGCCATTTTTAGGTCACACTAGACCAAAACAATCAACTAGATCAACTCTAGGTCCAAGTAGTCAAACTTGGTCAAACTAACTATTTCTAGGTTGTATGAATCCATCTCTAGGTTATTAGGTCCATATCTTGATGATACAAGTTATATTAGTTAAAACTAGGTATTGGGATACCCTATGATATAAATAGTAATATATACTTACAATAGTTATCAATACTAGGTAATATATATATATATATATATATATATATATATATATATATATATATATATATATATATATATATATATATATTGTAAACCCCCTGATTTTCAAGAATTTTTAATTTGGATTTTTCATAATTTATTAGAATTTTCTGAGATTTTTTCTCTAATTTAAACTAAGGTATTTTAATTATTAAATAATTTTTAAATAATATTAAATAATTTTAAAATATTATAAAAATAATATTTTTTGGTGTAAAATGAAAAACTAGACATAAGGTAATTTTTCGGAAATTTATTGGACCCCGAAAGTATTTTTAAAGCCCTAAAAAACTATTATAAAAATAAACCGAATTAACCCTGAACCCGGTTCACCTAAACCAGATTAAACCAAACCAAAATAAACCGAACCGGCCGGCCTGCCCGAACCGACCCAACCCACCTTAGCGGGTCGGATCCGGGTCAGACCTGACCCGTTGAGAACCCGACCCGACCCGCCTGGATCCCTAACCCCCATCCAGTCACCTACCCGACGATTCCCCTCCGGCGGCCGTTTCCGCGGCCGTGGCCGCCGGCAACCCCCCAGCTTCACCTCCCCTAACCCCCCAGCCTCTTCCTCTTCCACTTCTAGCCAACCTTCGGCCGTTCCCCTCCCCTATCCCTCTATATAACCCCCGAGTCCGACCACCGAATTTCCCCTTCCCCTCTCCTCAGCCTCCGACTCCGGCGACTCCCCTCCGTCCCAGACAGCCTCCGGCGCCGCCCTCCAGCACCAGTACCCGGCCGCCCTCAACTTCGCCGGCCTCCCCAGAACCCGACGCCAAGTCCACAGTCTCCGGCCGACTCCTAAAATCCCCCGACCTCCAGAAGCTGCTGACCTCTTCCCCGACGACTCCGGCCGGCACCGCAGCACCGGCGCCGCCTCCACCCGCGCTCGACCGACTCCGACTGTACCGCAGCAAGCCGCCCCGAGTCCGGCAAGCCAGGACACATCAGAACCTAAGCCCTAGTCAGGACACGGCCTGGACACAGTGTCCAGGACACAGTAGACTCGAACTAATACACGCACAATTCGGACTTTTGGAGCCATGTTCAGGTACTCATATCTCTCTCCTCGCTGCCCTGTTTTCGATTCCGTCAGTTGTGACACGAACCCTGCGTGACCCTCTCAGTGTCCGTGCAACCCGCTTGGTGCATCGCGTCCTGTGGTGATCGCGAACCGCGATCCAAAAACAGGAAAATTAACGCCCTGTTTTACCCCAGAACTGAGTACGCCCCGCCAAACGGGACGACTTGGTCGCGTGCGGTCTTCACCGATACGTGCGCGTCGTTGATACGGACATGCGAGATTTTGCAGAAGTTGATTTGGATGTGCGTGCACACCGAAATCAACGCGTATCCGCCGACAACACCCGTATCCGTTCTTTCTAGATCTCGTTGTAACTTAGTGTACACACGTCGGATCAAAACAAAACTTATGCCATTGGACTCGTAGCAATACGCTGGTCCTGTGACCCAAGTTTGGTTCGATTCTGAGAACGTTGACAAAATCGCGTATCGTGGGCCCCACAAGCACCACTTGACGGGCGATTTTGTGATCGGCTCATCGGAATCCAATTCTGAAAGTTCCGTTGGGTTCGTATCATCGTTCCTGACTTGTTGACACTAAGTTGGACGAATTTGGAGACCTTTGGTTCTGACACATTTTTCGGTGCAAAGCGGCCCACATATGGACCCCGTTTTGACTTGGAAATGTCATTTTTGTCCCTGTGTCCAAATTGGACTCAAGGACAGACGTTTCTAGCTGATTGATATTTTCTGGATCTGATGGTGATGTTTGTTTCAGCAACCGGAGCAGTCCCTGCAATTTCTGTTGAAGTCAGAGCTACAATTGGAGCCGGAACCCCAGGCAAGTGTACCTTGCCAAACTCTGCAGTTTTGTTACATATTTCCTTGACTTATTTATTTATATCTTGTACATGATTGACCTAGGACCGTGTGACTTTACTTAGCGACCGATTATAGTCGGGTGCCAACACCGTACGCGGAGTTGTGTAACGTCACCTAGAGATGGATATCGTGACCATTTGCATTCTCGTACTTGCCATATCAAGTACGTTATACCCAGGACACCTGACACTGATCATGTGACAGAATCTTCCTGAGATATTCATGGTAATTCTGTGAAGGTTACAGGATAGACATAGACATTATATTCCTAGACATTATATGACTTGCTGTATTAGTTTTGATCTTGCGTGTCATGGACATGAGACGTGTGATTACATTGGGTGGGGAGAGACACACAGGCTACAGACCGATTTCATATATATATATATAATCCATAGTAAACACATAGTAAAACACATAGTATAACTGCTACCGGCTCTCCGACACAGAGCTTGTAGTGGTATCAGCCTAAGTTCTAGTGATGCTCTCAACTTGCATTTCACATAGATGGTTATATAGTTACCCTATTGTTTCATTTATTATTGCACTGCAATTATTTTGGCTTGTATTATCTGTACCTTGCTATGTCCCCTGAGGACCTGGATCCGGATTATGTCCCCAGGATTAGCAGACGAGGTCTATCCAGAGGTATACGGAACATGAGCACTTCACGGAACAGTACCAGCACCTGTGGACGAGGTGATCGCTGAGGACTTCTCCTGAACATCAGCTTCTTCCATGCTCAGTTCTTATGGCAAATAAACTCTTTTATTCCTGTTTAAATGGACATTTGTAACAGACTTAATATCGGGTTGTTCCCCGATTTTATTTACTTTTGACTGGATGTTGTTTAATACTTTCTATTGATATTTCTGTATTTATTTTGTGGATGAGATTAGTAAACCCTGATCATTGTAATACATCTTAAGTATACCCCGATCGATCCATTAAATTGGGTTAGTCCATCGGTGTGTGCTGCTGGCCATTGCCACGTGGCTAGTCCCTCGATATTTTGGGACTGGGGCGTGATATATATATATATACACTTTTAACAATATAACTTAATACTAATTTCTAACTTGATATCTAATACTACCAACCCATTAACTACACTAGGACCCATTACCTTAACACTAACCTCTAATACCCATACTAGGATACTCTAACCAAGTGTCAAATAGAACATTATACTCTCATTAAATATTACCTTAACAATACTCAAGTATCTTGACATTTGATACTTGATACCTTACATACATTAGCTAAACTTAATACTAGGACACCTTGCCACAACTGATACCTTACTTACTCTTTAAGTTGTTGCTACCAAGAACAGACAACCACATCAACAACACCCCCCAACCTTATCTTGATGACCTGCTATACCCAAGTGTAGCTGTTGCACTGTCAAACTCGTCTCCCTTAACCAATGCACGACCCTGCACAGCAACTAAGCTGCTTATAGCAGCTACTACAGTGGCTCCCTCAACCCAGATCAGGCCTGCACTGCCCCTCACTGCAGTATGCAGTGCCCACTGCTCGAGCACAGTCCACACTTCCCCAAAATCTCATCCTCTTCCTTCTGATACACCATGCTGCTATGCCCCAATATGCAACCTGCCCGACCCCTTTATACTATGGTAACAACAGATGTTACACCTCCTTCTATGCATTGCACACTAGATCCCCTTCTGTTCACTCACACATCAGCCAGACCCACACACACTATACTACCCAGGTAACACCCTCCCTCTCCTATTCTAACTCCATCATACATCCAACACCACCAACATAACACATAAGAACAACACCTATCAATCTTACCTATGGTCACTAACTGATACATGCATCAAACCTCCACATGCACAGTCCCAACACACCCAAGGCAGTCCAAATAGTCACACACACTCCACACTAAAATATAGTATATGTATAGATCATACATACACACTTAATATACCAATGACAGGTACAACCAAGTCATATACGTATAGATGTATATAAAATACAACTACCATATCAATTATTACTTGAGAAAATAGTAGGATACATAAATATACACCATGGAAATTTTACAAACACAAGTGGTGCATCACCCAAATATCACACTCAACTTATGATACGCCCTTGATACTCAATCCAAATCTCACCCAACTCTCCATAAATGATGTGGACAAGTCTAAAATCATAATTAGAGATAATACAAAGTGTTAGCTACCCATCCAAGTGCTTGTGGCAAAATATGGCATGTGTAGCCCCCCGTATCGAAGAAAAAAACCCCAAATCAATCCGTGTCACAAAATATCATGACACGGCCTACTCGTATCCAATTGTGGACACGACACTAGTCTTACACAACCAAACTAATGTCAATTTGGTCCAATTGACCTATTGACAACCACATGGTGCACCAATCTCGGATTTCTCCCAAATTAGACATAAAATACATCATAACATTCATAATAGGGGTCCCTAGAGATCAATTCTTCTTCTTATATGTAGCCCTAGTCCATATATGAGTTTTTAATAATTAAACTACAGATTTAGAGTCTAATTAGAAGAAAAAAAAACTGAAGTGTACCTATTGGGAGATGAATTCCTAATACAAGTCTCCAATTGGATGCAAAGACCCTCAACTAGTGCACTCTTCACCTCCTTGTAGATCCTTGCCTCATTCTTGCTCCAATAGCCTCTAAGGGTGAGTAGAGAAGGAATTAGAAGAGAATTTGGGTGGGGATTGGTGTAGGAAAGAGGGAATTTGGGAAAAAAAATTCTAGATCTAGAATTGAAGTGAAATGAATGAAGAGAGAGGCTCTCTCCACCCCCTTGTGGCCGGCCCCTAACTTTTCCCTCAAGCAAGTGTAAAATGTCCAATAGGTCCTTGCTGGCTTGTTATGAAGAAAATGATTAAGGAAGGAAATTTCTAATCCTAATGGTTCGACTAATTACAATATTAACTTAATGAATTAGGCTTGTGGTTGGGCTCAAGTCTAACTAACATAAATGTTGGTCCAAGAGTCAAGTCAAGTCTAGTCTAGTTAGGTCTACTAACACAAGTCTAAAATAAATGTGTAACATCTAACAATAAATAAATAATACAACAAATAAATATACCACATGCACATTAATTAATTAATTATGAAATAACCAAAATACCCTCAGTCAGAAAAGTGGTAGTGACAAGGGGAGTTACAAATCTTCCCCCCTAGAAAATTTTATCCTCGAAATTTCAAGAAAACAAGAAAATGGATAAAGGAAATGCATGATTTGAAATATCTTCTTATTGCGATCCACAATCTCTTCTAGCTGCTTTGAGTTTTCTACTTTGCTTTGAATATGGCTAGAGTCTGCAATATCTTGTCGCTTCGCCAAGATGGATTATTAGAGGACAATAATATTTGAATGTGATGATCAATCTCGATAGGAAAGTCAAGATGTTAAAAGAGACTTCATAAAATATTATAGCCTAGCTGAAATTGTCTTCAATTCCTCATGCTTCATTCCTTCGCTGATTTGCTTTTCTCTAGTCACGGTTGTAAAAATGCTACTAATGCTAGAAAAACTACCAAGTCAAATAAAATATTAGCGAGAAAAGAGTAAGAATGGACCTAGAATCGTGTCGACAGTCGCCTCCGTCCCCTCGATCGTTATGGTGAAGGCTCGTCCCTGAGGTGGTGCCTCGTGCTGCTGAGATCCAAGTGGTGGGTCCTGCTGGACTAGGGCTAGTTATGTCTAAGTAAATACTGTGGGGCAATCCCTCACCTGGTGGGTGCAGATCCACAAGCTAAGCAATGGCCCAATTTCTTATGACACATATCAACGTGATGACCTGGCCTCTTGCAAAACACACAAGGAAGGTTAGTGTAATTCTTCTTCTGCTGGTGTGGTAGTGCTGGAACTCCGATAGGTGGACGATACTGCTGCTGCTGCTAGACCTGCTGGAGATACTATGGAAGGGTCGTCGTCTGAGTGTTGGGATGCTTAGCTGGTCCTGAGTGAGTGTTAGCTCCTCCGAAAGTCTCCCTCTCTCTTTTGGTCCTGGAATCCAGGTCTCTCTCTACTCCTTGTGCAACATTGAGAATCTTCTCATAAGTGCGGGCTCGGCTAGTGGTCACTGCTGCTCGGAGCTCACGGGATAAACCCTTCTTGAACCTACGGGCTCGATATACGGGAGTACGGACCAGGCCCTCAATGAAGTGGCTCAATCGACCGTACTCTGTAGTGTACTCATCAACGGTCATGCTACCATGCTCAAGCCGTTCGAACTGACTCTTGAGGGCGTCCCGAGATACCTCGGGGAAAACCTTCTCCTGGAACAACTCTTTGAAGTCATCCCAACAAAGTCCTGGGGTAGCAAGGCAAGGCTCATTACGATACCAAGTGTGGGCAACATCAAACAACTGCATGCTGGCGGCCTCAATCTTAAGATCTTCAGGGATCCGAGCGATCTGTAAGAGACACTCAACATTCTCTATCAACTCATCGGCGTAGAGAATGCCCTTGGTACCGTAGAAAGAAAAGGGGCCGAGGTTCTTGAAGTCAGACGCCTTCCATCTCTTGGGAGGCGGGGTCTCTCGGGTACGGAGGGCATCGGCAATACTATCTTTGAAAAGAACGGCATGCTCTCGTTGGGCGTCAAGGAAGCCCTGAAAAACCCCCATAAGTTGGGCACCATCCATAGTGACAGTCGGAATAACGGGTGGTAGTGGAAACTCAGAGGCCTCGGGTCTGGTGTTCCTTGTATGAACCATCATGGAACGAAGAAAATATATAGTTAACTGCCAAATTTTTAATGTTGCCTAGAGTTATTACTAAGTGATCAATAAGTGATACTTAAGCTACCATAATATACTATCGACCTATGTTGTGATAAGATTTACCTAGTCTAACAGGTTCCTCAATAGCACCTTAAGTCCTAAGTGTTATTAAGTTAGACCTGCATGGGCCACCACTAAAAAAATATCACACCCCGCTCCCAAATAATCGAGTACGGGTTGAGCATGCCCATCCTGCGTTGTTGTAAACAGCGGTAGTCAGCTATCTAAACCTTTATAAATCATCCAATAATAAATCAATTATCCATCACAGCTTCTAGACACGATCCTATGAGTACAATCATCACACCCCACCACATTTTATTACTCTTTATTACACCTTTTACAATAAGTGTCCGGAGACAAACCCGGTAAATGAAAAAGGCAATATCTCGACTCTCTCTCTAATATGTACAGTCATCCAATATAACTCTCACAATACAACATCAAGTAGAACACTATGAAGTAAAATCCTACGACTAGTCCTCAAGTCTCCGAGACGAACTCCTGGTCCTGAGTAGCATCTATCCCCTGTGGTCCATAATGGGTAGGGTAGAAGTCCTCATCACCTGCAACCGATCCAATCAGGAAAGGAGCAAAGTACAACCCCGACAAGAAACAAGATACAATGTAAAACTGAAATACAACTAGTAATGAAATGAAATGACTAACCTGCAATACTGGACAATATGCTTATCCAAAGCCGATAGTTATGGAAGTGGCTCAGGTTCTTATGGAAATCGACTTCTTCTTCACTATGACTTGGGTCATATCGTAGTATATACGACTAGTATAGTCCATCAACTTTTCTAAAAGATTTGGTTATTGTCATAACTGCCATTATATTTTTTATATAAATTTTTCTAATTTATATATATATATATATATATATATATATATATATATATATATATATATATATATATATAGTTAAATTGATATAAATATCAATTTACAATTTAGCTTTATCTAATTCTTGGATTGTAAAGGGGGCCTAATGCATAAAACCCAAAACAATGTGTGTGTGTGTGTGTGTGTGTGTGTTGTGTGTGTGGGGGGGGGGGGGAGGGGGGGGGGGAGAAACCAATAGCAACCTCTCCACCCTTCTTTACACATGTAGTCACCCTCCTCCTTCTTCATTTTCAATGGAACACATGTTTCCATTTTCTTCCTCCTCCCTTCCCCAAGAGACCTAACATCATCTATTAATGCCCTGACCAGCAGCCAATCTCCTCTCATCTCCACCTTCTTCTTCATTTTCCTCAACCCTTCCTCCTCTCCCCACCTTTAGCCTACTGCTGCTACTGTGCCTGCTTCTGCTGCTGTAGCTGTTGCCGACCGCCGCTCGCTGTTGCCGCCGCCGGCTGCCGCCGTCGACCTCCGCGCCGCCGTCGCCGGACCCCGCGTCACCCGCCGTCTTCCTCCCCTCATATTTTTACAAGTCCTCCTCCCTCTTCCCAAACCTAGGTACTCCCCTTTTCTTCCCCAATTTTTCTTCTAAATTCAATTTAGAATATAGTTTGATCTCAAAAACTTCTTGGATTAGGAATATAGGGAGGAATCAATACCAAGTTGGAAACTTTGGAAGAACCCTAGGTTGCTCAAGCAAAGACAAGTCCTCACCCTTGCTTCCCTTTTATTTTGTTTCATATCATTTTGGTTGAATTAGGGATTATATTTAATGAGTATTTTAAGGATTGGAACAAGTTAAAATATAAAGGGATGAGTATATGAACATATATATGATATGGACACATGAACACACGTATCATGACATCCTAAGTAGGACACCAAAATGGATGCCACAATAATTTATAGATATGTTTATATATGTACTTAATTAGCTCCATAACTAACTAGTTCGTGTATATATATATATATATATATATATATATATATATATATATATATATATATATATATATATATATATATATATATATATATATATATATATATGGGGGTGTATGTGTGTTTCTTTTCTATGATGGATGAGTGTTAGAAAATAAAGAAATTGATATTGCACATATTTTAATTGGATAATGCGGTATTAGTCGATATATATATATATATTGTTGGGTTTAATTTAGATATATACACATAAATAGATCTATTGTCAAATGACGCTAGGGTTAATCTTTAAAATTAGCTATGAAGATTATACATTTGGACATGTGAAGTGTAAGAACTATTATGTATATTTTTTCAAATAGTGGATATATATTTTACATACTACAAGAGTTATACATTCTTAAAATGATATATATGCTTTAGGCTATATTTAGTCTAGTTTTGAGTAAGTAAATTGATATTGTATCAATTTATTTTAATAAATTTAATTTTGTCCAGATTTAAAATATACCTATTTTGGCATATCTCGTTATAATTAATTAGTTGAAATATATATGTACCATATATTAGGATAACCTTAGTATTTAGTTCTAGCTAAAATTATTATTCTTGTTTCATAAAATCAAGTATATAGTATAAAAAAGGAGCATGGGTTAATTTTGTTATACAAAAATTTCAGTCTTTAAAATAAAATTTAATAACCAAATTCTATCGTATATAGTTAAAGTCTTTCATTCATTATATGTTAAGGATTGTGAATTTAATTATTTTACTAAAAATTGTAGATTGCTTGAAGTTTGTGCAGCGTTGGAAGAAAACTATTACACAATAAGTAAATAGCTAGCATGTTAAGGTATGAAAGAAGCTTCATGTTATTTTCATATATCTATTGCGTGTGTTCCGGTGTTGAGAGTTGCTCCACCGAAGGGGTCGGCGAACCCAAAAATTCTACGGAGGGTTGCTCCGGGTTATATATAAACTGTTAAATTTTTGGAGCTTGAAAAACAAATGAGACTCTGCCAAAAATTTTAATAATTTTGGGAGTTAACCAAATTTCAATATCCAAAAATATTACCGATATTCCTAACCGTAAACTTTAGTTGATATATATATATATATATATATATATATATATATATATATATATATATATATATATATATATATATATATATATATATATATATATTTTAACGATAGACCACCGACGACGTCAACAGACTTAATTAGGGAACGATTAGCAAGAGTCCAGGATACGTAGGACACAGGCACAAGTCACTCAACAAAATCTAAACCATAGATTCCTGATAATCTGCTCTGTATAAATAATGTTTTCTGGAATTTGTGTTCTGATAACTTAACACCTACATCCTGGATTATGAATGAGACGAAAAGCATGTATCTTGTTTTATCCTAAAAATACATTTTTGCATATTGATAGTAAACATGACATATAGAGCAGAAACTTAATGCAAGATAATAGAATAAGAATTGTTTGTAGATTTAGGTTAGAAAGCATTGGGCGGGGGAGAACAACTTAAATACCACCTACGAAATCCCACAACATAATAACAATATATAGCTGATCAGCAGTTAAGCTCTTTCGTAAGGCCTTACGAATTGAGTGTGTAAGGCTTAGCTTACTTTCCTGTTTAAGCCCGAGAGAGGCAGGAACAGATTATAATCCCGTGCCATCCTGTTCAAGTCACATATACCTGAATATAAATACACCTACTTCGATTTAAAACCATCGAATAGGTGAATTAAAGAATTAATTATTAAGCCCATGAGAGGCAGGGCCGGATACTAAGCACCGTGCCATCAAGTCACAGCCTGATCCCTGGTATACGGGATTGTTGGCGGAAAACTAGTTAAATGGTTATTTAAATGTTGTTCTCCAATTGCATCATCATTTAGAAAAATTGTTTGTGTATTGTGTTAGTGACATAGGAATTGTATTGCTTGAATTGTTAGACACTATAAGAATACTAGTTTAGGAATTGTTCTAGTCGTAGGCACAATTATATGATTCATTCCCTTACTCCCTGTACAAATATTATTCCTTCCATGTCTTACTATCATATTTTTATTTTCTTACCGTTCTTGACCGAGGACTTGCTGTCGTTCTGACGACTTAGTATTGTTCACTAGGGGAAGACGAAGTATATGGAGAAATGTTATCTCTTTATGACGTGGACGAAGTCGAGGAATAATTTTTAAGTGATTCCAGAAAGTACAGCACACAACATCTTGTAACTGAAGCTATGTATATTAAGGAGATGTTGTTGTAAAGACTTACTCAGTTTTACTTCAATGTGTTGTATAACTTCTGTTGTATTAACTAAGTATTTTAGCATGACTTGCATTTTATCCTAAAATTATACAGGCGTCAATCGCTGATACGGGTACGGTAGTATTCGTATGGGACGTAGCCTGGAGATGTAGTTACGTACCCGGCTCACTGCATCTTGGGAAGCGAGGCGTGACAGTCTGGTTGTTTGGATGTTTGTTGAAAGTGATGAAAAAGACAGTTCGATTGTTTGGATTGTTGTTGAAAGTGAATATTATTTGGAGAGATGATAAATTTTGGTATGCTTACCCCTAATATTTTTACACTATTAATTATCATTTAAGTCTTAAATATAATTAATAAACAATTAATCTTATATATAATACCAAAAGTTCTAGGCTTCACTGTAGAATTTTCATGTTCCAAAAGTGCCCTTCTTCAACCTTATATGCATCAAAATATGTTTAAATTAATTAGGGATAAAATATATAAATTATACATCTTCCTACTAGCATAATTACTCACCAATAATAATTACATATTTGCAGCTACAATAAATATTCATTAACTCAAAAAAAAATATACTCTAAAATATTTAATACTATTTCAAAATATGTTTGTCATTCAAGTATACATTTAAAAAGTGTGAAAAAAACACAAACAATAACATGTGCAACGTACGCGCACGACTACTAGTATATATAATGAGAAAAGTATGCTTCATTTAAAAAAAAATTATTCCAAAAATATTCTAATCTATATTTAGTAATTAAAATTATTTATTAAATTTAATATTGATAGTTATATAATTACGTAAAGAAGAAAAAAAAATTAAGGAACTTATTTGTTCTTTTCAAGTATTATGAAATACGTAAAAAAAACACGTGCATATATACTAGTTGTAATTACCCAAAAGAGCGGAGGAACCAAAGTACACTTGGGAGGGATTGTGTGGGCCCAACACAAAAGCCGACCCTTGTCCTTCTCCTTCTCCTTCTCCTCCTCGCCACTATCAAACACTTAGAACTCGGAAGAGTTACCAAAAAATCTCAAGATCCAGCCCACTTACAAGTAACCAAACACCACCGGGCCGGGAAAATTGTGTAAAGATTTAACGGGTTTGATGAATGATCCAAACCCATAGCCAATATACTCAACTCCCAAATATCCCAAAAACCCTAAATTTTTTTGGGACGACGAGAGGAAGAATGGAGAAGATGTTGAAGAAGCTCCAACAAAAGTACAGAAAAGTAAGAGATGAAATGGGGAGATGGGAAGAACTCCAGTCCCGATTGCTCTCCCAATTCAGCAACGCTGCCTCGGTCATCGGGAGATTGAAGGTTCTTCTTCCACCATCCCCACCCTTCCTCTTCTTCCGTCATTATTCTGCAACTTTTACGTTTCGTGTCGTGTCCGTGTCGATGTCGGACACGCATACGGAACCTTTAGGATCTGGTCCTTAGCTTACGGACTAAGTTGCACGGACATGAATACAACACTACACAACAAGGTAATTATACAATGGCACGGACACGACACCTACTTTGGCGTGTCCGACTCATACTGTATTCCGGAGTGTCAGTGTCGTGTCCGACACGATGCCACACTGACACGCCCGATATTTTCGCAGAGGCGGTGCTTCCTAGATTAGTGTGAGGAAGTAGGGAAATTTGCGAATTCCATGTTAGTCACAAGTTGGGGGCATGGAATGAGCATGCGACGTGTCACTCAACTATATTGTGTCTTTGTCATCCATATGCCCGTTCCAATAGGCTCCGATGGAAAAGTGGAAGGAAAAAGATACTGATATACTTTCCATATGGAAAGGAAGGGTGTATTTGGTAGGGTGGATGGAAAATGAAAGTGATGCACTTTCCTTTGTTTGATATAAAAAGAAAAGTGGAAGGAAAGAATATAAAAATATAGTCTTTATCAATTATATCATCAACTAAAAATATTTATTTACCATTGACTTCATTAAACAATTTTTAAATAATATAATTACTATAAGATATAATTGTAAATTAGTAAGCCTCCACTTTTCCTCCCTCTTTTGGAAGGATTGTATTTCTTAAGGTTATAATTGTTTTGTCACATTCACTAGCATGTCATGACACTTTATTCATGTTTCTTCAAAATTTGGTAACTAGGTGATTGGAGAAACCAAGAATTATGGTGCGCTAAGATGTGTACCTGGCATTAAAGAGGCGATCCTGGGGAAACAACTAGAGACTTTGGAATTGATCTTCTTTTCCATGAAAGAGACTCTGTGAGTTACCTCTATCATGTTTTCCCCTGCCCTTTTTTTTACTGTTTTTCTTGAAAATCGTTTGACTTTGTCTATGAGCTCCTCATGTTATCTAGTCTGAAACGTTCGTTAATTTGATTTCTGTTACAAATTTCACATTTTTATTGGTATCAAATATATAAGGCAACTCAATGCTAAAGTTTTCTGCCTGATCATTCTTGGATTTCATTCTATTGCACCTTTGCACTTCATCACTGTAAATGTACACTTGATTAAGCAACATACGAAGGAAAGCTCATTTTGGCATAATTAGCATAACTTGATAGAAATCTACAGACATTTGACATAATCCAATAATATTTAAAATGTTCTCCATGATTTTTTGTTTAGCATAGATGGGATCTGGAAGTTTTTGAAAGTTGGGAGTTCGGTTAAGGAAGAGAGGAAAAATTTAAAGGCTGAGTAACTCTGGTTTTATTTCAGGTTTAGTTGAGAGTAGTTATAAATCATATATAAATAAGATACAGAACCAATTCTGGAAAAACATTGGAATGCAGCTAAACCACTTATATTTTTCAAGAACTGGAATAAGTTTAAGAAAGTTGCAGTAATGGGCGAACCTGTAGATATTAGGGAGAATAACAGGATTGGAAGGTCAGGTAATAGAAAGAGGCTATGTTGTTAGTATCGTATAATACACGATACATATCTCACAATTTGATACGATATACTATCACGTTGTTACGTATCTGATACAGTACGATGCATAGAGGCTGTCATTGGGTTTCTAACTTGACTCGTAATGTTTACTTAAGAAGACTTTGGAACAAGACACGTAAAGATGAAATGGTGACAGCCCTTAACAACAAATATAGTGCCGCCCTGACAAAGAAGCTCGAACTTAAACCATGCAGCTTTCTAATATTAACAGTAAAACACAACACCAGAAGCCCTTACTGTACCAAGATGCAAGAGACACATTAAAACACAACACCAGAAGCCCTTTTTGTACATACAAAGCCTCTCAGGGTAAATCACATGCAAGGAATATATCATCTGGTGCTAAAAGTTTAGAAAAACTAATCTAAGAATTTTTCAATTCGTCGATGTTACTATATATATATATATATATATATATATATATATATATATATATATATTTAAGTATAATAAGAACTCTCTTCCTTTTCATAATTTTGCTTGTAAGAAAATAACTAAGACAATGTAGTTACATTTTGACTTATACCAAAATTGCAAAACAAGAAAAAATAGTTATTGAGCTATCAATCAATATTGCTAGCATATTTGTTTAACGACTCCCCAAACTCAAAATTTAAAATACATTACAACATACTTCCTCAATTAATTACTTCAAATCAATTCCTCCTACCAAATCTGCTGCCTCCACTTGACCTCCCACGGCCTCTGGAGAATCCACCTCCTCTACCACCAGAGAACCTGTTGCCACCATTGCCGCCATACCTTCCTCTACCACCTCTTGATTGATCTTTCTCTTGCAACGGAGGCAACTTTTCCAAAACCTCAATAGTGATTGATGTTTCTTTGCCTGTAGGAATATAACATGTATGCACAAACTTAGAGCCAATATCATGAATAAATTAACTTTACACTACATAAATGCACTGACATATTCTGTTTTGTTTGGAAGAACTTGTATATAGTATATACGTGTACACATTCATGCAAACAAATCCACATCATATTATATTACAAAATATATTGTAAACAAATGGCGTATCTTATCGTTGTGAATCTTCTATCCTATTAAAGCTAGTGAAGTTATTTATATGTCATCTCCAAGCACATGCAACGGATTGGACCATGAATGATCTATTAAGATGCCAAAGAACTCCTCAGGAATTGTCCATTGCTGAAGCAGAAGGCCAGACGGTATTTTAACACTAGGACGAAATCAACAGTATCTATATTTTCCCATATAATACAAAATTTAGACTCGCGTATAGACATTTCTCGCGGCTGTTGCATGTATTATGAATCATCCACTGCTCAACAACAAAATAGTACGATCCTTTTGGGGTCAGATAAATGAATTAATGTATTCCATTCAGCTCGGTATAGGGCCATGTCTTTAAGCCCAGCAATTACAATATCACTTGCCAATGCAAAGCGTAGGGAAGCCCAACGTTAGGATTCATTTCACAAAATCCTACGGAGTAATATAGCATACCATGTAAATCTTTACCTGTACTGCATACCTGAACACAAATTCGCAAACCTTGGTTTGGACATGTGCATTGGAGCAAGTAGATGTACATCACTTGAACCAGTAGATACTAGTCATGGCTCCTTGAACTAGGAGTGTCCTAAAGAAACTCAATTGAGGCTGTCAAAAAGGGCATTGTACTTGCTACTAATAGAGAGGAAATGGACCTTTTGATAGGCAGAATTTGAAGGAAAGGATTCAAATAGCTGGCCTAAAAAAATTGGGATAATGGTGGTTGTCATTTCGTTATATCATCAGCCTTATGAACCCTGTATTGTGTTGTAGCTATATCTTGTTTTGTTTTAAATGTTGGCTAGCTGGTTTTTGAAAGCCATTCAGCTTTCATTTGTTTACATTTTTCTCTTGTTGTGTCATAGCTATTTGGACTTTGTATTCTGTTGTATTTAGGTCCTGTTTTTCTTTAAAGGTTGGCTAATTTGTTTTTCGAAACATTTGGTCACAACTTATTCATGTAGCTTACAGTTCAGCTATTATTAATACTCAAAATGAACGTAAAAGATTAGATGTTTATGTTAAAAACTATCTATTCTCGTATAAAAACAAAATACATGAAAGCCTCTCAAGAGAGTATTGCTGGTGTAAAGTTAGAAAAAAGGGATATACTTATTACGTCGTTTTACTTGCTTTGTCATAAGCGGGTACAGATGTGAATATATGAATATGGCCAAATATTAAACTAATGTCCATATTTGACTGAAGAGGATACATGGATATAGTATGTCGATATTTTGACTAAAGAGGATACGACAAACAAAAAGGCAGCTGATGGTCTTGCCATATTACTGTCAAAAGGTAAGGATCAAACCACAGAAATGCCTTGGTCTTGATGCTTCAGTAATAAGGTGAATAATAATGCGCTACCTACATCAGCTAGCTTGTCTATTTTTTTTTAGATAATTGACTGGACATAAAAAAACATACCTTCAAGAAACAAGTTAGCCTCATCAGCAGGGACATCAAACACTACACCCGATCCATCAGCTGTAAGAGAAAGATCGTTCACCCCTTCAATCTTTTCTTCAGGCAAGAACCTTCTCAGGATACTAAAAGCAAACCTGGAAACAAAGAAAGCAAACCCAGGATCACATGTGGGAATTGGTGAAACTATACTACTTCACCTGCTCAATACCTGAGATCAAACTTGAGAAGTTTCATTCTACGATGAATATATGTTTGTCATAATGCAAGCAATAGAAACTGGGACAAAGTAATAGGTTAATACTTAATCCGACTTCGTGAGATCTTAAAGTGATATTCAGTCACAATTTAGCAAGAAATAGAAATAAGGACAAATTAAAAGGTTAATACTTAATTTTAACTATTGACATGAACAGTGATGTATAAGAATGCTCAGGATAGAGAGCAGACTAGGAGGCCATTTAGGTGAAACAAACATGCCCATTAATTCCCTACCAGCTTTGCCTACATTGGAAGCCCAGCATAGGGGCAATAGATGTGGCCACTCTTTTTTCTTTGGCACAGTTAAGAAAAGGGAGAGAATATGACCCTAGTAAAAAGCGTGACTCCCCACTCCCAAATACTTGGGTACGAGTAGTGAGTACGTCCAACCTACGTCGCGGTAGAACGTTGTCTGTACCTCAATATCCGTAACCATCATATTCAATAGCTCATTCATAAGACAATAATAATGTAAGTAATGTAAGTACTGGAATAGAAGAGAACAAGACGAACCAATAATCTCTAAAATAAATAGTGATCAAACAAGTACATAAAAATCTAATACTCGGGGACAAATCCGCTAAATAAACCGGAAAAAAAGAAAATAAACTAATGGCTAACTACTACTAATCAAGCATCTCTAGAAGCATCATCTCCAACTAGGGTTGTTCTGCAGTGACGGCGGATACACCTTTAAATGTTTGTATAGTCCTCTTCAACTATCAATTTGTCTGCGGATGATATGCTATATTGAACTTCGATTGCGTACTAAGACGGTCCTGCAAGCTTCGCCATTAATTAGAAGTAAACCGTGAGTCTGTCCGAAACTATACTAACCAGTATTCCATGTAGCCTCACAATCTGCAGAATGTACAACTCCGAGAATCCCTTTGTCAATAAACCAACCTTCAAGGGTAAGAAGTGGATTGATTTCAACCTACCCACCATGACTCAAATTGCATCCTTCCCACTCGATGTCCTTGACAATCATGACACAAATTTTCATACCATACCACCAAACACGATTCCGCAAATCTTTGTACATTTTTGTCGCTCCAGGATGTATAGAGTATATAAAAATCTAATACTCGAGGACAAATCCGCTAAATAAACTGAAAAAAGAAAATAAAATAAACTAAGGGCTAACTACTACTAATCAAGCATCTCTAGAAGCATCATCTCCAACTAGGGTTGTTCTACAGTAACGGCGGATACGCCCTTAAATGTTTGTATAGTCCTCTTCAACTATCAATTTGTCTGCGGATGATATGCTATTTTGAACTTCGATCGCGTACCAAGACGGTCCTGAGAGTTACTACATCATACAATACACAACACAAGCAAATTGATACACAATACATATAAGGAGTTGACAACCTAGGAGAGGTATTCTTCTCTCTGTTTTGAGATCTTGAAGGAAATGGCTGGAAGGATAATTAACATCATACATCTATTAAATATAGAACGTATATGTATTCTTCCATTTTATACCTTAATTGCACGAGTAACATTATGACTTCAGATAGAAATAACTAATAACTCTGGACTTACTAGAGACCTATCTGATCACAAGGTTATAATGGCTAAATATCCACAGTTTGGTTCCATCACAGCTATCAAAAGAAAAATGTAATCTTGTTAATATAAGAGTTTTGAAAATAACTGGTCGATGGGAGGTTAGTTTTTGCTGTTATGATTGGACTTATGCTGTTTTATGTGAGCCCAAATTGTCATAACTGTTAATTATAAATGTCTAAAATAATTTCTTTTTGTGGATAGTTAAATATGTAAATTGTTATTGGCTATTATCTCTTTACCACATATCATTATAAACAGTTGTATTTGGAGTAATTTATTTTTAATACATGGATTGGTTTTATCTCAGTGATATTCGAGAAGTTGGCTATGACAAGATAACATTTGTCAGTTTCTTGTAGTGCCCTAAACCATTTATAGCAGTGAAATTATATATGATGGTTTAGCTGAACTAGTAAAAAAAATAACTAAAATATTGCATTAGTTTTTACAATAGTTTTACACTTCTCATTGGAACTAAGGACCGCATGACTTGCTAGATACTAATGGTTGATTGTTGGATCTTCAATCCTGGCCCAAAGGCAACTTTACTTTGCCATGAAAAGAAGAAACCCACTCTTGCTGCTTTACCTTCAGATATATGCAGTCTAAGGGTTGGGCCAAAACGCTGGAAAGTTTCCATCAAAGTTTCCATTGGATGGAAATTCAATTATATTTACTAGAAAAAAATTGTTTATTTTAAAGAGTACAATTATTAAACATTTTCTATTTGACATGCACTGGAAACTCAAATTTTCTACATAGATTCCCATATATGTTGCCATTTTTATTTTTGTCATTAACTTGTTTGCAAAATTAAACATAGATCCCCATATATGTTACCATTTTTATCTTTGTCATTACCTTGTTCGCATAAGATTGCCCTTTTGGCAAATAAGTATTTTCTGTGTTGAATTTTGTTATTTTTCAAATGCAACACCATAAGTTATAATAGATTCATCTCTGTATATGAATTTCGGAAACTGCTTCTCCTCAAGTGTGGTAGACCTGTTGAGCTTGACCCTCCCCTAACCATGTATTAGTGGGAGCCTCTGTCATTGGGATGCCCTTAAGCTTGTATATGCATCTGATATACCTAAAAACAACTCCTGTTACTACATTTTTCTTCTATTCATATTGTTTCTCCCTTTATAGGAAAGAATTTCATGGAATTGTCTTATCCCTTGATAAGATGGCACGGGATGGAAGCCAACTATTAAAGGGAGGATCAACACCAACTGCATATCAGATGCAAGTACGAGTTGGTATAATGCCAAGTCTTCAAAGCTGCCTGGATGGCCTTAAGTCAATCCATGAGATGTATAAACATGAGTAAGGATGGACTTTTACTTATTCTCGATTAAAATTGCATAGGGGTTAAAAGATTTGGCTTCTTTATTCTTTTGCATAAATTCCATAATTTCTCATGCATTGGAACATATTTAGCAACTTTCTTTAGGATGTGAAATCTTCACTTCCAATGAGTCATTGATTATTAAGCTTGTCAATATGTCTAGGTGGTCCTTGGCGAGGACTCCCTTGATTGATTGCATTAACAGACTGCATAATCGACCAACCGTGAACCTTAACTTTTTAATTTTGGAAGATAGAGATTGTCGAAACAAAATGATACGTAATTATTGAAATATTAAGTTCTCTATGGCAGGGTTTTGAATCTCAGGTTTAGCTTCAATATTGGTGAGTTTTGCAGTTTTGACTGTTTCAGAGGAGAGATTTATCTCAAGGATTTCACCTTTGCACGACATTCCAATTCTGAAAATTTATATTAACTTCAATAACTATAAGTGATAAAGAACTAGAGGCATAACTTTATTTTATATATTAGATTATAAAAATATTTACTGCATATAGCTGGATTGTGTAATGTACTTAAGAACTCATGCGTGGCTTACATCAAGGATCAACATTGAGTCCTTACCTTTTTGCGATAGTTATGGATAAAGTTACTAGGCATATCCATGATGAGGTTCCATGGTGTACCATGATGTTTCATGATGATATTGTGTTGGTTGAAGAGAGTAGAAAATGGTTGAATACTAAAATAGAAGTATGGAGAGTGATTTGGAATTTTAGGAATTTATGATTAGTAGAATGAAGATAAATTAGAGTAAATATAATTTCAAACCAAAGTGAAAGAGAAATGAGGGGGAGTCCATATAGATGAACAAAAAATACATAATAATAATAAAAGTTTGTTGTATTTAGGATTAATCATTTATCATAATGGAGAGATTAAAAATGATGACATGCATAGAATTAAAATATGATGGTTGAAATGGAAAAGTGCTTCTGTAGTGCTTTGTGATCACAAGATACTCTGAAGGAAGGTTTAAAGTATCGGCCGATACCGATACGTATCGGGCGTATCGGATCGGTTTTGAGCTAGTCCGATCCGATACAGTCAAAAATTATCGGTATCGGCCGATCCGTAGTAAAATTTTATTGTATCGGTCTGTATCGGCTGATACGTATCCGATACGTACCGCTACGCACCGCTACAAACCAATTTTCAGTATTAATATTTTTAAAAATTCAAAAAAAAAGAATCTTCAATAAAACAACGAACGACAACAAGAATGGCAAAAATTCAGTCATCAACCAACAAGGGGGAGAGAATCAAAGGATCACACAAATTTACAAGACAAATCCAACAAAAAGAGTGCATAAAAATTAAAAAATTGAAACTAAAAGCAGAACTAAATTGTTGAGACCAGAATCTCTATAAATAATATAAAAATTATCTAGAGAGCATTTCATTCAGAGCTCCCTTTTCCGTTGTCGTCGACACTGCCTCTGCTCGTGGAGGAGTGGAGGAAAGGAAAATAGAATGAAGGTGGAGATGGGAGGAGAGAAGTGGTGGCGCAGTCTTTCATCTCTGTCCTAAAAGAGAGGAGGTGGCAGAGAGAGAGAGAGAGAGGAACCTTATATTATTAGGGTTTAGGGTTAAGGTCGGGTCCCACATAAAATACTGGAAAAAAAAACGATTTGTTGTGGATGTGGTTCACCCAATACTGATAGCAGCACCACAGCACTATTAAGTGCACTTCCTGCACATTTCCTAAGGCTATGTGAAAGTGTTGTTTATATTGATGCATACATAATATTTATTAATATTTATGTGGGGACCAACTTCAAAATATATGGAAACAACTTAACTGTCAATACTTAAATAGCACTTTTTGTTGTCAGGTTGACAACATATATATATATATATATATATATATATATATATATATATATATATATATAAACATTGACAGCATATTTTTTGTTGACAGGTTGAAAGATTTGAATTTGACAACACATTACTTTTCGTTGACTGATTGACAACATTCATTTATATATATATAGAAATAAATTCAAAGTTTTGAATTTGATAGCAGGCATTGCTCTCTATATATAAACAAATTCAAATTTGAATTTGACAGTAGGCTTTGCTCTCTCCTCCTTTTTTTTTTCTAACAAGATTCAGAATATATATATATATATATATATATATATATATATATATATATTGTCGATACAGTCGATACCAAAAAATTCGATACTCCGATCCGATACCGCCGATACGGATACTCATACAAACTGTCCGATACCGATACCGAGTTTTTGAACCTTGCTCTGAAGTTGAAATAAAAATCAAGACTACTATAAGACTAGCCATACTTCATGGATTAGAGTGTTGGGCAATTAAGAAACATCATTTCCAAAAAGCTAAAATGAGAATGCTAATATTGATGACTGACAATACGTTAAAGGATGGGATAAGAAATGAGTGTATCCATGAAAAGTTAGATGTAGCACCAATTGAGGACAAGATGTGAAAAAATCGACTTGTGTGGTTTGGACACGTGCAATGCAGACCAATAGATGCTACCGTAAGGAGCGATAATTTGAAAAAGGGTTAATCTTGATGGTACACATAAGGCGCCCATATATAAGCCTATCAACTTTACCATTCCGATGCGTGACTACTTGGCTTTTCACACCACAGCATTTAATATGCTGGTCGGAATAATAATTACTTAATTGTGTTTATGACTTTTAAGTATAAAGATATTCTTAGTCAACTGATTGTTTTCATTCCCGAGAACAATGATGTATTCTTTGGTAGACTTCGAGACTATAGTTCTTTTTGTTCATTCTACTCAGTTAACAAGTGAAACTTGATATGTTAGTATAATTTTAATACTTTTTAATTGAATTATTTTTAGTATGGCATAGTTTGGATTGTAGTTTGGGCGATGAGTGTTTGCTTAATCGTCCATTTTCTGAACGCTCGTTGGACTAACATTTTGAAAACACCCATTTGAGCCCCCAAATGTATGACACATTTGAGCAAACATCCATCCGAATGCAAGCTTTTTGGCTCTCCCATTGCATTTTGCACCAAATGGAGTTCCCGATGAAAAGTAACTGCAATCTAAACTGATCCTTATCATTTGTAAGGTAACAAAAATCTGGTTATTTTCTTGCTTAGTTAACAAACTGCAAACAGTTGTATTTTGTATGATATCTTCTTGTCAATTTGCATCTTCTACTTTTCTTTTACCTATAAACTTTATTAGTCATATAGTTTTGCTTATTATCATCTTCCATTGATGAGCATGGGTTTGGCTTTTCAGGTACGCTATCAAATTATCAGTTATGTCCTCATTGACATGGAAATGCAGGTTAGTTGATCGCTTGCATGGGATTCATCTTCTTCTTCTTTTCTGTTGGTTATGAAAGATATTAGCTGTTAAGTGTTGCCCGTAGAAGATAGTTTCTCAAAAATAGTCGAACCTTGGGTGAGTCTAAAATAACTAGGTTCATCTAGTTATATGATTTTGGAGCACGAAGAATTTTTCTTCAACAATTCTCTCAAGTGAATGATGCCATTTGTTGATGTATAGCACATGGCTCCTCATGTTCTACAAACCTTTTGCATTGGCTTTCCATAGATTTATTCACTCCGCATTCTCTGCAAACTGAGCAGAGGAAGTGAACCTTTTGCATTGGCCCTCTCATACACCCACCCACACCCATACGGGCACAAACTCTCTCCTAATATTCAGAAATATTGGCAATTTGCACAATTTGGTTAAAAAATATTTTTAAGGAGTGAAATAAATTTTGAATTATAAAGCAACACTAAAGGATGCTTTTTCTAAACATCTGTTCTCTTTCTTTCTTTTTCCATTTTTTGATTTAAGGAGCTGGGCAAGAGATAGACCTATCTCATGGGTAGTATATTACTATAGTTTTTAAGTTTTTACAGAAACAGGGGTGAGACCTAAAACAAAAGCATATGAGAAGCAAAGAAAAATAAACCATTCCTAGAACTAACTAGCAGACTAGTCTTTCCAGTAAAATACAAAAGAACAAATTAGTGTACCCTAATTAGTTGGAATTAGGCTGGATCTAAGCCAGAATCGGCATCACTGGAGTCTAGGCATCTGATATAGCAACATCATCTAGGGAGTCATCAGAGGAGTCCACATTCTAATTAAGCAAAATTTACAAAGCCAAAGATTGAAATGTGCCTTTTACTTCATGCACATTGATAGCTACAAATGAAAAGTTCTTCATACACTTGTCACCATGACACGTGCCGACACAAATTTTCTTACACGAGAGAAATTGAGTTTAAGATGGTAGGTTCACCCATGGATGATCCAAATTACTCATCTTGATCGCCACATTGTAAAACTCACGTGGTTCCAAATTTAGGAGGTTTAGGGGTTCAGATCATATAAGTGGTGAGCATGTTGCTTCAAAAATGTGATTTCTTATATTTTTTCATCCAAGATGCCTTTTACTTCATGTACATTGATAGCTACACCTTTTACTTCATGTACATTGATAGCTACAAATGAAAAGTTCTTCCTACACTTGTTACCACGACACGTGCACACACAAATTTTCTTACATGAGGAAATCGAGTCTAAGATGGTAGGTTCACCCATGGATGATCCAAATTACTCATCTGGATCGCCACATTGTAGAACTCACGTGGTTCCGAATTTACGAGGTTTAGGAGTTACAGATCATTTAAGTGGTGAGCATGTTGCTTCAAAAATGTGATTTCTTATATTTTTCATCAAAGATGGCTTCTCACTCTATATGACATACTGCTCCTTCCATTCATGAATGATTGCCATTTTTTGTTTTTACAGTGCGACTGATATTGCCTCACTTCGTCAACTCTTGGCGGACCAGCCTAACATCCCGAGAGATGAAGGTATACAATTAATTAAAGGGCTATCATAATTTTTGATGTTAGGAGAAGTCATGTGATTGATTCCTTGCAATGAATATGGAGAGTTTATGTTGTATGATCATTCCTTGGTCCTTGACTTTTATGTTTTCTCCTGTGCAGTGGAATCAATTTTTGACATAATTTTTGCTGAAGAAATTTTTTGACTTATGGTACGAGATATTTCTTGCCAAAATCTATTATGATCATAAATGTACCTTAATGCCATAGATTCTTTTTCTTACTGCTCCCTTTCAAAATTGTAGCTTATGCTGTTCATTCCCTAGTGTTTGATTGATCTGTACTTTTTTTAGAATGTGGATGATTAATTCAAGAGCCTCTGAGATCTTTTTACGATGCCAGGTGCAACTGCGTAAACTATTGCATTAACTCTGCTGTCAACAGTGAACCAAGTTTAAGTAGTACAATTGTGCAGATGGAGTTCCTCTCATAACCTAAGCTCAAGTCATACAATTGTGCAACTGGAGTTATCTGATTCTACTCATTCCGATGGGGGCAAATGGACATCTTTAACACATTTACTATTAGAATCACCTCATTCATTCCCACTCTCTGAGATAGCAGGATAATAAAGAGCAGTTCTGTGATGTGGGGTAGACTCATGCCAGCAAGATTGGTTGGGTGTTCTTTATCCAACCCATAGATTCATCTCTGGCCTTCTGCCATCTCATACTAAAGTACACAGGTTGGATGATCTTACGGACATGCTATTGTAAATTACCAAATCATGAAGAAAGAATGGAACAGTTATTATATGTAATCACTCGTGAGTTAGATAAAAGTTGCTTTATTGCTTTCATTTGAGTTCATCAAATCATGGAAATCGACGGAAACTGCATCAAATAAAGGGTGATAAAATGAGGTATTTGCTCAGATGATTGTACACATCTGAAAGGTTATAAAATGGGCTACGGTACTGAAGATTGTTTTGCTAGCATTGAGTAGAAATGTCATCAATGTATGGATGTATTTGCCTACTTGTATTAATCTTTTTAATGGTTGTCTAATACCTTCATTTTGATTATTTGCCTATTTGGTCATATAAACTGGACATGAAATCTAGCTAGGTGATACAGTTGTCCAATTGAATAAATCTCTTTCAGATGGCAAATCTATACTTTCGAGGGGGGGGGGGGGGGGGGGGGAGGATATCGTTCCGTGATTAGTATGTTATGAAATTTTGGTACCAAGAGGCAAGAATCTTGCTAAGAAACTTTTATCATTTGAAATGGAGGATAATGATATGACTATAATTGTACACAATCAAGTTTCCTGGCAAGATATGGACTAAATATGATAAGCACATTCTTGTTGCTACACAATAAATTCCTACAATTTTGAGAAATGGTACTAGAATTATTTCAAAACATTAACTATATTTGTTGTGTACGCAATTTTATATTGGTTGTTCCTTGAGCTTATACACAATCTTTCTCTGTTAAAACTCGTGCAGTTGAGTTGGCAATAGTTCGCCTAAGGATGAATGCTAACTGAGAACTCATTATCACTAGAACATGCATATAAGATATTTCGACAATATTAAGGTATTGATGGGCAAATGTGACCTGCCCTCTCAAGATTGACCAGTGAAGAAAGAAGATCAGACATTAGACATCGTATACAGAAATGAGAAAGTGTAATGGAGGGACAGGAGTTTGTTTCATTCCTGACCCAAAATTTGGGTCTTTTAATCATTTTGATATATCCGCAGAAATCTCATCCTAATAATGGGAGTTGAAGTGCAACTCAGCAAATGAAATGAAAAAAATTGTCGAGCACGGTGTTGAGTCTTGGCTGGGATAATAGCACCATGAGAATCCTACTTGAGGTACATTGCTCTTCTGCAATAATCTACTGATGCCCACTCCTCCGATCTTTAGCCCCAGGAGAGTTTTTTTTTTTTTACATTTCCTTTAGAACTTGACAATGTCATTTGTGTTTCTTTAGGGCCAGCAGAGAACCCTGCATATCATTGTATCGAGTATAAGAGTGCCAGTCTCATGAATTGATGAAATGGCAGCAAAATGCCATACTTGTGCTATAGGGGCATAAGAGAATACCTGGTCTTGTGTAATACCCTTTTTTTTCTTCGACAGCTAGTTTGAAACTTTGTCAGCTCACAATATCGACTAATGTTACTACAGCGAATACAAGAAAGAGAGTTCCACCTATATATGCAATAACCTGTATTCGAGAGGGCATAATTGGTCATCTCAAATAATTAGCCATTGGAGAAAAGCAGTTTGGAATTTCTTGATTGGAAGAATTTCGTAATTAAAAAAATAGTGTCCCGTCTCCTCAAAGGAGGCCGGTCCTGAGTTTTTGGGTACCATGACAAAAATTAAAATGTCGCCCCTTGTTAAACAAAAAAATAAGAAAAAAACACCAATAGGCCTTGAACCCATGCCCCTTTACACAAGTGAAAACTAACTTTGCTAAGTGAGTCATTCTATCAATTTGTATGAGCACTAACATTTGAAATACTACCAAATATTACAATGTAAAAAAGCTACCTATCATTTATTTGGTGCTCCTCAAAATTTTGGGCTCTGGACGCAGTTGCCCGGTCAACAACACTCACGTAAAATGATTCATAAACTCAAGTAGGTAAATGGAAGATTCAGTCCAAAATTGAATCGAGGCTTGAAGCTTCTTGGTAACGGTATCTCTCATAGCCTTTCCTGGCAAGAGTGTAAGGTGAAGCATTGCTATCCTCTCAGACACATCGCTCCAGCTAAGGATAAGTATTATAGATATAAGTCGAGTATCATCTTCGTATAAAAGAAAAAAAGAGAAACATATAATCTCAAGACTGCATTGTGGATTCCTCATTTCTAGTTGACAGAATTTGTAGAATATAATTATGCAAACAGGGTACCATATTCCTCGGTGCTGTCTTATCTCAATAATAGAGGGCATCCATTTCACATGCCTGCATCTAACAGTTTGCCTCTTGTCGGCCAACTGAACGAATTTTCTCTTAAAGAAGCTTACACAAACTGTAATTGGAAATCATGGGTAAGTGGATAATCGAAACTTAACCTTGACAAGGCCAATCCAATCGCTGTGGAACGACACACGCTCTTATACTCAAGGGCCAAACTTCATACTGTTTAATTCCAAGGATCCAGTATGTTAAAAGAAATTATGAATGTTCAGATCTTTTAACCTGCCTTAACCTAAACCCTTCATGTTTCCAACTTCTATAGTCATACTTCCTTACTAAAAACAATAATGACTAGACTTGCAACCAATTGCCTGCTTTCGACAGAGGAGGGATCTAGCTAATATCTACTGTCCTGCTAAAATTGAATCAGGTTTTTCACATGTCCTTCAGTTATCTTTAGCTTGAAAATCCTGTAGGGCACGTGTCTTACTGAATCATGCAAAGCATGACATATATGGAAAAAAAAGTGAGCCTTATGCAACAGGCTTTGGTCCTATATGATCCTTAATTTAACAGCAATCCTAGGAAAAGCTCAAGTCCTCAAAGAATGGAAATCTCTGCAATTACCTTCTCTCTCTTTGAATACCTTTTTCT
This sequence comes from Iris macrosiphon, assembly GCA_036927795.1. Classification (NCBI taxonomy): domain Eukaryota; kingdom Viridiplantae; phylum Streptophyta; class Magnoliopsida; order Asparagales; family Iridaceae; genus Iris; species Iris macrosiphon. The sequence continues at coordinate 20,421,019 of JAYESA010000005.1, read as the reverse complement.
TTCTAATTTATAATTTTCGAACCTCTTTCTACTTATCAATCTTGACTTTTTAGAGTCCATTCACAGCTCCAGCAACAACCGCAATTATAAGATAGTATCTAGTATTTTCTTCAAGTTAATTTGCTATGGCAATGCCATTTTTTTTACGTTCTTTGCTTAAGGTGGGGTTGGTAGATATCCTGGCCCTTCTGCTCATTTTTTTGGAAAGCGGCAGATAAATGTGCTTGGTGAAAGATAAAGCAGCCAATTATTCAAACATGCTACTGCTTTTGAAAGTAAGGAGGTTGCTTCAAAAAGTTACAGCAGCTTATCAGTGTTCCTTTTACAAAATTATCCCTTACCTTTTCTAAAGCATATTGTTATTAATACATATGTCCAATTTGGCCAATTGTAATAATTTTAGCACAAAAAAGCAGTTCTTTTTTCAAACACCTTATTGTTTTTTTAATGTAGTTACTAACTAAACAGCTCCCTACACTGAATTTTATAATAGATATGTCCAATTTGGCCAATTGTAATAATTTTAGCACTAAAAAGCAGTTTTTTTTTCAAAACACGTTATTGTTTTTGACGACTTTCAGAATGTAGTTACTAACTAAACAGCTCCCTACACTGAATTTTATAATACATATGTCCAATTTAGCATATTGTAATAATTTTAGCACTAAAAAGCAGTTTTTTCCCAAACACCTTATTGTTTTTGACGACTTTCAGCATGTAGTTACTACCTAAACAGCTCCCTACACCGAATTATATAATCTTACTTATTTGTCTAGACTATTTATTTTATAGCCCTAAGGGAACTTGGGAACTTATGTGCTCCTAGTTTGCATGAGCTTAAATTGCATAAGGAAAAGGCAAGTCTACCTACTTGCCAATTGGTCGTGTAGCCAGTTTTATGGCATGGTCATCCCATGCTCATTGGTGCCTTCATTAGGAGTTTTGACACCATCATAGAGGTTTGACATCAATTGATAGATAACCATAAAAAATTGTCGATTTTTTAATGGAGTTTTATCATGCTCCATAGTTACCCCGCTCTAACGGGAGAAGGCTTGGAAGATGATGAAGTTAATTCTGCTGTAGTGTCCATCAAAAGTTATCTATTAATCTGATGCTTGTAGCAGTAGATCTAGTGAAAGAATCTAAATAATCCCCTACATTTTTTGTATCTTTTGCTAACAGTAAATAGAAACTTCCAGTCTCACAATGATTGCTGCTTCTTTTTCCTTTTGGTTTTTGTTTCGGCAATTGCTAAGCTCTCAAAGTTAACTTTACCTTCTCAGAGAAATATGCTCCTAGTAAAGAACCACCAATGACTGCAAGCTGCAAAGATGGAAGGAAGCATAAATTATTCCATCACATAAGATATAAGAAACTTAAATTAAGTTAAAGCTATGTCTTTGCATGTACAGGGACTAATGTAATATGGTTCAAAGTGAGAATATATTGGGAATATGGCTTGTGCTCCCAAAATCAATCAGCAATGTGTGTGTGTGTGTGTGTGTGTGTGGCTTGTGCTCTCCTCTTACATTTGTCCAAAGAAATATCACCAATCCCCTGCAGCACATTATCACCAATCCACTGCAGTGGATGGAGTTGAGGTAACAGGATTATTCTTTCACTTTATGAGATAACAGGATTATTCTTTCACTTTAACTAGTGAGACTAGAGTCTGATGATAATAGGCCATCAATAAGGATCACATCACGATATTAGCATCGAGAAAGGTGCATGAACCACACAAACTTGACAATGTTCATGTGGATGCTAATTATAACTTGAACTGGTAGATAAAAGTAAATACATGAACAACCAATAAAGGGGAAAATAATTGAAACATGAACGGGGACAAGGAAATCGGACGAGGTAAGATTTTCATTGAGATGCCATATGCAAAGTGAGGCTAAAAGTTCATGTTTAAAGGTCATCATATTCAAAAGCAAAGATGGTAATATGAAGCTATTTTGCGGCTATGTATTGTGCATATCGGTCATACAATCAAGTTTGAAGGTTTTACCAGAGTTGCAAGAGCATGACCGGCTAATGCTCCACCAACGACGCCAAGAGGTGAGGAAGCTGCAGCAAGAGCTACAAAAAGAACAACATCAATTTGGTTAGTAAATTCTTATAGGTTGCCAACCGAGTGAATGAGGTATATGTATCCACCTATTGTGGAGAAGAACGATTTATCACCCCATTCAGCAACAAAAACCAACAGGAAAGTGCTGACAACTGTGCTGGCAGCAGCCATGACTCCTGCACCATTTGCTGATAACTCTGAAACTGCCAACTCTGCCTGAATTTGAGTTTAACTCATCCCAGTTTTAGAATAATAGTGTAGACCTCAGTATGCATGATAAGAAACAAAGAATCACAAGAAGATATAACAACAACAACAACAACAACAAAGCCTTTATCCCACAATTTTGGGTCTACTATGTTAAGGATGTCTGCTGAAACATTAGTAAAAATCATATCCTTTGTTACACACTCAATCCAACTTCCTTTAGGCCTAGCCCTAATATCATCAGCTCCTTGACTAATTTCTAATCGCTCCTAATTGGTGCATCTATTGGTATACGATGCACATGTCCAAACCACCTAAGACGATTTTCTCTCATCTTATCCTCAATTGGTGCAACCTCCAACTATCCACAAATATGCTCATTTTTTTATCCTATATTTCAAGGTACTCTCTCCATCTTCTCAATTTCATTTCAGCTATCCTCATTTTTTGGCCATGAAGTTTTTTTTTACTGCCGAACAGTCTCTTCCATAAAGCACAGGGTCTTAGTTGTCCTATAGAATTTTCCAATCTAACTTCAATGGTATCTTGCAATCAAAAAGCACTCTAGACAATCTTCTATTTCAACCATCCACGTGATAACAATCATGTAATGAAGAAGGTTCATGCATGAAGCCCGACCATGATATGCTTTTCAGAATCCCTTTCTTCATGCCTTGGCTTAAGTTGATAGTATACATGTAAATACCATCAAATGGGATGCTTCGGTTTAAATCCTATTCATGATCAACTTATATGGAGTATTTTATTTGTCCAAAAAACAATGCCATGTGGTACAACAATACCTGAACAAGATTTGAAGATGTGCATATTGTTGGGATCCAGTCTGAATTTGATGAATTTTGGAGCCCAAATATGATCAAATATTTAATTTGACCATATTTTGACGTCCATAATTGGTGTTGGACTATTTTCGGTGGAATAAGATTCTTATTTTAAGGTTTTCTAGTTAGAAAATCCTATTATGACCTAAAATAGGATTTCTAATCCTATAAATATAGAGGCACAAAGAAAAGCACAATGTAGAGATTTTGGGTGCTCGTCCACAGAAAATCTAAGAGAAAGTCCGTGCTTTGCTTTTATGACTTCGTCATCCAAGACAAAAGGAAGAAGAGATCTAATCGATGAGTCGTCAACTTCGGTTAGAGAAATTGCTACGGGTTGATGAGCGTTTTCAATTGTAATATATTTCTTTTCTTCTTGAGTGTGGTGAGGGGGTTGGATCTATGAGGACAAATGGTTCAACATTAGTTTTGTCAATCTTGTAATTTCACCTGAGTTATAAAGGTTGGGATTTGTCCAGGTGACGTAGTCATCGCCATATACTTGTCTTTATCTGTGCTTAGTGTTAGTTAGACAGGGGTTGGTTATCTCAGGTGGATTGGCCTAAAGTTTCCGCTGCGGGCACTCTGAGACACGGTGTCGGAATTCTTGCAGGACGTGTCCGATTCCAACACATATGGAAACAAAAAAGTAATATATAAATGTAAGAGTGTATTCACTTCTAGTTTAGGTAAAAGCTCACCTCCTTCTGTTCTTCATTCATCTTCGTATCATCGCCGGATGAAGCTTCAAGCAATGTAGAGACTCCGAAATAAACCTGAAAATGATGATTTATATCATTATCTTCATATGAAGACCATATAAAAGCAATGGGTTAAGGTAGATGTCTTCATGCATGCTTTTTTATTTTGATGAACCAACTTTTTTCCCATACTCTACTTTGGAAGGTCTGTTATAATCTTATGGAGAATACCAGGAGGCAGACTGCAGCAATATCGTCAACAGGCAAATCTACCCCAGCAAACCTGCATTTATGTATTGGTTGAAGGATCAAAAATTAATGAAGAATATACGAAGAATATTAGAGGATATAAACAATAGCTAACAGAAAACAGTATTAAGATTTCAGTTACAATATTGAGCAAGAAGTCCAGCTACCTGAAAGGAAGGATATCGTCGACATAGTGAAAAGTACGGCCAAGAACAACAGACACAACAGACATTGCCCTGTTAAATGCAACAATCATTAAGACACCAAGAACGAAACAACGTTCACAAAGTAAATAACTGAGACACTGAAACTGGAAGCATAAAGAGCATTTCATTTTGGAAGTACCATTTTAAGTTATGCACAACACACTAGGCGCAAAAAAGATTATGAATCTGCACTAATTATGTAATGAAACCTAACTTAATACTAGGCTCAGATATACTGCCAACTTCTGGTACCATCCCTCTAGGGGTTACTCGTGATGTATCTTGTTTGACAACTAACTACCTACATATATTGGCAAAAGAAGGGAATTACCTAGTGCCTGCCAAATTAGCAACCATCCAGTTTCGGCCATTTATTTAAAGATGTAAAAGAAGGTTTCTGGTTATAACATTGACCTTGCTTGTATAAAATGAGCAAGAATTTCCATACCTAATTTTACTTGCTACTATCCACCTTTCCTACTTTTACACATGTAGATCTCAAGAAAGCACAAAAATAACTATGACAGTATTTCAAGATTATATTTGGACAATAAGGAAATTTTACCAAAGGTTATATGAGTTTGTAGTTTATGAAACCCCCTTCCTCATTGATGAAATCAGCACAGCTACTTGTTGGATATTGGGTGGTGAGATTATTATTTTAACACACGCACAATATTTCTCATGTAACATTGTATGTCCAAATAAGACTACTATCTCTAAATAATATGAAATTGTTGCTCTCTATTATCACTGTTAAATTTCTCTGAAGTTAAATTGTCACAGATAAAAGCTTTTCTGTGAACACGAGATTGAGATAGCCATACATTCATGTACTTACGCAAGTGCGCCAAAGGTGCCAATGAACACAACTAGTCCAGAATTCCTTGCAGCTAAAAGTGCCTATTAGAGTATGAAAAAGCGAAGTATTGATCATTTGATGTCCTAGAAATGATAATACAATTGCAAAACAATATAGAGAACAGGTACAGACTTACTGCAATAAAAAATGTTTTGTCTCCCAGCTCAGAGAAAAATATTAGCAAGAAAGCCTGCAAAATTATGATCAATTGCTTATTAGATGTTTACATAACACAAATAACTCCTACTGTTTGCTCCAAAGGCCGTGTACGTAAATTATGTTACAATCAGACACCTTTTCACTAGCACCTGGATTCACCTTAGGTCAAAATAGGACATGGATTATAAATTAACCTGCTGGGTTAACTACAAGGTGTCAAAGGAATATAAAGGCACCAGCAGTTAGGATCCCAAAGTTACTGCAGTAGTTGTTACTTAATATGAAGTACATGGGAAGGACACTCTTAGGGGACCCGTCAATTGGAGGACTTAAGGAAATGATGGGGGCCGTTTTTAGAAAATGACGGAAATCAGAAGTTGGCCATATGCATATCCTTACTGACAAAAAGCTGCTTCTTTTTACTGGGACTTTACTTCCCTCTTAACATACCAGAAGTATGTTATGCGTATCTCTAAGAGAAATATCAAATGTGAGATGTATCATCCAGGGGCAGAACACCCTTGGACAGGGATGGGCTCAGCCCTCTCTAAAAAAATTTATACTTTTTTTTCCATATGTTTTTCTTTTTTCTTTTTTTTGTATGAGTCTTCACATCCCAGCCCACCCCAACCTATCCCAGCCCACCCCCAGTTCAAATTTCTGGTTCCGCCATTGGTATCATCGACTATCACTAAGAATATTAAGTGCAACACAGAAAATATAATCAAATTACACAAGGAAAAAAACACATCTTGCTAAGATATTGTCCTGTTACTGTGAATTAAAAAACCCATGGATCGGTAAAATTTGTGATATTGAGAATCATGGAATAAAGATTTTAATATCATGTGTTTGGTTAGAGTTAACCAAAATGACTTCAAATTCCAATTCTTTAATGCATTTGGTTAGCTTGAATTATTGGATAAAGTCACCTTGTTAAGGTGATACCATGGTCACACAATTCATGGAATAGGAATTAACTCATAAAATGAGTTGAATTTCCTCTTCCTCATTTTTTGTATACAAAAGGTGATTTTGAGATTGCCAAAGTGAATTGGAATTCCCAATTCCTACAAGACAAACAATGAATTGCTCCGCATAATGCAATTCCAATTCCTTCAATTCCAAACAACAGCGACCACTAACAAAACAGGTATTCATGCACAAGCCATGACTACTGGACATAGAAATAGAAGTTGCAAGGAAGTTTTATTAACTGAAGCAAAACCTGTACTAATATCACCCAGATCCCCAAAATAAGCAAGAGGCTGCATTCCGTTCGCAAGTTCAGTACCCGCAATTGCCTGCTGAGAACCTTGTAAAGTAAATAGCCCAATGAGAAGCATCATCTTAAGCCCAGTATATATCTTGGTCAGTGGAACTCTATTATGTTTGATGGAACCAGATGTATAGTTCCTCTCTAAAGAATTGACAGATTCCGGGGATCTATGAGGATCATGTATAGCCAACTCCAATGCTATCTTGTTCATGCTGTTACCAAGGCATGCTAGGTCCTACAAGAATTTAAAGGCTTATCACAACAGGAGAAAATTATAATGCCCCTACAAATCTTTCCAAACATTTATTCTGAATTAGTTTATGACATATATTTTAAAATAATCAACATATGGAGATTGAGGATAAATGGCTTGAATCCTCTCAAACAGAAAGCAGATGGATGGTGCAGGTATCCTAGCCAATGCAGAAGAAAAAATAAAAAAGGAGATATATTCAACATGAAAAGGAAAAAAAGGTATATATATATATATATATATATATATATATATATATAGAACCCAAGTCCCCGACTAGGGTTAATACTTTTGGGTTTTGGGTTGAAGCAGCTTTAGGTCTAATGACATTCTATTATAGTAGTGCAAAGTTGATCCTACAAAATGGATAATATGCTTGCAACATATAATAAGGGGTAACGATTTCCAAGAATACCTTGTCGTGTCTATTTGACGGTGTTTTTTGTAGCCATCTTGAAAGCCTTTCCTTTATATTTGAATAATGAGGCCATTGTATAGAAGATCTGCTGAGAGAGTCATAAACGAAACTTTCCATTAATATAAATGAGATGTAATTTGCAACAAGCATATTAAAAAAGAAATAGAAGTTAGATAAATCTTATTAATTACAAAAAAACTAAACTTATTGGTCTAGTAATTATATGTTCTATTTGTGATGCACCAATAAGGAAATATCAGTATTACATGAGAAAAAAAAAGATACTGTAGAAATAAATCATAATGGAAAATAGTCATAATTCCTCAGATAACAAACTGTAAAAATCCGTTAATAAATAAACAAGGGAATTTTTAATCTTTACTTCTAAACTTCTATGTCAATTCTAACATGAGTTCAAGTGTACAGCTATTTATTATATTTAGCCTCTTGTTCTCCAATGACAACCAAAATCAACCTTCACAGCTTAATTGAGTATCTTAAATGTGTTGTATCATCATAGAGGATTGCTCGCATTTCATTCTGTTGCATAACATAGAAACATCAAACCAAGAATGGCTTATAAAGACATTCAACCTGTTGAAAAATAGGCTCCACAATCCATAAATCATCTAGAGCTCCTCCAAGAATATTTACTTTATAAGAACAAAATAAAGAACTTTTTAACCTTGTAACACCTTAAAGAAATGACGTAGAATGGAGTTTCAATCTTCCAGAAATTGGTGGTCTAAATTTAAGCAATTATCACTAGGTATGTTTTGATTATTTTAACTGAAATTAGTATAAATTTGGGGAGCAGAAGTTTCTCTGCATAGAAGTCCTAGACTAATTAAGGTTTTATCGTAGTAAGGTGAGCAAGTCTACCTCCCATAACGTAACACAGGAGAAATTCCTCCATATGTGCTTCCCTTACTCAGCAAGTCAAACCAGTGTTGTCATGGGCGGAGTCAAGGGGGACAGTCGCCCCCCACCCCTCTAATCCAGTGAAAATCCATCTCGTAGGATTGCCATACTGCCATGTAGTTTGCCCATCTTTGTTCCTCGATGGTTGTCCACCCCCCCACCGACCCCCACCCCCACCCCCACCCCGGTAGTAGTCCTGGCTTCGCCCCTAAGTGTTGCCTCCTATTAAGCAATTTGTTAGGTATTGCTCCAAGTTGCTTATTTACAAAAATCAAGGTACGTGTAACATACTAAGTTCTCTCTTTTCAAGGTTTAGACTAATCAATGTTGAGGGTGCACATTGCACAATAAGATCATTTTGTGAACAGTGAAACAATATGGCACACCACTTTCTCAAGCAAAATAGGTTTCCAAAACATAGTTAATAATCTCCTTGCCGCCCCAAATGGCGGCGGGCTCCCGGTCCGGATAACCAAAAGGGATGATCTGGAACTTACAAGATGATGTTCAACAAAGATATTGTTGGTTGTGTTGCTTGTTGGAACAACATATAAATTTCTATGTGATTCAATAAGGAGAAAACTTTAGTCCCACATCGGATAGGAGAGAGCACTCTCCTCTATTTAAAGTGCTAACTCCACTTTATTGGGTAAGTGGATTTGGCTCAAACTCATCTAACCCGCGAGTAGATGTCCGATTTAATGTGCGTTTATTACTCGCGCACTCACGCTTGCACGGCACGGATCGGACCAGGGATAAGGTAAATTTCTAACTCCTTTTTAGTTCTTTTTTGAATTCTATTTGGTTGATTGCTGGTCTTCCGTGGACTTGTTCTTACATAGGATTGGTGGAAGATTATCCTGGACATGATCGATGCATAGATCTGTTTCAAAAAACAGTTTATCTGTTTTTGATTCTCTCTGGCTCAAAAAAAGTCCAATTCGCGCACAGAGAAAGAAAGAAAGAAAGAAAGAAAGGCCACCATAACCGAAAAATCTTCTAGAAACAGTTAGTCTGTTTCCAGAAATTCTATTTTAAGGCACTTCTATTTTAAGAACAGAGTTAATCCTTTACTTTAATTCTTATTTCTAGTTCCTGCGTTTCTTCTGATTGCATGTTTTAGGAATAGATCCAACAGATATCAACTGAATGGTAATAGAAAAGACAACAAAATCAATTAATCGTTAAAACGAAGTAGATAGTATAGGAGCAAGTTGTAAATGCCGTATAAATTATTCCCTGCTATATATAAATTACATACACAACGGACCCAACACACACAAAAAATGCTATTTGTTTCTAAATTTTTTGGGTGATAGCATCTCCCATTATATGGCATATGATATGGCTATTAACATGACAGCTGACATGACAAAATTTAATATTAAAATTAACATTAACATTAATATTAATATTAATATTTTTTTTTTGAATAATTAACTTTTTTGGTTAAATTTGCTATGTCAGATATCTCAGATGCCACATAATGGGATATCACCCAATTTATTTGGGAGACAAATAGCATAATTGTACACCGAAAATGCTATTTGTATCCTCTTCCCTCCCCTCCTATAGGGGGACTGTGACCGTCGTTAGTACTGCAATTCGTACATAGGCAGTTAATGTGTTACAGCAGATTCGGCACTAACAATACACTAAAATGTCACATGCGCTATTTGGAGGATGAAAAAAAAAATCTATGTTCCAGTTGATGGTAAGTCAAAGAATTTGCACTCCGGCTAGCAACGCCGGGGGGAAGCGAGAGGTTACTTGCCTGAGAGTTCTCCGGAGAGAATGTCTCTGATGCTTCTCCAAATAGCTCGGACAAGTGGAGGGCTGTACTGCTGTGACGCTGCCGAGTGCAAGAAGAGTTCGCATGTTGTTGTGTTTTTTTTTTCCTCTCTAGAGGAGAGAGAGGGAGGAGAAGCAGAGGAGAGGAGAGGAGGATTAACAGTTTCTATTGTATGAGCCAGTGTAGGTGCCACGTCAAAAATAATTGTGATAAGGTGAGACAGATGGCTACTAGAGCATCGTTAGTAACGCCCTCCCACGTTCTAGATTCGTAGGATGAGCTCATTTTGTACAATAATAAGTAGTATTTTTAATTTTAATTTCTAAATTTTCGGTACCATCTCATTCGTAGATGCTAACAATTGTATCTTCCAATGTCCAGATTCTAGATGATATAAACTTATTTTGTACAATAATTTTTCAATTTAGAGCCCAACTTTCTAAATTTTATATTTTATATTATTATTTTCACATCAATTTTTGACCACACAATCGTTGGGACCGGAGCTCACTTTATCATTTCCTACTATTCTGATACAAATCCAACTCATTCTACATTTACCTTCTTCTTTTTTGAAATTTTGGGTCACAAATTGCATCGGAGAGTCCTATCACGTCCAAGTACCGGAATACGGAGACGGACATGACCAGTTCCTCCGTACACGGTATAAAACGTCGTACGGCGGTCACGGCTGTAACTAGACAAGGGGGTACATACTACAAGCAAGTCACTTATGGTCACACGGAACATCTAATGACTCAATCAGTCAAACGAGGATAGAAAACATATAATATATTAGTAAACATATAATATATATGACAAGGAAGTAAGGCGTCCCAAACGCACTGCCAAAATATTCTAGAAACAAGCTGAACAAAATGAGAAGCTGGCGTAGTAGCAAAAGTACATGACCATGATCAGCTTCAGTCTGATTAATTACAATCATGTAAAGAAAACTAAATGTCCAGATTTGCGGCTAACAAGTGCCGATGGCTAAACGTCCAAAAAAGTAAAATGTACAGTAACGAGCAGGGAAGAAGAAATCCACTTGTGTCCCTCAACGATCATCCGTCTGGTACGTACCATTGTTCAGGAGAAAGTACGTTGGATCCTCGGGTGCTGGCTCTAAACCTGGCCATGCAAAATCAGTGGGGTTAGACCCCAAATAGCAAGTATCACAAAGGAAGCACGAATGAAGGAACAAAACCAGTAAGAAATAAACACACACACACACACACACACACACACACACACACACATATATATATATATATATATATATATATATATATATATATATATATATATATATATATATATATATAGTTATGTCTCGTAGTTTCGATCAATAGCCTATCGTGATACAACAATCTAACCCTACAACCAAACAAAGACAAGGGGTAGACCATCGCATCATGATAGTATGTCCCTAAACTATTTAACAGAAGATACAATACACAATCAAGATCAGTTACATAATCGACCAATCACTTATACAACTTACTAGGTGGAGTCTGGGTTATCCCAAAGGTATATGCGTATAATAGGAATCCTCAGATCGAGCCATGTGCTAGCAGCGCTAGCCGAGCCATGAATCGCCGCATAGCACGTAGTATTATGCACCGGTCCCTCGTGAGGCCGTCGTGCTAAGATCGCATTGAACACATAGTACAATATAATAGTCGGATATTGTAATCCACTAACGAGGATTTAAACAATATCCATGGGGGCCAGCCTGCACTCCCCGGATGAATATTTGAGGGTGGCTAGTTAAGCGCGACCTCGGAATTTCGTCCCTCCCAATGCTCTACAAGTTTTAGTTGTCTAGTTAACCCTACGATTAGCTGGAATCACATGGCATGATCACATGTTATTTCCCTTATATGTTGTACCACAGTACGGACACACTAGATACAAATCAACTTTGTCTCTTGATAGTTCAATTTGGATTCATCTAGCGTGATGCAACATTCAACATAAGTCCTAGCCACGCTTGGTTATCGACCAACTATCATGTCCATGCTAGAGGAATCGTATTATATCACATGTCGCATAGCACGTAGGTACACCTCGGTGTAAAATATGTAACATAATCGCGTAGAAACACTTAGCACGTAGGAACATGTCACGCCCCAGTCCTACAATGCCGAGGGACCGAACGCGTGATAATGGCCAGCAGCACACACCGATGGACAAACCCAATTTAATGGATCCATCGGGGCATGCTTAAGCTGTAGAATAACAATAAGGGTCCAAAGATACAATCACAGTCTATACTAATCTCATCCACAACAAATAATCACAGATCAAATGCCAAAATAATAAAAATAAAATAAACTGACATATCTCAATAAAAGTGTCTCGGAGAACAATCCGAGAATAATTCTGATACATCAATGCAATAGGCTGGAAATAAAATAACTAGAAACAGAAATAAATGAGTATCTCAAGCCAATACCCAGGAGAAGTCCTCTGGCACAATCTCGTCCTCGGGTGTCGGTACAGCTCCTGTATCAGCTCCTGCTGCGGTCCCGTATACCTCAGAAAAGATCTCGTCTGCAAATCTTGGAGACATAATCCGGATCCAGGTCCTCAGGGGACATAGCAAGGTACAGAAAATACAAGCCAAAATAAATGCAGTGCAGCAAATAATGAAATAAATAAGGTAAGTATGTAACCATCTATGTGAAATACAAGTGAGAGCATCACGAGTACTCAGGCTGAGCCACTACAAGCTCTGTGTCGGGGAGCCGGTAGCAGTAATAATGAGTAATGGGCCAAGCTCGGGCTTCAGAGTCTTGTGCCTCACAATAATAGGGGGTTTATATATATAATCAGCCTGTAGCATGTGTGTCTCTCCCCACCCAATGTAATCACACGTCTCATATCCACGATGCATCATGTCCATGTCACGCACGATCATATCTAATGCAGCCAGTCATATAATGTCTATGGATATAATGTATATGTCATAAAGCCTGTATCCTATACAGAATCACCATGAATATCTCAGAAAGATCCTGTCCATGAATAGTGTCAAGTGTCCTGGGTATAATGTACTTGATAGGACAAATACGAGAATGCAAAGGGTCACGAATGTCCATCTCTAGATGACAATACACAACACCGCGTAAGGTGTTGGCACCCGACTATTAATCGGACGCTAAGTAAGTCACACGGTCCTAGGTCAAGCATGCACAACAATATAAATGAATCAAGGAAAATATGTAGCAAGACTGCAAAGTTGGCAAGGTACACTTGCACAATATTGTATAAATAAGTCAAGAAAATAAGTAGCAAAACTGCAGGGTTTGGCAAGGTACACTTGCCTGTGGTTCTGGCTCCAACTGTAGCTCTGGTCTCAGTGTGATTTGCAGGTACTACTCCGGTTGCTGAAATAAACATCACCATTAGATTCAGAAAATATCAAATAGCTAGAAACACCTGTCCTTAAGTCCAATTTGGACACAGGGGCAAAAATGATATTTCCGGTCAAAGCGGGGTCCACATGTGGGCCACTTTACACCAAAAAATGTGTCAGGGTCAAAGGTCTCCAAATTCGTCAAACTTAGTGTCAACAAGTCAGGAACGATGATACGAACCCAACAGAACTTCCAGAATTGGATTCCGATGAGCCGATCACAAAATTGCCCGTCAAGTGGAGCCAGTGGGGCCCACGATACGCGATTTTGTCAACATTCTCAGAATCGAACCAAACTTGGGTCACAGGACCAGCGTATTGCTACGAGTCCGATGGCACAAGTTTTATTTCGATCACCACAGGATGCGATGCACCGAGCGGGTAGCACGAGCATCGAGAGGGTCACACAGCCTACGCGTCACTACTGACGGGACAGAAAATGGGACAACGAGGAGAGAGGAAACGCTACCTGAACAGGGCTCCGTAGGGCGATGATTCTTTGTGTTCGAGTGTCTGCTTCGTGTCCTGCGTCAACCGGGTCCGGTACTGTTGCTCTAGGGTTAGGGCTCTGGTGTCGGATCCTGCTGTGTCCGTGTCCGGTACTGCTCGAGTCTGTGTCCGGAGACAGCGGGGGGGCTCGCCGGCGGGAGGCGGCTCAGCCTAGGGTGTCCGGGGTGCTGGTCGGCGGCGTCGAGCGGCTGTGCGGAGAGGAGCGGAGGTCGGGCTGCTGTGCTCTGCGGGAGGTGGAGATGGTGATGGGGCAGGCTGTGCTCGAGGCGGAGGGACGGTGACAGGTCGGCGAGGCGAGGGGTCGAGCGGGGAGCGACGGAGAAGGATGAGGGAGACGGCTGGAGGTCGGAGACAACGGGGATAGTGATGATCGGGGCTGTGCTTGAGGCGGAGGAAGAGGGAGACGAGGGTGCGGGGTCGTCGAGGGCGGAGTGGATTGGTGCTGCGGGCGGTGCGGCTCGCTGGGGCCGGGCGGCGCTCGGGGAGGCGACGAGGTGAGGAGGGGAGACACTGGCCGGGGCTGGAGGACGGGAGAAGACGGCTGCTGGGTTCTCGCCGGAGCTGAGGGAGTCGGTGGCTGATCGAATAGGGCGTCGAGGAAGATGGAGGGAGGTTTAGAGTTCAGGTGGTGCGAAGTCAGGCTCGACTGTGGGCGGCGGAGTCGGCTGCGTCGGCGGGGTTGACGAGAGAGAGGGTGCGATGGTGGCGGCACGGAAGTCGAGGGCTCTTTATAGCCGGAACAGTAACTCGGGGATAGGGATCCAATTAGGGTTTGGTTTGGGTTTCGGGTCCGGGTCGGGTTTCATGGATCCTACCCGACCCGTTAAGCTGGGTTGGTTCGGTTCAGTGTAGCGGTTTGGTTTATTTTGGTTCAAGTAAACCGGGTTCAGGCAGGGTTTATTTTGGTTTAATTCTACAATAGTTTTTAGGGCTTTAAAAATAATTCCGGAGTCCAATAAATTCGCAGAAAATTATCTTATGTCCGGTTTTCCAATTTACACCATAAAATATTATTTCCATAATATTTTAATATTAATTAATAGCAATTAAAAATTATTTAATTACCAAATGCCTAGGTTTTAATTACAGAAAATTCCTGAAAATTCCAGAAAATTGTGAAAAATCCAAATTAAAAATTCCTGAAAATCAGGGGGCTTACAATCTACCCCCCTTAAGAGGATTGCGTCCTCGCAATCAAAATAATAACCGGTCAATAGAGATGACACGGTTGCAAATATTGTTCGAAGCACATCATGATCAAGGAGAATCAAGGTTGAGGGTGTAAGAATAATACAAAGGAAAATTTATTTTCCTAAGCATTAAAAGTTATGCAATCTCCCGTATAAAGGAGATTTAGAAGACTACAGTTCATTACTTATAAAACGTATTAGGTTATCAATTATAAAAATATTCTAGGTTATTAGCAAGTTCAAAATTACATAGGTTAAGGTTGAGGTCACGAACCAATAGGCACAAGATAAAATAAACCTATAAACAGATAACTACGAAAAATTACGCGCTTTAGCTACTCCATGGGTCTGTGCATCTTCCAAAGTCATCGCTGGAGCTTGTTCACGTCCTTGCAGTTGATTCCTCTGCTACTGTTGAGCCTGCTGGAAGAGTGTTGTTTGTGGTGCCAAGGGTGGCCTCGGCTGATTCCCTCCTGGGGCTGGTGGTCTGACTCCTTCAACTTTCGTTTGCGGTGCTTCCAATGCTGGAGAGGCTGGCCTTGGTGCTGGTAATGCTTGTTGGTTTACCATTGGTGCTCTTTCTCGACGCTCAGGGCATTCCCTTAATAAATGCTTACTGGATCCGCAAGCTAAGCATAATTTTCTTTTTCGTCTGCACTCGTTCTCTATATGGCCTCGCCTACGACAATATGGACAGACAGGTAGTACTTGCAGAGGTGCTTCTGGTGGCTGGTGCATGTGAGACTTCCTTGCAATTTTTTTCTGTGGTGCTCCGGCTGGTGCTGATATGGCTGGTTGATGAATCGTCAATGCTTTCTCTCGATGCTGAGGACAATCCTTGGCTAAGTGTTGATTGGTTCCGCAAATTAAGCATAATCCTAACTTGCGTCTGCACTCCTTATTAATATGGCCTATCTTGCGACAATACTGACAGGTAGGCAGTACTTGCGGAGATGCTTCTGGCGGCTGGTGCATGGGAGAACTCTTTGCAATTTCTTTCTGTGGTGCTCCGGCAGCTGCTGATGTGGCTGGTTAATGAATCATCACTGCTTTCTCTCGACGTTCAGGGCAATCCCTTACCGAATGCTTTTTGGATCCGCAAGATAAATATCGTTCCAATCTGCGTCGGCATTCTTTAGCGAAATGGCCTACCTTGCCACAGTAGTGACAAGTAGAAAGGACTAGTGCGAGTGGTGTAGATGCTCTCTACGGTGGATTCATCTGTAGTCGCTTCGTAACTCTTTCTTGTTGTGCTTGGTCTGGTGCTGATGCATACGGCCGCTTCTGGCTGGACTCGATCCTTGTTTTGCACTCTATGGGTCGTGCTGCAGTAAGAACGTCCGGGTCTAAGGTAGTTGCAACGGAGCTGATTAACTTCCGTAGCTCAGAGCTAAATCTGTCGATAAATTTCTCCGCTTGGTTTTGCTGAGCTTCTTCATGAACCTTCTGATGGGCTTGCGTCATTGCGTAGAACATTCGAAACATTTGTTGTTCGTCCATAGCCTGCCCTTGTGGAACGGTAGGCATCGGTGGAGCAAACTGCGTCGATGGTGGAACGTCCTCTTGCTGGATTCTCGAGGCATGCTGATTTGCTTGACTGTATTGTTGAGCTGATTGACCCTTATCAACTAGTGTCACTTCATCTTCGTGGTTAACCATAACACCTTGTGGTATTCCTGGATGAGTCTCTTCGTCGGCTTGTGGATTTATTTCTCTGCAACCAAAAATAAACTATAGGAGGCGCTCAGGAATCAAGGCATGATACGAGTCAAGAAATTAATTTGAATCCGATATAGTTATCAGGAACGTTTCAAGCAAGTAGATGAGATCCTAAAAACTTATCCTATTCTTATTGCAGGCTTGCTCGGTCCCTAAGTTGAAACCGAACAATTTAGTCATTGACCTACGTGGGCCACCACAAAAACCATGTCACGCCCCAGTCCCACAATGCCGAGGGACCAGACGCGTGATAATGGCCAGCAGCACACACCGATGGACAAACCCAATTTAATGGATCCATCGGGGCATGCTTAAGCTGTAGAATAACAATAAGGGTCCAAAGATACAATCACAGTCTATACTAATCTCATCCACAACAGATAATCACAGATCAAATGCCAGAATAATGAAAATAAAATAAACTGACATATCTCAATAAAAGTGTCTCGGAGAACAATTCGAGAATAAGTCTGATACATCAATGCAATAGGCTGGAAATAAAATAACTAGAAATAGAAATAAATGACTATCTCAAGCCAATACCTAGGAGAAGTCCTCTGGCACAATCTCGTCCTCGGGTGTCGGTATAGCTCCTGTATCAGCTCCTGCTGCGGTCCCGTATACCTCGGGAAAGATCTCGTTTGCAAATCCTGGGGACATAATCCGGATTCAGGTCCTCAGGGGACATAGCAAGGTACAGAAAATACAAGCCAAAATAAATACAGTACAACAAATAATAAAATAAATAGGGTAAGTATGTAACCATCTATGTGAAATGCAAGTGAGAGCATCATGAGTACTCAGGCTGAGCCACTACAAGCTCTGTGTCGGGGAGCCGGTAGCAGTAATAATGAGTAATGGGCCAAGCTCGGGCTTCAGAGTCTTGTGCCTCATAATAATAGGGGGTTTATATATATAATCAGCCTGTAGCCTGTGTGTCTCTCCCCACCCAATGTAATCACACGTCTCATGTCCACGATGCATCATGTCCATGTCACGCACGATCATATCTAATACAGCCAGTCATATAATGTCTATGGATATAATATATATATATGTCATAAAGCCTGTATCCTATACAGAATCACCATGAATATCTCAGAAAGATCATGTCCATAAATAGTGTCAAGTGTCCTGGGTATAATGTACTTGATAGGACAAGTACGAGAATACAAAGGGTCACGAATGTCCATCTCTAGATGACAATACACAACACCGCGTAAGGTGTTGGCACCCGACTATTAATCAGACGCTAAGTAAGTCACACGGTCCTAGGTCAAGCATGCACAACAATATAAATGAATCAAGAAAAATATGTAGCAAGACTGCAAATTTGGCAAGGTACACTTGCACAACATTGTATAAATAAGTCAAGAAAATAAGTAGCAAAATTGCAGGGTTTGGCAAGGTACACTTGCCTGTGGTTCTGGCTCCAACTGTAGCTCTGGTCTCAGTGTGATTTGCAGGTACTACTCCGGTTGCTGAAATAAACATCACCATTAGATTCAGAAAATATTAAATAGCTAGAAACGCCTGTTCTTAAGTCCAATTTGGACACAGGGATAAAAATAACATTTTCGGTCAAAGCGGGATCTACATGTGGGCCACTTTGCACCGAAAAATGTGTCAGGGTCAAAGGTCTCCAAATTCGTCAAACTTAGTGTCAAAAAGTTAGGAACGATGATACGAACCCAACGGAACTTCCAGAATTGGATTCCGATGAGCCGATCACAAAATTGCCCGTCAAGTGGAGCCGGTAGGGCCCACGATACGCGATTTTGTCAACGTTCTCAGAATCGAACCAAACTTGGGTCACAGGACCAGCGTATTACTATGAGTCCGATGGCATAAGTTTTGTTTTGATTCGACGTGTGTACACGAAGTTATGACGTGTTCCAGAATAGACGGATACGTGTCGTTGTCGGCGGATACGCGTTGATTCCGGTGTGCACGCACATCCAAATCAACTTCTGCGAAATCCCACACGTCCGTATCAACGATGGGCACATTTCGGTAAAGACCGCGTGCGACCAAGTCGTCCCGTTTGGCAGGGCGCACTCAGTTCCGGGGTGAAACAAGGCGTTGGTTTTCCTGTTTTTGGATCGCGGTTTGCGATCACCACAGGACGCGACGCACCGAGCGGGTTGCACGGGCATCGAGAGGGTCACACAGCCTACGCGTCATAACTGACGGGACAGAAAATGGGGCAACGAGGAGAGAGGAAATGCTACCTGAATAGGGCTCTGTAGGGCGATGATTCTTCGTGTCCGAGTGTCTGCTTCGTGTCCTGCGTCAACCGGGTCCGGTACTGTTGCTCTAGGGTTAGGGCTCTGGTGTCAGATCCTGCTATGTCCGTGTCCGATATTGCTCGAGTCTGTGTCCGGAGACAACTGGGGGGCTCGCCGGCGGGAGGCGGCTCGGCCTAGGGCGTCCGGGGTGCTGGTCGGCGGCGTCGAGCGGCTATGCGGAGAGGAGCGGAGGTCGGGCTGCTGTGCTCTGCGGGAGGTGGAGATGGTGATGGGGCTGGTTGTGCTCGAGGCGAAGGGACGGTGACAGGTCGGCGAGGCGAGGGGTCAAGCGGGGAGCGGCGGAGAAGGATGAGGGAGACGGCTGGAGGTCGGAGACGACGAGGATGGTGATGATCGGGGCTGTGCTTGAGGCGGAGGAAGAGGGAAACGAGGGTACGGGGTCGTCGAGGGCAGAGCGGATCGGTGCTGCGGGCGGTACGGCTCACTTGGGCCGAGCGGCGCTCGGGGAGGCGACGAGGTGAGGAGGGGAGACACTGGCCGGGGCTGGAGGATGGGAGGAGATGGCTGTTGGGTTCTCGTCGGAGCTGAGGGAGTCGGTGGCTGGTCGAATAGGGCGTTGGGGAAGATGGAAGGAGGTTTAGAGTTCAGGTGGTGCGAATTCGGGCTCGGCTGCGGGCGGCGGAGTCGGCTGCATCGGCGGGGTTGACGAGAGAGAGGGTGCGATGGCGGCGGCACGGAAGTCGAGGGCTCTTTATAGCCGGAACAGTAACTCGGGGATAGGGATTCGATTAGGGTTTGGTTTGGGTTTCGGGTCCGGGTCGGGTTTCATGGATCCGACCCGACCCGACTCGTTAAGCTGGGTTGATTCGGTTCAGTGTAGCGGTTTGGTTTATTTTGGTTCAAGTAAACCGGATTCAGGCAGGGTTTATTTTGGTTTAATTCTACAATAGTTTTTAGGGCTTTAAAATTGATTTCGGAGTCCAATAAATTCGCAAAAAATTATCCTATATCCAGTTTTCCAATTTACACCATAAAATATTATTTTCATAATATTTTAATATTAATTAATAGCAATTAAAAATTATTTAATTACCAAATGCCTAATTTTTAATTACAGAAAATTCCTGAAAATTCCAGAAAATTGGAAAAAATCCAAATTAAAAATTCCTGAAAATCAGGGGGCTTACAGAACATGTAACACATAGTAAGTGTATCAGCACGAATACCAATAGCCGGGTCAAGTTACCAATCATTGGTAAATCATATGAGTTCTAGCATATAGTAACACATTAGGTTAAGTCAGGCACATATGTAGTCATAGTCACTTGGCGCGGGTCTAGTTCTGCCCCTAGTCGGGTCAGGCACATGGTCACTTAGTTCTCATAAACTTACAATCATTAATATCACCCATAAGATCACAAAATCCAGTCAAACATCCAAACCAAGCAAGTCAATAAAACATGTGTATAGGGCCGCATAGGTATCAGGAACACATAGGATCAGTGTCGCATAGGAGTCAAGGCCGCATAGAGGTTGGTGCCGCATAGGATACATGCCGCATATGAGTCAGGCCGCATAGGTCAAGGCCAAATCCACTCCTTGGGACAAGTGCTGATTGACGGCCAATAAATGTGTGTCAGTGAAGTGACTGAAGTGAGGGATGTGTCAAGTCATAAAGTGTGTCAGGAAGAAAGAGAAAATCATGGGAAAATGTGCAAGGCGAGCAAATTTATGCGTCCAAAAGAGAAGAGGTGCATAAGGTCACTACCGCATAAGTCCGCTTGCCTCATGCTCTGATTGCCGCATATATGTTTCTTGGACTTAGTGAATTTCTCATTCGTTCAGTGAGTAAAACACAAGGAGTTATGTTAGTTAGGACTTTGCCAAGTACTTAGCTTCTAGACTACTTTGTGTAATAATCAGTCATGCATCCAATAAGATGGACGCATGCTATGAAGGTGTATGCAGCAAGGAGTCCATGCCGCATAGAACTCTTGGCCGCATAGATGCTGACTGAGAATTTTATCTTCTCTAGACAGCAAGTGCAGCCATGGCGGAAAAGCCCCAAACCAAAAATTATTTCTACCATAAAAACTTTATTTTAACTCCAAATCAAGTGAACCAAAAGCCAAAATGCCTGAAATACAATGCTCCATCACCTAGAAAAACTAGTTTTTCTAAAATATCTTGTTTTAATAGATCAAAACCAAAAAAAACTTATGGAACCCATGAAAAACCCTAAACTTAAAATGTATATCTACTCACATCCACCCATAAAAACCAAAAACTCCAAACATTAAAAGTGTTTATAAGCATAATGTACACATTAGACTATGTCACGCCCCAGTCCCAAAATGCCGAGGGACTGGAGATGCGTGGCAATGGCCAGCAGTACGCACCGATGGATAACCCAATTTAATGGAACCATCAGGGCATACTTAAGCTGTAAATAAGGTCTACTACCACAAGTCACACTAATCTCATCCATAAAGATAAAGAATAAACTGCATAATGAAATGGAAATAAGTTGCAACAACAATCACAGCAAGTCAGTCGGAGAAACAATCCGACTTATGTCTGAATAAATTGGCTCTATAGGCCAGAAACAAGAGATAAACATGAAATAAATACTGAGTACTGGAACAGGCACTCAGGAGAAGTCTTCGGCAGTCACCTCATCTTCAGTGTTCGGTTCTGCTCCAGCAATAGCTTCAGCTCCGGTTCCGTATACCTCGGGATACTGCTCCTCAGCTAAACCTGGGGACATAATCCATTCCAGGTCCTTAGTGGACATAGCAAGGCACAAAATAAAACAAGCCAAATAAATGCAGTACAATTAAATTAAATGAAACAGCAGGGTAAACTATGTAACCATCTATGTGATATGCAAATGAGAGCAACACTAGTATTCAGGCTGAGACCGCTACAAGCTCTGTGTCGGAGAGCCGGTAGCAGTAATAACACGTAAAGGGTCTAGCTCTGCTGGAGAGTCTACAACCTCACAATAATAGTAGATATATATATAGAACAGCCTGTAGCCTGTGTGTCTCTCCCCACCCAATGTAATCACGCAAGCCATGACTATAACGTCTCATGTCCATGTTAGCGGGATTATAACTAATGCAACAAGTCATATTGTCTATAAATAGATGTCTCTGTCAAGTCCTGTATCCTATACAGAATCACCACGAATATCTCAGGAGGATTCTGTCCATGATAGTGTCAAGTGTCCTGGGTTGTAGGGTACTTGATAGGTCAAGTACAAAAGTAAGGGGATCGTAAATCCATCTCTAAATGACGAACCCAACACCGCGTACGGTGTTGGCACCCGACTATGATCGGACACTAGGTACGTTACACGTTTCCTAGGTTAAGCAGTTTAAACAAGTTTATATGAATTTACACAAGACATCCAGCAAAGTATTATTACAGGAAATATGAAAATAAAGACTGCAAGTTTGGCAAGGTGCACTTGCCTGATGTTTGAATTCCACTAAGGTCCTGTTCTCGGATATTTCTAGAGATGTCTCCGAAAGCTGAAATAAACAGTACCATCATGCTCAGAAGGTGTCAAATAGCTAGGAACACCTGTCCTTGAGTCCAATTTGGAGACAAGGGCAAAAACGACAATTTCGGGCCCGCTTTGCACCGAAAAACGTGTCAGGTTCAACGGTCTCCAAATTTATCAAAATTAGTGTCAACAGGTCAGAAACGCTGATATGAACCCAACGGAATTTTCAGATTTGAATTCCGATGAGCCGATCACAAAATCGTCCGTCGAGCGGGGCCTGTGGGGCCCACGACACGCGATTTCGTCAACGTTCTCAGAATCGAACCAAACTTGACCCACAGGACCAGCGTATCATTACGAGTCCGATGGCGTAAGTTTCGTCTCGATCTGACGTGTGTGCACGAAGTTAGGATAAATTGCAGAAAATGCGGATACGGGGCGATGTCCGCGGATACGCGTTGATTCCGGTGTGCACGCACAGCCGAATCAGCTTCCGCGAAATTCCACACGTCCGTATCAACAACGCGCACGTATCTGTGAAGACCGCACGTGACCAAGTCGTCCCGTTTGGTGGGACGTACTCAGTTCCGGGGTGAAACAGGGTCTGGTTTTTCCTGTTTTTGGATCGCGGTGTGCGATCACCACAGGACGCGATGCCCCGAGCGGTTTGTCCGGGCACCGAGAGGGTCATACAGGCTATGCGTAGCAATTTACAGAATCGAAAACGGATATACAGGGTGCAAGATACGAGTACCTGAACAAGGCCCTTCGAAATGGGGTTTTCGGGGTCCGACACGCGATATCGTGTCCTGGACGCTGTGTCCGCTGTGTCTGCGTGTCCAGCGGCGTATCCGGCCTAGGGCTGGGGTCTGCTGAACCGCGATGGCCGGAGAGGGGCTGGGTGGCATCGCCGGGCTCGGTTGAGGGCGGTGCCGGCCGAGGGTCGGTGATCGGAGGCGGGCGGAGTCCGGACGCGAGGGGAAGAGGGAGGAGGAGGTGCTGGAGAGGGGGCTGGGCTCTGGCGGCTGCGGGGAGGAAGAGGAGGCGAGGCCGGGGCGGCTCTCGGCGGAGCTAGGCGCTGGCGGCGGAGGGCAGCGGGCTAGGGGAGGGGGATGGCCGGAGTTAGGGCTCAGGCGGGTTAGGGTAGGGGAATGAGGCGGAGGAGAAGGAGAAGGAGAAGGAGAAGGGGAGGGTTTTAAAGGAGCTCCGGGGCGGTCGTGGCCGGGGGAGTCGGGCCGAGGGGAGGACGTGGCCTCCCCCGGCGGAGGCGGCGCGTTTCCAGGGCATCGCAGGAGGAAGCGGTCTCGCGCCGGTCGTGGGGAGGGAGAGGGTATGCGGGTCGGGTCGGGCGGCGGGCTCCGGGTGAGCGGACCCGCCCGACCCGCTAGGGTGACCGGGCTGGGCTGCTATAATGGGCTCGGCCCACTGGGCAGGGCCGGGCCCATAAACTAAAAAAAAAATAACAGTAATAATAATAATAATAATAATAATAATAATAATAAAATCATTTAATTAATTAATTTAATTAGAAAAATAGTTTTTAGGCTTTTAAAAATAGGTCTGAGGCCCAATAAAATCCCAGAAAATTACCCTAAGTCCGGTTTTCTATTTTACACCACAAAATCATATTTTTATTATATTTTAATGTTGGTTAATAGCAATTAAAAATTATAAAATCACCACAGGACCCATGTAAATTCCTCAATAATTGTAGAAAATTCCTAAAATTGATTTTTAAAAATCTAAAAATTTAGGGTGTTTACAATCTACCCCCCTTAAGAGGATTGCGTCCTCGCAATCGAAGGGTAAACTATAAAGGCAAGATTTACAGAATTTAAAGATTGCTCAGGTTTTACCTGCATCAGCAAATAAGTGTGGATAACGCTGGCGCATAACATCTTCTCGCTCCCAGGTCGATTCGCCAGGAGAGTGCTGTTTCCAAGCTACTCGAACCAGCCTGATTGTCTGCCCTCGCAGTGTCTTCTCACTGGTGTCGAGTATACCCACTGGCTGCTCTTCGTATCTCAGGCTAGGTCCCACCGAAATCTCAGAATGATCAACTATATGACTTGGGTCCGTCACGTATCTCTTCAGTTGTGAGACGTGGAATACATCATGCACTCCTCTAAGGATGGAGGTAATGCAAGACGGTAAGCCACCTCACCAATGCGCTCCAAGATATCAAATGGCCCAATGTACCTTGGGCTTAACTTGCCTCTGCTGCCGAATCTGATAGTACCTCTAGTGGGCGAGATCCTCAAAAATACATGCTCTCCTTCCTTGAACTCCAGGGGTCGTCTGTGTGCATCTGCCCAATGCTTTTGTCTATCCTGGGCTGCACGGAGATGGTTCTGAATCTGTTTTACTTTCTCCATTGTCTCCGTTACCAACTCTGGATCCAGTATTTGACGTTCGCCAACGTCGCTCCAGCATATTGGCGATCTGCACTTCCTTCCGTACAACGCCTCGAAAGGTGCCATCTGAATGCTTGCCTGATAGCTGTTGTTGTAGGAGAACTCCATTAAGTGCAGATGATCTTCCCAAGATCCTCCAAAGTCCAGTATACATGATTGCAGCATATCTTCCAGGATCTGAATTGTGCGCTCTGATTGGCCATCTGTCTGGGGATGATAGGCAGTACTGAACTTGAGCCTGGTGCCGAGACTCTCTTGCATGCTTCGCCAGAAGTGAGATGTAAATCTCGAGTCTCGATCTGATACAACACTAATCGACACTCCATGTAATTTTACGATCTGTTGCATATACATGTCGGCTAGTATTTCCGTGGATTGTCCGACTCTGAATGGCAAGAAGTGAGCCGAATTAGTGAGCCGATCCACGATGACCCATACTGCATCCTTTCCACTAGGGCTTCTTGGAAATCCAGTGACGAAGTCCATGGTAATATGCTCCCACTTCCATTCAGGGATGGGAAGTGGCTGCAACATACTTGCAGTCCTTTGGTGCTCGGCCTTCACCTGCTGGCAGACTAAGCATTTTGCCACAAATCGGGCAATCTCCCTTTTTATTCCATGCCACCAGTAATATTGTCTTAAGTCCCGGTACATCTTGGTTCCTCCTGGATGAACAGAGTATATGGAGCTATGTACTTCAGTCATCAACTCCTGCCTTAATTCTCCATTTGGAACATATAGGCGATTTCCGCACCTTAATGTTCCGTCCTCGTGGATGCGAAGTCCCGTTTGCATGCCTGCTTCGGTTCTCTCTTTCAGCCTTCGGAATCTGGCATCATTAGGCAAAGCTTCTTTGATTCTCTCCACCAGCGATGACTTCACTTCGAGGTTAGCCAGCAAACCATTTTGTCCAGGTAGAACAACCTTTATCTGAAGATCTTGCAAGTCTTATAATAGTTGAGGCTGCTCCGTCAAGAAATAAGCCGAGGGTTTTCGGCTGAGGGCGTCGGCTACAACATTTGCTTTCCCCGGGTGGTAATGTAGATCTATGTCAAAGTCCACCATAAACTCAAGCCAACGCCTTTGCCTCATGTTGAGCTCCTTCTGAGTATAAACATACTTCAAGCTCTTATGATTAGTGAATATTTCAACCTTCTCTCCATACAGATAATGCCTCCAGATCTTCAATGCAAAAATCACTGCATCTAGCTCCAGGTCGTGCGTTGGGTAGTTTTTCTCGTGGACCTTCAACTGCCTCGATGCATAAGCGATAACCTTGCCATGTTGCATCAAGACACAACCTAGCCCACTACCGGACGCATCACTATAAACAATAAAACCTCCTGACCCTGAGGGAAGAGTCAAGACTGGTGCTGTTGTTAGACGCCTCTTCAATTCTTCAAAGGCATTCTGGCATTCTTTCGTCCATATGAACTCCTGATCCTTCCGTGTCAGCTTAGTCATCGGCTCTGCGATCCTTGAAAAATTTTCTACGAACCGCCGGTAATACCCAGCAAGTCCAAGAAAACTTCTCACTTCTGCAACAGAGGTAGGGGTAGGCCAGGTTTCTATAGCAGTGACCTTCTCTGGGTCCACAGACAGTCCTTCACCCGAGATAATATGCCCTAAGAATGGTACCTTGTCCATACAGAACTCACATTTGCTGAGTTTGGCATACAGCTTCTCCCTTCTCAAAGTTTCCAGCACAATTCTGAGGTGTTCCTCGTGCTCTTCGTGGTTCTTGGAGTAGACTAGGATATCATCAATGAATACCACCACGAACTTATCCAAGTACTGATGGAAGACTCCGTTCATCAAACTCATAAATACGGCGGGTGCGTTGGTTAAACCAAACGGCATTACTAGGAACTCATAATGTCCATACTTAGTTCTGAAGGCCGTTTTTGGGATATCTTCCTTCTTTACCCTAATCTGGTGATAACCGGATCTAAGGTCAATCTTTGAGAATACCCTAGCACCACTCAATTGGTCAAACAAGTCATTAATGCGTGGTAATGGGTACCGGTTCTTAATAGTTACGGCATTAAGGGCTCTGTAATCAATGCACAACCGTACAGTTCCGTCCTTCTTGGGTACAAAAAGTATAGGTGCTCCCCGTGGTGAAACACTGGGCCGGATAAATCCTTTCTCCAGAAGGTCGTCAACTTGTGCTTTCAACTCCACTAACTCCTTAGGTGCTAGCCGATATACCGATGAAGTGATAGGTTCGGCTCCTGGAGTTAGGTCTATTATGAATTCTATCTCCCGATCAGGTGGTAAACCTGGAAGATCGTCGGGAAATACATCCACAAATTCTGTTATGACTCTTGGGTAACTTGAATCTTCTTCTACAGTCAATACCCTAAGAGTTGGCTGGACCCCTTGTTCTACAGCTCCTCGAAGAAATTCAAACTCAGAAAGGCTAGGGGGTCTAAATATCACTTTTCCAAGCCAGCAATACAGTGTCGCATGGTACTGACTTAACCAGTCCATACCAAGTACAATATCGTAATCAGCATAGAAAAGATCAGGAATTGGGCTCGCATCTCTCAGCCACAGACTACTACCGAACATGATCTACAGGTATCACTAACCGGAATAATTTCACCTCCCGTTAGAATTCTCTTCATCTTCGAGAGAGGTACGGTAGCTATTCTATGTGTGGCTATGAAGCTAGCAGTAATAAATGAATGCGAGACTCCAGAATCAAATAATGCTACAGCAGGAATTGAAGCTACTAATATGGTACCTGCTATCACTTCGCCTGCAGTAGCTTCTTCAGTGACTGCTAGTGCATAAGTCTGACCTCGTCCCTGAGCGGGACCCCTTTGCTGACGAGCTTGCTGGAACATTGCTGCCTGAGGTGGTAGAGGTGGCCTGGCTCCTCCAGGCCCTGTCTGTGTTGCTCCCCCAGTTGGAAGAGCTGTAGGTGGAGCTGGTCGATTCGTAACTCCCTCTCGACGTTCCGAGCAGTCCTTTGAGAAGTGTTGTCCAGATCCGCAAACCAGGCAGAGCCCCAGCTTGCGTCTACATTCTTTTTCAATATGTCCTACCTTACCGCAGTAATGGCAAGTAGGCAGGTTCTTAGTGGCTGCTCTTGGAGGCGGGCTCTTCTGGGGCCGTTTAGCAGGTTCCCCTGGTGATGACTTGGACGGTGCTGAGGAGAAGGGACGTTTCAGGATTGATTCCCTCCGAGTAACGCGCTCCAGCCGACGTACTGCAGCTAGGACGTCGGAGTAAGATGTGGGCGCGACCGATCCGATTAACTTTTGAAGCTCGAACCTGAGCCCATCAAAGAACTTCTCCGCCTTCTTCTCTTCGGTAGGAATTAGCGAAGGGGCGAAGCGGCTCAGGCGAATGAATTCGGCGTTATATTCCTCCACCGTCATGTTGCCCTGGATCAGGCGGTTGAATCTGTCTCGGAGTTCTGACCGAGCCACAGCAGGGATGTACATTTCCTGGAAGAGTCTGGAGAACTCCTCCCAGGTAACCTGATCATGTCCGAGCCTTCTTTCTTCGGACAGCCACCAATGATGCGCGTTGTCCATCAGTTGCATCCTGACGGCAGTTATCTATTTGTCCCTTGGTAGTTCAGCGGCCTCCAACTGATGCTGCGTGTTCGTAAGCCATTCATGCACTTCAGTTGGTCCTTCCTTGCCCGAGAAGGTACGGGACTTGAGTTGACAGAAATCTGTGATAGATCCCGTCGCTGGCCGCCTATTTAGTGGATTTGCATGCTCCAATGCTGTGACTAGGCTGTTCCTTAGGTTCTCGGCCTCCCGGCGTTGGGCCTCCTGTTGGATCTGTTATTGTGCCTGCATCATGGCGTAGAACATCTGGAACATTTATTGTCCGTCCATTGCCTGCCCTGGAGGAAAGACAGGCATCGTAGGAGGGAACTGGGGTGGAGGCAGGATATCATCACGCCTGAACCTGGAACTTGGCTGGCCAGTTTGATTGCTCTAAGAGGATTGTCCTCTGGTATCTGGCGTTGTTCCAGCTTCACAGTTAACCACCGCTTCAGGCGGTGTACCCAAGGGGGTCTCGTCACCACTTCTGGGATCCATTACTCTGCATCAAAAAAAAACAATGAGAACGCACAGAGAAATCAAAACAGGATGCAGTTCAAGCAATTTAATTGAATTCGACATAGAGTTCAAAAATGATTCAATCAATGGATGAGATCCTATAACTTATCCTATCTTATTGCAGGCCTGTTCGGTCCCTAAGTTGAAACCGAACAATTTAGACACGACCTACATGGTCCACCACAAAAACCAAGTCACGCCCCAGTCCCAAAATGCCGAGGGACTGGAGATGCGTGGCAATGGCCAGCAGTACGCACCGATGGATAACCCAATTTAATGAAACCATCAGGGCATACTTAAGCTGTAAATAAGGTCTACTAACACAAGTCACACTAATCTCATCCATAAAGATAAAGAATAAACTGCATAATGAAATGGAAATAAGTTGCAACAATAATCACAACAAGTCAGTCGGAGAAACAATCCGACTTATGTCTGAATAAACTGGCTCTATAGGCCAGGAATAAGAGATAAACATGAAATAAATACTGAGTACTGGAACCGGCACTCAGGAGAAGTCTTCGGCAGTCACCTCGTCTTCAGTGTTCGGTTCTGCTCCAGCAATAGCTTCAGCTCCGATCCCGTATACCTCGGGATACTGCTCCTCAGCTAAACCTGGGGACATAATCCATTCCAGATCCTCAGTGGACATAGCAAGGCACAAAATAAAATAAGTCAAATAAATACAGTACAATTAAATTAAATAAAACAGCAGGGTAAACTATGTAACCATCTATGTGATATGCAAATGAGAGCAACACTAGTACTCAGGCTGAGACCGCTACAAGCTCTGTGTCGGGGAGCCGGTAGCAGTAATAATACGTAAAGGGTCTAGCTCTGCTGGAGAGTCTACAATCTCACAATAATAGTAGATATATATATAGAACAGCCTGTAGCCTGTGTATCTCTCCCCACCCAATGTAATCACGCAAGCCATGACCATAACGTCTCATGTCCATGTCAGCGGGATTATAACTAATGCAACAAGTCATACTGTCTATAAATAGATGTCTCTATCAAGTCCTGTATCCTATACAGAATCACCACGAATATCTCAGGAGGATTCTGTCCATGATAGTGTCAAGTGTCCTGGGTTGTAGGGTACTTGATAGGTCAAGTATAAAAGTAAGGGGATCGTAAATCCATCTCTAAATGACGAACCCAACACCGCGTACGGTGTTGGCACCCGACTATGATCGGACACTAGGTACGTCACACGTTTCCTAGGTTAAGCAGTTTAAACAAGTTTATATGAATTTATACAAGACATCCAGCAAAGTATTATTACAGGAAATATGAAAATAAAGACTGCAAGCTTGGCAAGGTACACTTGCCTGATGTTTGAATTCCACTTAGGTCCTGTTCTCGAAAATTTCTAGAGATATCTCCGAAAGCTGAAATAAACAGTACCATCATGCTCAGAAGGTATCAAATAGCTAGGAACGCCTGTCCTTGAGTCCAATTTGAAGACAAGGACAAAAACGACAATTTCGGGCCAAAACTGGGTCCACCGGTGGGCCCACTTTGCACCGAAAAATGTGTCAGGGTCAACGGTCTCCAAATTCACCAAACTTAGTGTTAACAGGTCAGGAACGCTGATACAAACCCAACGGAACTTTCAAATTTGAATTCCGATGAGCCGATCACAAAATCGCCCGTCGAGCGGGGCCTGTGGGGCCCACCACACGCGATTTCGTCAACGTTCTCAGAATCGAACCAAACTTGACCCACAGGACCAGCATATCGCTACGAGTCCGATGGAGCAAGTTTCGTCTCGATCTGACGTGTGTGCACGAAGTTAGGGTGAATTGCAGAAAAGGCGGATACGGGGCGATGTCCGCGGATACGCGTTGATTCCGGTGTGCACGCACACCCGAATCAGCTTCCGCGAAATCCCACACGTCCGTATCAACGATGCGCACGTATCTGTGAAGACCGCACGCGACCAAGTCATCCCGTTTGGCGGGGCGTACTCAGTTCCGGGGTAAAACAGGGTCTGGTTTTTTCTGTTTTTGGATCGCGGTGTGCGATCACCACAGGACGCGATGCCCCGAGCGGTTTGTCCGGGCACCGAGAGGGTCATACAGGCTACGCGTAGCAATTTACAGAATCGAAAACGGAGATACAGGGTGCAAGATACGATTACCTGAACAAGGCCCTTCGAAATAGGATTTTCGGGGTCCGACACGCGATATCGTGTCCTGGACGCTGTGTCCGCTGTGTCTGCGTGTCCAGCGGCGTGTCCGGCCTAGGACTGGGGTCTGCTGAACCGCGGTGGCCGGAGAGGGGCTGGGTGGCGTCGCCGGGCTCGGTTGAGGGCGGTGCCGGTCGAGGGTCGGTGATCGGAGGCGGGCGGAGTCCGGCCGCGAGGGGAAGAGGGAGGAGAAGGTGCTGGAGAGGGGGCTGGGCTCTGGCGGCTGCGGGGAGGAAGAGGAGGCGAGGCCGGGACGGCTCTCGGCGGAGCTAGGTGCTGGCGGCGGAGGGCAGCGGGCTAGGGGAGGGGGATGGCCGGAGTTAGGGCTCAGGCGGGTTAGGGTAGGGGAATGAGGCGGAGGAGAAGGAGAAGGAGAAGGGGAGGGTTTTAAAGGAGCTCCGGGGCGGTCGTGGCCGGGGGAGTCGGGCCGAGGGGAGGACGTGGCCTCCCCCGGCAGAGGCGGCGCATTTCCAGGGCGTCGCCGGAGGAAGCGGTTTCGCGCCGGTCGTGGGGAGGGAGAGGGTATGCGGGTCGGGTCGGGCGGCGGGCTCCGAGTGAGCGGACCCGCCCGACCCGCTAGGGTGACCGGGCTGGGCTGCTATAATGGGCTCTGCCCACTGGGCCGGGCCGGGCCCAAAAACTAAAAATAAAAATAAAATAACAGTAATAATAATAATAATATCATTTAATTAATTAATTTAATTAGAAAAATAGTTTTTAGGCTTTTAAAAATAGGTCTGAGGCCCAATAAAATCCCAAAAAATTACCCTAAGTCCGATTTTCTATTTTACACCACAAAATCATATTTTCATTACATTTTAATGTTGGTTAATAGCAATTAAAAATTATAAAATCACCACAGGACCCATGTAAATTCCTGAATAATTGCAGAAAATTCCCAAAATTGATTTTTAAAAATCTAAAAATTTAGGGTGTTTACAGACTAATAAAATGCAAGGAAGGAACAAGAATCAAAATCAAAGAGGCTTCTTCATACCATGCAAGGTTGTCACATCCCAGATCCAGAATACTGGAGAGCGAAAGAATGACTCTACCAACAACACATTGCAGAATATCGAAGCAACCCACAATGTGTTAAGATTGTCTAGAGACAAGAGAGTGCATACTAAAATTAAGTCTCCTAGGGTCATGAACTTATATGTCTCAATCATTCAAACAAGTAGCAATAATATAGAATATTTCAGAATAAACAGTAAGGCATCCCAAATGCCATATCGGAATATTCTTTAGAGATATTACGGTACATAATGATGTTCGAGATACAAGATCAAAGTCTACATAACAGTGAGTCAGCTGTAGTATGAATATATACAGTCATGTAAGAAACTAGTGTCTAGATTTATCGACTAACAGGTGTCGGTTGGCTAAACGTCCAAAAGAATATTGTTTATAAAATACGAGCAATGAATAAAGGAACCCACTCGTGACCCTCAACAGTCATCCTTCTGGTGCGTGCCATCAGTGAGGGTGAGATAAGCTTGATCCTCAGGTGCTGGATCTAAACATGGCCATGCAAAACCAGTGGGGTCAGACCACAAATAGCAAGTACCACAAAGGAAGCACGAAATGAAGAAACAAAATCAGATCTATAACATGAGATACATGAGCCAAAAATCAATGACATATGCCCCATCCATGATATGATACGACACCAATTTACCAAACAAGGAAATGAAGTGTCATGCTCCGATCTCCCCCAGAAATCGGTCGTCCCCGCTAGGCGCGAATCTTCCACGTCAGCGCTCCCGCGGGACGATCTTTCCCATCTAGACGTGATGCCGCACAAGCACAAGCTGCGCCTGTGCAAAGCCATGATCCGAGCAGGCGATAAAATGTCTAAGCCACAGAGTCGCACAAATAGTCCGAATGCAGTCGAATAAGAAATGAACAGGCGATTGGTAACAAGTTTGCTGAGTCATCAATAGTGGAAGCATTGAATAACACAAGTATGGAAGTAAAATAATCACTTTATTGATATTGCACAAGTATTACAAGCGGCGCTAGGCCAATATTACAAATCGCACAAGTCCTCTCTCGAAACAATAAAAGCATGTCAAGTGGCTACATTTATGGAATGATACATAGGCGATATTCCAATATTATGTCTTGTATATGTGCTTCATTTTCGGACGCAACGCTCCAAGGCCCCAGAGAAAGCTCCATGCCTTAGCAAATATTCTTCCGCACCTTGCAAGCAATCTGGTGGGTTATCAGTACATGAATGTACTGGTGGGGAGGCTTCTCGCCTGTTCGACAAATCCAAACACGTTATATAGGTTCCGTGCAATCTATTAAGTTATCTTTCTAGTCTTGCCTTATGATCAGTTTTATGCCATAATGAATAGTCTAACTCGTGTGGTAGTGCGCCATGCGATATAAGAGTAACACAGAACTTACTATTCTTTCTTCCCTGTCCAAGGCAACCAAGTTAAACCAAGCACGATTATATAAAATA
The DNA here is from genome assembly GCA_036927795.1 of Iris macrosiphon. NCBI lineage: Eukaryota > Viridiplantae > Streptophyta > Magnoliopsida > Asparagales > Iridaceae > Iris > Iris macrosiphon. Next base: position 20,387,275 of record JAYESA010000005.1, on the reverse strand, counting down.
AAATCCAAGGAAAATGCATAAGTAAACACAAGTGTCACGAGCGAAGTTCTGACTCAGGTGCATGAGTTACACGGATTACTCAGATGTATTGTAATGGATTCTCAGGTGTTCAATATATACAGATGTCTTATACTTATAATCGTTTAGGTATTCAGATTACTGGATGCGATACAATGACTCGCACGCGGATTGCCGCTAAGCGAGGATGACTTATTTATATGAACATGAGGTCACTGGCACGATGCCATAGAGGACAGTTTAGTCTCAGGGCAGAATTATGTGCAAGTAGGAACATAGGGCATTGCACATATCCCGCCCGACACAGGCGACTACAGTCAGGAGGTTTCGACCGGTCGGATCGGCCCCGGTGACCCTCCGCAGAACGAGATCCAAAAATCTTCCTTGTGCACCAAGTTGTCCGTGACCATACAAGTCTCTATAATCTTCCATTCCTCTTGTCAGGTACAGGTACATGAACAAGTCAGGATATATCAGGTACAAGTTCTAGTCAGGATCTTGTCAAGTACAGGTTCAAGTTTCAAGGCAGGATTGTTCACAAATATATATCGACTCCCCGAGCCATTTAATTTAGTATGGGATGAGTATTGCTTCACGAGCTGTGATTCTTGGGTTATTAACATGATGCAAATCCCCTGGTTCGGGAACTGCCTTGGCAACCTAATGGTCCTGAATATTTTCAGGTTCATACTTGCACAGAACGACTATTTGATAGTCTTCCGGAGAACTTAGATGAATGCAAGACAAGATAGTGTTACCAGGGGTCATGGCATGAATTATGTGACAAACATTGAAATGAGGCAACGAGTACAAGTTACAATATAAGCAGGCAAGCATGCATTGATATGAAACATAAGTATTTACGTTAGCACGGATCTAAGGGGTAGTGCGAGGAGTGAAACCGTGCATGGACATATCGAGCGAGATAATCTATGGGACGAGCAGTGTAAACATGTGAAGCAGTGCACTACGAAGAGTATATAATGATCTACTCGAGGCATAACGGGGTCTACTTGCATGAAGCTAAGGTAGCATGTGAGGGTCCAACTATAAGCCAAGTTTTATTTCTATGTTCTAACACAAGCAATACAAGATAGAATATTCTCTTATCTAGGTGCGTTGTATTCTTTATTTGCATGCAAGAGTGATTTACCTAGCGACTAGCATGTATCATCCATATTTTAAGTATACTGGCTAAGTAAAGACAAGTTTATCATAGCCATCCACCTTAGCGATGATTCGTCTCGGTGAGCGATAATCCGAGCGAGCCTTTGAAAGTCTGTCTGAACTCCTGAAGGGCCAAGTTTGGAATCATTTGCCTCAAACGAGTTATCTCGCTGAGCAAAGCGGGTCGGGTCATTGCACTTGTGCCATTTGAATCGGCTGTCCGCTTGAACAGAATGGGTCATTACTGGAAGTGCCATATCGTATCAAGATAGAATACGTCACTTGTTTATGGTCAAGCTAAAATAACTATGCATCGCAGTTTCAGTCCATAGCCTATCGTAACACAACAACGCAACCCAACAATCAAACAAGGACATGAGTTAAACCATCATGCCACAACAGTCTATGTTCCCAATTTTACTCAACAGAAGGCACAATACACAAACAGAGATACAATATAGGAAAATAATATAGTTTCAGTCCATGGAGTATCGTAACACAATAACACAACCCAACAACCAAACAAGGACATGGGTTGAATCATCATGCCACGATAGTCCACTTTCCTGGCTAGGCACATATTACAAGCAATTTAAACGGCCAATCATGTATTACGCCTTGGTATGTGATCTCTGGGTTATCCCAGTAATGCAATATATGAGTATCCTCAGATCATGTTATAATCGAGCGGGGCTGGCTGAACCAATGATATATAAGCAAGAATATATGTAAAAGTTGCATCAGTCTCTTGCAAAGTCCTTGAGCTAATTAATGATCAGTAACAGTTCCAGGATTTCTATAGAAAAGATACTGGCTCGGTCTTATATTTAGATCAGATACTGCACTCCACTAGTGTGAATGATATACAATATCCGTGGTGGCCAGCCTTTACTCCCAGCTAATTTAGGGTGGCTCGACATACATGATCTCGAGATACCGTTCCCTCCCAATGCTTTACTAATTAAGTTGGTTAGTTAACCCTAGGCTAATTAGAATCTCATGCCGTGGTCACATGCATATTCCTTCTTAGATGTCGTACCTTAAGTACGGGCACTCTTGATACGAACCCATATTATCACTCGAAAGTTAAATCTGGATTCACTTAAGTGTGTTGCAACAATCAATACTATCTAGCCACGGCTAAAGTCAATATCCAACTACCCGCATAAAAATAATTACATATATCACGTAGAAGGAGTATGTGACAAGACAATTTACTATATATCAAGTAGCACTCTCGGTACGATCAAGTGTATCAACACGGATACAATAGTCAGGGTAGGAACAAGTTCTAGTATCAAGATCATGGACAAGTTATCAGGTAGCAAGTTATTCAGGACATGATAGTCTAATAGTGGCCACATTAATTTGTCACTTTATTATATCGATAAATGAGGATAAGTGTAATGCGAGAACCCCTCAAGATCAGATCACAACCCTTAAACCAAACAAGGACCGGGGTTGCAGAACGTCACCAGAGTTAAACTACGCCTCTTATTCTATCCAACGTATAATAAGGTGATCAAGGAAAAGTGATCTAATTAGCAAGTAAAATAGCAAGTGTATATAGTGCCACATCTACAGGACTCATGTCAGGTACTTAGTCAATTTAGCATATAGTCATAACTAGGTCATTAGGTCCATATACATTCAAGATCAAAATACAAGTCATCCACATCCTCACAATCATTTAACCAACATAAATGTTAAAACAAGCAAAGGGCCCAACGTGCGCAGGAAACAGTAGGCGCACAAAGCAAGTTGGCGTACAAAATACACAGAAGTAAGGTTGGCGCACAAACTCACAAAAATAAGGTTGGCGCACAAACTCACAGAAACAAGGTTGGCGTACAAACTTACAGAAACAAGGTTGGCGCACAAACTCACAAAAATAAGGTTGACGCACAAACTTACATAAATAAAGTTAGCACACAACTCACAGAAATAAGGTTGTCGCACAAACTCTCAGAAACAAGGTTGGTGCACAAACTCACAAAAACAAGGTTGTCGCACAAACTGTAAACTTCCTAATTTTTAATTTATAATTTTAGTAATTTTATTAAATTATTGGATTTCTTTTGGCTATTTTGTTGGTTAATTAGAAAATAACTTCTTTGATTTAATTACTTATATAAATACTTATTTAGAATTATTTTTAGGCTATTTTAGAATTTTTGTTTGATTTTTTAGAATTTTTGGGTAATTAAAACCTAGGAAACATAATTTTCTAGGGCTTTCATGATTTATTGTGAGACTATACTTGCATGTTTTTCCTACCAAATATTTATTTTAGGGTTAAAATAATTAAATATATTTTATGTAATTTATTTAGAATTTTTAGAATTTATTTGGATTTATTTGGTTTTAAATAGGCCAATAACTAATTTTCTAGGACTTTTAAAAATTACTGTAGAAGACTATGACCATAAAATGACCCCAAGTATTTTATTTAGGGTTTATAATGGTATTTTATATTTTTTAAATTTTTTTTTGATTTTTAACATATTTATTTGGAGTTATTTAGATTAAAAACTAATTAATAAATAATTTCTGGAATTAAAAATTATATTACCCAGTCAGCAGCTTAGTCAACGTACAGTCAGCACCTGCGGGCTCCAGCCGTCAGCCTCTGACTATAAATAGGATATTAAAATCTTAGGTTATTATGCCGTCAAATTAATATTAGGAGAGAGAGAGAGAGAGAGAGAGAGAGAGGCTTGAGGGAGATTGCTTTCTAGGGTTTTTCAACTTCGCGTAGCCATATCTCTTAGCTCCGGACTCCAAATACGTTTTTGTTTCTTGTCTTGGAACCGTCTCTAGGTATAGTTTTTGAATACCTAATTTATTTTTATAAATTCTAAACTTAAATTTGTGGCAAATTCGTGGATTGCCGATTGTCCAAAATCTAATATGTTTCGATATTTTCGAGATTCCAGGAGATTTCGAACTCGGAATCGCAATCCGTTTGAAGTTTCAGAAAGATGAAATGACAAAATATAACATATTTTTTTTAGAATTAAATATGCTAATTTAATATTCTAAAAAAATTGTGCAACCTAGAAGTAACTAGAAAACTACCAAAAACTACCATATGGGCGATAATTCTTTACCAGATCGAGATTTAGTAAAACCGTCGATTTCAGAGATATGTAGTGCTAAAATATACAGAATTTTATACGTAAATATTGGTTTTGTGTCGGTTAATTTTTTGGTCAATAGAACGTCTCGATTTGCGTGCCATAGATCCCGAATTCGTAAAATTTATTTTCTTTAAATCAAAATCTAGAATTAGCCTTAAAATTAGAATATAATTAAATTAAATTAGTATTTTAGGTTATTTTATTCAGAATTAAAATATATTAGACTAAAAAAATTATCCAACCACTTTTGTAGATCTAACTTGTTTAATTTATGTGACGGATAGATCAGACGACGTCTTGAGTTACGGCTTCATCCTTTTTCAGTGAAGGCAAGATACCTTGCCAACTTTGTACATTTTATTTACATTCATTGTTCCCATTATTTCTATGTGTACGTCTCTATTTCTATTCTGTAGGTATACCTTGCCAATTTTGTACATATATTTAATAGTTTATTTATTTTCTTGACTATCAATATTACCCTTAAGTTGATTGCACTATTATTTGTTTAAGTGGTAGTTGCGCATGCTAGTTTTTGCTTTTAATTTCATATCATAGATGTATATTTTGATAGAATGTCTTGGAGTTATTGTGAACACATGCTTAGGTCCATGTTTACTAGACTTGTTGCTCTCGTACGTCGTTATAGGCACCATTGTTTACTTGTACTACCCTCGAGTCATTTTCATATTTTTAGAGATCGAGCCACACGGGATGGGGAGAACGATTATACGTGTATGAACTATTTTTACTTATTTTGTTTTCATTTTAACCTAGTGTCCACGAAGGATAGGGTTATGTTGTTATCCTAGTGGCCACGAAGGTCTATGGTTTGACTTGTTTAGCCGTAGTTCGCTGAGGGTTATGGTGGTTTGACCTCGTTTCCTTTTGGTAGTTCACACATATGTAGTTTTTCTTATATACGCACCATGATTAACGTAGTTTCAAACTTTGTATGATCAAGTCCTGCTTAATTTCATGATACTATTTATTTACTGTACATTCGGTATGTTTATATATATCTTGTTACGTCCCTCTGAGAACCTGATCATTTTCCAGGTGTAGACGATCACGACTATTTGCAGAAGCACGGATCAGGACTTGCTACTTCTCTCTTTCGAGAATGTCTTTCCTTCGAGCCTCTCTGATCATTAGATGATGTACTTATTATATTTTCTTTTATATTCGTTTGGTAGTGGATTTGTCTCCACCCAAACTATTAGTTCTTCTCAACTATTTCATATTTGGTTCATTGCCATATTTAGTTATTTATTTCTATTTGGTTTTGTGGATGAGATTAGTATTGCCTGTGACTTGTGATATTATATACCACTTGTGAATTGTTATTCATAATACATTATACGTATGTGTTATGGTTTCCATATATTGGAGTTGCCATATACATACGGATGACATGCTCAAGTATTCCTAGTCCTACATATTTTAGAACTGGGACGTGACACAAACTCACAAAAATAAGGTTGGCGCACAAACTCACAGAAATAAGGTTGGCACACAAATTTACAGAAATAAAGTTGACGCACAAACTCACAGAAATAATATTGGCACACTTACACATGAAAGTGCACGAACTACAAAGGGGTGGCTCACTTTGTCAAGTTAACCAACACGGCACACTTGAAAAAGTGCGCGGGCAAGAATAAGACGTGCTTTCAAAGAAAGTGCGTGAGCAAGATAGCTAAAAGATAAAATACACAATCCGAGTTTAAAGCTCGACAGTCGAGAAACTCGTCATTTGAGGAGCACACAAATCAATAACATAAAAATCGAGAAATCAACCAAAGCTTCGTCCCTAAGGAAACGAAGAGGGAATAAAGTGCACGAGTAGACCAAACGTAAAAAAAAGTGCGTCAGATGATGAAACATAGTAAAAGTATGACATATTGCAAAACATGAAGAAAGTGCCCTGACTGACTATGGTGCACTTTCTCTTGGTTTTCCAGGGAGAACTTTGATTGAATACGCACCCAATTATGCCAACTATGTTTCCTCTTGAAAGTGCGCCACTGACTCAAGGAGTGTGACTGACGCACTTTTGCTAGAAGACTAAGTGCAGTATGATTAGTACTTACGAAGAGTTGGGATATCACACCAACGCGTCCAAAGTAAAATATACGTATTTCTATGTCAAAGGGGTTCTCTTGCATACTCTTTACAGAGCACTGTTCTTCTTCTCCAGTCAGCCATTTTAGTATACGTATTGTATCAAGTTTCAGCATTGAACTTAGCTGGACTCAAAATCAAGTACGGCCAAAAATAAATTTACATAAAATATGGTGCTCTACACTATGAGCTAATTATTTTTATAAAACACAAAGTTTTGGAATATCAAACCCCAAGAAAATAAAAGTGAACCTATAGACCCAAACTCAGGTCCATGCAATTCCAACCAAGAAAATAAAAAATAACAAGTATTAAAGATGAAGGGGTGCTCGGTCCCAACAATATGAGCTAGAAATAAACAAAAAAATATTAAGAACTAAAATTATGCATAAATCTATGGCTCTTCTCTTGTGCATGATGTACTTGCCTACAGAGGGAGAGAGAAAACCTAAGAGAGAAAAATAGAAAGGAAATAATGAGCAGAGAGAGAGAGAGAAATAGGAATATATAGGTTTAGGTTTGAGATATGGATCGTTGGATCACTCAAACCCATCCAAGCCACACATGCAACCAACCAAACCCACTCTCTCCACAACTCTCGGGTCCGGTCTAAACAATGGCCGGGCTAGGAAATAATATGCGCCAAAGTACGCCGAGAAATGAGGCTGACATCTCTACTCACCTTAGAAAATTTTGTCCTCGGAATTCAAACTCAAGGCTAGCTAGAGATATCAAGACATGCAATAAACTAACTACAAGCAATCTATGCATACAAACAAATAACACCACAAATAATGAAGCAAAGCAACATCACCTCATACGAGTGCTTGCTGACCACAGAATAAAAGATGCAAAGGCATATGAAGGGAATATACCTTATGAGTCGAATAGGTGGGGGCACCGAGATTGAATACCGTCCTCGCGCTCCCATGTTGACTCCCCCTAGGAGTGATGTCCCCAAGCAACACGAACAAGACAGATAGTTCGGTTCTTGAGTACCTTTTCTCTCTGATCCAGAATAGACATGGGTTATTCCTCGTAAGTTAAGTCGGTACTAACGACTAACTCAGAGTGATCGAGGACATGACTCGGGTCTGGGACATACTTACGCAACTGAGACACATAAAATATATCATATACTTCACAAAGTGAAGGCGAAAGGGCAAGACGATAAGCAACATCCCCTACCCTCTCGAGAATATTGAATGGTCCCACATATCGCGGACTAAGCTTTCCGTGAACCCCGAATCTAATGACTCCACGGGTAAGAAAAATTTACAAAAATACGTTGTTACCGACAGAAAACTCTAACGGCCTACGATGCTGATCTGCCCAATGACAATGACAATCTTGTGCAACCCGAATCCGCTCCCTGATCTGCTTAACTACTCCAATTGTTTGAGTGATCATTTTAGGCCCCAACATCTTTCGTTCACCAATGTCATCACATGTCAAGGTTGATTTGTACTTCCTTCCGTATAATGCCTCAAAAGAAGCCATTTGTATGCTGGCATGATAACTGTTATTGTAAGAGAATTCTACTAAGTGAAGATGATCCTCCCAAGACCCACCAAAGTCTAAGGTACAAGCCCGTAATATATCTTCCAAAGTCTGGATCGTCCTCTCTGATTGCCCATCTATCTAGGGATAATATGCGGTACTGAATCTCAACTTGGTACCTAAACGCTCGTGCAAGCTTTTCCATAAATGAGATATAAAGCGAGTATCACGATCTGACACTATACTTGCTGGAACTCTGTGCTGCCTCACTATCTGCCGTATGTACATCTCTGCTAACTGCTCTATGGACTGCTTTATGGACTGCCCTATTTGAAAGAGAAGAAAATGTGCTATTTTCGTGAGTCGATCTACTATCACCCAAACTACATCACGTTATGTCATGCCCCAATTCCCAAAGTACGGAAATCTGAGGACAATGATACATCTCCAGGCTACGCACCTATACAATACATTGATATCGTATTTGCGATTATCACATGTAGGTTCTAGGATAAAGTACAGGTTAGTAAAAAGTACATTCTAAATATTCACATATTGTACATAAGCAGCTTATCAACTTATATTTACATAGCCGCGATACCAAGTCTTCTCCAAAACCCATAATTTACATATAACAACTACAAAATGATATATGATATCTTCAAAAGCTAACTCTCTTATTTGTTCATCTCATCAACATCATACAAAGGTAGAGTCTCTTCCTCATTATCTTTATTTTTTAGTGAACAAAAACTAAGTCATCAGAACGACAAGCAAGTCCTTATATCAAGAACGTTTAAAATAAATGATAAAAATGCAAGGATAGATCATATTAGAAGAAAATTGATATCTGATATGAAGACTGGAATACTTGCTACTGATTTATAGTGTAAACTTGAAATATGAATTTTGTATTTCTAGTAAAAATCTATTTTACAAGGTGTCAAAAAAATACAGTCACAAAATACAATCCACAATACAAAATTCTTATATGCAGATGCAATTTAGAGAACGCTTTTGGATCACCATCAACACCTATTATCTCGACAATAATATCATATATCCAGGATCAGGTAATTACTGGATGAATGGAGCTTAGATTCCAGTCCCACAGTAATATAATATTATTGTATCTCGATAATAACCATTGAATCACATTAATATGTGATAACACACGATATAAATAATTATCGAATTTCTTCTTTATCTCAAAGAATTTGGATCATGTGATAATATAAACAATTGTCGAATATCTTAAATTTTTCCAAGAATTCGAAAGCAGGTCAATATTGGATGTCGAATCTTGATCTCTTTCAAGAATTCGGATCCAATCGAAAGTAAGTGAGATAAGCCTCACCTCGGTCATCGTATAGACATACGTATACTGGAAGTACTGATCAGCATTACTTTTTGAAATAATTATTATTGCTATGAGTTCGACGGTGTGATCTAAAAGTTTTCTCCCAACCCAATACAATTCTACAAAGTTACAATCATTCCTATCTAACATTCAAATTAAGTTGAATTATTACTCCTGATTTGTATCTCGTCTTGTGAGTCAGAGACTACACATTATGCAAGGATAATGCATCAGCACGTCATTTTCGTCTTTGCGGAAACATTAATCATCATATATTCTGTTTCGTGTACTCAGGGTATCACGTTTAACGAAGCTATTCCATTTAGTAGGAAAATTTTTGAACACATGGAATTTATACTCCTCACATTGGAATATAAATTGTTGCTATTCTTGTTGCTCTTTTGTGCATGTACAAGAGTGCCATATGCGTCCTAATTTTTTTTAAAAATTCATTATCTAAGATTTTTAGGGTTGATCCTAAGTCAAAATTTCTAATAACTTGAAATAGAGAAAAATCAATTATTCAGACTTTCCAAAAATGATTCTCTAAAATTTTTTGAAATTTTTGGCAGTCTCCTTTTTGTTATGGACTCCGGAATTTCACAATTTTAAAAAATATAGACCCGGATCAACCCTCCGTAGAATTTCTCGGATTCGCCGAACCCTTCGGTGGAGCAACTCTCAACAGAGGTAATGCACACAGTTATATATAGAATAAAGGGGGAAAAAAATTAGGCGATTCTTACCATCAAATGTAGGGACTCTTATCGAAGTGTCTTACCTAGATTTTGTCGAGCAAGCACATCAAGTATGATTACTCTAAAATACAACAAATACTAGAGAACACAATAGTTAATAAATAAGATACATCAAAATTAAGGCACAATGTCACGCCCCAGTCCAAAAATGTCAGGAACTAGGCCACGTGTCACTGGCCGCTGACACGTCACTAAGGGCTTAATCTATTTTGAATAGACCCATAGGGACGTGCTACGCTGTCCTAAGATACTACAAGAACAACACAGGCAAACTATCTCATCCACAACAAAATGTTAGAAAAGCAAGTGCTGAATATATATAAAACTGAGTCTGATACAGTACACAACTGGTGAGATTACAAGCCTACTACAAAAACTGATAATAGCGCAGAAAAATCAGATAGACTAAGCAGTGTCTATCTGATCAAAACATCTCCATCTCCAAGTGGCAGGCCTCTAGGGTCAAGCATTCTCTGAGGGTGTCTCCTCGAGCTCCTCCTCGGTAACACATCTAGCCTCCTGATCAGGGCCGTACACAGTGGGGTAGAAAGCCTCATCTAGATCTGGCAGGGAACCAGGTCCTCAGTGGGACATAACAAGATACAGAAAATAACATGCCAAGTATGTAAATACTGAATAAAGAAAATAAATACAGGGTGCTAATCATTCTAAGTGAAATGCAAGTAAAGACCTTGTAGTACGCATGGGATTGTATCGGCTAGACATATGCTGACGTAGTTCACCAATCATGGGGACTGGCTAGTATATGTGTCATATGCCCCCTGACTCAAGGGAACTCTGCAATCGACCATCATGGTACGAAAGTATAAAATATTTATGGAGGGGGTGTCCCATACGTCTACCAGTTATCTTTCCCATCCCAATGAAATTAAATGTCAAGTTTTACATTTCCTGAGTTATTCTAATCCGTGAAGCGGGTCACACGTACTGGTAGCTAATCAACTACGCAGCTCGCATCCCAATATGCATTGCAACCATGTTGCGTGTTCCCGTGATAGGGTCTAGGAGAATATTAGAATGCTCTCACAGCAAAGGGTGAGTCTGTAAGACTAAGTTAAACATGCTTTTGTCAACGTATCAGTTGACTGTACCCAAGGCAGTCTCGGGTAATCATGGTATATAAAATTCAGAAACAAAGCAGATATCAATAATTTAATTTGAACATTAACTTGGCAAGGTATACTTGCCTACTCCCTGATAGTACTGAAAACCTGATCTCACAGTCAGGGTTGAGAGTGCTGGTGACAGGGGGTCACTGGCTGTGCTGAAGTTGGTTTCTGTTAAAATAGACAGTGTTCGTAAATATCATGGCTGTGATATAAAGTATATATATACTTATATACACATATATAATATAGATATATATATATATAGTATGTATATATATAGATATAATATATATAGCAGTATATATAATATATAAAGAACAAAAAAGTGCAGGTATAAATATATTGCAATTATAATAGTAGCAGGGTATATCCACTGCTATATATATATAATAATATATAATATTATCAGGGTGTATCCCCTGATATATATAATATAATAGTCAGGGTATATCCACTGAGATAATAATATAAGTATTCAGGGTATATCCACGGATAATAATAAATAATAAATAAATTGAAATGACAGTACAAAATTTAAATACATACATAACTATATACTATACTATATAGTACATTTAGATAAAATGAATTTACAGGGCAAGAATTGTAAATGTATATATAGTAGGCTGTAATATCCAGCTCATATAATATTATAGATATTTGTAATAAATTGAAATGACATTGCAAGAATTTAAAATATATAATATATATATAAGATGTATTATCCAGCTGGATATAGATAATATATATATATAGATATATATATATATATAAACATATATAATAGGTGCAGGAAATTAAGTGCAGAAAAATAAAATAAAAGAAAAAAAATGCATAGTATATATATATACCATATGATAGTATTTATATAACATATTATACATATATAACATATAGTATACATATTATATATATAGATATATATATACATATATACAATTTACATATATAAATATATATGTATAAAATATAGTTATATATATATATATATACATATATACAATTTACATATATAAATATATATGTATAAAATATAGTTATATATATATATAATATATATACAGTATAATATACTGTAAATAATAGTATATAACATATATATAAATATACATATATACATATAAATATACATATATATATACCTATATATATACATATATATATATATATATATACATATATATACATATACATATACATATACATATACAAATATATATATAATTACATATATATAGGGTTTAGGGTTATACCCTCTGACAGGTGGGCCCTAGGGGTTGTCGACGGCGGGTGGACGGCGGCGGAGCTGGCCGGAGGTGGCCGGAGGAGCGGCAACAGCAGCAGTGGCTGCTAGCAGCAGCAGCAGCTTGTGGGAGCTACGGCGGCGGCTGCGGCGGAGTAGGCGGCGGTGCAGGGTGGGGGAACGGCGGAGGAGAAGGTGGCGGTCAGGTTGGTGGTGGTGGCGGAGGTCCACGACGGCGGTGGTGGAGGCTGGAGGCCGTCGGAGGTGGAGGTGGTGGTGTAGTCGGGAGCTCGGCCGGGGCACTGTGGAGGTGAGGGCGGCCGGAGGAAGCGTCGTGGGGCGGTGAGGGGGTGGTCGTCGGAGAGAGGAGGTCGGGGCGAGTCGGTAGGTGGGGTTGGTGGCGGTGCTCGGTGGCCGGAGGCGGCGGTGGGAGTGGTTCGGGTGGTGGTGGCAGTGGGTGGTGGTGTAGTCGGTTTGGGGTTGCGGGGGCTGTGGCCGGCGGAGCAGGGTGGTGCCGGCGGTGGGGCTTGGCCGGAGGGGAGAGGGGGTCAAGGCGAAGGGTTGGCCGGAGTTGGGTGGCCGGCGGTGGTCGGAGGGGAGAGTTGTGGAGTTTGAAAGGGAAGAGGGTAGGGGTTTATATAGGGTTTGGGGGGATGGCATTTCTGTAAATAAGTGGAAATCCAGGGTTATATTGGTAATTTGATTTTTTTATGATATTTTCACAGGATTTCTCTGGATTCTTATGGTGGGTCCCTCACACCTATGGTCTAGCCAATAGGATTAGGCCACCTAGCATGCAATTTTGCATAAAGACCCCTAACTTTTCAATAATTGCATAAATGCATGAATTTGGTATTTTGCGTAATTTCGCACTTTACCTGATTTTAAATACTGATTTCCCGAAATTCTAAATTGTACAAAAATGAGGAAAAATAGCTGGGAAAAATGTTTTGGACAGTGTGGGGTGAGTCTGGGCAGAGGCAGGGTCTGATTTCTTAGATGATACGGGTCCTCGTATTTATTAATTAATAAATACTGCGCATGGTGTTCACTAATTATTTAGAGGCTATTAGGGTCATAATTTCTCTACGGTGTCAATACACTAATTGTAGTATATTCAGTCTAAAATATTATCGTATTTTTGTTTGGGCAAAACAGGTGCCTACTGGTCCTCAAATCTCTAGGGGTACAGAGATGGGTAAAGAGCAGAAAATTAAATAAGAAATAAATACGTACGTTTGTAACGATATTTGTACGACTAAAACGAAGCATCAAACAAGGTTTCTGGAAGTTGCACAAAATACAGAAAAATAGTCTAACAAGTCTAGGGCAGGTATGTGAAATTTGTTTAGGGTTTAACAGTTAGTGGGATATCCTAATTAATTGTGTAATGAACAGGTGCACAATCAATAGATTAAATAAATAAATTTTTTAAAAAGTTGCTATAATTCTAATTAGTCTAAACTAATCCTAATTTACTGAAATCTGGTCGAGGGAGTTTACAATCTACCCTACTTAGAATATTTCGTCCTCGAAATAAAAACAATCATATAATAAAAAAAAATTATTAAGGATATATGATGATTAAGAAAGATTGAATTTGAAATATTGGACATACCCTGGTTTTGAAATAGATGGGGATAACGCTGACGAATATCCTCTTCTCGTTCCCAGGTGGATTCACCTGGTGCATGATGTCTCCATGCAACACGAACGAGAGGAATAGTCTGGCCTCGCAACACTTTCTCGCTACGGTCCAGGATTTCTACAGGCTCCTCCTGATATGATAAACTTGGCCCGATGGTGATCTCTGAATAGTCCAGCACATGACTCGGGTCTGGAATGTACCTCCTCAGCTGACATACGTAGAAGACGTCATGTACTCCCTCCAAGGTCTGAGGTAGAGCTAGCCTGTAAGCAACTTCTCCGACGCGATCTAGCACATCGAAGGGTCCAATGTACCTTGGACTTAGCTTCCCTCTTCCTCCAAATCTGATAGTTCCTCTGGTAGGTGAGATATTCAAGAACACATGCTCCCCTACTTGGAACTCGAGAGGTCGGCGATGAATGTTGGCCCAGTGCTTCTGCCTGTCTTGTGCAGCTCGTAGGTGTCCCTGGATCTTCTTTACCTTCTCCACCATACGAATGATCAGTTCTGGACCCAAGATCTGTCTCTCGCCAACATTGCTCCAGCATACTGGGGAACGACATTTCCTTCCATACAAAGCTTCAAAGGGAGCCATTTGAATGCTCGTTTGATAGCTGTTGTTGTAGGAAAATTCCATCAGATGTAAGTGATCTTTCCATGATTCGCTGAAATCAAGCATGCAGGCTCTCAGCATATCTTCAAGTGTCTGGATGGTGCGTTCTGATTGGCCATCTGTTTGTGGGTGATACGAGGTGCTGAACTTGAGGCGGGTACCAAGACTTTCTTGCATACTTCGCCAGAAGTAAGATGTAAATCTCGTATCTCTGTCAGATACTATGCTGACTGGTACTCCATGCAGACGCACTATCTCCTTCATGTACATGTCCGCCAAGACTTCTGTAGATTGTCCAACTCTAAAAGGTAGGAAATGAGCAGCCTTTGTGAGTCTATCTACGATTACCCATACAGCATTACGACCACTAGGACTTCTTGGGAAGCCCGTAACAAAGTCCATCGTAATGTGTTCCCATTTCCACTCAGGTATTGGGAGGGGTTGAAGTAGACCGGCAGATCTCTGATGCTCAGCCTTGACTTGCTGACACACCAGGCATTTGGCCACAAAGCGTGCTATCTCCCGCTTCATTCTATGCCACCAGTAATATTGTCGCAGATCTCTGTACATCTTTGTGCCTCCTGGATGTATAGAGTATGTTGAGCTATGAGCTTCTGACATCAGCTCATTACGAAGTTCTCCATTTGGAACATAAAGACGATCACCATATCTTAGAGTCCTATCTTCGTGTATGCGACATCCTGTCTGAATTCCAGCCTCTGTTCTTTGTCGAAGCCTCTGAAATCTTGCATCTGTTGGTAGAGCAGTTTTGATTCTTCCTACCAAGGTTGATTGCAGCTGATAGTTTGATAATTGGCCGTCAAGTCCTGGCATAATGACCTCTATTCCCAAATTTTCTAGATCTCTCAGAAGACCTGGTTGGGTAATCATAAAGAATGCTGAGGGTCTTCTGCTTAGAGCATCTGCCACCACATTAGCTTTCCCTGGATGGTACTGTAGATCAATTTCGAAATCCGCCATCACTTCGAGCCATCGTCTTTGTCTCAGATTTAGGTCCTTCTGGGTGTAGACGTACTTCAGACTTTTATGATCGGTGAATATCTCCACTCGTTCGCCATATAGATAGTGTCTCCATAGCTTCAGGGCGAAGATGACTGCGGCAAGCTCCAGGTCGTGAGTGGGGTAATTCTTTTCATGAGTCCTCAACTGTCTTGAGGCATAAGCTACAACCTTCCCATGTTGCATTAAGACACAACCAAATCCTTTTTCGGATGCATCGCTATATATGACGAAACCTCTGGATCCAGATGGTATAGTCAAGATGGGAGCTGTAGTCAGACGCTTCTTCAAGTCATCAAAAGCTGTCTGGCAATCTTCAGTCCATATGAACTCCTGCTCCTTGCGGGTAAGACGGGTAATCGGCTCCGCGATTCTTGCAAAGTTTTCTACGAATCGCCGGTAATATCCGGCAAGTCCTAGAAAGCTTCTCACCTCTGAGACGTTGGTCGGGGTTGGCCACGTCTCAACAGATGAGATCTTTGCTGGGTCTACCGAGATGCCTTCTCCGGTGATAACGTGTCCAAGAAATGCGACACGGTCAAGGAAGAATTCACACTTGCTCATCTTAGCATAAAGTCTCTCCCGTCTCAGCGTCTCTAATACCAACCTTAAGTGCTCTTCATGCTCCTCATGGCTCTTTGAATACACCAGAATGTCGTCGATGAAGACTACCACGAACTGGTCCAGATATTGGTGGAAGACTCTGTTTATTAGGTTCATGAATACGGCAGGTGCATTAGTTAGTCCAATAGGCATCACCAGGAACTCGTAATGACCATAACGAGTCATGAATGCTGTCTTTGGAATATCTTCCCTTCATACCTTGACCTGATGATAGCCTGATCTCAAGTCTATCTTCGAGAATACCACGACTCCTGTTAGTTGATCGAACAGGTCGTCAATTCTCGGCAAGGGGTACTTGTTTTTGATTGTCAGAGCGTTGAGGGCTCTGTAATCAATGCACATGCGATATGTTCCGTCCTTCTTTGGTACAAACAACACTGGTGCTCCCCAGGGTGATGCACTAGGACAAACAAATCCCTTGATCTGTAGTTTCTCCAGTTGAAGCTTCAGCTCGTCAAGCTCCTTCTTTGCCAGTCGGTATACATTGGAGGATACTGGTGCAGCTCCGGGTATCAGCTCAATAATGAACTCCACTTCTCTGTCAGGCGGTAGGCCTGGCAATTCTTCTGGAAATACGTCCTCGAACTCTGCTATAATTGAGGGAAGTGCTGTCTCCATCGCCATGTAAGCTCTAGGAGTCTGGCCTACTCCTTGCTCGATGGTTCCTCGGACATATTCGAACTCTGGGTGATCTGGGGGTCTAAAGATAACACTACCCTTTCGGCAGTCTAGGATAGCATTATTCTGGCTTAGCCAGTCCATGCCTAAGACAACGTCGAAATTTGGCATTGGGAGTACCAAAAATCGCGCTCTTAGTCCTCTACTACAAACAACTACCGGACAGGTTTCGATACTGTTGGTAACTGGAACAATACCTCCTACAGTAAGTATTTTCCAACACTTGGGTAGCGGGGAAGTGGATAGCTTGTGCATGGCTATGAAACTACTGGATATGAAAGACAAAGTAGCACCAGAATCGAATAATACAGTTGCAGGTAATGATGCAACTAAAATGGTACCTGTTATAGTTTCCCCTTCAGGCTCTTCTGCAACGGCAGCTAACGCAAAGGCTTGTCCGTGCCTTTGTCCTCCGGTTTGTTGTCTGGCCTTGAACTGGGCCTCCTGAGTAGGCAGAGGTGCTCCTAGGGGTTGTCGACGGCGGGTGGACGGCGGCGGAGCTGGCCGGAGGCGGCCGGAGGAGCGGCAACAGCAGCAGTGGCTGCTAGCAGCAGCAGCAGCTTGTGGGAGCTACGGCGGCGGCTGCGGCGGAGTAGGCGGCGGTGCAGGGTGGGGGAACGGCGGAGGAGAAGGTGGCGGTCAGGTTGGTGGTGGTGGCAGAGGTCCACGACGGCGGTGGTGGAGGCTGGAGGCCGTCGGAGGTGGAGGTGGTGGTGTAGTCGAGAGCTCGGCCGGGGCACTGTGGAGGTGAGGGCGGCCGGAGGAAGCGTCGTGGGGCGGTGAGGGGGTGGTCGTCGGAGAGAGGAGGTCGGGGCGAGTCGGTAGGTGGGGTTGGTGGCGGTGCTCGGTGGCCGGAGGCGGCGGTGGAAGTGGTTCGGGTGGTGGTGGCAGTGGGTGGTGGTGTAGTCGGTTTGGGGTTGCGGGGGCTGGGGCCGGCGGAGCAGGGTGGTGCCGGCGGTGGGGCTTGGCCGGAGGGGAGAGGGGATCAAGGCGAAGGGTTGGCCGGAGTTGGGTGGCCGGCGGTGGTCGGAGGGGAGAGTTGTGGAGTTTGAAAGGGAAGAGGGTAGGGGTTTATATAGGGTTTGGGGTGGATGGCATTTCTGTAAATAAGTGGAAATCCAGGGTTATATTGGTAATTTGATTTTTTTATGATATTTTCACAGGATTTCTCTGGATTCTTATGGTGGGTCCCTCACACCTATGGTCTAGCCAATAGGATTAGGCCACCTAGCATACAATTTTGCATAAAGACTTCTAACTTTTCAATAATTGCATAAATGCATGAATTTGGTATTTTGCGTAATTTCGCACTTTACCTGATTTTAAATACTGATTTCCCGAAATTCTAAATTGTACAAAAATGAGGGAAAATAGCTGGGAAAAATGTTTTGGACAGTGTGGGGTGAGTCTGGGCAGAGGCAGGGTCTGATTTCTTAGGTGATACGGGTCCTCGTATTTATTAATTAATAAATACTGCGCACGGTGTTCACTAATTATTTAGAGGCTATTAGGGTCATAATTTCTCTACGGTGTCAATACACTAATTGTAGTATATTCAATCTAAAATATTATCGTATTTTTGTTTGGGCAAAACAGGTGCCTACTGGTCCTCAAATCTCTAGGGGTACAGAGATGGGTAAAGAGTAGAAAATTAAATAGGAAATAAATACGTACGTTTGTAACGATATTTGTACGACTAAAACGAAGCATCAAACAAGGTTTCTGGAAGTTGCACAAAATACAGAAAAATAGTCTAACAAGTCTAGGGCAGGTATGTGAAATTTGTTTAGGGTTTAACAGTTAGTGGGATATCCTAATTAATTGTGTAATGAACAGGTGCACAATCAATAGATTAAATAAATAAATTTTTTAAAAAGTTGCTATAATTCTAATTAGTCTAAACTAATCCTAATTTACTGAAATCTGGTCGAGGGAGTTTACACACAATCACCTAAATTAAGTTCCCTAGTAGAAAATATGAATTTATAACAAAAATAAATTAGCCCATAACTGTTCTCACACATTCTATCATGTTGCAACTTAGTTAAAGACACTTATACTATTCCTTCTAAGGGATCTAAGACAAGTTGCAGTAACTCAGTTATTTGCAATATCATAAAAAAATAAAAAAATAATTTAATAAGAAGCAAAGGTTAAAGGAACTGGTATAATAAAGTTGAGTGATTCTATTTTAATTTATTTAAGCTGAATTGTAAGAAAGCTAACACCAATTTATCTTTGTTTCACCAAATAATAATTTTTGACACATGACAAACTAAATTCTATTATTACCCTCACCAAAGTGAACCCAACTCTACTTCAGTTATCATGTTTGAGGTGTACATTGCTACTATACTTGCTGAATTTTAGATTCACAACAAATTTTAAGAAAATAATAATAATAATAATAATAATAATAATAATAATAATAATTCTCATCTTTGGGTTTTCTAACATATTAAATGAGAAAAATTCTCACAAAATGCACCTTCCGGTAAGTTGGCGCCGGGAGCACTCTACATAAGCACAGACCTTATGTTTTGAATTCATTTTATATTAAGTTCAATTTACTTTTGTATTGTTACATTGTATTATACGCCAGTTCTTGCCAATTGGTCTTTATTATTGTTTACTAACACAAATGACATAATTGAACTTCTTGAGGATTAGGTTCTTCTACTTAAACTTAATTTAGTTCGTAGTACCATGGGTTCAAAAACTAATTTAAGCATCCAAACTATTTTCGGTCTATGCATGAACCATTTAGAGGTGTCAAATTTCTAAGTGTTTAATTCCTTAAATTTTAGAGGAAGTTAAAATTTCACAATCAAACTCAAATTTCCTAGCTAGCATGGTTAAGAAATTCCAAACAAGAATGAAATAAAATGAAAGGGAATGATAAGGTAAAAGAACAACAAGTCAAAGAGGGAGAGGAATTAGGGCTTGCCTTGCTTTGGTTTCTCCTTGATTAGAAATTTCTCTTGATTATCCTTCACTAATTCCCTGTTATAACCTAGGATTTGAGATAACATGAGTATAATTCAAATTAAATTCCTCATTTGGGCAAAATTTGACCTAGATTTTAATTAGAAGAAAGGAAAAAAACTTAAAAAATTTGAGAAGGGAAAGTATACCTAGGATTTGAGATTGGATTTGAGATGATCCCTAGATGAAGGTGGAGGAGACCGTGGCTGGTGTCTGGTCGTCGGAGGTGGGTGGCCGGCGCAGCTGCCGCAGCAACTGCAGCACATCCTCGGTCAGCAGTTAAGCAGCGGCAATAGCAGTATAACAGCGGAAGAAGCAGTATATAAGGAAGGAGAGAGAGATAAAGAGGAGGATGAAGAAGAAAGAGAGGATGAGGGTGGAGGAACCGAAACCCCCCTCATTTCTCTATATACCCAGGCTCCCATTTTTCCAATAAACCAATAAATGTTATGATGGTGTTTTCAGGCTGAGTCACTCCTTTCATGCCACTAATCCCTCTTCATATACAATCATGTGTCCAAGAAAAATGTGTAATTACATAAATTTTTGAAAGCACCTAAATGAAATAATCCTAAGTTGGATCAAGAGTAAGTTTTCTCCAAGGGCTGATATGAAAACTAGAATAAAATAATTAACTAGTATTTATTTATTCATGAAAAAAATAATAAAAATAATAAACAGGTTGTGACATTCTACCCATCTTATATAAATTTCGTCCTCGGGATCAGATAAATAAGGAATTAGAATAAGATAAATAGACTATTACTAACCTTGTTCCTTGAACATATATTTATATTGCTTTCGTATGCCCTCTTCCCTTTCCCAGGTAGATTCTCTAGGAGAGTTTTTATTCAATGATACTTGAACCAAAGAAATAGTATTGTTCTTGAGAATCTCCTGCCTTCGATCCAGAAGTTCTATTGATTTTTGTTCTATGCGTAATGTTGGACCTACTGTGATTTCTGAATGATCTAGTATATGACTAGGATCTGGAACATATTTACGGAGTTGTGATATATGAAAGACATCGTGAACTCCTTCCAAAGATAGTGGTAAAGCAAGTCGATAATATATGTCTCCAATTCGTTCCAAAACATTAAATTGGCGTTGGACTTAGCTTTTCTCACGTTCCAAATCTAATAGTTCCCCGCGTAGGGGAAATTTTTAGAAATACATGGTCACCTAACTTGAATTCCAAATTCCTTCGATGCTTATCTGCCCACATTTTGTGTCTATCTTGTGCTGCCTGAAGGTGACTTTGGATTGCCTTGACTTTACCCACGGTTTGAGTAACCAATTCTGGACCTAAGAGTTGACGTTCTCCTACGTTACTCCAGCATAATGGGGATCGACATTTCCTTCCATATAGAGCTTCAAATGGTGCCATTTAATACTAGCCTGATAACTATTATTATATAAAAATTCGATCAAATGCAAATGATCGTCCCAGGATCCCCCAAAATCTAAAATACATGCTCTCAACATATCTTATAAAGTTTGAATCATCCTTTCAGATTGATCATCAGTCTGTGGATGATGTGTTGAACTTAATTTCAAACGGGTACCGAGACTTTCTTGTAGACTTTTCCAAATTCTAGAAGTAAATCGACTATCTCTATCAGATACGATACTCACCGGTTGTAAACCCCCTGAATTTTCAAAATTTTAAAAACTGGATTTTTCATAATTTTCTGGATTTTTCTAGGATTTTTCTGTAATTTAAAAACAGGGTTTTAATTATTCAATGATTTTTAATTGATATTAAATGATATTAAAATAGTATGAAAATAATATTTTCGGATGTAAAATGAAAACCTGGACTTAGGGCAATTTTTCTGGAATTTATCGGACCCCAGACCTATTTTTAAATGCCTAAAAAGTATTTATTCATTTAATTAATTATTTAATTAAATACTGATATTATTATTATTATTATTATTATTATTATTATTATTTACTTATTTTTATTTCCTTTCCTCCGGCCCGCGGCCCGTTGGGCCAGCCCGGCCCAACCCAACTCGAGGCCCAGCCCACCCCAGCCTAGCGGGTCGGGCGGGTCGGCCAGACCCGAACCCGACCCGACCCGGCTGACCCCCACTCCCCACGAACCCTCGGCTGCCCGAGTCCGGCGCCGCTCCGCCCGGGCCGCCCGCCGCATCCACCGGCCTCCCCTCCGCGCACCCCGCCACGTCGGCCACGACCCCGCCTTTCTCGGCCTGCCGCAGCTCCGCCCCGCCCTATTTATATCTCCCCCTCCGCCGTCTCCAGCTCCCCGAACCGCCACCGCCACCACCCGCTCAGGCCTCTACCACCGCGCCGCCCTCTCCGCCGACGCCACCGGACCGCGCCCAGCCCCCTCCTTCTCCTCCCCTCCCCTTCGTCTCCGGCGACGGTCGCTCGACAGCAGCGGCAGCAGCAGCTAGGGCAGCTGCTCCCCGCGCCTCCGGCCGCCGTGCTCGCCGCCGCCGCCTCCGCTCGAGCGCCGCGCCCCTCGCCGAGCTGCCCCGGCCCTCCGCCGCAGTCCAGCAGCCTCCCTCCGCCGCGTGCCGCCGGAGCCCTAAACCCTAACCCTAATTCCTTTTTCGTGTCGGACACAGGACACTGTGTCGTGTCGGACACGATTCGCCCCCGGTTTTTCGGGTCCCCTTCAGGTACGCGTAACTTTTTGCTCGTATCTCCGTTTTCGATTCCGTAAATTGCGTTGCGAAGCCTGTATGACCCTCTCGGTGTCCGGACAAACTGTTCGGGGCATCGCGTCCTGTGGTGATCGCACACCGCGATCCAAAAACAGGAAAAACCCAGACCCTGTTTCACCCCGGAACCGAGTCCGCCCCGCCAAACGGGACGACTTGGTCGCGTGCGGTCTTCACAGATACGTGCGCCTCGTCGATACGGACGTGTGGGATTTCGCGAAAGCTGATTTGGGTGTGCGTGCACACCGGAATCAACGCGTATCCGCGGACATCGCCCCGTATCCGTCTTTTCTGCAATTCGACCTAACTTTGTGTACACACGTCGGATCGAGACGAAACTTGCGCCATCAGACTCGTAGCAATACGCTGGTCCTGTGGGTCAAGTTTGGTTCGATTCTGAGAACGTTGACGAAATCGCGTGTCGTGGGCCCCACAGGCCCCGCTCGACGGACGATTTTGTGAACGGCTCATCGGAATTCAATTCTGAAAGTTTCGTTGGGTTCGTATCAGCGTTTCTGACCTGTTGACACTAAGTTTGGTGAATTTGGAGACCGTTGACCCTGACGCATTTTTCGGTGCAAAGCGGGCCCACCGGTGGACCCCGTTTTGGTCCGAAACTGTCGTTTTTGCCCTTGTCTCCAAATTGGACCCAAGGACAGGCGTTTCTAGCTGATTGATATTTTCTGGATCTGATGGTGATGTTTGTTTCAGCAACCGGAGTACCGCCTGCAATTTCAGCTGAAGTCAGAGCCGCAATTGGAACAGGAACCACAAGCAAGTGTACATTGCCAAACACCGCAGCTTGCTAATTATTTTCTGGATTTAATTATGCAATAATGGACATGTAAAGATTGCTAAATCTCAGAAATTCTTGACATAGTATTTTACTAAAGTTCTTGTGGAATTAATTGTAAACTTGTTTTAACTGCTTAACCTAGGAAACGTGTGACGTACCGAGTGTCCGATCATAGTCGGGTGCCAACACCGTACGCGGTGTTGGGTACGTCATTTAGAGATGGATATTCGATACCCTTACTCTTGGTACTTGTCCCATCAAGTACAACAAAACCCAGGACACTTGACACTATTTCATGAGACAGAGTCTTCCTGCGATATTCAAGGTGATTCTGTATAGGATGCATGTTATACGACATAGACGTTACATCCTTAGACATTTTGATTCATAGCTACCAGACTTGCTGCATTAGTTATAATCCCGCTGACATGGACATGAGACGTTATGGTCATGGCTTGCGTGATTACATTGGGTGGGGAGAGACACACAGACTACAGGCTGATATTATATATATAACATAGTATATATCATAGTGTAATTCATAGTTATTGCCGTTACCGGCTCCCCGACACAGAGCTTGTAGTGGCTTCAGCCTGAGATCTAGTGCTGCTCTCATATTGCATATCACATAGTTGGTTACTTAGTTTACCCTGCTGATTATCTTATTGCTGCACTGATATTTATTTGGCTTGAGTTTTTCTGTACCTTGCTATGTCCCCTGAGGACCTGGAATGGATGATGTCCCCAGGTACAGCTGAAGAGAACTACCCAGAAGTGTACGGTACCGGAGCACTCCTTGGAGCAGAACAAGGAACAGAGGACGAAGTAGTGGCCGAAGATTTCTCCTGAGCACCGGCTTCTACTACACAGTATTTCCATTTTCAGCATTTCTATTCCTGTCTATTTTTCCTTAATTGTAACAGAATAATTCTCGAATTTGTTTCCCGAGACAACCTTATTTGTTATTGCATATTTATTTCCATTGCATTAATTCTGGCAATTAATCTGTGTTATTCTGTGGATGAGATTAGTAATACCTGAGACTTGTACCTAGTACTGCTAGACTACAGCTTAAGCATGCCCTGATGGATCCATTAAATTGGGTTGTCCATCGGTGCGTGCTGCTGGCCATTGCCACGCTTCTCCAGTCCCTCGGCATTTTGGGACTGGGGCGTGACATGGTTTTTGTGGTGGCCCATGCAGGTCTACGACTAAATTGTTCAGTTTCAACTTAGGGACCGAACAGGCCTGCAATAAGATAGGATAAGTTTTTAGGATCTCATCCACTTGCTTGAATCATTTTTGATCTCTATATCGACCTCAAATAATTTACTTGCATCTTGCCTTGATTCCTGTGCGCCTCTTATTGGTTATTTTTGATACAGGAAGATGGACCCACAAGAATGCAACGAGACTCCCGTCGGAACACCCCAAGCTACAGGTGTCACCTATGCCGACGAAGTGACACCAGTCGAAGGAGTTCCACCAACTCAACAGAGCCAGCAGGCAGGTCAACCTACCTCCCAATTCCGACGCGACGACATCCCACCTCCGCCGCAGTTCGTTCCACCAACGCCCGTACTCCCACAAGGACAGCCAATTGACGGGCAGCAGATATTCCAAATGATCTACGCGATGATGCAAGCGCAGCAACAAGTCCAACACGAGGCTCAGCGTCGCGAAGCTAACTTCTGGAGGGACAGCATCGTAACTGTACTGGAGCAGTCCAACCTACCAGCTCGACGGCCATCTACAGGCTCAATCACTGACTTCCGCCAACTGAAGCCCCGCACTTTTTCTGGAAAAGAGGAGCCCACAGAAGTTCATGAGTGGCTCACCAACATACGGCATCAACTCGAAGCAGCCGAGCTTCCACGGGAACGCTGGATGACTGCTGTCCGAATGCAGTTGACAGACAACGCGCACCACTGGTGGTTGTCTGAGGAGGCGCGACTCGGACCAGACCGAGTCACCTGGGAGGAGTTCTCCAGACTCTTCCAAGAGATGTACATTCCGGCTGTCGCACGATCTGAACTGCGGGACAAATTCAATCGTCTCACTCAGGACTCTATGACGGTGGAAGAGTACAACGCGGAATTTATTCGTCTGAGCCGCTTTGCCCCAACCCTGATCCCGACAGAGGAAGAGAAGGCCGAGAAATTCTTCGACGGACTGAACATTGAGCTGCAGAAACTTATCGGATCCGTCGCACCTACCTCCTACTCGGATGTTCTCGCTGCAGCCCAACGCATGGAACGTGTCACCAGGAGAGAGACTCGCCTCAAGCGGCCAAACACCACAGCACCAGACAGATCATCACCGGGAGAATCTGCAAAGAGATCTCATACGCACCAGCCACCCAGGACAGCTTCGCAGACCCTTCCTACCTGTCACTACTGCGGCAAGCTAGGTCATGTCGAGAAGGACTGCAGACGCAAGTTGGGATTGTGCCTGATTTGCGGCACCAATCAGCACATAGCCAAGGACTGTCCTCAGCATCGAGATGGAGCACCAAGGGCAAACCAACCTGCTTTACCAGCACCTAGGCCACCTCTGGCTCCTCAGGCAGCACTCTTCCAGCAGGCCCAGCAGCAGTAGAGGAATCTACCTCAAGGACGAGGGCAAGCTTATGCGTTGACTGTGCAGAACGCTGATGCGAGTAAGTGATTTGTAGTTATCCGTTTTAGTCTTGTTGTAGTTCGTGCCCGCTGGTTCGTGACCTCAGCCCCAACCTAGTAAATTACAACCTGTTAATAACAACCTGATTTTCATAAAAGTTGTAGATCTTTTGTTTTAACTAGATTTTCTGGAAGTGCATAACTTTCATTTTTAGGGAAACGATATTTCCCTAAGTATCTTGTGATGTATTTTCAAACGATGCTTGCGACCGCGTCATCTCTGTTGACCGGTTATTCTTTTAATTGCGAGGACGCAATCCTCTTAAGGGGGGTAGATTGTAAACCCCCTGAATTTTCAAAATTTTAAAAACTGGATTTTTCATAATTTTCTGGATTTTTCTGTAATTTAAAAATAGGGTTTTAATTATTCAATGATTTTTAATTGATATTAAATGATATTAAAATAGTATGAAAATAATATTTTCGGATGTAAAATGAAAACCTGGACTTAGGGCAATTTTTCTGGAATTTATCGGACCCCAGACCTATTTTTAAATGCCTAAAAAGTATTTATTCATTTAATTAATTATTTAATTAAATACTGATATTATTATTATTATTATTATTATTATTATTATTATTATTATTATTATTTACTTATTTTTATTTCCTTTCCTCCGGCCCGCGGCCCGTTGGGCCAGCCCGGCCCAACCCAACTCGAGGCCCAGCCCACCCCAGCCTAGCGGGTCGGGCGGGTCGGGCGGGTCGGCCAGACCCGAACCCGACCCGACCCGGCTGACCCCCACTCCCCACGAACCCTCGGCTGCCCGAGTCCGGCGCCGCTCCGCCCGGGCCGCCCGCCGCATCCACCGGCCTCCCCTCCGCGCACCCCGCCACGTCGGCCACGACCCCGCCTTTCTCGGCCTGCCGCAGCTCCGCCCCGCCCTATTTATATCTCCCCCTCCGCCGTCTCCAGCTCCCCGAACCGCCACCGCCACCACCCGCTCAGGCCTCCACCACCGCGCCGCCCTCTCCGCCGACGCCACCGGACCGCGCCCAGCCCCCTCCTTCTCCTCCCCTCCCCTTCGTCTCCGGCGACGGTCGCTCGACAGCAGCGGCAGCAGCAGCTAGGGCAGCTGCTCCCCGCGCCTCCGGCCGCCGTGCTCGCCGCCGCCGCCTCCGCTCAAGCGCCGCACCCCTCGCCGAGCTGCCCCGGCCCTCCGCCGCAGTCCAGCAGCCTCCCTCCGCCGCGTGCCGCCGGAGCCCTAAACCCTAACCCTAATTCCTTTTTCGTGTCGGACACAGGACACTGTGTCGTGTCGGACACGATTCGCCCCCGGTTTTTTGGGTCCCCTTCAGGTACGCGTAACTTTTTGCTCGTATCTCCGTTTTCGATTCCGTAAATTGCGTTGCGAAGCCTGTATGACCCTCTCGGTGTCCGGACAAACTGTTCGGGGCATCGCGTCCTGTGGTGATCGCACACCGCGATCCAAAAACAGGAAAAACCCAGACCCTGTTTCACCCCGGAACCGAGTCCGCCCCGCCAAACGGGACGACTTGGTCGCGTGCGGTCTTCACAGATACGTGCGCCTCGTCGATACGGACATGTGGGATTTCGCGGAAGCTGATTTGGGTGTGCGTGCACACCGAAATCAACGCGTATCCGCGGACATCGCCCCGTATCCGTCTTTTCTGCAATTCGACCTAACTTTGTGTACACACGTCGGATCGAGACGAAACTTGCGCCATCAGACTCGTAGCAATACGCTGGTCCTGTGGGTCAAGTTTGGTTCGATTCTGAGAACGTTGACGAAATCGCATGTCGTGGGCCCCACAGGCCCCGCTCGACGGGCGATTTTGTGAACGGCTCATCGGAATTCAATTCTGAAAGTTCTGTTGGGTTCGTATCAGCGTTTCTGACCTGTTGACACTAAGTTTGGTGAATTTGGAGACCGTTGACCCTGACGCATTTTTCGGTGCAAAGCGGGCCCACCGGTGGATCCCGTTTTGGCCCGAAACTGTCGTTTTTGCCCTTGTCTCCAAATTGGACCCAAGGACAAGCGTTTCTAGCTGATTGATATTTTCTGGATCTGATGGTGATGTTTGTTTCAGCAACCGGAGTACCGCCTGCAATTTCAGCTGAAGTCAGAGCCGCAATTGGAACAGGAACCACAGGCAAGTGTACATTGCCAAACACCGCAGCTTGCTAATTATTTTCTGGATTTAATTATGCAATAATGGACATGTAAAGATTGCCAAATCTCAGAAATTCTTGACATAGTATTTTACTAAAGTTCTTGTGGAATTAATTGTAAACTTGTTTTAACTGCTTAACCTAGGAAACGTGTGACGTACCGAGTGCCCGATCATAGTCGGGTGCCAACACCGTACGCGGTGTTGGGTACGTCATTTAGAGATGGATATTCGATACCCTTACTCTTGGTACTTGTCCCATCAAGTACAACAAAACCCAGGACACTTGACACTATTTCATGAGACAGAGTCTTCCTGCGACATTCAAGGTGATTCTGTATAGGATGCATGTTATACGACATAGATGTTACATCCTTAGACATTTTGATTCATAGCTACCAGACTTGCTGCATTAGTTATAATCCCGCTGACATGGACATGAGACGTTATGGTCATGGCTTGCGTGATTACATTGGGTGGGGAGAGACACACAGACTACAGGCTGATATTATATATATAACATAGTATATATCATAGTGTAATTCATAGTTATTGCCGTTACCGGCTCCCCGACACAGAGCTTGTAGTGGCTTCAGCCTGAGATCTAGTGCTGCTCTCATATTGCATATCACATAGTTGGTTACTTAGTTTACCCTGCTGATTATCTTATTGCTGCACTGATATTCATTTGGCTTGAGTTTTTCTGTACCTTGCTATGTCCCCTGAGGACCTGGAATGGATGATGTCCCCAGGTACAGCTGAAGAGAACTACCCAGAAGTGTATGGTACCGGAGCACTCCTTGGAGCAGAACAAGGAACAAAGGACGAAGTAGTGGCCGAAGATTTCTCCTGAGCACCGGCTTCTACTACACAGTATTTCCATTTTTAGCATTTCTATTCCTGTCTATTTTTCCTTAATTGTAACAGAATAATTCTCGGATTTGTTTCCCGAGACAACCTTATTTGTTATTGCATATTTATTTCCATTGCATTAATTCTGGCAATTAATCTGTGTTATTCTGTGGATGTGATTAGTAATACCTGAGACTTGTACCTAGTACTGCTAGACTACAGCTTAAGCATGCCCTGATGGATCCATTAAATTGGGTTGTCCATCGGTGCGTGCTGCTGGCCATTGCCACGCTTCTCCAGTCCCTCGGCATTTTGGGACTGGGGCGTGACACCGGTACCCGATATTGACTAATAATATTCTTCATATACATATCTGATAAAAGTTCAGTTGATTGACCAACTTGACATGGCAGAAAACTAGCATATTTTGTAAGCCTGTCTACGATTACCCAGATTGCATTATTAACTTTTTGAGTTCTTGGAAGTCCTGATACGAAGTCCATGGTAATATGCTCCCATTTCTATTCTGGTATAGGTAGAGGTTGAAGAAGTCATGTTGTCCTCTGATGTTCGACTTTCACTTATTAACAGACCAAATATTTTGACACGAATTTAGCAATTTCTTGCTTCATTCCGTGCCACCATAAGTTCTGCTTCAGATCCTTATACATCTTTGTACTCCCAGGATGAATAGAATATTGTGAACTGTTTGCTTCAGACATTATTTATGTTCTGAGATCTCCATAAGGTACACACAATCGATTTTTGAATCTTAAACATCTATCTACATGTTTAATTAAGCCAGTTTATAATCCAGCTTCTGTCTGCTTCCATATCTTTTACAACTTCACATCATTTTCTGTGCCATTTTAATATTTTCTACTAAAGATGATTGTATTTGTAAGTTTGTCCAAATTCTTTCTGCTACTGGACAAATCACCCCAATCCCCATTTTTCTCAGATCTTCCAAGATCTCCTTTGGTGTATTCAGAAAGAATGTTATAGGTCTCATACTTAAAGCATCAGTCACTTTATTGGCTTTTCTTGGATGGTATTCCATCTCCATGTCAAAGTTCTTAAGTAATTCCAACATCTTCGTTGTCTTATGTTTAATTCTTTTTGTGTGAATACATACTTAAGACTTTTATGATCTGTATATATTTTGATCATTTCTCCATAGATAGTGTCTCCACAATTTTAATGCAAAGACTACAGCTGCCAATTCCAGATCATGAGTTGGATATTTTCTCTCATGTGTCTTCAGTTGGCGAGAAGCATAAGCGATAACACGTACATGTTGCATCAGTACACAGCCCAATCCTTTTCTGGAAGCATCACTATAGATCTTATATCCTCCTGATCCTGATGGTAATGTTATTACTGGAGTAGTAATGAGTCTTTCTTTTAATTCTTCAAAAGCTAATTGGCATATATCGATCCAAATAAAATTTTCATTTGTTCGAGTTAATCGAGTAAGTGGCTCAGCGATCCTTGATTTTTTTTCCACAAATCTTCTATAATATCTGGCTAAACCAAGAAAACTTCTAATTTATGCTATATTCTTAGGACTAGGCCAAGATTTGATTGCTTCTGTCATGACCCGCACCCGATATAGGGGTACGAGAGCGTGGGTACGTCCAGCCTACGCCGCAGCATCGGCGGTAGAACGCTGTCTAGGTCACGTAACTATCTAATCAATCTCACATGAATACCCAACTCCATTAGGAGACGTGGATATCATAAAATAATGCTGGATACTCAATCACATAAACTAAGCCCGATAAGATATCAAGGCAAGCAAAGAAATACAAGACAAGTCTAACGACAAAATAGTCATACCTGCAGTCAGCAACATCCAATCCCCAAGTGTGTCAGAAACAAGTCCACTAAGGTCACAGTCTGAAAAATATTTTTCAGTCAGGAAGGAGCAAAGTACATCTCTAAATAGCAGTTCTGTATTAATGATATAAACTATGTAGCAGTATATAGATGAAAATATACAAGATGCATGTATATGTACGAGAAATATACAATAAAAGAAATACTGGAAATACTGTAAGTAAATGCAGGAAAAGAAACAATATGTCAATAAGCAAAAAATCCTATGACTAAGTGTGTGAGTACTAGCTTTAACATGTGATCGGCTTGGGACTAGTAAACTTATTACATTGGTTAGCGATCATCCTTGAGGTCAGGCTAATCCGTAGGAATAGCTATGATGCGAGTAATAGTCAGGCTAACCATATGTAATAGTGATAAGGCATGTAATGGTAAGGCTACACCGACGTGAGGTGTGGGTGAGCTATGATGCATGTAAAGTTGGGTATGATCACATATCTACACTAAAATACTCCCCACCCCGACTGGTATAGTAGATCCAACCATGGTACGCTATGGCACGGGATTCCCTAGGAAGGTAGCAAATCTCTTCGGGAATCAGTGTCTGTACATGTACAAGATAACAAGGAAACAAGTCTTGTACAAGCTACACCATGAACAAGGAATAACATCTCATGACGAGATCCGCATACACCAATCCGTGTAACCAGCATGTCGAAATATGGTTATTTACACTAGATACAATGAACATAGGAAATATCATAAATTAGAAACTAATCAAAGAATGTACTCGCCTTGGGTCCTTAGCTGGTAAAACCAATATCCTGTCCCAGAGTATCGTCTGGAGGATCCAACAGTCCTATAACATATAATAAATAATACAACGTTTGCATCAGATGCTATACTAAACACACAATCAAATACGTAACTCAGGGGCTATGCCTGGCATGATACGGGTCAACTAGGGTCGTCTAGCAGATAGATATATAAGACACATTATACCTATTTTTAACTACATTAGTACTTACAATATATATACATGCACCAATTTATATACATATCTAATTTATACTAGTTGAACAATATATATGTATACTCATACATATGCTAAAAATATATTTTAAAATATATATATATATATATATATATATATATATATATATATATATATATATATATATATATATATATATATATATATATATATATATATATATATATATATTGTCAATGTTATTATTTGAATATATACTAATACTAATACATCACATTAAATACATATACAATATATATATACCATTTAATTTCATGTATAATATATATACTAGTTAAACAATATATGTGTACCATATATATCAATTTAAAAATATACTAGGTGTATATACAAATAAATATATACATATACCAATTTTTATATATTGAAAAATATATTAAGTATACCAATAATACATATAGTAGAATACGTATTTATATATATACCAATCATATTTACATATATATATATACATGTACATATTAAACATTAATTTAATACATAACATACATATACGTATATTAGTATTTACATATACGTATATACGTATTTATACATACATACACATATACGCACACATATACGTATATACACATATATACGTACACACATATATATATGTATACACACAAATACATAGAAGGAGGGAGAGGGAGAGGCTCAACGGGATCGGCTGGTGGCCGCTGGCCGGAATCGAGGGTGGCTTGGCGAGGGAGGAGCTGGAGGGGGACAGCAGGAGGAGGTCGGGGAGTTGCGGGGCTCGGCCGGGTGGTCGGGAAGAAGCTCGGGACTTGGCTGCTCGTCGAGGAACTCAGGGAAGGGGAGGAGTTCTGGAAGGATGGCCGAAGAAGATGGCTTGTGGTGGTGGTGCGGGGATGAAGGAGGCTGGTGAAGGCGTTCGGAGACTGGTCGAGGAGAAGGCAGGGGGTGGCAAGCTGAGGGGTGGTCGGTCGGGTGGAGAAGAGCAGAGGGAGTCAGAGTGTGTCGTATGGGGGAGCCGGTGGGGACTCGTCCGGTGGGAGGAGCAGGAGGGAATGTGGCATTGCCGGGGAGTTGCGGCGGGGTCGGGTGTTCGGCCGGGGAGTCGGGGAATACAGCAGGAGGCTGATGTCGATGATGGTGGCTGAGGGGAGGAGCTCGGGAAGTTCGTCGGAGTAAGGAAGCTGCGGCTCGGGTGACTGCAATAGTGGTGGAGAGATTTGCAGCGGTGGCAGCCGTGGAAGAGGGAGTGGCCGGGGAAGGAGACAGGTCGTCGGAGATGGAGGAGCTGGAGAGATCCGGCGGAAAGGGATCGGTCGAGTGAGGGAGGCATCACTGCTCGTCGTCCGGCGGGCTCGGGTGATCCGGCGAGAGTGCAGAAGGAAGTTGGAGAGGAGATAGGGATGATGATGGAGGAGGAAGGAGGCTGGTGAAGGCAGTGGGTCTCCGGCGAGGGGTTCGTCGAGGAGAAGGAGGTCAGCTTCGGGGTCGGGGTGGCTACTCCGGGCTTCTCCGGTGAGGATGCCGGCTGAGGGTAGCGGCGGGAGACTGATGGTGAATAGGGGTGGAGATGATGAAGTCGGCTGGGTGAAGAGTTGGGATAGAAAAAAAATAAAGGATAAAAATTTAAGGAAAATAGGAGAGATATTTTATACTTGTAGGGGGGTGCTTGCCCTAGAAAAGTTTGACTGGTCAACCCCTCTTGGGGTTGGGCCTCTCATGTAGGATTTCAATGGCCAGGATTTATTTTGATTCAAAATGAATGGCTCGGATTACATGGGTTCAAGTTTTGGAGGGCCAGGGTCTTAAGGAGCTTGGTGTTGAATTACACACTCCTAAAAAAATCATGGAAAATACCAATAAAAAGGAAATATGTTTATTCACGTATTGTGCTCAAAGGGGTGGACACCTTAATGCACTTTTGCACAAAAGTGTCCGACAATTGAAAAAATTGCATAAAGCTGAATTTATGGTTAAATTAAATTAAATAAATGCGACTGGTGTTCTAAAATTAATTAGGAGTACATGGGGCCAAAATCAGGTCGGGTCACAAATATCATTAGTGAAGAAGACTCAGAACAGAATATTATCCTAATTTGGGCCGCACGAAAAATAGGTCAAGATTGCCTCCAATTTCGATTGGAACGCATAACGATACAAAGTTAGAATTTATTCAGAAATTAAATAGACGTCCGTGACGAATATTGTGCGGCTAAAATGAAGCTCAAGAGATCATAATTATGAGTTGTAAAAATATCTGAATGGAAGGCAGGTACGTCTAGGGCAAGGTTGTAAAATTTGTTGAAAGGCAAAAGCCAGGTAGCGCCCCAAACATCGAAGCAACGACAATGCGCAATAATTAAATAAATTACGATAATTAATTACGACATTGAATAAATAAATTCTAAATAAAATAATTAACCACATAATCCCATAATTCGGACATGTGTTCATCTACTGGGCTTCTAGGTCAAGTCTACCAGCTCAAACATAAATGAACATTGTATATAATAATAATATTTAATTACACATATCACGAACTTATTTAATTTAAATATACCTATAATGAAATCATTTAATATAAATATTAATAATTTATAAAAAGTCGAAAATACCCCTGTTTTTATAATGCGGTAGTGACAGCTTCTATCTTCTTTGGATCTACTGCTATTCTTTCTCCACTTACAATATGGTCCAAAAAGGAGATATTATCTAACCAAAATTTACATTTACTTAGTTTTTTATATAATTTCTCCTGTCGTAGAGTTTGAAGTACTATCCTCAAATGTTCTTCATGTTCCTTTTTACTCTTTTAGTAGATTAGAATATCATCGATGAATACAATTACAAATTTATCCAAATACTGGTAAAATATTTTATTCATTAAGTCCATAAAAATTGCAGGTGCATTTGTTAATCCAAATGGCATAACTTGAAATTCATAATGTCCATAATGAGTTCTGAAAGTTATTTTGTGTATGTCTTCCTTTCTAACATTCACCTGGTGATATCCGGATCTGAGATCAATCTTCGAGAACACCGTTGCTCCTCCTAATTGGTCAAATAATTCGCCGATCCTTGGTAATAGATATTTATTTTTAATAGTTACTTTATTTAGTGCTCTATAATCAATTACCAATCTCAAACTTTCATCCTTTTTCTTCACAAATAATACAGGTGCTCCCCATGGTGATGCACTGGGTCTAATAAATTCTTTAACCAATAACTCCTTGATTTGTTTATTTAATTCAGCTAGTTCTTCTTTATTCATTGGATATATCTTCTTTGCAATAGGAGAAGCTACAAGAATTAGATCAATACTAAATTCGACAGCCCTATCAGGTGGTAATCCAGGTAATTCATCAGGAAAGACATCTTTAAATTCATCTATAATTTTTGGCCATTTCTCAGTCTTCAGATTCTGAAAGTTTCTTCCTGAAGATAATTCAAAATTTTCTAATTCTTTTTTATCAAAATTTTTTGATCTTTAACAAATTCATGTATGTCCTTTCCTGGTAGTTGAAATAAAACTCTTCCATGTCTATAATTTATAACTGTCGAAGTCGAGTTTAACCAATCCATTTCCAGTACTGCATCGTAGTTATTCATTGGAAAGACTAATAATCTAACCTCAAAACTTTCTTCTCCCATTTTAATTGGACACTCTCTATATATCCTGCTAACTTCCATAATACCATTACCAGTAAGAATTTTCAAATTTTTAACTAAAGGCTGAGTTATAATATCTTGCATGGATGCAAAAGATGCAGATATAAAGGAGTGAGTTGCTCCAGAGTCAAATAGTACTGATGCAGGACTAGATGATACAAGTATGGTACATGTTACCACTTTTCCGGCCAATTCTTCTTCATTGAAATTCATCATGAAGGCTTGTCCCTGCTTCTTCCTTTTCTTATTATTACTCTGATTTGTCCTCTGTGCTTGGTTTAACTGATGGGCTTGAGGGGCTAGCGGTGGTCTTTGCTTATATCCAGAAGATACACGGGCTTGAGTTGGAGGTACTGGAAGTGCTTCTAGTAACATAGGTCTGGGTTCATTTATTTATAGCATTGGCCTTGGCCTGAATCCTTGGTTCATAAGCCTTGGTCCTTGTGGAAAGTTTTGAGTTCCTGGTCTTCTGGTGGGTTATCGAGGACATTGCTGCGCTTGATATCCAGATGAGCTACATCTAAGACACAGTCCATGAAACTTCTTGTAGGAGTTCTTTGTGTGTCATGATTTCCCACAGTAGGTACAACTTATTTGGCTTCTATCTGTTCAGCCTGTGTGGATTTGACCAGACCTTGTCCTTGATACCTTGCCTGAGAAGAACCGGTTTCCCAATTTCTCTTTTGTCCTCCCATATTTGAGTCAGATTTCTTATTATATATCTTCTTTTGATCTCTGACTGCTTCTACTACATCAGCATATGTTTGGCAGTGGTATGGTGCTGCTCGTGCCTTCAACCTGTTGTCCAGTCCCTCTTGAAACCGAACTATTTTTGCCTCTTCAGTAGTTATCATACTTGGAGCAAATCTACTTAGCCTTGTAAATTCTACTGCATATTGATCAACAGAAATCTTATTGTGCCTCAAGTAGATAAACCTCCTCTCAAGTTCTATTCTTGTTATTGCAGGAAAAAATATTTCCTCAAATTTTCGTTTGAATTCTTCCTAAATTACCACATCATTAGAGTCTTCCGGATGGTGTGAGCTCCACCAATTTTTCGCTACATCCTTCAGTTGTATCCTTACTAGCAATACCATATCTTGTGCTGCTATTTTAGCTCCCTTCATTAATCCCTTAGTAGTTTTCAACCACTGGCTTGCATCCAAGGGATTTTCTGTCCCCAAGAAATTGGACGGATTAAGCTTCATAAAGTCCAAAATCGTCCATGCCTTAGGTGTTGGCGCGACATCTAATCGTTCCAGTATCTTAGCAGAGGTGGCTTGGGCAAGCTGGACTTGCTGAGTGTTGGTTTCTAAAACTTTTTGGAAGATCTCGAATACATCCGTAGTTCGAGATTTCGAAGATTCCAAATGTGATGATTTGTGAGGAGGAGAAGTAGTCATTTCCTGGATATTTCTAAAATATAACCTCTTTTAAATTGAGTAGAAGTATTAAAGTAAATATTAAGATATACCAAATTAGTATAAAGAATTTGTTATTGAAATTGCAAAACTAAGATTAATTGCAATATTAAATAAAGGACAAGCATATTTCATTCACTATGTCAAAAGGTGATACAAATATGCTTCTAAGAGTACAAACTATCTTACATACTATTTACATTTCAACACTTCTATTCCTCCTAACTTATATATACATCTACTATTTTTACAAAAAGGTACACAGTAGACAAAATTTCCCCATTTTCCAATATGTTCACCCCTTCTTCAGGTGCACATCCTCCTCCTTAACGATCTTAGCGTAGGGGTTAAGCTCCCTCCATTCGTCTAGCGTCCCCTCATATCCTTCTATTTTTGGGTTGGAAGACTCGTCCATCTTTTCAGAAAAAATATGCAATACACTTCAGCTTTATGGTATACTTCCGCACCGTCCTCGATATCTCTGATTACTGGTCTTTGAATGTCACGCCCCAGTCCCAAAATATCGAGGGACTAGACACGTGGCAATGGCCAGCAGCACACACCGATGGGCAAACCCAATTTAATGGACCCATCATGGTGTACTTAAGCCGTAAAACAACAATAAATGTCTATGTTACCAATCTCATCCACAGAAATAAATACAATCAATATGAAATAAAGCAATATCAAGTCTCAATAAAACATATCTCGGGAAATAACCCGATAATAAGTCTGATACAACAGTCAATAGACAAGAAATAAAAGAGTATAACAACAATAAAGACTGAGTATAGATAAAACAAATACTTAGGAGAAATCCTCGGCGATCACCTCGTTCTCTGGTAATGGTACTTCTCTAATGTCATCTCTTGTCCCGTATACCTCGGGGTAGATCTCCTCTACTAAACCTGGGGACATAATCCGGATTCCAGTTCCTCAGGGGACATAGTAAGGTACAAGAATAACTCAAGCCAAATAAATACAGTATATAAAAAATAATCAATAGGGCAAACTACATAACCAGCTAAGTGATATGCAAATGAGAGCATCACTAGGACTCAGGCTAAGACTACTACAAGCTCTGTGTCAGGGAGCCGGTAGCAGTTATACTATATAATTTTACTATGTAGTGGGCCTATGGCACTGTAATAAATATATATATATAATCAGCATATAGCCTGTGTGTCTCTCCCCACCCAATGTAATCACACGTCTCATGTCCACGATGTCTCATGTCCATGTCACGCAAGATCATGACCTCTAACTGATGCAGCGAGTCATAGTGATAGCTAAGCATATATAATATCTATGTCACGAATCATGTAGCCTATACAGAATCACCATAAATATCTTAAGAAAATTCTGTCTCATGAACAGTGTCAAGTTTCCTATGGTATGACGTACTTGATAATGCAAGCACGAAAATGTATAGGGTCACGATATCAACTTCTAGGTGACGTTATAGAAATCCGCATACGACGTTGACACCCAAATATTATTCGGATGCTAAGCAATGCATATGGTCCTAGGTTGAACATTTATATCATATAATTAAACCAAGAGAACATTATGTAGCAAATACTGCAAGATTGGTAAGGTACACTTGCCTGGGATTTGGATTCCAACAGTTATTTCGGTCACAACAAGATCTTCATGTACTCCTCCGGATGCTGAAATAAATACTACCATCATGTTCAGAAGATATCAAATAGCTAGAATTGCATGTCCATAAGTCCAATTTGGACACAGGGGTAAAATTAACAGTTTCTAGTCAAAGCGGGGTCCACATGTGGCCCACTTCGCACCAAAAAATGTGTCAGAGATAATATTCTCCAAATTCGTCAAACTTAGTGTATACAAGTCTAGAACGACGATACGAACCCAACGGAATGTCCAGAACTAAATTATGATGAGCCAATCACAAAATAGCCCGTCAAGTGGAGCCGTGGGCCCACGATACGGGATTTTGTCAACGTTCTCAGAATCGAACCAAACTTGGGTCACAAGACCAGCGTATCCCTACGAGTCCGATGGCGTAAGTTTTATTTCGAAACGATGAGCGTACACGAAGTTACAATAAGTTTTAGAACATGGCCGATATGGGACGTTGTCGACGGATACGCATTGATTTCGGTGTGCACGCACATCCAAATCAACTTCCGTAAAATTCCATACGTCCGTATTGACAGCGCGCATCTTTCGGTAAAGTTCACACACGACCAAGTCGTCTCGTTTAGCGGGGCGCACCCAGTTCCGAGAAAATTAGGATTTTATAAAGACCAAGTTTTTGGTCATTTTTACCCTAAAATAAAATACAATCTACAACACGATAAATTGAACTAATATAGGGTTTTAAAACTAGGTTATACGGTCTAAATTATTATTTAGGTGATTTTTGAAAACATTAACCAGGTTGGTCGTAAAACAGCCGTGAACTGGGGAGTTCGGGACAAATTCTGAATTTTCAGAAATTGGAAAGTTTTTCCTGATTTTGTGTCGCAGTTTGCGACCGACTCAGGTCACGATATGCCGAACCGATGGCACGGGTTTCGAGAGGCTCACACGGTCTACGCGTAGGGTTTGACAAAACAAAAAACAGATCTACGTACAGGGAATTACGCGCGCGGGAAGATGGTACCTCACTAATGTATGCGACAGGACGACACGGTGAGGCACGACGGTGATGGCGGTTACTGCGGTGGCCGTTGGTCGGCTCCTCGGCTACTGTGCTCGTCTGGGGACGGCAGAGAGGTCGGAAAACGGTCGTCGGAGCTCGGGTGGCCGGAGGAGTCGGGTCACAGCGGAGCTGCTGTGCTCGGCGGTGGGTAGCGGAGACAGCGGGGGCTACGGGGCAGTGGAGATGTGGTGGAGGCGGTGGGGGTCACGACGGGTTCGACGAGAAGTCGGTGGCTAGGCGGTGGCAGTGGCCGAAGGCTGATGGCGGTGGTGGTGGTGGTGAATCGTTGGATGTTGGGGTGGCCGAATCTAGGGTTTATATAGGCGAGGGGAGAGGAAGAGGCGGTGGCGGTTGCAGACGACGGGAGGCGAGCAGTCGGGGCGGCTGCGGGGAACGGCCACGGGAGAGGCAGAGCGTCGCCGGCAGCGGGTGAACGGCGGGGGAGGCGGAGCGGCAGGCGAGGGTTACGAGAATTGGGGTTTAATGTAGATAGGATTAACGGGCCGGGTTTCGGGTATGGGTTAGCGGGTCGGGTCTGAATTCGACCCGCTAGGGTTGGTTCAGGATTTGGGTTTGGTTTATTTAGGGTTTAAACCGGTTGGTTCAATCCGGTTCAGGTTGGTTTATATTGGTTTATTTAAAAACTTAGTTTTTAGCCATTTAAAAATAATTTTTAGGTCCAATAAATTTTAGAAAAATTATATTATGTCTAATATTTTATTTTACACCCAAAAATATTATTTTCATAATATTTAAATATTTAATAAAATCACAAAATTTATTTAATACCAGAAAACATTTATTTTAATTAGTTAAAAATCTCAGAAAAATCCTGAAAATTTGTTTTTAAATTCTGAAATTTTTTGAGTGTTTATATTGAATCTCAAAGTATACCAAGTAAACGAGAAGTTTGTAGTCTTCTGGCACTTTCTATTCTTCTCTTGTATAATGTTCACACCCATATATGGTACGTTTGCTTCCATCCCAATACACACAAGGTAAGAAGCGATCCATGACCTACACTTAGAAACAATTTTAAGATCAATGGGTTGAAATAGGATGTAATACTCATAAATACTGGAATAAATCTATAGTACAATACAAAATTCAAATAATAATATTCAATTCAATACCATCCCAATTCTTTCCTTTATTTTATTTCCTCCCTCAATCATCAGTATTACCTTATACTTTCATCGAATTCAAAATATCTTGTCTTCCAGAGTCATTGATTTTAACCCTTTTGGAATCCTTAAATTTATTCATGTATATAATTTATATAGGTTTGGTTCTAGAAAGCTAGATTGCTAGGATGACCTACATGGGCCACCATTAAAAGATGTGTCACGTCCTATTTCCCAAAGTACGGAAATCTGAGGACAATGATACATCTCTAGGCTACGCACCTATACAATACATTGATATCGTATTTGCGATTGTCGCCTGTAGGTTCTAGGATAAAGTACAGGTCAGTAAAGAGTACATTCTAAATATTCATATATTGTGCATAAGCAGCTTATCAACTTATATTTACATAGTCGCGATACCAAGTCTTCTCCTGTCACGCCCCAGTCCCAAAATACGTAGGACCAGGAATACGTGACACGCCAGCTACGCATTCGACCAGACTCGGGTCTGACTCGAATACGTATAAGCTGTAATATAGAAGGGCACTATCTAGATATCCCATAAATATAAACCTCTATGTCTCAATCCACAATGTACAACAGTATACAAGAAAGAGCTATATGTGCTAGAGTCGACCGCCCAATAATACACAAACTCGAATAGACTCGAGAAGAAGTATGAGTATATAAAAACTAGGCTACAACAGCAGATGAATAATCAATATGAAATAAGTAACCATAATGCCGGTAGAAATGATATGAGTACCTAGTACAGTGCTCGCAAGATATGCCACTCCATCAGTGTCTCCAAGTGCTCCGTAATCGTCTATGCTGCAAAACTGGCAGGGAACCAGGTCCTCAGAGGGACGTAACAAGGTACAAAAATACAACATGCCAGGTAAACAGATAGTACAAGTGCAACAACAGGGTACTCTATCATAACCAAACAAGTGTGACACAGTTTAAAGACAATATTCGACGCGTGAGCTGTCCAAAATAAAACCATAGCTCCGGACACAGAAACACACGGTACGTACCGCAGCTCCGAGCAAAGAGTCACATGGGTGAAACAGCTACACTAGATACAGATATCACTACAAAATACTACATATATATAAGCGCGTACAGAGTAGCCCAAACGTCTAGTAACTGTCTTCCCCTTCCCAAGCGGTCAACGATTGTGCGCTGAACCTGAACCTCTATCTAACAGTCATGACACACGGAAGATAACTCAACAGACGAGACCCTAAGGTTGTCCCAGTCTCTGGTCATGATGTCAGTATCAGGATATAAGAATCTGGCATGATCACAGTGTATGAGTGTGTACTGGGGTGTCGATGTACTCAGGTACGTGCATCGAGGTACTATAAAGTATCTAACAATTATTCTAAGATGTTACGACGAACGTCAGCACCCGGTTATGAACCGGTCGTGAAGTATCGAACGTCAACATAACTAAGTGCACAAAGTACATAACGAAACAATAAATATATGTAATCTGAAATACAAGGTGGCAAGGTACACTTGCCTGCGTGCGGCTGCTGATGACGGGGATCTGGTACCACGTCCAAGTCCTCAGGTCCCGCAGTACCTAGAGATGAGATACAAACCAGTAATCAATAATCTGTTCCACGACAGACAGGGATGCGTCACACATCTACACCTAAACTCAGTCTCAAACTCAAATAGTTAACTACTAATTTTACGGTCCTCAATCTCTGATCCTTGATCCGAATAATAGCTATCTCAAAATCAAACACATGTATAATATCTTCAGACCCAGTCCTCAATCATTTACTATCAACTATCACTCATCTTAAAACTACTCCTCGATCAATTCTACTATTATTCTTCAGTCTAATATATTCTTCACGATATTCAGTTAATATACCCCTGACCAAATCCTCAGTTTCACCTCAGTGTTCACAGACGTTAACATGTACATTTACTGTTGTCCTCAATTGCATATTTAATAATTATTAAACCTTATGTCCAATATCATCCTTACTAATTCACAATAAATCACATATCCCTCGATGACAGATCATCGTATTAATTCACAACAATTTAATTTGCTCAACAATATTGATCAATAGTGTAGATATAAATTTTAATGCCCTAACATCTCAACCTGGCATTTAAAAACCTTATTTACTAACCATATACTTTATCTTCAAACTTCCCAATACGAATATAACCCCAAACCAAGATTCAATTATCCTC
Source organism: Iris macrosiphon (assembly GCA_036927795.1). Lineage (NCBI taxonomy): Eukaryota > Viridiplantae > Streptophyta > Magnoliopsida > Asparagales > Iridaceae > Iris > Iris macrosiphon. The sequence continues at coordinate 20,344,147 of JAYESA010000005.1, read as the reverse complement.
AATTCCTGACTTAATGTATATCCATAAATTTCATTTATACCTATGGAATTAAACCCTAAACACAGATCCATTTTTCTCAATCCCTAACCTATTTAAACTTCACATGTAAACCAAAATATTGCAATACTCAAAACCCTAAATATATTTAAGCTATATAAAAGCAATTAATCAACAACACTTATACATTAACCCTAAACTTAATAATGCATAAAACCATATATAACCACAATAACCCTAACTAAAACCCAACACAATATATATCAATATAGAGAGGGGGAGGGAGTCGTATACCTCGATGAGGTTTCGCTGGCCGGAGGGGGTGATGGCCGGAGTAGTCTAGAAGTCGTAGGGAAGCTACTGGTCGGAGAACAAACTGGAGGTGGTGGTCAAGAGGGTGGAGTGGGGAGAAGCTCGTGGTGAAGCTCACCGGAGTGGTTCGTATCCGCGGGGAAGACTGACCGGGGAGTGAAGCTGGGGTAGTAATGGCGGATGGAGGTCTCGGCCGCCGGAAAAATGTGCGATTAAATCGAGGGTTGCCAAAATGGTCGTCGGATCCGAAGAGTAGGTTGACTAGGTCTGGAAATGACCGGTGGTAGGCGGTGGCGACAGCAGCTCGGCCGGAGCAGCTCGTGGCAGCGGGCTCGAGCACTGATGGAGGGAGGCGGTGACTGCTGCTCGATGGGGTTAGGGGTCGAGCAGTGGCTCGAGAGGTGGTTCAGCAGCTCGGCCGGAGCAGCAGCTCCGCCGGCTTGGGGTGGACGGCCTCCGCGGTGGTGCGGAGCTCGCTGGCCGGAGGGGGGAGCGGGGTCGGATGGAGGTGCAGTGGAGCGTGGCCGGCTCGGGTGAAGGAAGCTGGCAGCGGAGATGGCCTGCCGGAGGAGCAGTCGTGGTGGTGTTGGTTCGTCGAGAGGTGGAGTCTCGTGGAGATGCGGTGGTAGCAGCAGCAGATGTAGGTTTCTTGCACAGCGGGGGGGGGAGATCCTCAGCGCCGGAGGGTCGGCGGTGCAGTCCGGCGGCGGGGGGACGCACACAGCTGGGTTGCAAGTGATCCCAACCGCGGGGAGAACAGTGGGTCGGGCAGGAGGCTGCACCGACTAGACAGCTTCAGCGGGCCGGGGTCGCTGCGGGGGTCGACTGACCGAAGCCAAGTCGGTCGGCCGGCCGGTCTCAGGAGGAAGAAGTAATGAAGGAGGAAGAAGAAGAAGAAATGAAGGAGGAAGAAGAATGGAGTTTTCTTTGCATGAAAAAAATGGAGGAGGAGAGAGAGAAAGATTTTCTTGGGATTAGGGCCGGTTGGTTTTTGTGTTGAGGGTGGGGTGAGGAGTTACTTTATAGCGGCTGGTGAAAGGGGATGGATTGTTGTGATTGACCTATTCAAAATGGATGGTTGTGATTAATCACGAAGAGGAGAGAGTTTTCTTCATGAGGGGTGAATGCATGGGTGTGAATGGGACCCCATTTTGGGACCTCTCATTAGTTCATGGCCAATAGGGTGATGACACATAATTCAATAATTGCAACTTAGCCCCGTAAATTCGGGAAATTGCATGGACACATAAAATGACACAAAAATTGCGGAAAAAAATATGTTTAGTAATTTTCATGGTGAGAGGGTGTTGTGCGTTAGGCACGGGTCTAATTAGAAAGGCATTGGGATTAATTTAGGATTAAAATTGGGATTTACAAAGTTGGTATCCCCGATTTAAATAGAAATAAAGTATCCCGCAAATTCAATTTAATTGGGGCACTTGGGGTCAAAATCCAGAAATGACGCAAAAGGCCAAAAATGGTGGGGGCTTGGAGTCAGTCTTGGACCCTTTAGTTGGTCCGGCTGAACAGGTTAAGTTGGTATCCCAAAATTTAGGGTAACGACACAGGTGTCCGACACAGAATTAAATATGTGTTACGATTTCGGAATGTTGCGCAATTAATTTAGAGCACACAAAAATTAATTTTAAAAGACGGATAAGTCCAATGCCTAATTTGGTCGGTCAGGTCAGAAGTACAATAATTGAACGAAATTTATGGGCTGATATTAGGCTCCGAAAAATCAGAAAATGATAGGGCGCGCCAAGGGTTTTAATTAATTGAGTTAAATACCAGATAAAATATCTCTACTCTAAACCTCGACATCTGCTATCAAATTTTTTCCAAATCCACTCTAACTATCTACAGAATAAATCGAGGGGGTTTACATCTCCAAAACCCATAATTTACATATAACAGCTACAAAATGATATATGTTGTCTTCAAAAGCTAACTCTTTTATTCGTCCATCTCATCGACACCATACAAAAGTAGAGTCCTTTCCTCATTACCTTCATTTTTTAGTGAACAAAAACTAGGTCGTGAGAATGACAAGCAAACCCTTATATCAAGAACGTTTAAAATAAATGATAAAAATGCAAGACTAGATCATATCAGAAGAAAATAGATATATGATATGAAGACTAGAATATTTGCTACTGATTTATATTGTAAACTTGAAATATGAATTTCATATTTCTAGTAAAAATCTATTTTACAAGGTGTCAAGAAAGCACAGTCACAAAACATAATCCACAATACAAAATTCTTATATGCAGATGCAATTTAGATAACGCTTTTGGATTACCATCAACACCTATTGTCTCGACAATAATCTCATATACCCGGAATCAGATAATTACTGGATGGACGAAGCTTAGATTTTAGTCCCACAATAATATAATATCATTGTATCTTGATAATAACCATTGAATCACATTAATACGTGATAACACATGATATAAAAAATTTTGAATTTCTTTTTTATCTCAGAAAATTTGGATCATGTGATAATATAAACAATTATCGAATATCTTAAAATTTTCCAAGAATTCGGAAGCAGGTCAACCTTGGATATACATAATTGTCGAATCTTGATCTCTTTCAAGAATTCGGATCCAATGAAAAGTAAGTGTGCTAAGCCTCACCTCGATCATCGTATGGCCATACGTATGCCGGAAGTACTGATCATCATTACTTTTTAAAATAATTAATATTGCGAAGAGTTCGACGGTGTGATCCAAAAATTCTCTCCCAACCCAATGCAATTCTACAGAGTTACATTCATTCCTATATAACATTCAAATTAAGTTGAATTATTAGTCATGATTTGTATCTCGGCTTGTGTGTCAGAGACTACACATTATGCGAGGATAACGCATCAGCATGTCATTTTTGTCTTTGTGAAAACGTTAATCATCATATATTCTGTATTGTGTACTTAGGGTATCACATTTAACGGAGCTATTCTATTTAGTAGGAAATTTTTTGAAGACTTGGAATTTATACTCCTCACCTTGGAATATAAATTTTTACTATTCTTGTTGCTCTTTTGTGCACGTGCAAGACTGTCCTATGTGTCCTAAAATTTAAAAAAAATTATAATCTAAGATTTTTATAGTTGATCCTAAGTCAAAATTCCTAATAACTTGAAGGAAAAAAAAAATCAATTATTAGGACTTTTCGAAAACGATTATCTCTAAAATTTCTTGAAATTTTCGGCAGAGTCCCCTTTGTATTCCGGACTCCTGAATTTCACAATTTAAAAAAATATAGACCCGGATCAACCCTCCGTAGAATTCTTCGGGTTCGTCGACCCCTTCGGTGGAGCATCCCTCAACACCGATAACGCATGCAGTCGTATATAGAATAAAGGAAAAAATAGGCGATTCTTACCATCAAATATAGGGACACTTATCGAAGTGACTTTCCTAGATTTTGTCGAGCAAGCACATCAAGTATGATTACTCTAAAATACAACAAATACTAGAGAACACAATAGTTAATAAACAAGATACATCAAAATTAAGGCACAATCACCTAAATTAAGTTCCCTAGTAGAAAATATGAATTTATAACAAAAACAGATTAGCCCATAATTGTTCTCACACATTCTATCATGTTGCAACTTAGTTAAAGAAACTTATACTATTCCTTCTAAGGAATCTGAGACAAGTTGCAAGTAACTCAGTCGTTTGCAATATTAAAAAAAAATAAAAAAAAATTTTAATAAGAAGCAAAGCTTAAAGGAACTGGTATAATAAAGTTGAGTAATTCCATTTTAATTTATTTAAGCTGAATTATAAGGAAGCTAACACCAATTTATCTTTGTTTCACCAAATAATAATTTATGATATGTAACAAACTAAATTCTATTATTACCTTCGCCAAAGTGAACCCAACTCTACTTCAGTTATCATGTTTGAGGTGTACATTGCTACTATACTTGCTGAATTTTAAATTCATAACAAATTTTGAAATAATAATAATAATAATAATTCTCATCTTTGGGTTTTCCAACATATCAAATGAGAAAAATTCCCACAAAATACACCTTCCAGTAAGTTGGTGCCGGGAGCAATCTACATAAGCTTGGACCTTATCTTTTGAATACATTTTATATTAAGTTCAATTTACTTTTGTATTGTTACATTGTATTAAACGCCAGTTCCTGCCAATTGGTCTTTATTATAGTTTACTAACACAAATGACATAATTGAACTTCTTGAGGATTAGGTGCTTCTAATTAAACTTAATTTAGTTCAAGGTACCATGGGTTCAAAAACTAATTTAAGCACCCAAACTATTTTCGGTCTATGTAGAAACCATTTAGAGGTGTCAAATTTCTAAGTGTTTAATTCCTCAAATTTTAGAGGAAGTTAAAATTTCACAATCAAACTCAAATTTCCTAGCTAGCATGGTTAAGAAATTCCAAACAAGATTGAAATAAAATGAAAGGGAAGGATAAGGTACAAGAACAACAAGTGAAAGAGGGAGAGGAATTAGGGCTTGCCTTGCTTTGGTTTATTCTTGATTGAAAATTTCTCTTGATTATCCTTCACTACTTCCCAGTTATAACCTAGGATTTGAGATAACATGGGTATAATTTAAATTAAATTTCTCATTTGGGCAAAATCTGACCTAAGTTTCTATTGGAAGAATAAAAAAAACTTAAAAGATTTGAGCAGGGAAAGTATACCTAGGATTTGAGATGATCCCTAGATGAAGGTGGAAGAGACCGTGGCTGGTGTCTAGTCGTCGGAGGTGGGTGGCCGGCTCCGGCGCCGCAGCAACAGCAGCGCAGCCGCGGTCAGCAGTTAAGCAACGGCAACAACAATATAACAGTGGCAGCAGCAGTATATAGGGAAGGAGAGAGATATGAAGAGGAGGATGAAGAATAAAGAGAGGACGAGGGTGGAGGAACCAAAACCCCCCCCTCCTTTCTCCATATACCCAGGCTCCCCTTTTTCAATAAACCAACAAATGTTATGATGATGTTTTTAGGCTGAGTCACTCCTTTCATGCCACTAATCCCTCTTCATATATAACCATGTGTCCAAGAAAAATATATAATTGCATAAATTTTTGAAAGGAACTAAATGAAATAATCCTAAGTTGGATCAAGAGTAAGTTTTCTCCAAGGGCTGATATAAAAACTAGAATAAAAGAATTAACTAGGATTTATTTATTCATGAAATAATAATAATAATAATAATAATAATAATAATAATAATATAATAATAATTAACAGGTTGTGACACGTCCAGTAGGAGATCTAGGTAAATCGGTCATAAAGTTTATCGTAATGTGTTCTCACTTCCACTCTGGAATAGGCAGGGGTTGTAACAATCCTGTTGGTCTCTGTTATTCTGCCATCACTTGCTGACATACGAGACATCGTGAAACGAATCGAGCTCTCTCTCTCTTTTTATTTTGTTCCACCAGAAATATTGTTGGATATCATGATACATCTTCGTGCCTCAGGGATGAATAGAATACTGGAAACTGTGTGCCTCAGTCATCACTTCTTGTCAGATATCTCCACTTGGCACATAAAGACGGTTTCTAAATCTGAGTGTTCCGTCTTCGTGAATTCGTAATTCCTTCCTTAGACCTAACTCACATTCTGCCCTAAGCTTAGCTCAGTTCACTCAGTTCTACAAGATGACTCAAATGACATATCAGCACTTGGACTTGTAGTTTCAGCGGTTTACTCGAAGTCTCTCTTGGCCGAGGCAAGCCCTCATTCAGGTGGGTGGCTATGATGAACATGTCTTTGCTTGGCCTGCACACCAAAGAATTTGGAATACACATGCTAGATCGCTAGGCGATAACCCCTTGCATGCTAATAAGAATACAATACATCTAGCTAAGGGAGTAATCCCATCTTATACTGCTTGTATAGAATTTTGAAATAAAAGTTGGTTTATTGTTAGTTCCTAGTACTACCTCTTTAGACTCGTGTTAGTGTAATCGCTTATGTTTTAAAGTATGGCTATGTCGCATATTTTTTTAATTTATATTTATATTGTTCCAATGCTTACCTGCTTTACATATTCGTTATGCTTGTCATATAGAGCATGCCACGAATCAATACACTTCACTATTTATGGTTCACTCAGTTGAGGCAGGAAGGCTATCAAAATAGTCGTTCCGAGCTAAGTATGAAAACATTGAAAGGCTTCGGGACCGATAGGTCACCAAGGCAGTTCCCGTACTAGGGAAATTCATCAAGGAAAGTCAAGCAAGATAAGATTATGACATCTCTGGAATCAATACTCGTTCTATACTGAATCTGACGGCTCGGAGAGTCGATAAGTTGTGAACAAGATCCTGACTTGAACTTGTACCTGATAAGACCCTGACTTGAACCAATACCTAATACAAGAATCTGGAAGACTTGAGGATATGCTTGGTCATGGACAACCCACAAGGAAGATTTTTGAATCTTGTTCCGCTGACGGTCACCGGGGCCGATCCGACCGGTCAGAACCTCCTGACTGTAGTCGCCTGCTTCGGACAGGGATGGGTGCATTTCCTTTGTTCTTGCTTGCACACCATCTCCGCTCCGAGACTACACCGTCCACTATGACGTCATGCTAGTGACATGTACATATAGATTAAGTTGTCTCGATTGCGATAATTCATGTACGAGTCATTGCATTGTGGCAACTGTTCTGTATAATATATCTGTATCTGAATACCTGAGAAATCTAATATAACATACCTGAGTATCCGTGTAACTCGTGCACCTAGGTCAGAAACCCATTCGTGACACTTGTATTTGCTTATGCGATTCATTGATTTCATATATATTCATTCTTGGTTTAACTTGGTTTACCTTGGACAGAGAAGGACAAATGGTAAGTTGGTAAGTCTTGTCGTGTCACTCTTATATCGCAAGACACACTGCCACCTGAGTTAGACTTTATATCTTTGCCATGAAACTGATTCTAAGGAAAGACTAGAAAGACAATAATGATAGAGTGCAGATAACTAATTGATCGTGTTGGATTTGTTGAGCAGGCGAGAAGCCTCCCCACCAGTGCATTCAATGTACTGATAACCTACCAGATTATGTACAGGGTGCGGAAGAACCTCGTTCGATGCGGAGTATCCCCTCGTGCGTGCTATAGCATGGAGTTCGCTCTGGAGCCTTGGAGTATTGCGTCTGAAGCTGAAGCACATATACATGACATAATATTGGAATGTCGCTTATGTATCATTCCTTGTTGTAAGCCACTTGGCACGCCTTTATTATTTTGAGAGAGAGAGAGAGCTTGAGCGACTTATAATCTCGGCCTAGCGCCGCTTGTAATACTTATTCAGGATCAATAAATAGCTAATTTTTGTATCATACTTGTGTTCGTTCTATGCTTTCGCTATATCGACCTTGCGAACTAGTTATCTCAACGCCCGTTATATGCCTGGCCTTGCATGGACGCAACTTAGGCTCGCGCGAAATCATGCTCATGCGAGGACGAACGGCCCTGCGGGGCCGGGGTGTGACATATTGGTATCAGAGTTTGACTTTACGTTCTTGGTCTCGTATCAATTTTTCTACTTGAAACTTCGTTCGTGGGTAATACGATATATGCTATCTTTCAATGTTCCTCGGGATGTTCCATACAATAAGTCTAGCTAGTTGAATGGATCTCATGTGGATATTGTTCTTGATTAGGACAACTATACAAAAGACCTTTTGGGCTGAGCAATGAGTGTTACATATTAGACTTGTTGGTGCTAGCATGTTTGTGTGTGAGATTAGAATATCGTTCAAATGAGATAAGTTGGATTCGAATCACAAAATTGAGAGATATCTATCAATGAAGCTAATTTTGGGAAAGATGATACCGTTGATACGAAATTGAGGATCGTGTTTAAATTTTAAGGATCGCATCGATTGGATGTTTAGGGATGCGAACATACTTTCAAAGATTTTTTGTGTGGCTTGAACCTAAGTGGTGTCTGGGAAAACTTTGAGGAACGTTATTTGGATCATGGATTTTGGGATAACAACGAGCCTGTCAGCAATACAAAGTTATGCAAGAGATCAGTGCAAAGCCTTAGAACTTGTGTAGCCTAGTAAGATTGATGTCATATATCTCGTACAAGAATTACTCGAACAGTTCTGTAGAAATTGTGCAGAAGGTGGGATGATGTCGGATAAGGATTTGAAACGAATGACCTAGTCGAGGAAGAATAAGAAAATCAGAAGAGATTATGTGATACGTGAGAATGGAATCGAACAGATAAACTTCTTCTCGAGGATTGCAAGTTTCATGAAATTTGTGGTGCCTTCACCGTAGCTTGACCGACTTCGCTATCGCTAAGCTAGTTGAAATACATGTATTTCGGGGGCACTATAAATATATGTACGATCCAGACTCAACGATATGCTGAACTAGAATCAACTTTGCTATCGCTAAGCTTGGTTAAAATGCATATACTTTGGGGATGCCTCGAATGTGTGCACGATCCAGACTCAGTTATATGCGAAACTCGAATACAGCTACAGGTGAATATGATTAGATATGAATAGAGCTAGTGTGATTTGAAGATAGATTAATCAAGCAATAGCGCGAGAAAGAGTTAGCGCGCAAGAGAATTCGGATGGATGATAAGCAATGATTCAGAAGAATTGATGAATCGAATTTGATATTAGTGATGGAAATCAAGTTGGTTTGATGATACAAGAATGACGATAAGGAATTAAGCTTGTGTATAACTTAGATGTTATTAATCGGTTGAATGATGCAATATAATATAAAGGAATTTCTGATGGTTATATGGACAAACTCGATGAAATAGAATGCAATTAAGATTGGTAGACATGGGCTCGAGGATTCTCTAGTTAATGAATAATAGATTTGTGATCAACGCAAACTTGAAAAAATGAATGCTTGAAGATAGATCTTATATTGATGCAACAAGATTGATGTTTAGGAAGAAATTTGATATAAATTATGACTCGGATGAAATGAACGCATAACAAAGGACAGCTAAGTGAGTTTTGAGGATTGCTCTAGTATATGGTTGGAGATGAATCAAAGTCGATAATAAGTTAGCTTGAGAATTGATGCAAGTAGTGCTTGATGATTTTATGAATAAATACGCAAATTATGTCGAACGATTTAGAGAATATGATATGAGAATTATGGTTTAGAGATTTGAATCGTAACTTGGTAAACTTGACTTGGATTCATGGATAAGTAGACTTTAGCGGATACTTCTGAGGAGATAGACTATGCAAATTGATAGGTTTGACATGCGATATCACAGGATGCATCAAGGATTGTATTGTAATAGATTTTACCTTAGGACGGATTTGCTGAACGGAATCGTATCCCTGACTTGTGATATTTTGTTTGGATATGATGATTTATGCTTGATGTTAGAAATCTGAGTAATACAAGCTTGGGTAGAATATTCGTACAAACGAACAATGGTTTGACCGTAGTTTTGGGTGAGCATAGTACTCTGAATTTGCACATTATGGATGGTGATCTGGATTGTAACTATGACCTAGTGAGATGACCTAGTGGTTAGGCAAACGACCATTTACGAGATTTGAGTTGGTGTGATCAACCTTAGAATTGCCTAGGTAAGACTTCAGTGCTGGGGTAGCAATAGTTAGAATTAGGACGTAGTTTTGAGATATGTGCTTTAGAAGAGTTAGTGTTCAACGTGATTGGAATAAACAATGGAATTGGAGATTTGTCGGTAGAATTACTTGAAATCGAATGGATCGTGTTAGCAAAATTATAAGTTAATATCGAGGACTTATAGGATTCATGTTGGTATTGAACGTATGAAATGAATCGTAGAAAACTCGGATGACATATGGAATATGAATAAAAATTGTGTGATTAGAAGATGTTCTCGATGGTAGTGCAATACTAAGGATTCGAATTGGAATTGACTTGGATTTTGATCGACTCCGCTTGAGGTATCATGATAATTTCATAAGATGATAAATACTTGATGATGAATCATGTCATAACAAGAGTTTATTGGAAACAACATAAAGGAAGTATTGATAAATATATTGGATATAAGTCGATATGTGTCAGGATAGAAGTAATTTCAAGATCGTTCTTGAAGATTGAACAAACATGAATTTTGACTTGGTTAGGATACTGACAATATCATTGAAATGTATATCATGTTTGAAAGAGTATGATTGTTATATGTATGAGGTATGATCAATAAGGGATTGTCTAGGTCTTGTTCGATAAATAGCTTTCGGAAGATAAAATGTGTAGGCGTCAAGTGATAAAATTGGAAGATAGTACAAGATTTCTAGCGTGACTGAGCGATGGCTCGGGATAGAGGATTGTGTATCAATTACGATTTGAATCTAGATTTGAGAAATGTCACATGCAAAGAATTGGTGGATATTGAAGCTGAAGTTCTAAGGATTTTTTGGATGTTGGTTAGATGTAATACTTGATTTAGTCAGGCAATACCAAGTGATTTGTTGGAACGTGTTCATGACTCAGAAGTTAAGTGATAGAACGTCAAGTGGTTCAACCTAGTTCTTGTTTGACCCTTGTGTGGGCAAGTTATATCATACCCCTATGTGTTTGAGTAGTGCAGCTTTGTGTTAGGCGTCATGGATTGAGACAAGAATTTGAAGATAAATGTGATATATTCAAGTTTGGAATATAAGTGTTGTACTTGGATGAGTTCTATCTTAGTAAGTTTCGAGGACGAAATTTTTTTTGAGTGGTGTAATATGTAACAGCCCACTTCGCTCAGTTCTGCCAGATGACTCAAACTGTATATCAGTACTTGGACTTAGAGTTTCAGCGGTTCACTCGGAGTCTCGCTTGGCCGAGGCAAGCCCTCATTCAGGTGGGTGGCTACGATGAACCTGTCTTTGCTTGTCCAGTACACCTAAGAATTTAGAATATACATGCTAGATCGCTAGGCAATAACCCCTTGCATGCTAATAAGAATACAACACACCTAGCTAAGGGAGTAATCCCATCTTATACTGCTTGCATAGAATTTTGAAATAAAACTTGGTTTATTGTTAGTTCCTAGTACTACCTCTTTAGACTCGTGCTAGCGTAATCGCTTATATTTTCAAGTATGGCTATGCCATATATTTTTTTAAGTTATATTCATATTATTCCAATGCTTATTTGCTTTATATATTCGCTATGCTTGTCATATAGAGATGCCACGAATCAATGCACTTCACTATTTATGGTTCGCTCAGTTGAGGCAGGAAGGCTATCAAGATAGTCGTTCCGAGCCAAGTATGGAAACATTAAAAGGCTTCAGGACTGTTAGGTCGCCAAGTGTCACGCCCCAGTCCCAAAAAATACGTAGGACTAGGACACGTAAGCATGCCAGCCGCATGGATATGGCAACTCCAATATATAGAAACCAAATCCACACGTACGCTGTAATATGAAAATCAATCCACAAGTGGTATAAACATATGTCACAAGTCATAGGGTACAATCTAAATCTCATCCACAAGTGAGATTCTGCAGGGCGCGAGGTCGGAGTCGACGGGATGGTTGGATGGCTTGGCGGGGCTTCTCTGGCTGCGGTGACGGCTCTAGATGGGAAGAGGAGGTCTGGAGATTTAGGTTAAGGTTTTTGGGATATAACTATATATATATATATATATATATATATATATATATATATATTATATAGGGAAAGAGAGGGGGATGGAGCGGGTTTGCGCGTGCAAAGGGTCGGGTTCAGCAAGTAGGCTGAAGGAATAAAGTTGCTGAGGGGCTCTCTTAGCAAATGGTAAGGAGTGGGAGGGTCTTCAGCAAGTTTGCTGAAGAGTTAGCAAAGTATTGGCATTTGCTAAGGATGTAGTAGTTTGGTATTATTATTATATTATTATTATTAGATTATTATTTAATTCTTTTGCTTTCTTTTCTTTTCCTTCTTTTCTTTATAAAATATATATACATATATATATATTGGTATATACATATATATATATATATATACTCATAAGAAAATTTATAAATTAGGGTAATACACATCGTTAGGCTGGCAACAGCTCAAGGGGTCTCCTACATGGAATAAATTCCGAAAAATTCCTGATGGTCCCACAAGTCCTCTAAGTGCCCGAACACCTAAAATAAAAATTATTAAAAATCTATTTCTCCTATTTAGCTCTAATTACTATAATTTAATTAATAATTAATAAATAAAAGGTATCTACGATTTTCTAGGAAGGGGGTTTTACACCAAGGCAATTCCCATACTAGGGGAATGCATCAAGAAAAGTCAAGCAAGATAAGATCATGACATCTCTGGAATCAACACTCATTCTGTACTGAATCTGACGGCTCGGGGAGTCGATAAGTCATGAACAAGATCCCGACTTAAACTTGTACCTGATAAGACTTTGACTTGAAACTGTACCTGATGCGAGAATCTGGAAGACTTGAGGATACGCGTGGTCACGGACAACTTGGTGCACAAGAAAGATTTATTGAATCTCGTTCCACTGACGGTCACCAGGGCCGATCCGACCGATCGGAACCTGTAAACCCCCTGAATTTTCAAAATTTTAAAAACTGAATTTTTCACAATTTTCTGGAATTTTCTGGGAATTTTCTGTAATTTAAAAACAGGGTTTTAATTTTTAAATAATTTTTAATTGATATTAAACAATATTAAAATATTATGAAAATAATATTTTTGGATGTAAAATGAAAAACTGGACTTAGGGCAATTTTTCTGGAATTTATCGGGCCCCGGACCTATTTTTAAATACCTAAAAAGTATTTTATTATTTATTTAATTAATTAACTGATAATTAATTATTATTTATTATTATTATTAATTTTATTATTATTTTTCCGGCCCGCGGCCCGTTGGGCCGGCCCGGCCCAGCCCAACCCGAGCCCAGCCCTAGCGGGTCGGGTCGGACCCGCTCACCCGCTCACCCGCTCGCCCTAACCCGCTCACCCACTATCCCCCAGCCCCCCGCGCGTCCCGGCCGCTCCGCCGCACTTCCCGCCGCCCGCTCCGGCAGCCAACCGCCCCCGCACGCCCCCACGACCCCACGACCTCCGCCTCCCCCGCTCGGCCTCGCTCCCCTCCGCCCCCTTTATAAACCCCGTCCACCGCCCTAGCCCATCCCCGTCGACGCCACCCAGCCACCGCCCCTGCGCCGTCCACCACCGCTGCCAGCCACCTCTTCCTCCCCTCCTCTTCTTCTTCTCCGGTGTCCCGCTCCGCCGTCCCCGTCGACCTCGACGTCGACAGCAGCCATCGACATCAGCAGCACAGCGGCAGCTCCTGCAGACCGCGCCGCCGCCGGCGAGCCTCCAGCGCCGCGCCGCCCTTCGCCGCGTGCCCCCAGCCCGCCGCCTCAGCCGCCCGGCCTCCCAGCCGCCGGCCCCGCCGTCGGATCCCCAGAACCCTAAACCTAACCCTAATTCCTAAATCCCCTGTGTCCGACACGAGTCGGACACGTGTCGGACACGATTTGGACCTGGTTTTTGGGTCTCCTTCAGGTGCGTGTATCTTTTTATTCGTAGCTCCATTTTCGATTCCGCAAATTGCGTTGCGAAGCCTGTATGACCCTCTCGGTGTTCGGACAAACTGTTCGGGGCATCGCGTCCTGTGGTGATCGCACACCGCGATCCAAAAACAGGAAAAACTCAGACCCTGTTTCACCCCGGAACTGGGTACGCCCCGCCAAACGGGATGACTTGGTCGCGCACGGTCTTCACAGATACGTGCGCCTCGTCGATACGGACGTGTGGGATTTCACGTAAGCTGATTCGGGTGTGCGTGCACACCGGAATCAACGCGTATCCGCGGACATCGCCCCGTATCCGTACTTTCTGGAACGCGCCCTAACTTTGTGTACACACGTCGGATCGAGACGAAACTTACGCCATCGGACTCGTAGCGATACACTGGTCCTGTGGGTCAAGTTTGGTTCGATTCTGAGAACGTTGACGAAATCGCGTATCGTGGGCCCCACAGGCCCCGCTCGACGGGCGATTTTGTGATTGGCTCATCGGAATTCAAATCTGAAAGTTCTGTTGGGTTCGTATCAGCGTTTCTGACCTGTTGACACTAAGTTTGGTGAATTTGGAGACCGTTGACCCGGACACGTTTTTCGGTGCAAAGCGGGCCCACCAGTGGACCCCATTTTGGCCCGAAACTGCCCGTTCTGCCCTTGTCTCCAAATTGGACCCAAGGACAGGCGTTTCTAGCTGATTGATATTTTCTGGATCTGATGGTGATATTTGTTTCAGCAATCGGAGTACCGCCTGCAATTTCAGCTGAAGTCAGAACCGCAACTGGAATCGGAACCACATGCAAGTGTACCTTGCCAAACGCTGCAGCTTGCTAAATATTTTTCTTGGTTAATTTTGCATCAGTGAGAACATAGAGCTTGTAAATTCTCAGTAATTTCTGTTATAGTATTTTACTTGAATTCTGGTAGACCCATATGTAACTTGTTTTAACTGCTTAACCTAAGAAACGAGTGACGGGCTTAGTGTCCGATCATAGTCGGGTGCCAACCCCGTACGCGGTGTTGGGTACGTCATTAGAGATGGACAATCGATACCCTTATTCTCGTACTTGTCCTATCAAGTACACCAGAATCCAGGACACTTGACACTATTTCATGAGACAGAGTCTTCCTGAGACATTCAAGGTGATTCTGTATAGGATGCATGATTTATGACATAGACTTTACATTCTTAAACAATTGAATCATAGCTATCAGACTTGCTGCATTAGTTATAATCATGCGTGACATGGACATGAGGCATCGTGGACATGAGACGTGAGATTACATTGGGTGGGGAGAGATACACAGACTACAGGCTGATATTATATATAATACATAGTATATAACATAGTGTAGTTCATAGTTATTGCCTCTACCGGCTCCCCGACACAGAGCTTGTAGTGGCTTCAGCCTGAGTTCTAGTGCTGCTCTCATATTGCATATCACATAGTTGGTACATAGCTTACCCTCTTGTTTAATTAACTGCTGCACTGTATTTTTGGCTTGTATTTTCTGTACCTTGCTGTCCCCTGAGGACCTGGATCCGGATTATGTCCCCAGGTACAGCTGAAGAGAACTACCCAGAGGTGTACGGTACAGGAGCACTCCTTGGAGCAGAACCCGGAACTGAGGATGAGATAGTGGCCGAGGACTTCACCTGAGCACCGGCTTCAGCTACACAGTATTTCCATTTTCAGCATTTCATTTCCTATCTTTTCCTTAAATGTAACAGAATATTTCTCGGATTTGTTTCCCGAGACAACCTTATTTGTTATTGCATATTTATTTCCATTGCATTATTTCGGGCAATTAATCTGTGTTATTCTGTGGATGAGATTAGTAATACCTGAGACTTATACTTAGTACTGCTAGACTACAGCTTAAGCATGCCCTGATGGATCCATTAAATTGGGTTGTCCATCGGTGCGTGCTGCTGGCCATTGCTCACGTGCTCAGTCCCTCGGCATTTTGGGACTGGGGCGTGACAGAACCTCCTGGCTATAGTCATCTGCTTCGGGCAGAGATGGGTGCAATGTCCTTGTTCTTGCTTGCACACCATCTCCGCCCCGAGACTACACCATCCACTATGGCGTCGTGCTAGTAACCTGTTCATATAGATTAAGTTAGCTCGATTATGGCAATCCGTGTGTGAGTTATTGCATTATGGTGACTGTTTTGTGTAACACATCTGTATCTGAATACCTGAGACATCTAATATAACATACCTAAGTATCCGTGTAACTCGTGCACCTAGGTCAGAAACCCGTTCGTGACACTTGTATTTGCTTATATGATTCATTGATTTCATATATATTCATTCTCGGTTTAACTTGGTTTACCTTGGACAGAGAAGGACAAATGGTAAGTTGGTAAGTCTCGTCGTGTCACTCTTATATCGCAAGACACACTACCACCTGAGTTAGGCTTTATATCTTTGCCATGAAACTGATTCTAAGGAAAGATTAGAAAGACAACAATGATAGAGTGCAGATAACTAATTGATCGTGTTGGATTTATTGAGCGGACGAGAAGCCTCCCCACCAGTGCATTCAATGTACTGATAACCTACCAGATTATGTACAGGGTGCGGGAGAACCTCGTTCGGTGCGGAGTGTCCCTTCTTGAGCGATAAGGCATGAAGTTCACTCTGGAGCCTTGGAATATTGCGTCCGGAGCTGAAGCACATATACAAAACATAATATTGGAACATCGCCTATGTATCATTCCTTGTTGTAAGCCACTTGGCACGCCTTTATTCTTTCGAGAGAGAGAGCTTGAGCGACTTGTAATCTCGGCCTAGCGCCGCTTGTAATACTTATTCAGGATCAATAAATAGCTAATTTTTGTATCAAACTTGTGTTCGTTCTATGCTTTTGCTATATCGAACTTGCGAACTAGTTATCTCACCTCTCGTTCTATGCCTGGTCTTGCGCAGGTACAACTTAGGCTCGTGCGGCATCACGCCTACGCGAGGATGAACAGTCCTGCGGGGCCGGGACATGACACTACCCCTACGGTAATCTATTGTCTCATGATTGTCTCTCAACCAGTCCATGCCTAAAATAACATCGAAGCTATCCATAGGAAACTCGATCAACTTTACAGGTAATAAATGTCCGCATACTATGATTGGACACGCTAAACATACTCCATTGACTCCTACGAGTCCATTACCAGTGAGTATATTTAGCATCTCTGGCAATACCTCGAACTCTAATCCAATACATGTCATAAATCATGCACATACCAATGAATGGGATGCTCCTAAATCAAATAATGTTATAAAAGAAAAATATATAACAAGAATTTTGCCTACAACCACGTCACCTGATGCCAAGGCCTCCTTCAAAGATAGGATAAAATCTTGTCCTTAGCCTTGCGGTGCTCCTTATTGTTCTATCCCTTGAATACGCAGTTGTAGCCTCTGCTGCTCATACTGCTGATTCCTATGCTGGTTGGACATCTGAGTTTGTGTTGGCAATAGACGCTGAGCCAATGGTCTGATCGCCAGTGCTGGTCCCCTATACTAAGCTCTCTCTAGTGCTGGCAGTATTAAACGCTACGCCGGTCCTTCAATCTTCTGTATCATAGGACAATTGGCAATCTGATGAGCTGGACTGCCATATCGTAGACACAACCCATGTGTTGTCCTACACACATCTCGCATATGGCCTCAATTCCCAAAATATGTACATCTGACTGGGGCACCCAATTATTGTTGCTGCTGCGGCCTCAGCTGGTTTGGCTGAGCTGGCATTGTTATTGTCGATGCTACTGGCCTCCTTGGTGTTGTATCATGAATGTGAACGCTAGGAGATGGTGCTGATGTTCGTTTTATTGGTCCTCCTCCTCCGCTCTTTGTATGAGACCTCTTATGGCCTCCCATCCTTGATGCTAACCTATGCATTGTCAACTCGTGTCGCTTAGATGCGATCAACACTTCGTCGAAAGTCTGGTAGTTATGGCCCTCTATCAGTTGCTGAATCTTCATATGAAGTCCATATTGGAACCTCATCTCCCTCTCTGGTTCTGTTTCTACCATCGTCAGAGCAAATCTGCTAAGGCTACAGAACTCTGCCGCCTAGCCATCTACCGTCCTTTTAGACTGTTTGAGGTTGATAAACCTCTGTTGTAGCTCATACAGTGCTACCACTCCGAAATACTTAACCCTGAAATGGGCCCTAAAGTTGTCCCATAAGATAGGTCATCTTAAACCAACTTCTTCTGCTGCCCACCAATCTCTAGCAAGGTCCTGGAGCTGCAATCGGACCTGATCAACTTGTTCCTCAGCTGGAACCTTTGCCGCTGTCAGTATTATTTCAATGTTTCGCAGCCAAGCGTCTACGGAAATGGCATCCTCCGTGCCATCAAAGTACTTGGGTTGAGTCGGAAGAACCTCATCGATGTCCCTGATTTTGTTATAATACTTTTTTTCCAAGGCCGTCTGTAATCCTTGGTTCAATAAGTTATTCTGCTTTTGCTGATGAAGCTACTGATATTGTTGTATTGCCATCATTCCTCATATAATTTCCAGCAATATTGGGGTATCAAGTGCTACTGGTACTACCGGTACGACCAGGGGTACTGGAGCTTCTGGTACATGTTGCTCCTTGTGCTCCTCTACTGGTTCTATCCTGATCTCTCTAGGATCAGGTGTTGCCTCTTGCTGTGGGCCAATAGATCCATGCCCTGCTGAAACTACTGGTGCTCCGACCACCGAGCCTGGAGAATCCCTATGGAAAAAGACCCAAGATAAATCAAGAATATGACGAAAAATGATCGAGGAACCAATAGTACAGAGGTCAAGTTGAGTTTTGAGGGGACAGGTTCAGGATCTCAAGAAGGAACATGTTTGATTGAGACATCCTATGATCAAGCCATCCCACAAGTCTGAAAAGAAAGATAGACCTGCATAGGCCACCACTAAAACCTTATCATGCTCCAGATCTAGATTACTGGAGAGCGGGGGAATAACTCGGCCAACCACACCTTGCGGAATACCGAAGCAACCCACAACGTGTTAAGGTTGTCTAGAGACAAGGGAGTACATACGCATACTACAATCAAGTCTTCTAGGGTCAAGAACTTCTATGTCTCAATCATTCAAACAAGTAGCAATAATATAAAATATTTTAGAATAAGCAGTAAGTTATCCCAAACGCCACACCAGAATATTCTTTAGAGATTTAGTTGTATAGAATAATGTGCCAGATACAAGATCAAAGTATACATGACAGTGAGTCAGCTACAATCAAGTCTCCTAGGGTCAAGAACTTCTATGTCTCAATTATTCAAATAAGTAGCAATAATATAGAACATTTAAAAATAAGCAGTAAGGCGTCCCAAATGCCACACCAGAATATTCTTTAGAGATCTGGTAGTACAGAATGATGTGCCAGATACAAGCTACTCCCGAACGGTAGAATATGATCTTTGGAGCCATCCTGAAGACAGATCAAAATAAATGAATCAATATTAAGTAAGATATGATATCATCAAAGAAGGACAATAATGTTTGAAGAAACAATATCAGAATGATGAAGATAGTATGAATCAATAGATTAGAAATATTCCTAGTTGTGATTGAGTATTCGCTCTCTCATCCTAGCATCCTATATCCTATCATATCGTAGGCTCGCAGTAGTACAACTAAGCCTTTGCACTACCACGATATCGCAATATTGCAAAGACTGACCTATATGAGCCACCACAAAACCCACACCCGGAATGAGGGCACGAGTACGTGAGCAACGCCCAGCCTACATCGTAATAACGACGTAGAAAGCTTTCTAGGTCAACAATACTATCTAAATATCTCACAGAATATATATAAGGTACATGTCATGCTATCTCAACTTCGAATGGAGGATAATATAATATATGCCCAAAAAGGTAAACAATACTCAATCACAATATAAAACTAAAAAAAGATAAATGTCCGAAATGGAAAAGAGAAGAGAATAAAGAGTCACACTACATCACAAGCCTAAGTCCAACTTCTATTCTCAATACCATAATCTTCAAATAATAGTACATGCCATAGAGTCTACTAGAATCAATAAAACTCATAATAAAATATCTAAATCTCTCCAACTGGTGGTACTACTCAACATGCTCTATGGCCTCGTCATCTTGTGGTCCGTAATAGGTCCCCTCTAACCAATCATCTAAAAAAAATCCAGTCAGGATGGAGCGAAGTACAACCCCATAACAGTTCTAATTAATTGACAAAAATTATAAAACTATAAATAGTGATGAAATACTAAATAAGCAGGTAATGAGTAACTGAGTATAAACTAAAATGAACAGGTAATTAAAGAATAATAGAAAGCAGAATGAGAGCAAGTAAGTATGTAAATACAGACAAAAATATGTGGACTAGAAAAAAATGTCAATATAAATACACAACCAGCAGGAATAGAGTAATCCAGAAAAGACAATATCTATACTAGTGTTTTGAAATATCAAGTTGACATGTGAACGACTAGGGGTAATATCCAGCAAACCACACGTGTCGTGTGTGGCTGCTATTATTCCAGTAAGACCATGGGATGGAAAGGGTATGTTCACATGTCACCTAGGTATTTCTCCGCCCGACCAGTACTCATGAATCCAATCCCAACACGAGGAATCTCAATAGTCCAAAAAATATCAATAGGCCAGAAATACATTAGTCAAGTAGTTCATTAGTCCAGAAAAGTCGATAGACCTGAAACCACGTATCTCAAGACAGTGAATCCATACAATACCAATCCGTGTATCCAACGTGCCACAAAGCATGAAGAACAATACTATAAAACAAGAATCATAGAAGATATCAAATAATGGAAACTATTAGAGAATATACTCGCTTGTGGTTCTGAGCAAAGTGTGAGAATCAATGTCCAAAATAGAGTCACAAGGTCCTAAATAGAAAATAATAGTGTTAATTGGTGAAAAGAAATTATATACATAATTAACTAACTAATAATGATGTTTCTAGGCTAACTAGGTCAACCTTGGTCAACTAGTCAATTCTAGCTCATACTAAGGCCAAAAAGTCTATTTTAGTCTTATACTAGCTAGTACTTGGTTATACTAGATATTCTAGCTAATTTAGGTATCTACTTGTTAATACTAGTTACTAATTTAACTAGTACTAGTACTATATCACTAAGTATCTATATAACATGTATATATATACTAGTTAATAACATTAAGTAACATATATATAAAACTTACCATATGCTAGTATTACCCAATATCTAGAAATACCTTAGTTATTAACACTTATCTTCACTCTCTAGGATACCCTATTATCCATATCAACCATCTCTATATGCATATATATATATGCATCAGTTAACTCCCATGCCATAACTGATACCTGGTATAACTCCAAGGCAAAACCTGAACTAAATACTCTTCATAACACACTATACACCCATCTCCTATTAATGCACATGGACTGATATCAAGTGCACAAGTTGGTGCACCAATCTATCACTCAACCTACACTTGTACTTAACTGACACCAACATCTAACACATATATTACTTACCTAGTTGACACTATCACTCACACTCATGATTTCCATAATAGGATACACCACAAAACCCCCCTCACCTATTTGCAACTTACTGATACTTCATACCTGAGCTACCCTCACTTGTGTGCATTGCAGACATATATGTATTGTCTGCAAACCCAACTCCCCATTCCTTATCTCCTAACTGCCACATAAACTTTCTGATATATAGACACAACTTTTCACAATACATTTACCACTCACTTGCCAACTCCTTGAATATTGATACACACTACACTATATATCCTACATCTACACCTAATCAATTGCACATACATCATATATCGAATTCCCTGATACACTTTCAAGGTATCACTATACCTCCTGCACTTCCAGTCTACCCAAGCCTAAGCTACTACAGGCTTCACCCGAGCATCCCAAGCACAATTGGATGCCACAGACTGCTGCACCTATCACGGTTGCAGTGGAACTTGCAACAAACCTCCCTCCCGGACTGTGCACATGTATGTGCTTACTTGCACATAGCAACTGTTCCCAAAATAATTATAACCATCACAAAACACCACTGATACAATACATACATTCCTCATCTATGTTCATATAAGCCTGGACACAAGGGAGTGCACTACATCTGTGCACATCACCTGTGTATTGGTTGCACACAAAGAATACTAAGGTATATTAGATATCACTCAACCCAAACTCTCATACTATAAACACCCAGAATTTTTCAAAATTTAAAAATAAATTTTCGGAAAATTTTTAGAATTTTTAACTAATTAAAATAAATGTTTTTTGGAATTAAATAAATTTTTTATTTTATTAATTATTAAAAATATTATAAAAATAATATTTTTGAGTGTAAAATAAATAAATAGACATAGTGTAATTTTTTCTGAAATTTATTGGAACCAAAAACTATTTTTAAATAGCTAAAACCTTAGTTTTTAATTAAACCAAATTAAACCAAAATAAACCAATCTAAATCGAACCGAACCAACCCGGTTTAGACTAAAATAAACCAAACCAACCCTAACGGGTCAGATTTGAACCCAGCCCGTACCCGCAAACCCATACCCGACCCGACCCACTAGGACCCCGCTACAGTGAACCCCAATTCCCGTAACCCCGCCGGCCGCTCCTCTTCCCGGCCGTTTTTGCCGTCGCGTCGTTCCTCCACCCCCGTGGCCGTTAACCCACCGCGTCGCACCGCCTTCCCGCCGCCGTCCAACCCCGACCCGTCGTCTCCCCTTCCGGTAACCGTCGAGGCAGCTACCCTATAAAACCCCGACGACCACTTCACCACCACCGTCTCCACTTCCTCGAGTCTTTCCGGCCACCCCTCTCCACCATCTCTCCACCGCCTCCGCCATTCCCCAAACTCCGACGATGACACCCCTCCGGCAACTCTGAACCCCCATCGACGACTCTGGCCGACCAAACAGTCGTCGTGCCCTCCCCCGAGCTCCTCCAGTACCGCCGCAAGCCCAGAACCCCGACGACTTTGCCACGAACCGCCGGCGAGCACAGTGCCGCCTACCCCGCCGCCGACCAGCGAGCACAGCAGCAGCACCACCATGCCCGTCGTCGACGTGCGTCGCACCACCTCGCGTACACGTTGAAAAGTGATTTTCGGCGCCCTGTTCCAGTGAGTGTTTCTCTCTCCTCGTCGTCTTATTTTCTGAACAGTCTGTTGCGACACATTCGTTGGGTAACCCTTTCAAAATCCGTGCAATCAGTTTGGCGTATCGCGTCCTGTGTCGGTCGCAAACCGCGACAAAAAATAGAAAAATAACCTTTATTTCTAAAAATTTAGAAATTGGCCCGAACTCATAAGTTCACGGCCGTTTTACGACCAACCTGTGTAATAATTCTAAATTTCACTTGAAAAGTTAATTAGATAATATAACCAAGTTTTAAACCCTGTAAATAGTTTATTTTATTGTGTTGTAGATTGTAATATATTCGAGGGTAAAATTGACCAAAAACTTGGTCTTTAAAAACCTATTTTTTCCCGAAATTGGGTGTGTCCGGCTAAACGAGGCAACTTGGTCGTGTGCGAATTTTACCAAAAGGTACGCATCGTCAATACAGACGTGTAGGATTTTGTGAAAGTTGATTTGGATGTGCGTGCATACCGGAATCAACGCGTATCCGTCGACAATGTCCCATATCGACCCTGTTCTGAAACTCATTGTAACTTTGTGTGTGCTTGTCGTTTTGAAACGAAACTTGCGCCATCGGACTCGTAGCGATACGCTGGTCCTGTGACCCAAGTTTGGTTCGATTCTGAGAACGTTGACAAAATTCCGTATCGTGGGCCCTATGGCTCCACTTGACGGGCAATTTTGTGATCGGCTCATCGGAATCCAGTTCTGGATATTTCGTTGGGTTTGTATCATCGTTCTGGACTTGTAAACATGAAGTTTGATAAATTTGGAGAACTTTGTCTCTGGCACATTTTTCGGTGCGAAGTAGGCCACATGTGGACCCCACTTTGACCAAAATTGTTAATTTTGTCCCTGTGTCCAAATTTGACTTGTGAACAAGCAATTCTTGCTATTTCATATCTTTTGAACATGATGGTAGTATTTATTTCAGCAACCGGAGGAGTACTTGAAGATCCCACGAATATCGGAGCAACTGTTGGAATCCAAGCACCAGGCAAGTGTACCTTGCCATACTTGCAGTAAATTATTTCATATTATTCTCTTGATATATTTCTGTGATATATATGTTCAACCTAGTACCGTATGACATTGCTTAGCGTCCGAATAAGATTTGGATGTCAACGCCGTATGCGGAGTTGTGTAACATCACTAGAGATTGATATCGTGACCCTATATATTTTCGTGCTTGCATTATCAAGTACATCATACCATAGGATACCTGACACTATTCATGTGACAGATTTTTTCTGAGTTATTCATGGTAATTCTGTATAGGCTACAGGATTATGACATAGATATTACATATGCATAGCTATCATTATGACTCACTGCATTAGCTTAATCTTGCGTGTCATGGAAATGAGACCTCGTGGACATGCGATGTGTGATTATATTGGGTGGGGAGAGTCTTACCATACTAAAGGCTGAATATATATAATAAATTACTGGGAGTGCCTTAGACTCTGACACAGAGCTTTGGCACACGTACTGGCCCTTCGAGATAATAAATGCTGCTATGGTTTCCCAGTGCCTTTAGTAGTTTCAGCCTGAGTATGATTAATGCTCTCACTTGCATATCACATAGCTGGTTACATAGTATGCCCTATTGATTCATTTATATGCTGCATTTATTTGGCTTGAGTTATTCTTGTACCTTACTATGTCCCCTGAGAACCTGGATCCGGATTATGTTCCCAGGTTTAGCAGAGGAGATCTACCCCGAGGTGTACGGGACAGGAGCATACATTGGAGCAGTACCAGAACCCGAGGACGAGGTGATCGCCGAGGATTTCTCCTGAGTATCTGCTTATTCTATACTCAGTTATTTCTGTTGTTTCCTGTTTATTGAATTGATGTATCAAACTCATTATCGGGTTATTCTCCGAGATATATTTTATTGAGACTTGATGTTGCTTTATATTTCATATAGATTGTAGTTATTTTTGTGGATGAGATTAGTAGCATAGACCTTTATTGTTATTTTACAGCTTAAGTACACCCTAATGGGTCCATTAAATTGGACTTGCCCATTGGAGTGTGCTGCTGGCCATTGCTACGTGGCTAGTCCCTCGGTATTTTGGGACTGGGGCGTGACACATACACTGACCTGCACTTGCACATTAAATCCTTCACCGTCACAGACACTCCTTGCACAAGTTAACACCCAAATGTGCCTGGCTGCACATCTCCTTGACAGGACTTCTCCCTCTCACCTTACACTGAAACTCCGAACACCCCTACTCCCATCTGATACTCACTTCTAATCCCATATGATACTCGCTTCTAATCCCACACTATGATCTGTATCAGCCCCTTACTGATACTCTGCTGTGCATAGACACATCTGTGCCTATCACCTCCACACGTACCACACACACTAGTAGTAGCACGCATCCACACACTCCCAATATATATATATATATATATATATATATATATATATATATATATATATATATATATATATATATATATATATATATATATATATATATATATATAATGAGTATACATACCGGTGTGCATCCCAAGTGTTTATTTGAATGCCAATTTGGTCATTTTAGACTTAATATTCAGTTTTGCACTCATATATATATATATATATATATATATATATATATATATATATATATATATATATATATATATATAATGAGTATACATATGTATATAGTTATATACATATCTATATATAACTATATACATATGTATGTATATAACTATATACATATGTATATATAGTTATCTATATATAACTATATACATACGTATACTCATTAGATAACTATATATATATATATATATATATATATATATATATATATATATATATATCCAAAACCAATCCAAAATCTACCAACAAGTTCTAAATAACAAATAGAGTCTAAACTAAGTATTATCAAGCCATTCCAAGTGTTATGGCACAATATGACATGTGTGTGGCACCCGTATAGAAGAAAAAATCCCCCAAAATAACCCATATCACTAAATTGTCATGATACGACCTACATGTATCCATTTGTGGACACGTAGCTAGTCCCTCAATCTCGATCTAAGTCTAATTAGACTAAATTGGTCTCATGACACACACACTTGATGCATCAATCTCATAATTTTTTCTAATTGGGCACAAAAACCTATATAGAAATCACAATAAGAGTCAATTGAGCCTAGTTCTTCCTCATATGGGTAGTCCTAAGCCATAGAAGGATTCCTAATATTCAAATACATGACTTAGAGGCTAGAATAACGGGAAATTCAGAATTATATCTATTGAGAGATAGATTTCCAATGAATTGCTTAATTGGACACGATCCAGACACAAGCTACTTGCCGATTGCTCCTTCTTCAAATACTCCTTGTAATCCAAGCTCCAATGCTCTTCAATTGATAAAAATGGAAGGGAATGAGAGTAAATTTGGATAAATTTGGTGGAGGGATGACTGAATTGGGGATGAACCAAATTGGAGATCTAGATGGAGTGAAATAAAATAAAGAGAGAGAATGAATCCTCCTATGTATGGTCGACCCCTAGTAACCCCTTCTCCAAGTAATTTATAATAACCAACATGCCCCCACTAGCTAGTTATGATATCAATTAGGGAGGGCTATATTATGAAGCTTTTAAACTATTGCAAATTAATCTATTCTCCTTAATTAACTAAAGAATGGGTCTAGTTGGACCTAGTCCAAAGTTGGGCTCAATGTTGTGATGACAAGTCTAATTGGGTTCACTAGTATCAAGTCTAAATAATAGGCTAGCCCACTAACTAATTAAATAAATAACACAAGCATAATTATTAATTATTAGCACAATATAATAAATATTAATTCATCAAAAATAATTATATGCAAAATGGCTAAAATATCCTCATCTAGAAATATGGGAGTGGCAGTCGAGGAGCACACAAATCAATAACACAAAAATCGAGAAACTAACCAAATCTTCGTCCCTATGGAAACAAAGAGAAAAAAAGTGCGCGAGCAGACCAAACGTAAGAAAAGTGTGCCGGCTGAGAAAATATAGAAAAAGTGTGCCAGATTTTCAAACACGAAAAAGTACGCTAACTGACTGTGGCGTACTGTCTCTTAGTTTTCCAGGGGAAACTTTGATTGAATACGCACCAAAGTGAGCCAACTGGATTTTCTCTCGAAAGTGTGCCACTGACTCAAGGAGTGTGACTGGCACACTTTTGCTAGGAGACTGAGTGCAGTATGATTAGTATGCACGAAGAGTTGGGATAGCACACCAATGCACCCAAAGTAAAATATACGTATTTCTATGTCAAATGAGTTCTCTTGTATACTCTTCATAAAGCACTGTTCTTCTTCTTCAGTCAGACATTTTGGTATACGTATTGTATCAAGTTTCAGCACTAAACTTAGCTGGACTTGAAATCAAGCACGGCCAAAAGCAAAGTTACATAAATATGGTGCTCTACACCATGAGCTAATTAGTTTTGTAAAACATAAAGTTTTGGGAGATCAAACCCCAGAAAAATAAAAGTGAACCCATAGACCCAAACTCAGGTCCATGCAATTCTAACCAAGAAAATCAAGAACAATAAGTATTAAAAATGAAGGGGTGCACTCGGTCCCAACAATATGAGCAAGAAATAAACAGAAAATATTAAGAACTAAAAACATGCATAAATCTATTGTTCTTCTCTTGTGCAAGATGTACTTGCCTACGGAGGAGAGAGAAAACCTAAGAGAGAAAATTGAAAGTAAATAATGAGCAGAGAGAGAAATATGAATATATAGGTTTAGGTTTGAGACGTGGACCATTGGATCACTCAAACACATCAAAGCCACACATGCCACCAACCCAACAAAACTCACTCTCTCCAGAACTCTCCGGCCCGGTCTAAATAATAGTCGGAATAACAAATAATATGCGCCAAAGTGCTCCGAAAAAGGGGGCTGACAAAGGTGTACTTGCCTAAATGAAGAAGAAAGAGAATGAAAGTGAAGAATGAGGGAAGAGAGAGAGAAAGAGAGAGAGAGAGAGAGAGAGAGAGAGAGATTGGGTTATATAGTTAGGGTTTGAGGTTTAGACCATGGGTTCTCTCATAATTTGAACCAACTCACAAAATAAACCATGAACCACATTAAACCAAAGAATGTGTCTAGTCTCCATGCAACCTAATTAATATGCAAGCAAAAAATAATATGTCCAAAATACGTATATCGAGAACGGAGAGTGACAAGTCCCAACTACTAATGATGCTCTTAGGTGTTAGTGAGCATACATATTATAGCGCCCCGTTCTCCCGGTGCGGAGAGCGCGGCTAAGAAACATAAGACGGTATCGTTCGATCGGGATAGATTGAAACAAGAACTCGTCCTCGTTATGGATTTGTTTCTTCGGAATCGATTCCCATATTCAGTGGACCGTGCCCCTAGGATCGACTTTGCGGCAGAGTCAGGAGGGACCTCTCCGCTGCTATCTTTTATTGCCTCAGTTTTCGATGTCGCTTGTTGCTTTCGTGCTTTGAGCTGGTTTTGGGATTTGCTTGTTTTCCTTAAACGGTTTCGATGGTTTTCATTGTTTTTGTTCATTGAACTGCACTTCAATTCCGAGATTGGAAAAGTGGAAGAGGTATTGATTGAGTTGTTCGTAATGCAGGTGAACGAACAGTAGGCGGCTTGCGAGTGGAGTCGTAAAGCGCCTCTTTTCTTCTCCCTTTCAACTATCTAAGTGAGTGGCTACCATCCCGATTAGCTAGCCCTGCTTCCAAGTTTTCACACCAAAACTCTTGCATTCTTGTTGCCCCGATCAAACGATACCAAGTAATAATAAAAGATACCAAGATAAAAGAGAATAGACTTGGTAATACTGCTTGTCAATCAAACTTGTGAACGATTACTTGTATGCATGCTTGCTCGTTTGGAATGTTCATTATATGCTTCAAGTTTAGTTAGAATGCATATCTTCTTTGAATATTGTTATGCATATGGAACACACTTTTCTTTGCCATAGATGGATCATAAAGACTATGCAAAGACTGTTATGTATGAAACTTGTATCGTGCTAGAATTTATCTTGAAACGTGCATGGATTGATGGAAAACTTAACGAATGCTTTGTGTAAACCCCTAATTTTTCAAAATTTTTAAAACTGGATTTTTCACAATTTTCTGGAATTTTCTGGGAATTTTCTGTAATTTAAAAACAGTATATTAATTATTCAATAATTTTTAAATGATAATAAATGATATTAAAATATTATAAAAATAATATTTTTTGGTGTAAAATGAAAAACTGGACTTAGGACAATTTTTCTGGAATTTATCGGACCCCGGACCTATTTTTAAACACCTAAAAAGTATTATATTATTTATTTAATTAATTAATTATGTAATTATTATTTATTATGAATTATTATTATTATAGTTTTTTTTTTTTTAAAAAACCCAGCCCACTGGGCCCGGCCCACCGGGCCCAGCCCGAACCCAAAGCCAGCCCATCCCCTATCGGGTCGGGTCGGGTCCGCCCGACCGAACCCGACCCGCTTGACCCGGCCCCTCACCCACGAACCCCAGCCCCCCGCGTTCTCCGGCGGCGCCCGCGTCCGGCGGCGCTCCGCCCGCCTCGCGCCGCGCTGCCCGGCCACGACGCCCCTCTCCCCGCCCATCTCGGCCCCCAACCGCCGCCACCACCTATTTAACTCCTCCTCCTCCTCCGAACTCCCCCTCAGCCACCGCCACAGCGCCACCCACCGCCGTCGCCCTTGCCACCGACCACCTCACGACGTTGCGCCACCGCCGTGCCGTCCCAGCCACCCCGCCGTCCTCCTCTTCCCTCCACCGGCGTCGACCCAGCAGCAGCAGCGGTCGCACCTGCTCCCCGCGCCGCCGTGAGCGCCGGCCACCGCCTCGCCGCAGAACCCCGGCCCCTCCGCCGCAGCCCAGCCAGCCCAGCCGCCGTCTCCGCCCCTCGCCGGCCGTGAATCCCCAAATCCGAAACCCTAACCCTAATTCTCGAATCCGCGTGTCCGACACGTGTCGGACACGATTCGACCCGGTTTTCGGGTCCCCTTCAGGTACTTGTAACTTTTTGTTCGTAGCTCGGATTTTGATTCCGTAAATTGCGTTGCGAAGCCTGTATGACCCTCTCGGTGCCCGGATAAACCGCTCGGGCATCGCGTCCTGTGGTGATCGCACACCGCGATCCAAAAACAGGAAAAACCAGACCATGTTTTACCCCGGAACTGAGTACGCCCCGCCAAACGGGACGACTTGGTCGTGTGCGATCTTCACAGATACGTGCGCATCGTCGATGCGAACGTGTGGAATTTCGCAGAAGCTGATTCGAATGTGCGTGCACACCGGAATCAGTACGTATCCGCGGACATCGTCCCATATCCGACTTTTCGGCAATTTACCATAACTTTGTGTACACACGTCGGATCGAGACGAAACTTGCGCCATCGGACTCGTAGCGATACGCTGGTCCTGTGGGTCAAGTTTGGTTCGATTCTGAGAACGTTGACGAAATCGCGTGTCGTGGGCCCCACAGGCCCCGCTCGACGGGCAATTTTGTGTTCGGCTCATCGGAATCCAATTCTGGAAGTTCCGTTGGGTTTGTATCATCGTTCCTGACCTGTTGACACTAAGTTTGGTGAATTTGGAGACCTTTGATCCTGACGCATTTTTTGGTGCAAAGCGGGCCCACATGTGGACCCCGTTTTGACCCGAAACTGCCGTTTTTGCCCTTGTCTCCAAATTGGACCCAAGGACAGGCATTTTTAGCTGATTGATATTTTTTGGATCTGATGGTGATATTTGTTTCAGCAACCGGAGTACCGCCTGCAATTTCTGCCGAAGACAGAACTGCAAACAGAGCCGGAACCACAGGCAAGTGTACCTTGCCAAAACTTGCAGCTTTGCTACCTATTTCTTGGACTTAGTTATACATCAGTGGGAAAGTAAAGCTTGCCTGTCATG
The DNA here is from genome assembly GCA_036927795.1 of Iris macrosiphon. Taxonomy (NCBI): domain Eukaryota; kingdom Viridiplantae; phylum Streptophyta; class Magnoliopsida; order Asparagales; family Iridaceae; genus Iris; species Iris macrosiphon. Next base: position 20,313,172 of record JAYESA010000005.1, on the reverse strand, counting down.
CCCCAGTCCCAAAAATACGTAGGACTAGAACACGTAAGCATGACAGCCGCATGGATATGGCAACTCCAATATATGGAAACCAAATCCATACGTACGCTGTAATATGAATATAAAATCCACAAGTGGTATAAAATGTAATACAAGTCACAGGGTAAAATCTAGATCTCATCCACCAAAATCATATAGAAATAAATAACCAGTATCTAGGAAACTAGATCTCAATAAGAAGTATCTAAAGATGATAGTTGGATGGAAACAAATCCACTACCAACTCAAATGAGAAAAGTAAATACAATATAAGTACAACACAATCAAACAATATAAGAACACCATCTAGCAGTCACGGGCTCGAAGAGAGGACATCCACGAAACATATATAGCCATCCGATCTGTGCTCCTGCAAATACTCAAGAATAGATACACCTGGCAGAGGACCAGGTCCTCAGAGGGACGTAACAAGATACAGAAAATACGAGCCAATTTGAATACAGTAAACATGCATATGGTTTGAAAATAAATAAGTACGCTGTACAAGACAATCTATATGAATGCAAATGAGGACAACTTTTCGACGTATGGGCAAGGGTAGTCTACTCGATCTAAGCCTCACAACTCACACACCCGTCTAGAACATCAGAAATCGACATACCTCTGGGGTAGCGACCAGCGCGACTCTACAGAAATCGACATACCTCTGGGGTAGCGACCAGCGCGACACACGCCCGTAGTGCGAACTATATACTACGGTTTACCAGAGTGGTCAAAAGCCCATACGCCTAATAATTGTCCTTTATGATACTAAGTGCCATGTGTGTGTCAACATATCTAATACATAGTAATGACTGAAAGAAAATTACACATGCAAGAACTATACAGAAATAAAATAAATAAAAAGAAATATAAATAGCATGCAAAGTACTGTAATAATTTGGCAAGGTATCTTGCCTGGTAAGAAAGCTGCAAGGTGTACTGTCCAGAAGTCAAACGCACAGGATCAAAAGCTATGGCCACAGAACAAATGTCTCCGGATGCTGAAATAAATATCACCAACATTTCTAGAATAAGAAAAATAGCTAAAAAGCACTTCCCTTTCGTCCAATTTGGATACAGGGGCAAAACGGTAATTTCGGGTAAAAGTGGGGTCCACGTGTGGCCCACTTTGCACCGAAAAGCGTGCCGAGGGTAACAGTCTCTAAATGGGACAAAATATGGGTCAAACAACTCTAAATGTCAATACGAACCCAACGGTATGTCCAAATTTGGATTCCGATGAGCCGAACAAAATTTGGTCCAAAAAGTCAACTGTTGGGCCCGCCAATTGGCGATCTGGTCAACCGTCTCAGAAATGCGTGAAATTTGGGTCACAGGACCAGCGCGTTACCACGAGTCTAGTGGCGCAAGTTTCGTCGCAATCGGACTAGCGTGCACAAAATACTCGCGAGTTCCACAAAAGTGGCGACACGAAATGTGTCCGCGGATACGGTCTGATTCCGGCGCGCACACGCGTCCGAATCAGTCCCCACGAATTTTCATGTGTCCCGTTATGCTGCGTGCACCATTCGGTACACTTGGTACACAGCGGGGCGATCCCGTTTGGCGGGGCGCGCTCCGATCTCCAACTTTTGGAAAACCGGAAAAAGTGGGTGCGCACAGTTTTGTGACGAATATATTTCTGTCCACAGCGACTAATATCACAAAGTTATTATACAGAAAATAAACTAGGTCATGTAATCTACAGGTATCAAAAAGAATCACCGAATTCGGATCTCTGTGGTGGGAGATACGAACTCGGCAATATGGGTGGTCATTCTGGAATTCTGCGATTGCAGAATTCTGTCTGCTCGCGCTGACTTGGGCGCTATTTTTCACCTAGGGGCACACGTTTTTCGAGGTTGACTATAAAATAAATATTGGAGAGGGTTGAGGGAAGATCATACCTATGAAAACGGAACAGCGTTTGGATGAGCGAGTCAACGGGAAAATACTCCGGAGCGAAGGTGCCTCGAGTGGGAGACTGCAGTTCGCGATGTCGGCGTCGACGGGATGGTTGGATGGCTTGGGGAGGCTTCTCTGGCTGTGGTGACAGCTCTAGATGGGAAGAGGAAGTCTGGAGTTTAGGTTAGGGTTTTAGAGAGCTATTATATATATATATATATATATATTATATATATTAGGAGAGAGAGAGGGTGCGGATGGGTTGAGTCCGCGGGTTGGAAAGCAAAGGGGGTTCCTAAGGAAATAAGTTGCTGTTGACATAAAGGGGGGTGGGTCCCTTATTGGCCGCTGAAGGAAGCTAGCAACTTCTAAGTTGCAGCAAGTTGGGAAGGCTAAGGAATCAAAGTCCTAAGGCTTTAAGTATACTAAGTATGACTTATTAATATTATTATTATTATTAGATTATTATTAAATTCTTATTTTCTTTTCTTTTCTTTTCCTTTCTTTCTTTATAAAATATATATACATATATATATATTTGTATATACATATATATATACTCATAAGAAAATTTATAGCTTAGGGTAATGCACATCATTAGGCTAGCAACAGCTCAAGGGGTCTCCTACATGGAATAAATTCCGAAAAATTTCTGATGGTCGCATAAGTCCTCTAAGTGCCCGAACACCTAACATAAAAATTATTAAAAATCTATTTCTCCTATTTGGACCTAATTACTTACAATTTAATTAATAATTAATAAAAAAAGGGTTTATACGATTTTCTAGGAAGGGGGTTTTACATTGCCAATTCTCAGATATTTCTGGTTATAGTATTTTACTTGATTTCTGTAGCTTCATATGTGAACTTGTTTAATTGCTCAACCCAGGACACCGGACACTATTCATGTGACGGAATTGCCTGAGATATACCTGGTGATTCCGTATAGGATATATTTTTATGTCATTTACAGTTTATATGCTTAGATTCTATCCTGACTCATTGCATTAGTTCAATCTTGCGTGACTTGTACCTGTGATATTCTGGAACTGTGACGTGAGATTTCATGGGGTGGAGAGAGTATTATCATATCAAGGCTGAATATATTATAATATAAATACTGTTATCTGGCGGTGCCTTAGACTCTGATACAGAGCTTTGGTACCTTACTGGCTCTTCGAGAAAATACTGCTATAGTTTCTTCGACACTGATCCTGTAGTAGTCTCAGCCTGAGTATGACTAAAACTCTCACTTGCATATCACTTAGCTGGTTTACATATTTACCCTGCTGTTTCATTATTGCTGCACTGCATATGTTTTGGCTTGTATTTTCTGTACCTTGTTATGTCCCCTGAGGACCTGGAATGGACTATGTCTCCAGGTATAGCTGAGGAGAACTACCCCGAGGTGTACGGTACAGGAGCACTCCTTGGAGTAGAACCAGGAACAGAGGACGAGATAGTGGCAGAAGATTACTCCTAAGCACCGGCTTCATCTACACAGTATTTCCTTTTTCAGTATTTTATTTTCTGTCTATTCTCATTAAATGTAACAGACTAATTCTCGGATTGTTTCCCGAGATAACCTTGTTTGCTATTGCTTAATTATTTTTATTGCATTATTTCTGGCAATTAATCTGTGCTATTCTGTGGATGAGATTAGAATTACCTGAGACTTGTAACATTTCACAGCTAGACTACAGCTTAAGCATGCCCTGATGGATCCATTAAATTGGGTTGTCCATCGGTGCGTGCTGCTGGCCATTGCCATGTGCCCTGTCCCTCAACATTTTGGGACTGGGGCGTGACATGGTTTTTGTGGTAGCCCATGCAGGTCAACGACTAAATTGTTCGGTTTCAACTTAGGGACCGAACATGCCTGCAATAAGATAGGATAAGTTTTTAGGATCTCATCCACTTGCTTGGATCGTTTTTGATATCTGTATCGTACTCGGACTAATTTGAACTTGCATCTTGCCTTGATTCCTGTGCGCCTCTTATTGGTTATTTTGGATACAGGGAAATGGACCCACAAGAATGCAACGAGACTCCCGCTGGAACACCACAAGCTACAGGTGTCACCTACGACGGTGAAGTGACACCAGTCGGAGGAATTCCCTCAACTCAACAGAGCCAGCAGGCTGGTCAACCTACCTCCCGATTCCGGCGCGATGACATCCCACTTCCGCCACAGTTCGTCCCACCAATGCCCGTGTTCCCACCAGGACAGCCGATCGACGGGCAGCAAATATTTTAAATGATCTACGCGATGATGCAAGCTCAGCAACAAGTTCAACACGAGGCTCAGCGTCGCGAAGCTAATTTCTTAAGGGACAGCATCGTAACTGCACTAGGGCAGGCCAACCTACCAACTCGACGGGCAACTACAGGCTCAGTCACTGACTTCCGCCAACTGAAGCCCCGCACTTTTTCTGGAAAAGAGGAGCCCACAGAAGTTCATGAGTGGCTCACCAACATTCGGCATCAACTTGAAGCAGCTGAGCTTCCACGGGAACGCTGGATGAATGCCGTCCGAATGCAATTAACTGACAATGCCCATCACTGGTGGCTATCCGAGGAGACACGGCTCGGACCAGACCGAGTCACTTGGGAGAAGTTCTCCAGACTCTTCTAAGAGATGTACATTCCTGCCATCGCTCGATCAGAACTGCGGGACAGGTTCAATCGCCTCACTCAGGACTCTATGACGGTGGAAGAATACAACGCAAAATTTATTCGTCTGAGTCGCTTCGCCCCCACCCTGATCCCGACAGAGGGAGAGAAGGCCGAGAAATTCTTCGACGGACTGAACATTGAGCTGCAGAAACTAATTGGGTCCGTCGCACCAACATCATACTCGGACGTACTTGCTGCGGCTCAACGCATAGAGCGCGTCACCAAGAGAGAGACCAGACTGAAGTGGCCCTCCACATCCGCACCAACCGGAGCAGTACCAGAGGAGTCTGCAAAGCGTCAACAAATAAGCCCGCCACCATGAGCAGCACCAAAAGCCTTCTACCTTCCTACTTGTTACCACTGCGGCAAGATAGGCCATGTCGAGAAGAAATGTAGACGTAAACTCGGACTATGCTTAGGCTGCGGATCCAGACAGCATGCAGTGAGAGACTGCCCTGAGCGTAGAGAAGGAGCACCAAAGGCGTACCAGCAGACTCCACCAGCACCTCGAGCAGCACCCTACCAGCAAGCTCAGCAACAGCAGAGGAATCTACCTCAAGGACGAGAGCAGGCTTACACGATGACTGTGCAGGAAGCCGATGCGAGTAAGTGATTCGTAGTTATCCGTTTTTAGTCTTGTGCAGCTCGTGCCTCTTGGTTCGTGACCTCAGCCCCAACCTAGTAATTTACAACTTGTTAATAACAACCTGGTTTTGATAAAAGTTGTAGTTTTCTTGCTTTAACTAGATTTTTCTGGAAAGTGTATAACTTTTATTTTTAGGGAAACGATATTTTCCTAAGTATCTTGTGATGTGTTTTCAAACGATGCTTGCGACCGCGTCATCTCTGTTGACCGATTATTCTTTGATTGCGAGGACGCAATCCTCTTAAGGGGGTAGATTATAAACCCCCTGATTTTTCAAAATTTTCAAAACTGGATTTTTCATAATTTTCTGGAATTTTCTGGAATTTTTCTGTAATTTAAAAATAGTGTTTTAATTATTCAATGATTTTTAAATGATAATAAATGATATTAAAATATTATGAAAATAATATTTTTGGGTGTAAAATGAAAAATGGACTTAGGATAATTTTTCTAGAATTTATCGGACCCCGGACCTATTTTTAAACACCTAAAAAGTATTTTATTATTTAATTAATTAATTAATTATGTAATTATTATTTATTATGAATTATTATTCTTATTATTATTATAGTTTTTAAATAATAAAAAAAACCCAGCCCACTGGGCCCGGCCCACCGGGCCCAGCCCGAACCCAAACCCAGCCCATCCCCTATCGGGTCGGGTCCGCCCGACCGAACCCGACCCGCTTGACCCGGCCCCTCACCCACGAACCCCAGCCCCCCCCCCCCCCCCGCGTTCTCCGGCGACGCCCGCGTCCGGCGCTGCTCCGCTCGCTTCGCGCCGCGCTGCCCGGCCACGACGCCCCTCTCCCCGCCCATCTCGGCCCCCCAACCGCCGCCACCACCTATTTAACTCCTCCTCCGAACTCCCCCTCAGCCACCGCCACAGCGCCACCCACCGCCGTCGCCCTCGCCACCGACCACCTCACGACGCTGCGCCACCGCCGTGCCGTCCCAGCCACCCCGCCGTCCTCCTCTTCCCTCCACCGGTGTCGACCCAGCAGCAGCAGCGGCCGCAGCTGCTCTCCGCGCCGCCGTGAGCGCCGGCCACCGCCTCGTCGCAGAACCCCGGCCCCTCCGCCGCAGCCCAGCTAGCCCAGCCGCCGTCTCCGCCCCTCGCCGGCCGTGAATCCCCAAATCCGAAACCCTAACCCTAATTCTCGAATCCGCGTGTCCGACACGTGTCGGACACGATTCGACCCGGTTTTCGGGTCCCCTTCAAGTACTTGTAACTTTTTGTTCGTAGCTCGGATTTTAATTCCGCAAATTGCGTTGCGAAGCCTGTATGACCCTCTCGCTGCCCGGACAAACCGCTCGGGACATCGCGTCCTGTGGTGATCGCACACCGCGATCCAAAAACAGGAAAAAATAGACCCTGTTTCACCCCGGAACTGAGTACGCCCCGCCAAACGGGATGACTTGGTCGCGTGCGGTCTTCACAGATACGTGCGCATCATCGATACAGACGTGTGTGATTTCGCAGAAGCTGATTCGGATGTGCGTGCACACCGGAATCAGTGCGTATCCGCGGACATCGTCCCGTATCCGACTTTTCGACAATTTACCCTAACTTTGTGTACACACGTCGGATCGAGACGAAACTTACGCCATCGGACTCATAGCGATACGCTGGTCCTGTGGGTCAAGTTTGGTTCGATTCTGAGAACGTTGACGAAATCGCGTGTCGTGGGCCCCACAGGCCCCGCTCGACGGGCGATTTTGTGTTCGGCTCATCGGAATCCAATTCTGGAAGTTCCGTTGGGTTCGTATCATCGTTCCTAACCTGTTAACACTAAGTTTGGTGAATTTGGAGACCTTTGACCCTGACACATTTTTCGGTGCAAAGCGGGCCCACATGTGGACCCCGTTTTGACCTGAAACTGTCATTTTTGCCCTTGTCTCCAAATTGGACCCAAGGACAGGCATTTTTAGCTGATTGATATTTTTTGGATCTGATGGTGATGTTTGTTTGAGCAACCGGAGTACCGCCTGCAATTCCCGCCGAAGACAGAACTGCAAACAGAGCCGGAACCACAGGCAAGTGTACCTTGCCAAAACTTGCAGCTTTGCTACCTATTTCCTGGACTTAGTTATACATCAGTGGGCAAGTAAAGCTTGCCAATTCTCAGATATTTCTGGTTATAGTATTTTACTTGATTTCTGTAGCTTCATATGTGAACTTGTTTAATTGCTCAACCCAGGACACCGGACACTATTCATGTGACGGAATTGCCTGAGATATACCTGGTAATTCCGTATAGGATACATTTTTATGTCATTTACAGTTTACATGCTTAGATTCTATCCTGACTCATTGCATTAGTTCAATCTTGCGTGACTTGTACCTGTGATATTCTGGAACTGTGACGTGCGATTTCATGGGGTGGAGAGAGTATTATCATATCAAGGCTGAATATATTATAATATAAATACTATTATCTGGCGGTGCCTTAGACTCTGATACAGAGCTTTGGTACCTTACTGGCTCTTCGAGAAAATACTGCTATGGTTTCTTCGACACTGATCCTGTAGTAGTCTCAGCCTGAGTATGACTAAAATTCTCACTTGCATATCACTTAGCTGGTTTACATATTTACCCTGCTGTTTCATTATTGCTGCACTGCATATGTTTTGGCTTGTATTTTCTATACCTTGTTATGTCCCCTGAGGACCTGGAATGGACTATGTCCCCAGGTATAGCTGAGGAGAACTACCCCGAGGTGTACGGTACAGGAGCACTCCTTGGAGTAGAACCAGGAACAGAGGACGAGATAGTGGCAGAAGATTACTCCTGAGCACCGGCTTCATCTACACAGTATTTTCTTTTTCAGTATTTTATTTTCTGTCTATTCTCATTAAATGTAACAGACTAATTCTCGGATTGTTTCCCGAGATAACCTTGTTTGCTATTGCTTAATTATTTTGATTGCATTATTTCTGGCAATTAATCTGTGCTATTCTGTGGATGAGATTAGAATTACCTGAGACTTGAAACCTTTCACAGCTAGACTACAGCTTAAGCATGCCCTGATGGATCCATTAAATTGGGTTGTCCATCGGTGCGTGCTGCTGGCCATTGCCACGTGCCCTGTCCCTCGATATTTTGGGACTGGGGCGTGACACTTTGATCACGGACAACTTGTGCATAAGGTTTTGGAGGTTTCGCGGATGGTCGCCGGGGCACTGGGACCGATCCGATCCGGACAAAACATATGGATTAGTCAATTGGAATTGAGGAAGTAAACGGCATGTGGCGGGGCTCGCCACCTGCGTCGCATATCGTTTTCTATCCCGTGACTATAACTCGTCCCTTTGTGGCATCAAGCCAGTGATCTAAATTGTATATTTAAACCTGTTGCAAACTAACTTGTGTCTTCGTGGCAGGGAAGGCATGGTAAGTATTGTGCAGGTGATTCAACGGTCAGGTAAAATCCACCGAACGGTGGCTAGTTTATTTCAGTAAATTCTATATGCTGCTTACTTGTAAATGAACTAAGGCAAGATAGAAACCCACAAAAATATGCATGCTTTATTAAAATAACGTGTTGATTGGTATAGTTCAGTTAGCTCGCCTTCACCAGTATGTTTTGACATGCTGACCCTCGTTGAAACAGGTTCTCCGCACTAAGGCAAACCGAGCGAGGAGCCGAAGTCGTCTTCCCGATCCAGTCCAGCTGTTGGCGCATCCTGAATGCGCCGCCTTTGAAGCATTTTGAACCAGGAGCTTGCACTCTTCATACACAATGCAGCTCCGTGGCAAAGCTGTCCTCCAGCCCGGAGGTCTTTATAATTTTGAAGTTATAAAGGGATGTAATGTACAGGACTGTTATCTCATTTTGAGTCAACACTTTTGTAAGCCCGTGCGGCATATTAGCTGACTCGTTCAAGAGTTTGTAATAGATGTTCATTATCAATAAAGAGAACTTTTCTATGTTTCAACTTGTGTTTAATTTATCTGCGTACTCTGAATATGTGCTCGTTATGTAAAATACTTTAGCCTTGTGCGGGCGCAATCCCAGGCCCGTACGGTATCACGATTCGGGGGACGCCCCAACGATTCTGCGGAATTGGGTCGTGACATAATGGTATTAGAGCACAGATTCAAGTTCCCTAGACTCTCGCACTGGAAAAGTTCCTTTAACGATCAAATTCCTGTGCGAACTCTTGAAATCGCTAGGCCAAAATGAGATACATTCATGCAATAAGTCCATAATACATTATGATTCTAATATAATTTACCTTCTTTTGAAGGAATGACGCAAGCGTAATCTGCAGCGCAAGCACCGAACAAAATACAAGAAAATAGTTCGGGTACTTCGGGAAGCTCTCGGAGCCAGCGTGGCATATCTCAAGTCGATCCGCTTGAGCGGATAATGCTAATGTTAGAAGCACAACGACAAGGAGATGATGCTCGCCAAGCCAAGTTCGAAAGCAATTTAGAGACCCGATTCTCAGTCCAACAAAAGCAGGTAGATGCCCTGCAACAGACCGTTCAGACTTTGGCTGCCAACCATTCCGTCGCAACAACAACGACTCCGGTGGAACAGCCCATGCTTGAAGTAGAGACGCCACAAATTCCAAGGCCGAGGGACGTGACTGCCTTCAACTTGGGCCACTTCAAGAAAGTCTGCAATACCCCATTCAACGGGACTGAGGACCCAGTGGTAGCTCTAGATTGGCTAGCCGAACTTGAAGATCACTTCGCTCTGCTAGAGGTCCCCGAAGATAAGCGCGTCGCCTGCGCGTAACTTCAGCTCTGCCTCAACGCGCACGATTGGTAGAACGTGCATCGACGATCTCTCCAATTTGATCACGGAGAGGAGGCGATCTCGTGGATGACTTTTTGTGCCGCGTTTGAAGAGGAGTTTATACCCCCTCCAGTACAACGTCAAATGGAGAATGATTTCGTACAGCTACGGCAGGCAGTATGACAGTGAAGCAATAGTCCGCCGAATTCAACCGACTCTCCAAATTCGCTAGGGCCTATTTACCTGATGTAGCGAGTCGAGCTAGAAGGTTTGAAGGTGGTTTGCGTCCTGCCATCCATGCGCACGTGGTCAACAATCAGTACAAGATAATGCGTGAAGTCATGAATCACGCTCTATCACTTGAACCACAGTATCCTCATGTTGCTGCCGGCGTTGTACATACATCCAGTCACAAATGCCAAAGCAACGACGGAGGAAACAATGCTGCAAAGCGTCGAAACGACGGTGGTCAGCAGAAAGGGAACCAGGAAAAAGGATTATGCTTCTATTGTAAGAAGTCGGGGCACACATCGAATAACTGCCACATTAGAAAGGGTCTGTGCTTCAACTGTGGCGGTCCAAGCCATATATTTCGAGATTGTCCCCTCCCCTCTAAGATTCTGCCTCAACGTAATGTTCCTTAGAGGTAGGCTTTATTCCTAAGTTTCGGGACAAAACTTCCAATTAGTTGGGTAGGATGTAGTGCCCCGTTCTTCCGGTGCGGAGAGCGCGGCTAAGAAACACAAGACGGTATCGTTCGATCGGGATAGATTGAAACAAGAACTCATCCTCGTTATGATTTGTTTCTTCGGAATCGATTCCCATATTCAGTGGACCGTGCCCCTAGGATCGACTTAGAGGTAGAGTCAGGAGGGACCTCTCCGCTGCTATCTTTTATTGTCTCGGTTTTCGATGTCGCTTGTTGCTTTCGTGCTTTGAGTTGGTTTTGGGATTTGCTTATTTTTCTTGAACGGTTTCGATGATTTTCATTGTTTTCGTTCATTGAACTGCACTTCAATTCCGAGATTGGAAAAGTAGAAGAGCTATTGATTGAGCTGTTCGTAATGCAGGTGAACGAGCAGTAGGCGGCTTGCGAGCGGAGTCGTGAAGCGCCTCTTTCCTTCTCCCTTCCAATCATCTAAGTTTGTGGCTACCATCCCGATTAGCTAGCCCTGCTTCCAAGTCTTCACACCAAAACTCTTGCATTCTTGTTGCCCCGATCAAACGATACCAAGTAATAATAAAAGATACCAAGATAAAAGAGAATAGACTTGGTAATACTGCTTGTCAATAAAACTTGTGAACGATTACTTGTATGCATGCTTGCTCGTTTGGAATGTTCATTATATGCTTCAAGTTTAGTTAGAATGCATATCTTCTTTGAATATTGTTATGCATATGGAACACACTTTTCTTTGCCATAGATGGATCATAAAGACTATGCAAAGACTGTTGTGTATGGAACTTGTATCGTGCTAGAATTTATCTTGAAACGTGCATGGATTGATGGAAAACTTAACGAACGCTTTGATCACGGACAACTTGTGCACAAGGTTTTGGAGGTTTCGCGGACGGTCGTCGGGGCACTGGGACCGATCCGATCCGGACGGAACATATGGATTAGTCAATTGGAATTGAGGAAGTAAATGACATGTGGCGGGGCTCGCCACCTGCGTCGCATATCGTTTTCTATCCCGTGACTATAACTCGTCCCTTTGTGGCATCAAGCTAGTGATCTAAATTGTATATTTAAACCTGTTGCAAACTAACTTGTGTCTTCGTGGCAGGGAAGGCATGGTAAGTATTGTGCAGGTGATTCAACGGGCAGGTAAAATCCACCGAACGGTGGCTAGTTCATTTCAGTAAATTCTATATGCTGCTTACTTGTAAATGAACTAAGGCAAGATAGAAACCCACAAAAATATGCATGCTTCATTAAAACAACGTGTTGATTGGTATAGTTCAGTTAGCTCGCCTTCACCAGTATGTTTCGACATGCTGACCCTCGTTGAAACAGGTTCTTCGCACTAAGGCGAACCGAGCGAGGAGCCGAAGTTGTCTTCCCGATCCAGTCCAGCTGTTGGCGCATCCTGAACGCGCCACCTTTGAAGCATTTTGAACCAGGAGCTTGCACTCTACATACACAATGCAGCTCCGTGGCAAAGCTATCCTCCAGCCCGGAGGTCTTTATCATTTTGAAGTTATAAAGGGATGTAATGTACATGACTGCTATCTCATTTTGAGTCAACACTTTTGTAAGCCCGTGCGGCATATTAGCTGACTCGTTCAAGAGTTTGTAATAGATGTTCATTATCAATAAAGAGAACTTTTCCATGTTTCAATTTGTGTTCAATTTATCTGCGTACTCTGAATATGTGCTCGTTATGCAAAATACTTTAGCCTTGTGCGGGCGCAATCCCAGGCCCGCACGGCATCACGATTCGGGGGACGCCCCAACGATTCTGCGGAATCGGATCGTGACACATATCTTAAATATACTAGTAACCTGCACTTGCATAAACAAATTGTTAAAAAAGTAAATATTAAATTATTATAAATATTGTCGTTTCTAGGAATCAAACTTAAGAAGCCAAAAAAATACCTTCCACCTTAACCATATGAGTTAGAATTGTTTAGTTGTAAATAAATAATATTATGTAGTTAAATAATTAGTTACTTTAAAGAAAAAATAGTTAGCAGAGTATTTACAAACAGCTTAGATGGCTCAATTTTGAGTTATTTTCGTGCCTCATTATAAGAGTAGAGATAATATTATCTAATTACTTCCACGAATATTTATAATAAATTTTAATTAAAATATATTAGCGATCGGGACACATGTGTTGTATGTGCAATCCATATACTGTGAGTGACATGAACATGAGCACAACTTAATCTTAAATACTTTAAAATTGTAATATTAAACCTCCTCGATGTAAGATTAAAATTGGAAAGTCACACACACTTTGGGAGCAGTTCCGGTTTGCAAATGAAAGAATACGTCTAATAGCATCATTTACTTTAAAATTTGAAAGAGCGCATACTAATGGCTGAATAATAGGCATAATCTAATGGACAAAGATAAAAACAATGAAAAATATCTCATGACTATATATATATATATATATATATATATATATATATATATATATATATTCTATTATATATATATATATTCCATTATATAAAACGGTTTCTAGACGGCTCAAAAATGAGCCGTCTAAGCCGTAAATAAATACTCAACCAATTAAATTTAAAAAAATATATTTACGGTAGATAAATAAAATCCTAAACCAACTTATATCTTATCTGTCCAAATTCTTAATAAATACTCAATCAATTAAATTTAAAAAAAAACTAACGGGAGATTAAAATAAAAATCTAAAACCAACTTCCTTCTCATCATCGGTAACCTATTTTTTTCTTCCACGAAACCTAGATACTAAATTTAAAATCGTTTAAATACTAAATTTAAAAATTAATTTTAAAAAAATATCAATTTTTTTTAATTAAAATATATTTAATATTTGATCTAAGTATATATTATTATCTGACTCACATATCAAAAATTGTAAAAATATATCTACAACAAGTTCTAATTTAAATATATTTAAATTATATTTAATTTTTTTAAATAATTTATATTTTTATATAATTTTTTAATAATTTTGTTTTTATGTGTTGCACGTGGAGGTAATTAGTATATATATATATATATATATATATATATAGAGAGAGAGAGAGAGAGAGAGAGAGAGAGAGAGAGAGAGAGAAAGAAAGAAAAAGGGCTTACTACGATTTTAGATTAGTATGGAGACTAAATGACCGTTTTATCAATTAATATAATTCGATAAGACCAAAATATTAGCGATACTCCTAGTATTTGGGTTATATATTAGTATAAATAAAATTTGCAAATATTTAATTCTCATGGCTTATGATTGGACTATTTTCTTCAATTGTTTTCTTCCCAAACTCGAACTTTATTACATATCATGTTATGTTTTTGGATTTCTTCTTTGGATTTCTAGTTGGTAAACTATTTATTGATTGCTATCCGATTTTTTCAATTTTTACCAACTACATTGTGTTTTGACTATATTAGTTATGAATTTTTTAAACTTGTCTTTATACTCTACTCTTACCTTGATTTTATTGTTATCTTGATCATGATTGTCTATTCCTTCCACTTGTTCTGATTTATTTATGATTAATTTTCATTCATCTCTTAGCAAGGAAAAGCTTATTTTTTTTATCATGTCAAAGGAGCAGAAGTAGTTTAAGTTTACCTTTATTGATTTATGCTTCTTATGTTTTACATATTAATGATATAAACTTCATTATATGATCTTAAACTTAATTGATTTGTCATTATCAAAAAAAGAAAAAAATAGCCTAATAATTAAATTGAGTTTATGATTATGGTTAATCGATTAAATTTAGTGTTATAAATTACTAATGATCATGCAATCAATATAGTGTTTATACTTAAACTTGGCATCCTAACGTGCACTAATGATATCATACTTGCTAAAATGAGTATTGTTTTGTTCTTCTAACATGTATTTACAAAAAAACAATAAGCAAGATCAATCATGGACATATGTAATAAAAAATCATGATGGGTCAAATATACTACTTGTCTACAAGATTTTTCTGAACCATCCACGACATCTCCGAGGGGACCCATCGGACGGGGTCGAGGGGGAAGCGTCCTCCGTAGAGGTTCGAGGGTGAAGCTCCCGAAAGAAATACATATTTTCATATTTGCTTATCATCGGACAACTGCCATCAAGGAAAATGCCACATTCATATAAAGGAAGAAGCAAAGCTATCAAGACATCGCGCTCACTGTAATCTTTATTTATTATTGAGTCTCTAGGATTATTTGTAATTCAATAGAGAAAGGTAGAATAAAAACTAAACAAAAAATTCAGCCAAATATCCAAGTTCTGAAACTGTAGCATTAGAACTGCATACCAATGGTATCCTGCTAGCAGCATACCGACAGTATACCATGCTCTATGAAATTTGAAATAGAAAGTCCTTGTGACTACAAACGACATACTGACGGTATACCGGTCATGACCGTTGGACATCAAATAATGCTGCAATAGCTAGAAAACTAGTCATTTCTAGTCAATACTGTGCAGAATAGGATACCGATGACATACCGCATGAACATCATATTATGGAGAGTTTTTGAGATGCTATATAAATTCAAACGCATTCATTTGTTTACCACTTCTTGGAACCTTAACTTTTTATCCAATACTCCAAAACCTCTCCATATATACAAGAGCTTTCATTTGCTAACCATATTGAGATAAAGTTGTATCGAGTTGTAAAGTTTGATCTTTAAATTATTGTGAGAAGATTAAAACCCTTTTTTTGTAAGATGTTGAAGTCCTCAAATCTATGTATCAAAGCTTGTGTAGAAGTCGGCGAACCTTTAGATCAAAATTCGTTTGTAAGAAGTCGACGGGTATTCGGATTCAAGCTCGTATGTAATTATTTGTGATAGTAGTGGATTAAAGCCGGAGAGAGTTCCAAGATTTGAGTGCCTCATGGAGGATGCTAGAATATATCGAGTGTCGGTATACTTGTCTCATTTCTAGCACTAAGTTTTAATTGCTCATTAGTATTCATATTTGTGCTTGATCATTAGTAAAACTCTATTCATCTCCCCTCTATGGTGCTTTCAGAAACAATCAAAAGATTATAATGTACATATAATAATGATAATAATAATTTAACTAAAATGCAAAACAAGCATCTTCTTCCTCCCATCTTTGTTATCCTAGTCCAATCCCATCAATGAATAGTATCAAGACGAACTTTCATGTTTTTTTGAGATTCAACAATAACTAGATATTATATATACATGAAATTATATCAACATTTTATTGTTTTTGGGATTCAACCATACCTAGATATTAGATATACATGGAAGCAAATTAAAACTTTGAAAGAGTTTTCACTACTTTTTGGAATTCAACCACTACATGTTATTATACTCATGATTCCATATACATGAAATCAAATCAAGAATTTGGAAGGATATTTCATTGCTTCGATGCAGGGTGGTGTCGGTGTGGATATGGTGGGGGAGGGGATGAGAATGAGAATGAATTACATAAGTTGAAAATGTTAGAGGAGAAAGAAATTTTTTAAAAAATGAGAAAGAATTAAGAGAATGTTGTTAGAGGAAAAAAATAATACCAAACACAATTACAATTTGTTGGACGTGACTATAAAAAGTTCCTTGCATTAACTTACTGTATTAAAGTAAAAAAAGTGACGATTTAGAATATTTAAGTAAAAATGATGTAAAAAAAGTAGATAAAAAAGTCTATAAAACTAACACATTAGTTAAAGTTCTCTCTAATTTACGGTTATTTACACTAACTAAATTTTTTGAGGCATGAAAATGAAATTAAAACTTAAAAGTGAGCTAAAGAAGGGAAAAAAAAAGTGCTCCCGTTTTACACGACTCCCCCCCTAAAAAACAAATTTTTTTATCTGTTGTGTTTCACGTTCTGCCCATGGATCATTCCCTCTCTCTCAACTCAGTAATGAACGCCCTCAACTTGTATTAAATTGCAACGGCTCCACCCCATCATCGATCAACGCTATAATAGAACAAGAGTCGACAAAGAAAGAAAGAAGGAAAGGGAGAAGAAGAAGGAGCCATGGGAGGAGAGCCGGAGAAGAAGTGGGTGCTAATGGCGACGGCGAGGTCCCCGACGAACATCGCCGTGATCAAGTACTGGGGGAAGCGCGACGAAACCCTAATCCTCCCCGTCAACGACAGCATCAGCGTCACCCTCGACCCCGGCCACCTCTCCGCCACCACCACCGTCGCCGTCAGCCCCTCCTTCCGCTCCGACCGCATGTGGCTCAACGGAAAAGTAACACTGCTTCCCTCCTTCTTTGGATTCGATTGGATTATATTTGAATTTTTTTTTTTTGGGGTTTGGTTGTAGGAGATCTCGCTCTCCGGAGGGAGGTTCCAGAGCTGTTTGAGGGAGATCAGGAGCCGGGCGGAGGATGTGGAGGACGAGGGGAAGGGGATCCGGATCCGGAAGGAGGATTGGGGGAAGTTGCACTTGCACATTGCGTCGTTCAACAATTTTCCGACCGCCGCCGGATTGGCTTCTTCCGCCGCAGGCTTCGCTTGCCTCGGTATTGAGTCTTTGCTGCTCGTCTTTTTTTCTAGATCAAAAAGTAACAAGTACAAAAGGAAATTACTCTGATAACACGATGAAAAGAGACTCTGAGAGCATCAATAGCAAGGCTTATCCCTATTTCTAGATTCTAGATTTAGAATGTAGGAGTTCATTTTGTAGACTAGTAAGGCTCAATTGGAGCACCATGATAGTCCTATCCGCCACCGGAGCTATAGTATGGGACTCATAATTTCTACATTCAGAATGTAGGAACTCATTTTGTAAAATAGTAAGGCTCAATTTGGAGCCTAAATTTTCAAATTCTAGATTTTATTTTAATTAAAAAAAAGAAATATGGATGACACATTGGTCTATATCAAGTTAGTCAAAGGCACAAGATGCACTCGAGCCGCAAAATGTCTATATCGTCCGAGACGCAAGGCATATTTAAGGCGCGCGCTAGAGCGAAGACGCAAATATAAAAATTAATAAAAATATACATAAATGAATAAATTAGTAATGTAAGAAATAAAACCAAATAATATATTAAAACCAACAAAAATATGTTAAAACATAACCAATTGAACTAACAGAGCAGCAGTAGCAGTCAGCATTACTAACAAGAGTTTGGATTATCCCTACCATACTTTTAGTAATTCTAGTTTTTCCAATTCAAATGTAACCAACTACTTGTATGAGGTAAGGATTATCTTCATGCCTCAAAGTTTTTTGTATATAAAAAAAAATCATAAGGCGTGCATTTTCTTGGTTGCACCTTGCAGAAAGGCGCACCTAAGACGCATTTGGAGAAAGCTCCTTGCCTAGTGGAGGTGCGAGACACAACTTCTTTGCCTTTCTGCGAGGCGCGCCTTTGACTATCATGGTCTATATCCAGTCATCTAATCCGGGTCTCCAGATTTCTTTTACTATTCTTATACAAATCCAACCCATTCTACAATTTTTTTTAATTACAAACATGGGCTTCAAAATGCATTTTTGTGCTCCATCTATTATTGATGCTCTAACAAGACTAGCTGTCGAGTCACAAGTTTACCAAGTTTGCCGCAACTAGAAACTATCATAGTCTTTGACAAAACCTTGCCCCAAAAGTCCACCATAGTAGAGAAAGGACCATGCCTAATTTGCACTTTAGTATTCTCGAGTATTCCTGAATTTGAACTTGCTACCCTTAGGGTATGCTTGGTAACGGTGTTTTCATCGGTTTTGGGATATTTTTGAACCGACCGTTTATGAAAACCATTGCTTGGTAATTTGAATTTGGCCCACCCTCCCCCCCCCACCCCACCCCCCTCCACCCCATACACCCCCTCCCCCCACAAAAAAAGAAAAAAAACGGTGTAATATAATTTTGGGTGGCTTTATAAACACCCAAAATCGGTGGATTTTGAGCAGTTTTATTAATTTTATTTCATTTATTCTTGTAAAAGTCTTTCAAAATCGCTTATTAGCAAGCATGGATTTGATTGGTTTAAAAGTCGCTACTTAAAACCACTTAAAACCGGACCTCTCATAACCGTTCATAACCGGTACTCTAAAAATACCTCGTAACCGCTACCCCCATAATTGCCAAGCAGACCCTAAAGTATCAAAGTTAACAACATGGTATCGTAAACCTTTATATTGGCATTTTAAAACCCTCTACTTTAACCAAGTCACAACTTGCTACGCTACATCCATGAAGAAAAGAAAAACCATTCTACCCCCATCTTCTTACTCGTGTCTAATCCAAACCCTAATCTCATCTTGGTAACATGTCTCGTGTCAGACACCGACACACTCAGAAACTCTCTAGACACATGTTAGACACTCATTTTTAAGTTTTTTCGTATTTTCATGTGAATTCATATACTCATTTTTTAGTTTTCTTGTATTTTCATCTGAAATTGGATGATTGGATTTTTCAAAACTCCATAGACATGCAGAAGAGAAATACTATCCCCACTCGGACCAAGACATGACTTTGCCAAAAGTTTATTGCCATCTTTTTGTTCAAATAACAATTAAGGTGAAACAAGGTCAGGAGCAATAAATCTCTTTATGATAAAGATATCCATTTTGCAAGTTCGTTATTATGAGTAGTTCCTACAATGAATCGGACTAATGACATATACAATACTTGGATTATCGAGGATAGATGCTATATAGTTGGTTCTCATCCATCAGAGGCAACGAGTGTAATAGGAGCATCCGTTGACAAAAGGATGACCCTAAGATGATCATCTCATGGCTATTGAGAACGAATTAAATAGATGGTTCTATTTCATCTTAAACTTTCTCCTTCGGAACCAAGGTTGGAAGATTGAAAAGTCACTCATTCACAACCACTAAGGAAGGATTCTTAGAAAAGTTAAGGAGTAATCTTTTTTAGAAATTGAATGGATTCAATCTTATACATACGCGAGGAAGGTTATCAAAAAAGAAATAAGAACTTATCTTCTTTCTTTTATCACCTAGGAGCCGTGTGAGATGAAAGTCTCATGCACAGTTTTGAATGAGAGAAAGAAGTGAGAAATCATCTTTTCGACTCCGACTGTCCCACTCTAGTTGCTTTTTCTTTTTGTCACTTCAAAAGTAGTAGTTTCAGCTTCAGCCTCACAAAAAAATGATATTCCTTTTTATTTCTCATCAAAGGAATGGCATATTCTTTTGGAAATCCTTGATATTCTTAGCATGATATTTGAGAATCTCATTGCTATTACTCAAACAAACATGAAACGTATGCTTGCATATTTGTCCATCGATTGAATCGGATATGTAATTATTGGAATAATTGTTGGAGACTCAAATGATGGATATGCAAGCATGATAACTTATATTGGGAATATCATTGTTGGATACTCTTCGAGTAAAGAGTAAAGACCAGTGTTCTAAAAAGCGCTAGGCGGAATCGGTGCGCCAAAGGGCCGCCTAGCGCCTAGGCCGCCTAGGCGGGCGCCTGGGCCGCCTAGGCGGCCGAACAGAAAAAAAAAAAATTTTTTTTTTTTTTTTTTGAAAATTTGAATTTTTAGTTTTAAATTTTTTTAAAAAAAATGAAATTTTTTTAATATTTTGATTTTTTTTCCTGATATTTTGAATTTTTATTGCATTTTTTTAAATTTTTTTGAAATTTGAATTTTTTTTTGGAATTTGAAATTTTTTTGAATATTTTTTGCAATTTCAAATCTGAAATTTCAAATTTCAAAATTTTGAAATTTGAAATTTTGAAATTTTAAATTTTTTCCATAACCGAACTGGCCGAACTGGCCCGCCTAGGCGGCCGAACTGGCCCGCCTAGGCCGCCTAGGCCCGCCTAGCCCGCCTAGGCCCGAACAGGCCCGCCTAGGCGCTGCCTAGGCCCGAACAGGCGCCTAGGAGGCCGAATTGGCCGATTTCGGTGCGGCGGGCGGCCGCCTAGCGCCTAGGCGCCGCCTAGGCGGCCGCCTAGCCCGATTTTTAGAACACTGGTAAAGACACATGTTCTTACTTGCCAAAATACTATTTTTTCTTCTCAAATGCAACATATAAACGAATAGAGCTCTAGGGTTTCTTTCCAACAATGACAGAGAAACTCTTGGAAGGGGCTAATGGAGGAGCAATCTATAGGTTTAGGCTACTAAAGGAGTTTAGCGTTTAGGCATAGAATCAGGTATTAGGGAAGAAAGGGTAAGGTAGGAATTTTTTTATGAGGACAAAAATGTCCATATTGGTCATGTTCTTTGCAAAAAGCACATGATTGTAAAGTTGGATTGCAGTTTAACCGAGTGTATTAAGTCGCAAAAACTTAAAAGTTCAAGGTATTTACTTGCCTATTAAAATAGTTTAGGGTAGCAAGTTGCAACCCAGAAATAGTTGAGGGTATCAAAGTGTAAATTAGCCAAAGACCGTTAAGTAGAAATAAAGTAGGCATTCCCCAAAGCCCCGTTTTTGGCTTCAATGTTTAATGTTGCCCATCCACATGCATTTATCACTTGACTTCATGACGTCCGTGGATGATATCAATGATGAATACAGTTTATTCTGCCAAACTTATCATATGTCCCTTTTGTCCCCTTTTTCTTTCCATTTTCCAATTAGACAAAGTGGTCCAAGTAATAGTACTACTGATACTGTCTAAATAGTCTGGAGATCTTTAGGGTCATTTTGATTTAGTTTATTCACCGGAGTACTAAATAACTGTGTACACAAACATGGAGGTAGGGATACTCTTGTATCATATTGCACTGATTGATCTTCTTCTGAATATAAGAGGATTGGATTGATCTCCAGATATTTCTTTTGTTCCATTTTTGACTGTTGTGGGATGATCCATGGTCAAATTCAGTTCTTTCTTGAATTTATATAGCAGCCAAGTCTCAATCTTGAGCCAAATTGCTATGATGTGATCTTGAAGTAAATAATATGTGCTTTATGATTGTCTTGTCTAGGAAGTTCTGTAAGAATTTGTCTAGGAAGTTCTGTAAGAATTTGTAACCCCACATATGAATATTACCCCAGGCTGAACATTAAGACCTACCAGGAAGGGGAAAACAACTCCTTATCTTAAATGTGAAAGCACTCTGGTAAGCAGGGGGGCTCACAACTGGCTTTCTTATGGGGATTGAATACCAAAATGTAGGAAGAAAACGGAACACAAGTAAAACACAAGTAACCACTGGACATTACGACTATGGGGGTTGATCACCAGAACATGTAAGCCTATGCTAGTGCACAATGACAACTAGCCAGAAATCGGCCACTAGGGTTTCCATAGTGATTTTCCCATTAGCTACTACTTATAGCTATATGCTATGGAAATAGCAAATCAAGAAATAGATGTTGTAGACATAATAAGTTTGGCGTGCATAATTAGGCTGGATTGATACATTTATGACAAATTTAGCCATCTTCACTCCTAATGTAACATCATTAGGAGCCTCCTTAAATGAATCCAATATAGATTTGCATGCAGGTCCTAATAGCATCCTCTATAGCCTAGGAAAAAGAATGTGTTATCAACCACAGTCAACTAGAAACGATATGGGAAAAAATACATCATAATGTATAATATATGTGTGCTATGTTTTCACCATTCAATAGTCCTGAGCAGTGTAGTCAAAGGCGCGTCTTGCTCCTAGGCGCAGGGACAACGCCTCAGGACACTCCAGACGGGGAGCAATTCTTAAGGCGTGCTTAGGTGCGTCTTTTTCGAGCGCCTTGGAATAGCTAAGGCGCGCATTGAAAATCTTGTAAAAAAAAACATGTTTAGACTATTTTTTGAACTGCTGTACTGTTTTTAGACTATTTTTTGAACTGTTGTACTTTTTATTATTATTTTCTCTCCCACTCACTCAATTCAAAGTGATTGCAACCTAGATATGGGGGAATTTGAAGCACACATGTCTATCAATGTAGAAATCCAATGTGAATATATATATATATATATATATATATATATATATATATATATATATATACTAGGAGTGTAGCCTAGTGGTTACACTTGGCTCTCCCGACCGGAAGGGCCGGGATCGAGCCCCACCCCCCGCAGTGGGCACTTCGGCGCGCGGGTAGGCCGCATAAAGTACAATATATATATATATATATATATATATATATATATATATAATTTTTGCGTCTCGCGTCGCTCGGACGTGCACCTTAAGTGCACTTTGCCCCTCGGGCGATTTGGACCATTTGCGCCTCGAGTGCGCTTTACGCCTTTGACTACCTTGGTCCTGAGTTTATTGTACTAGTTCCATATTGTGTCTCCATGCTGTATCTTAGATTTTTTCTTTAAAGATTTTATTAGATTTTTGTTATCATTTGTATCATATTTAAAACTGAATTATTACTGTATACTGCTATGTGCCCATTTAACAATTCCCATTTGCAGTTTTTTCCCTTGCAAAGTTGATGAACGTGAAGGAAGAGCTTGGTTCACTTTCCGCTATTGCAAGGTCGGTACATATGTTAGTATGCTTGCTTTCGTAGTGATCCATTGAAAATTGTTGTCCTTTGATCTTTTAAAAAAAAAAAAAACTTCTAAGCTTATTGTATCGTTCAATAAACTATCCTTATATCAGACATATACCCTGTATTGTGTTACTACTTAATATACTGGCTGCATCTTTTTTTGAATGTTATAATCCATATAGCATGCACATTTATCTTGGTGAGATTCATAAATTGCAGGCAAGGTTCAGGTAGTGCATGCCGCAGTCTATATGGAGGATTTGTCAAATGGCAGATGGGAAATGTAAGATGACAAAGCGATCATAAATAGAGTTAGGATACCAAGGTGGCTTTAAGTCCTGAATAAACTAGAATTATTTGGGACTAGCCATACTACCCTATTGAAGTTTGATTCTTTGTACTCCTCAGGCTCCAGATGGAAGTGACAGCATAGCAGTTCAACTTACTAATGATAGTCATTGGGATGATCTGGTTATTATCATAGCTGTGGTAAGTGACAATTGTATATCTTAAGTTATTGCTTAGTCCAAGCCTTCCGGAACTTCACTTATGGAATAAGCACCATTCATATCTCAAGTGTCTCATCTGGTTTATAGATTTAGTCCATGAGTCACTGTTAGTGTTAGTGTTAGTGTTAGCTCTCCTAGTTGAACTCTATCCTGTTGAAAGTTATTAACCTCTGATGTAGGTTCTTTCAAATTCATGCCACCTCTTGATGTTATACATATACTAGAGCTTCATTGCTTGCAGTTAGCTGTCATCTATGATAAATATACTTGACAATATATCCCTGTATGAAAGCTGACATCTGTTACTATCACTTTTCGGTTCGCTTCTCTCTTTATGGTACAATATTATAATATTCCAGGTGAGTTCAAGGCAGAAGGAGACAAGTAGCACTACGGGTATGCGTGAAACTGTTGAAACCAGTCCCCTATTACAGCACAGGGCTAAGGTATCATTTCATCTGTTCTTGTATGCTAATGACCTAATTTTTTAGAACTGCTCCATATCTGATCATTAGATGACGGTGATCATGATGAATTTTCACATAGAGAGCAATGTGGCTTATTGTTTCTTGGTATCTTAATTCCTTTGAATCATGAGTCTCTTTTTAATTTAATCATTTGAAAGTCCAACAAGAACATAAGTGTTAGATATCACACGGTTCAATGAGTGTCACTAGTTTGTGGTATGCTCCTTGTTTGCTTGGACTTAAACTGCATGATTAAATAGGTAGATTTAGCTACCTGCCAGCTGGTTTCTAGATTATATGGCAAGGTCCTCTTGTGTTCATAGCTATGACTGATAGGAGTTTGTCACTTGTCAGTGGTGCACTCCTTGGTTTCATGAGTTTTTAAACTGCAAGCTGAAAAGGTAGGTCTATATACCTAGCTACTGATCTTCTAGGTTTATGACATGACCCTACCTTGTCATAGCTATATTGTCTAGGAATTTGCCACCAGAAATAGAGGGTTGATGTCAGTT
This sequence comes from Iris macrosiphon, assembly GCA_036927795.1. Lineage (NCBI taxonomy): Eukaryota > Viridiplantae > Streptophyta > Magnoliopsida > Asparagales > Iridaceae > Iris > Iris macrosiphon. The sequence continues at coordinate 20,288,559 of JAYESA010000005.1, read as the reverse complement.
TGACAGTAAAACCTTTGGCAATTATTTTGCGTAGCTTTCTCATGCTCCATATCTGATCATTAGATGACGATGATCATGATGAATTTTCACATAGAGAGCAATGTGGCTTATTGTTTCTTGGTATCTTAATTCCTAAATTTGTAATGGCACTCTTATGTTTATGGTACTGAAACATGTTAGACTGTTTTATTTCAATTATCCTTTCATTCTCTTCTAGGTTGTAGTTCCAAGTCGAATACTGCAAATGGAAGAAGCCATTAGAACTCGAGACTTTGAATCATTTGCCAAGTTGACATGTTCAGATAGCAATCAGTTTCATGCAATCTGTATGGATACTAGCCCACCTATATTCTACATGAATGATACCTCTCACAGGCACGCTTATTTATTTTGTTTCAATTTGATGCCTTACATCTTGTTGATTACTTGTGTTGTTGATTGTAACTTTATGGTATTTGTTTCTCTCTCTATTTTAGATGACTTTGGCATGCTTTGCATTTCAGGATTATTAGCCTTGTAGAGAGATGGAACCGTTCTGAAGGAACTCCACAGGTATGGTAGCATAGTACATCTTTTGCTATTTTTACTAACAGATCAAAGTCATTCATGCTGCACATGTTGTGAATGTTTAATTTTGCTAATAGCTATATACAATGTTTAGTTCTTCTAGTACTTGGTGACTAGCATTTATTTCTGAAAGCTCTACAACTGATCAATTAAGTTCAAAATGAAGCTGTTTGCTTTCATGTCTCTCTCATCACCATTACCTGATCCAATATTTCAGAACTTGGCTGATGAACTCTCTTTCATCATCTAGGCTGATGAACTCTCTTTCATCATCTAGAAATCCACATACTTTAGCTTTCTCTTCTCCCCAACTTTCAATCATATCTCTAATATCTGATGTTTGACATCAATTTATTGATATTAAATGGTAATTCCAATACTAGTTTGTAAGATCACCTAGTTTTGTCAATCTCCTATGACTAACAATTTTTGTCGAGATAACAATAAGCTTAGAATATACTTTACTTGCATGCACTCTTCCTTCTAATACATTTGAGTCTATTGATATGCAAATAGTCTGTCATGTGATTGGCTCTGATAGTCTGATATTATCAATATGATCAGAGTGATCTGCGAATTGCTGGTTTGCAATTAAGAGGTTTTTTTTTCCCGGATCCCAATTCTTATTTACTGAAGGCGATCTTCTAAAGCACAACTTTTAAATCATTGAAGTTTTTGTTGCATAAGAGGCCACACTACAAAGAGTCCGACATGCAAATGTGTGCACGTTTTCATGTAGAATTAGTCAACTGCAAGTTCAATCAAAAAACTTTGAAGGATATACTTCTTAATCGAACTTTAGGAAACTAGAGCAACATGATGTCATATCACTATTAAATAATATAAATAGGGACAATATTAATTAGTTTTGAGCAGTTTTGTAAGTAAAAAAGGTTATAAATGTTGTCCCCGTTAGTTTCTCGAGTTTCCATCATTTTTGATGGAAACTATATTAGTCTTTAGTTCCCATTTGTGCTTATGTGGCATGAAGTTTGAAAACTTAGTTTCCAGTAGAGTTGTTTGGTGGGCTGTGCCTGGGCCGAACTGGTCTGGTTTTGACTGAGTTCGTTTTGGGCCGAGCCAATCCGGTCAAGTAGACCGGTCCGGGTTGGACCTAGAACCAGAACCCTAGATGCAGTCCGTCCTCGGTTTGGGGGGGCACTGTAAATTAAAATAAAAAAACAAATTGGCCCTTGGGCTGGGCCTTGGCTAATAGGCCACTATTTTTATAAAAAATCTAGGCCCAATTTATTTTAAAAAATAGAGAAGATTTTTTTTAATGAAAATAGTAGAGCATAAATAGGATTCAGTAAGAAAAATAAATAAACTTTATTTAATTGACAGTTTAACATAATTTTTATTTATTTGTAGAAAAGCTGAAAGCCACAAAGTTTATCTTTAATTTGATCTTCAGTCGTCAATATCAATTCAATTTCTTCATGTCCAACTTTCTTTTAATCTTTGATGACGGTTTTCGATATCTTTAAAATTTTGATCATCAGAGAAATGTATCTTGGTCTGCAAGGCTTCATCGCTTCATGCTCCAGCTTCTACAATATCATCTGTATTATGATCTTCAAAAAAGTCAAGTTTATTAACATCGCCACTTTTATCTTTTAAATATTGAGTCCATTTTTTCGCACGAACCCAATTTTGAATGCAAACACAGACTTCTAAAAGTTCTAGTAGCATCATGCTCTTTTTGGGTAGTATTTTTGAACCTGTACTAAAACAAGCTTTCGATGCTACTGTGGATATAGGGACCATTAGAATATCACGTTCCAAAGAAAGAAGTATATGATAAGTCTTTTCATGTGTTTTCTACCACTGTAAAATAGAAAAATATGTTCCAGAAATGTCACCATCTTCGGATTAGATTTCAACTATAACGATAATTACTGAGTTGGGACAAAATAATATATTTGTTTCTTCCTTTGTAGTATATTTTTAGCATGAGATAACATAGAACTTAAATTAGATGAGCTACTACTACTACTACCTTGGTCGATTCGCCATAAAATTTTCTTTATATGAACTAGAACATATAAAGATATTTTAATTTCTGTTTTTTACTACCTACCTCAATGTTCATAACTTCATAAAAATTATCTGACAATATATTTACATCTAATTTAATTTTAGGATGAAAAACAGCAACCAAACAATATAAAAGTCGAATATTAGAATAATGTTTAAAAAATTTCTTCCATTTCAGTAACGATGTAATAAAAAAAAGGGATTTGTCTATATTTGCAAATAAATGAGAAATATTAATGATTTTTGTTAAAGCTAAAGAAGAAGTTGGATAATAAACTCCAGATAAATGATATATAATGTTATAAAACAATTCAAAAAATTCAAAAATTGAAGTAGCAATTTTCTAATCATTCTCAGTTAGTTGGTAATACTACTTGAATTTGTATTATTTTAGTATGTAATAATATCTTTATATTTAATACCAGTGTTCTAAATTTCGTTAGGCGGAATCGGTGCGGCGGAGGACCGTCTAGCCCCTAAGCGCTGCCTAGACGGCAGAACAATATTTTTTTTTTGAAATTTGAAATCCATCGTACAAATTTGAAATCCCAACATGTTCTAACTTCTAAATCTATAATGCAATTTATAATTTTTTTTTGAAATGTGAAATTTTAATGTTCTAAAATCCAAATCCAATATTTAAATCCAAACAACATATCCACAATACAAATAAGCATAAAAAAAAATTCAAAAATAAAACAGCCGTACATGGCCGAATAAGTCCGCCTAGGTGTCGAATATGTCCGAATAGGGCCGAATAGACACCTAGCTAGGCCGAACAAGGGGGGCGGCCGCCTAGACCGAAATTTAGAACACTGTTTAATACACGATTTCAACATCAAATAGGTAGGATTTTATCTATGTAGTACATCCTTATCTTCTAAATTCACGTGAAAAAACTGAAGACATTCTTGTATAATTAAACTAAGAATATTACAAGCACTTCTTGTATGAAAAAATCGTCCTTATAATATAAGCAAAAACTGAGTTTTCAAAATATTATTACTAACATTGTCAAAAGGAATTGAATTATTTATTATTATGATTACTATATTCGCATAAAACTTGTACGATGGCTCCTCAGATTGCACTTCCAGTATAGGAACATTCCAACGGTCTTAAAGAAAGAATTTGTTTTTTTTAAAGTCATTGTGTATCTAAATAATGTGTCGTGTTACAAAAAAAAGTATAATTTTGTTTACAATTGTATATATTCGAATTTAAAGAAAATCTACTACTACTATTTTCGAAAGTTTGTTTCAAACGTTCTTTTCCTTTTTCAAATAATTTAGAAGCTTTTGTCCAAGGTTTAGATCTAGAAACTTTTTTAAAACAATGACTGTATTACTTGGATAATCATAATGATCTCCAGTTTCACCCTATGTTCTATGGGGTGGGGCGGGGCGGTAGGCGGTAGGCGGGATGGGTGGGGTCTAAAATTAGAGGGTAGGGGACGGGGTCAATGCGCTCTAGCAATACCCTCTTTGGTATACATTATATAAATTGTGATGAACTTGATGAGGCAGGAGATTCAGTGCAACAAATCTGAACTAGCATCATTTGTATATATTTTATCCTTAGTTTTCTACTTGCTTGTGGTAATGGTTGTTAACTATTAACAAAGTATGGCATAACTATTACAACATTATTGTAACTAGTTAAGTTTGGAGATAGAGAGGAGAAGGAAAAGTAGGAGAAGAGAGAATATGAGAAAGGAGATTACAAGGACCTTAAACCCTAGGTTGCATCTCATGTCTATTTATATTGATATGCAATACACCCACAATTACTATTATACCCTCATATGATAAATAACAAAATAAAATAACTCTTAACACCCTCCCTCAAGCAGGAGCATATAGATCAGACATGCCCAGCTTGCTACATAAATCAGAAAATGGACCACGAGTAAGTGGTTTGGTGAGGATATCACCTAATTGATCCTCTGACCGAACATAAGGAGTGACAATCTGTTTCTTCAGCAACAAATCACGAACAAAATGACAACCAACCTCGATATGCTTCGTGCGCTCATGAAACATCGGATTACTTGCGATAAACATTGCCGACTTATTATCACAATACATCTCCATCGGAATAGGAATCATAATTCCCATTTCATGAAGAAGAGACTGCACCCACATCATCTCAGAAGCTGTATGAGCCCTCGCACGGTACTCGGCCTCTGCACTAGAACGAGCCACAACATTCTGCTTCTTACTACGCCACGTGACAAGATTGCCACCCACAAATGTACAATAGTCAGAAGTAGACCTCCTATCACTGCGACTGTCTGCCCAATCAGCATCACTGAACCCAGTCACCGTAAGCAACTGGGAATGTTTGTACAACAAACCCTTTCCAGGTGCAACCTTCAAGTATCGAGGAATGCGAGAGATAGCCTCCCAATGTGGTTGCCGATGGGCATGCATAAACTGACTAACTACTCCAACTGCATATGTGATGTCTGATGAGTAACAGTTAGATATATAAGTTTGCCAACCAAACGTCTATAATATCCAACATCCTCAAATAACTCTTTCCTGTCAGCATCAAGCTTGTCATGATAATCCATAGGAGTCTCAACTGGCCGACACCTCAATATCCCAGTCTCGGATAGCAAGTCTAGAACATACTTGCGTTGTGACAGATACACACCCTTCTTAGATCGAGCAACCTCGATTCCAAGAAAATATCGAAGAAGACCCAAATCCTTAGTATGAAACTGACGACTAAGGTAGGCCTTCAAGTCCACAATTCTAGCATGATCACTCCCAGATATAATGATATCATCAACATAAACAATCAACACGATAATACCTGCTGAGGAAGAATGGCAAAATACTGATTGATCTGATGTGGTACGTCGAAAGCCATGCTGAATGAGAACTGAACTGAACTTGTCAAACCAAGCACGAGGTGACTGTTTCAGTCCATATAATGCTTTCTTCAATCGACATACGAGTTTTTTTATTTCCCGCTACAACATATTCCGGTGGTTGATCCATATAAACCTCCTCCTGTAAGTCACCATGTAAGAAATCATTCTTTATGTCCAGCTGATATGTAGGCCATTGGTGATTAACCGGCATAGAAATAAGAATCCGAACTGAATTCAGCCGAGCCACTAGAGAGAAAGTCTCCATATAATCCACGCCATATGTCTGAGTATATACTTTGGCAACCAACCGTGCCTTGAGGCGCTCAACAGAATCATCAGGGTGATACTTAACAGTGTACACCCATCTACAATCCACTGTTTGCTTTCCAACAAGAAATGATGTAAGCTCCCAAGTCTGATTTTGATATAAAGCATACATCTCCTTATCCATTGCACCTTTCCAACCAGAAGATGACATAGCCTGCTTGTAAGTTTTGGGAATAAAAATAGAAGACGATGAAACAATAAATGCATGAAAAGATGATGAAGCACGGTGTAATAAAACATAGTTAGAAATGTGATGCTTATTCTTTATGGTACAAAGGCGTTGTCTTTTTCTGAGAGCAATAGGAAGATCATCTGGATCTGTGGTGATGGGAGCAAAAACCTCAGGCAGGGAAGATGATTGGTTGAAGGCTGAATTCTGCAGAACCACTAGCCTGTCCTTGGATCTCTGATAAACCTGTAAATGGGGAATGGAGACAAAAATTGATTCAGGAATGATCGAAAGTGGTATAGAAGATATCAAATCTGTTGTAAAAGGAATACAACGGTCTCCTGAAGGAAAGAAAGGGGTAGACTCAAAGAATGTAACATCCGCACTGACATAATATTTGCGTGACTGTGGACTGTAACAACGATAACCTTTTTTAGTACGACGATAACCAAGAAAGACACACTTCAGAGATCTAGGAGCCAACTATCTCGATTAGGTTCCAAGTTATGAATAAAAGCGACACACCCAGACACTCGAGGAGATAAGAAAAAATGTGCGACATCTGTATCTAATATGGTAAATGAAACTTTGTTATTTAATATAGATGATGGCATGCGATTAATAAGATAATATGCAATAAGAACGACATCTGCCCAATACTGTTTAGGGACATGCATATTGAACATGAGAGTTTGAGCCACATCGAAAATGTGTCGATGTTTGCGTTCGGCTATACCATTTTGTTGAGAGGTGTGGATACAACTGGTTTGATGAATCATACCACGATCAACACAGAAACTGTTCACAGAAGATTGAATATACTCCAAAGCATTATTAGAACGCAGAATTTTGATACGTTTAACAAACTGAACATAGACTTCATTATAAAAGGCAGATAACACATTTGGAAACTCAGATCTTTCTTTCATTAAATAACACCAAGTCATTCTGAAATAATCATCAATAAAAATAACAAAATACTGAAATTCTTTTGGACTTTTGACTCTAGACGGACCCCAAATATCAGAATGAACAAGATCAAAATACTCTAATTGACGACTCTCACTACGACGAGGAAAGGAACTACGGTGATGCTTGCCTAACTGACAAGCCTCACATTCAAGACTAGAAACATGACTCAAACTAGGAACAACTTGGCGCAACTTAGCCAAAGACGGATGTCCCAAACGATAATGCCACTGCAACGGAGAAGTAGAAACAGAAGTGAAGGCCTTTCCAGGTAGATCCAAGTAGTACAGTCCATCTTTTTTATGCCCCGAACTAATCATCTTCTTCGTCCTGAGGTCCTGAAAAACACACGAATTGGGAGAAAATGTCACAGAACATTGAAGAGATTTGGTTAACTGGCTCACATATAACAAATTAAATGGAAAATTATGCACATATAATGAATCAAATAATGATAGTGATTGAGTAGGGTGAATGACACCTTTCCCAAGTACAGGACGAGTTGACCCATCATCCAAGATAATATTATGTTTCATGGAACTACGATTATGAAAGATAGATGTTATACCAGACATGTGAGAGCTTGCTCCTGAGTTGATGACCCAAGAGATGGATGGTGACTGGGTTGCCACAAAAGCAGGATTACCTATATGTGCCATGGTTGCAGTAGGTTGGAAGGTGATACTAGCAAGCGCGTTCAACTTCTGGAGGATCTGTTGAAATGGAGATGAGGTATCGGACGTTGAAGTTTGATTGAAATCCGAAGTATCATCTCTGGGAGCAGAAGTGGTGACCTGGGACTGCATATTTTCATCATGCACTTGATGTGCATATTCTGGTTTGCCCCACTTGTCCCAACAATAGTTTTCTACATGACCGAGCATTCCACAATAGTTACACTTCCATGGTTGATCACGACCACCACTACCACCACCGCGGCCACCACCACCATTGTCTCTACCACCACGGCCTCCTCCTCGACCAAAACTACGACCACCATCTCTACCGCCACGTCCAATACCACGTCCGCCACCACGACCAACATCACTAGAAACTAGGACAGAAGAGTCAGTACTCGGCACCACAGAACTCTGTCCCAGAAAGGAACGATTGAGACGGGAGAAAGTATCTGCCACCGTAGGTAACTGCTCTCCAGCAAGGATTTGAGCTTTATAAGGTTCGAGCGCAGGATCCAAGTCGGCTAGGATAAGTGAAACATGAGACTATTCCTTCTGTCTCCGAGCTTCCTTCAAATAAGTAGTAACAAGATGATATTGAAGCAGTTCCTCCCACAAAGCTTTCTTTGAAGCCAGATATTCATTCACAGGCTTCCCATTTTGCTTTGTATTGAACAATAACTCGTACAACTCATAGATACGGGCAACGTTTCGCTTCTGCGAATATGATTCTTCCAGAGATGCCCAAATCTGTTTGCTTGATTCACACCACTGAACATTAGCAGCGATATGTGGTTCCATACTATGCCACAACCACGATATAACGTATGCATCTGCACTCATCCAATCTTCATACTCAGCGGACGTTTCAGGCAGGGGTTCTTCCGTCAAAAACTTCAACTTCTTCTTCGCCCTTAACACCACTTTGATAGACTTGGACCAGACAAGGTAGTTCGCACCATTGAGTTTCACCGCTGTAATCGACTTTCCCAATTCATCATTATGAATAACAGTAAAAGGAGAACCACCTCCGCTACCACCACCACTATTAACCTCGCTAGAAGATTTGGTCCCCACCATACTTGCAGATGTAACAGAAAGACGAGGTATTTGAAATCCTAGATCTCACAACGAACCTCAACCGACGACGAATAACCAACGGAGATATGTAGAAACCCTAGATCTCATAACGAACCACGAACGACCACGAACAACGAACGACGAACGGCGAATCATGAAAAATAGACGAAAAACAACCGATTTTTTTTCCGGAGCTGTCGCCCCAAACCCTGCAATCAGGGACTACCCCTCCCGAACCCCTGTCGAACTCACGGCCAAGTTCGATCGGCCCTGTCGTGGATGAGATGTACAGTACTTACAAATATATGCTCTGATACCAAGTTAAGTTTGGAGATAGAGAGGAGAAGGAAAAGTAGGAGAAGAGAGAATATGAGAAAGGAGATTGCAAGGGCCTTAAACCCTAGGTTGCATCTCATGTCTATTTATATTGATATGCAATACACCCACAATTACTATTATACCCTCATATGATAAATAACAAAATAAAATAACTCTAACATAACTAAACAGAAGAAAGCCCAACAATTTTTACATTAATTTGCATATAGTTTTTACATTAATTTGATGCAGTTTTTACATTAATTTGTAAGCAGTTTTTATATTAATTTGCATGTTGTTTTTTCGTTAATTTATATGTTGTTTTTACATTAATTCTGCATGAAGGAAGCCTATTAATTTTTACATTGATTTGCATGCAATTTTTACATTAATTTACATGAAGAATGTCCAATAGTTTTGTATTAATTTACATAACGTCCAATAGTTTTGTATTAATTTACATAACTTGTAATTAAGACAAACATAAGCAAGCCCAACAATTGCTATGGCCAGTTTGAAATTCGAACACAAAATTATACTTAAGTCCCGAATTTAAAGAAAAACGTCTAGCCTAGTCACCGTCTGGACTTGAGCGAATCTTCCGGGCACTGAAAGTTGCCAAATTCGTTTTTGGGACGTCAAAACACCGTAGCCGGATGTCCTATATAAAAAAAAGCCTTTTTTTTTGAGCCCGCACGACGCCCTTAACAACATAGGTCTCACTAATGTGAAAGGTTGTTCTTGACAAATAATATATTTTGTTAAGTTAGTTTTGTTATGAGTAGACAAATAAGTAAATGATTCATAATGAAGATCCTGAAGAGTCGATGCCTAATTGTGTTCGTCTATTATCAATTGTGTTCTTACCATAACAACTTTCATAATCTCTCTTTAAAGTTCCATGCCCTTCAATTTTTTGATATAAATATTTTTTTGTATTTATTTCATTGTGCAGCTCTAGCTGTTGGATTGTGTATCGAGATCTAAGATTTTCTCTCTATTATCATTTGTAACATTTATTTTAGTAAAATAGTTCCATATCATGGATTTTGTTCTAGTTGGAACATAACTATTAATACTTTGATTTTCAGAAGATGACATTTCTGTCGGCGGTGGTTCATTTTTTACGGGAGGAACAAAATAACTACTATTGAAATTATTATAAATATTGTAACGCTCATAAGAAAGACTATTATATTATTGGTTAGATCTATACTATATTTAAAAAAAATCAAATTAAAAAACTAATCAATTTAAAATAGCAAAATTAACTACTTATATTTTTTAATATAAAAATTAAACTTAAACCTCAACTTGATTTCCTCCGAAACATGATATATAATTGTTGTATCTTGGTGGTAGTTCATCAAATTGAAGCTTCCAAATTCTGATTCTTCGATTGGCACTTCAGTCTCTAGAAAGCAATTAATTCATCAAAGAGAATCAAGATCGATTGAAAGTATTAGAAGAGGAAATTTTTGTGTGTGATAAATTTGGATGAATACTTCCTATTTATATGAATTTTTCGTGTGCCACTAATACCTTGGTATAGCTATTATGTGTGTGGGTGTGGGGTGGGTGGTGGGGTTGACCAAATTGCTCCCTCAAATGGCCATTAACGGATATTGTGGGGGTAAAATGGTAAAAGAATCCTCCTACCCCACACCCACCCAACCACCCACCCACAACTGTACCTTTTTTAAGGCTGACGAGACCCGCAGGGTCGGGGGTTAATCAGACCTAGCCAGGTCCTTTGACCGGATCGGACCTCCGATCATAGAGGGTTAATTCCGGCCCGAACTGGATGGAGGACCAGGCTGGGCCCGGATCGGGATAATGGAAAACCAGCCCGACCCAGATGGCTCACGCGACACCCCTAATTTCCAACAACCAAACACCTCAAATGAAAAATAGTACTTTCCACTACTTTCCTGGTTTCCATGCTACTTTCCGGATGTCAAACATGCCTTCTAAAAGATTGCTTCAATTCAGAATTTGTTTTCTTTTGTTGTTCCTTTTTTATTTATTTATAGTTGCCCTGACATTCTTTGGTTAAGAGTATTTACATTTTTGGACTATGAACCACCACATATTTGGAAAGCTTCAATTGTAATACCCGTGTCATCTAACACAAGGTGCAGCATATGAACAAATCAAATTGTAAGATGAGACCAGATTGTACCTTATATGGCCATTGTGGAATACTGTAGAAGAATATAACATGGGCTATATCATGGCAGGTTGCATATACATTTGATGCAGGACCAAATGCTGTTTTGATTGCACGGAACAGAAAAGTTGCTGCTGCTTTACTTCAAAGGCTGCTCTTTCATTTCCCTCCACCTGCTGACAATGAACTAACCAGGTTGGTGAATATATCCTGTGTTGTTGATCTTCAACTTTAACTCAACACATGAATGTTGCATATTAAACCCTTTCTTTTTTTCTTTTTCTACAGTTATGTATTGGGAGACAAGTCCATACTCCCTGAAGCTGGAATACAATCGCTGAAAGATGTCGAAGCCTTGCTGCCGCCTCCCGAAATAAAGGACAAGGTTTCATTTCAAAGATCTCCAGGTGATGTTAGCTATTTCATATGCACTAGATCAGGGAAAGGTCCTATGTTGATCGAAGGAGAGGATCAAGCTCTCATTAGTTCCGAAACTGGGCTTCCCAAGTGAGACGGTCAGCAGGTTAAGTTCGAATTGTTGTATCTCTATTTGTTGGTTTCTGAAACATGATGAATAATAAGTTCATTATTGAAGCATTAGTGTAGTAAGTTTCCCATAAAATGCTTTGGCCCTTAAGATGCTTCAGTTGTTTTTTAATTATGCAGTATCTCAATTAGAGTTGATTGGCTAATGTTTAGTGGTACTGTTTGATAGTTATTGGAGATTTGGAGCAATTGAGTTATCTTTCTGCCTTAATTTATGTTTTTTTCTTTGATTCTTTACTTTCTTTTCCCAACTGAACTCCTTTAATATCATCAACAATATTTACATCAATGCCCGAGTTAAAAGCTTGAACTAGGCCTAACTTGAAAATGCTGCATAGATTTCTTGCGGTGCAGGTCCCCCACAGGCTGTCCTAAGTGTCCCAACTCTTTTTTAGGCACCAGGAAACCATCTGTAGCCCTGCTTGGTCCTTATTTGTTTTGACTAGGCCTTTCCCAATAATTAGTTAAATTACTTGGACATTGTTAGGCACCTTCCAAATAATATGCAACTTACTTTTGGAATGTGTCTAACAATGTCCAAGTATTCTTCCATTATCGTTTGCAATTTTGACTACTCAAAATGCGTGTAAATTTTGGATCATGAAGTTAGTCTGTTACTCTTGAATGTAAAGATATCCATTACCCCCCTAATGTAGCAAAGTTTCTTTCATCTTTCTATTGGGATTAACGAAATAGTTCATTTGAAGAAAATTTGCTGCTGCTTCTCTCTCTCTTTCTTGATTGATTGAGAACCAATCTAGCTAGTTTGGAGTTAGTTGTGTAGAATAGACAACACTATATTAGTCAAGGAGGTGACTTGTAGGTTGACCTCACTGTACTCGTTGTCTAATTAGTTTGGAAATATATATATTCAGGGTAGGTGGAGGTGATCCTGATTGATTTTCTTACTCAGGGATCCCTTTTCGTAATCTTTATATTACTTGTCTGGCACCTACCAATTAGTTTGTTGAAGATCTCGATAGCCACGTAAACTGGAGAAAGTTGACGAGGACTAGTGCTTGTTCTTTCAGTCGAGATCGAACTGTGTTAGTCTTTATAAAAATGCTCAGTTATGGTGATTCATCTTTAAATAATAGAGGAATAGAGTTACAACCACGTAAATATTCAGTTTTGGGTTTGTAGGATCTACAGTCAGATTAGGTTTTTAATTAAAGGAGGTCTAACAACACTTAAGCCACCGTTCTAAAATGAGGCCTAGGCACTAGGAGCATGGTGTCCGTCCGATGACCGCCAGTCTGTCTAGTTCCCCTCGACGTCCTACTGTGCATGTTTTGGATTTTTGTGGACTTTTTTTTTAATCATTTTAGTTTTTTTTTTTTTGGGGATTTTTTTAATTTTTTTTTTGAACCGCAGATCTAGGAGGTTGTATAGGCGCCCATCTAAGCTAGCTAGGTGTTAGACTGCGGATGCCCGTCTGACTAGCGTTCAACCAACATATATTTTTTTTGCTCCATTTTTTCAGATTGAACTTCTGTATATCCATAAACAATGTGCAAGATTGTAGAGAGGTCTCGGTGATACAAGAAAAGTAAAACTTAATTATTGAAACAATGTACAAGATTGTATCCTTGGGTAACTCAAGATTTGATCAATAAAGCACAACTCAAGGTTCTTGCTATTCTTACCAGTGTTTTAGAAATCGAACCTGACCGGCCGGTTCAACCGGTTGAATTGTGAACCGGTTGACTTATGAACCGGTAATTTTTCGGTCCGGTTTAGTATTGATTCACTGTTTTTTTCAAAATTTAATTTTAAATAAATATTTTTATAAAAATCAGTGTTCATAAGTATTAAATTTGGATCACTTAGGTTATTCCAGAGATTGGACTACTGGTTGAACCAACTGGTTGAATCGGTTTGACTCAATTCAATGTCTTGACATCGATCTCCAGTTCAATTTTTAAAACACTTATTCTTAATGAACCTTTAGGACAGACACACATTTTGTTGTTGAAGTGTCCGTCCTAACGGACTCCACTTATTATGAGAATATAATTGGGGTGCACATGACTAAGATTTTGTTGTTGATGTGTCCTTCCTGACACAGACTCACTTATCATGAGAATATAATTGGGGTGCATGTGATATGTAGTCTGAATTTGGATGGACACTTCAACAGCAAAATCTTAGTCATGCCAATGGCATCTTGTAGCTCAAAAGTAATTTTACCTATTTATGGAAATTGAGTTTTTTTTTTTATGTGGCATGACATTCATACAAATTTTTTTGTGCATGCTGTGTTGTACGTCTTGTGAGTCCACTGTCTTCCAACTTTCACTATTAATAAATGAAAAGAATAATAAACTTTCGTAACTCGATCCACTGATTTTTCACCATTCAGCCGAAACTTTATACAAATGGGTTTTGTATAACACTTCCCTTTCTAAATGGCAGAGGCGGATATATATGACAAAGTTTAGTCTGTGCAATGTATAACGTATAAGCTTTGGATTTTGGACTCTTCAATTTGTTTGTAATATTTACAAAAATACTAGAGGTACTCGTGATTTTGTAATTTTGTAATTTTGTAAAACTTGGCCATTAACAATCGTTGGTTTACATATATATCTCATCTCTTAATTTTTTTAAGGATCTAAACAAAAAAAAGTCAACGACCTAGATAGAAAAATTTGTACACGTGTCATAATACTATTGCAAGTCCTTAATGTGAGTTCCTATTTGAGTTTATGTAGTTGAACCCTAATATTTATAACTAGGGAAACTTGGAGACACGTATTGAGTTCGATACCGGTCATAAATTCTGTCATTTTTTTCTCTCCCTGAAGTTTTTATTTTATTTTATTTTTATGTTCCATAGCAAATTCCATTACAATGGAAAAAAGACATGGACGACCATGATGATAAAATTTAGTTTAGACTAGACTACCGGAGGAAATCCTTAATATAACTGTTGATATGGTATGTTGGGTGTCATATTTAAATATAGTATAAGCACATGGGAATATCCTGAGGACATATTTGGGATGCCAGAATATGTCACAGGATATTCCATTATGAGATTATTGTCATAATGATTGAGATCATTGTATTAATGACTGTAAGGCTATATAATGCCCAATGAGACAATCAATAAAACTCAACTAATTTCAACATGGTATCAGAGCCAAGTTTCCACAAACCCTAGCCGTCACCAAGCTTCCACAAACCCACAAGAAGATTTTTTAGATCTCCTCCACCGAACTCTTCCACGCCCCCCCCTTCTTCCCTTCTCTTCTCCGCCCTTCGCAGGCCGCCCTTCGCTGTTGCTGCCCCGTCCCGCTATTGCTGCGGCTACTACTGCTGCTGCGGCTGCTGCGACTGCTGCTGCTGCTGCGACGGCGGCTGTGACATGCGTGCTGCCGCCTCCTCCGTACCAGCACGAGACAGCGCCTAATAGGGATGCCTAGATCTGAAAAAAGGGGGGACATGTTCGGATCTAGGAGCGGACGACGAGGACGAGCGTGAGTCATGGAGCGGACGTGACGTGATTGGATAGACGACGCATCGATGGAGGAGATCATCAAGAAGCTAGATTCTGCAGAGGTGGCGATGTTGATGAAGTTGTTGACGATGTCGGCTGGTGAGAACACGACACGAACGTCGCTGGAGTTGAAGCTTCCCTCCATCGATCTGAAATTAGATGGACCAGCCACCTATCTGAGTTGGTCACGGCGGGTGAGAAGAACCCTCGCAGGAAAAAACATGGAGGGGTTCCTGACGGGCGAGACGACAGAGCCGGACGAGGGCTCGACAGGACGCGATGAGTGGAAGTCCACTCATATGGTGATCTACATCTTGTCACGACCCGCACCCGGAAGTTCGGGCACGAGTGCGTGGGTACGTCCAGCCTACGCCGCAGAGTCGGCGGTAGTACGCTGTCTAGGTCAATCCATAATTACTAACTAGCTCATTCACAACAACATAGGCAAGATAATAATGAGAAATGAAACTTAAGATTGCAACTGAAAATAAATGTGACAACAGATTCAAATGTTTAAGTACAGAAATTCAATATTCAAATCGGGGACAAACCCGATAAATAAGATAAGAAATAGAAATGAAAGATAGCTACTACTAGCTACTCAGCAGCAGGGGTCTCCTGTGTGGGTTCTGGCTCCTCATAGGTATCATCAGTCCCCTCATAGGGACCATAATAAGTAGGAGCAAGGTCCTCATCATCGCCTAAATCAACAGATCCAGTCAGGAAAGGAGCAAAGTACACAGTGCACAACAATGTTAAACTAAATATTTATGACAATTAAACATTGACTATCATGTTAAGGAATATGCATAAAGGAAAGTTAATATCTCAGAGTCAAAACTATAAACAGGAATATGAGAAAACAGAAGTAAACGAGCAGGAGAAGAAGCTACACAGTCAGCAAGAATATAACATGACCTGAAGTTATCTGTATGAAACTTGTGTTTGTTTTTAGAATACTTAGTTGGCATGCAGGGGTTTATAAGGCTAATCCGGCCGTCATGAACGGCTATTAGTCACGAATAATCGAGATCCGGCTGATGGACAGTCGTGTACTAGCAGCTATTATTCACGGCAAGGGGAAGGGTAAACTACATGCCTTTCAGTATTCTCCCACCCGACATGAAAAACAAGACATGAATTCCAATATTCAAGACATGAAATATAGTATTCTAACTCTACGTGTAATCGACAAGAGTACTAGTGGAGCAGAAAATTTAATTATCACAATATAAAGATTAACTTGAAGTGCAGGTACTTGCCTGTTGTTTGGATCTGTTTAGTTTGGTTCTTGGGAGAAATTTCCACAGATGAGTCCAAAAGCTGAAATAGACATTACCATCATGCTCAGAAGATGCAAATAGCTAGAAACGCCTGTCCTTGGGTCCAATTTGGAGACAAGGGCAAAAACGGCAGTTTCGGGTCAAAACGGGGTCCGCCGGTGGGCCCGCTTTGCACCGAAAAACGTGTCCGGGTCAACAGTCTCCAAATTCACCAAACTTAGTGTCAACAGGTCAGGAACGCTGATACGAGCCCAACGGAACTTCCAGATTTGGATTCCGATGAGCCGAACACAAAATCGCCCGTCGAGCGGGGCCTGTGGGGCCCGCGACACGCGATTCCGTCAACGTTCTCAGAATCGAACCAAACTTGACCCACAGGACCAGCGTATTGCTACGAGTCCGATGGCGCAAGTTCCGTCTCGATCCGACGTGTGTGCACGAAGTTAGGGTGAATTGCAGAAAATGCGAATACGGGGCGATGTCCGCGGATACGCGTTGATTCCGGTGTGCACGCACACCCGAATCAGCTTCCGCGAAATCTCACACGTCCGTATCGACGCTGCGCACGTATCTGTGAAGACCGCGCGCGACCAAGTCGTCCCGTTTGGCGGGACGCACTCAGTTCCGGGGTGAAACAGGGTCTGGTTTTTTTCTGTTTTTGGATCGCGGTGTGCGATCACCACAGGACGCGATGTCCCGAACAGTTTGTCCGGACACCGAGAGGGTCATACAGGCTTCGCGTAGGAATTGACGGAATCGAAAACGGAGATCAGGGTTGCAAGATACGAATACCTGAAGGGGACCGAGAAATCGGGGCTTTGAATCGTGTCCGACACGCGTGTTTGTGTCCTGTGTTGTGTCCACGGTGTCCGCGGCTAGGGCTCCCTGTGTCCGGGTCTGCTGCCGTGTCCGGGGCTCTGGGAAGCTGACCGTCGGTCGGCGCGGTCGGGCCGAGGCGGCGCGGTCCTGGGTGGTCGTCGACAGCGGCTAGGGCGGCTCGAGCAACTCTCGAGCGGCGGGGAGGAGTGAGGAAGGGGAGAGCGGCGGGTGGAGGTCGGCGCAGGTGGCTGAGGGCAGTCGGCGGCGGGTGCCGGCGAGTTAGGGTGGAGTTAGGGTTAGGGTTTGGGAGTGAGGGTGGAGGTCGAGGGGATATAAATAGGGCTGGCGGGCGGAGCCGAGGCCGGGGAAGTCGGGGCTGGGGGAGGACGTGGCCGGGAGGGTCGGCCGAGGAGAAGGGGTCGTGGCCGGCGCGATTTCCGGCGGTGGCGCGGGGTTTCCGGATCGTGGGAGAGGGAGAAGCGGGTCCGGGTCGGGCGCGGATCCGGACGGGGGGGGACCCGCCCGACCCGTTAACAGGGGACTGGGCTGGGTTGCAACTGGGCTCGGCCCACTGGGCCGGGCCGGGCCCAAACCGAAAAATAAAAAAATCAAATAAAAAAAATAATAATAATAAATATTAATAATAAACAGTAATTAATTATTAAATTAATTAATTTAGAAAAATGTTTTTTTAGGCTTTTAAAAATAGGTCTGAGGCTCAATAAAATCCCAGAAAATTACCTTAAGTCCGGTTTTCTATTTTATACCCAAAAATGTTATTTTCATGATATTTTAATATTATTTATTGCTAATTAAAAATTATTTATTAATTAAAAACCTTGATTTTAATTACAGAAAATTCACAGAAAATTCCAGAAAATTGGGAAAAATCCAAGATTTAATAATTTGAAAATTAGGGGGTTTACAACCTACCCAACTTACAAAAATTTCGTCCTCGAAATTTAAGAATAACAAGGCAAGAAAAGAAAAGGCCGAAAAATAAAATAAAATACACCTCAGGGTTCAAAAAGATAGGGGTATCGCTCTCTAATCTCGTCTTCTCGCTCCCAGGTGGATTCGCCGGGAGAATGGTGCTTCCAAGCTACGCGAACCAGGGAGATAACCTGGTTCCGTAGGACTTTCTCCGAGCGATCCAGTATCTCCACGGGTTGCTCCTGGTAAGTCAGACTTGGGCCTACTTCGAGCTCTGAGTGATCCAAAATGTGGCTGGGGTCTGACACGTACTTCCTCAGCTGCGACACGTGGAAGACGTTATGTACTCCCTCCAGAGAGGGTGGCAATGCCAGACGGTATGCCACTTCTCCGATTTTCTCCTGAATGCCAAAAGGTCCAATGAATCTTGGGCTGAGTTTTCCACTCCTTCCGAACCTAATGGTGCCACGTGTCGGGGAAATTTTTAAGAATACCAGCTCTCCAACCTTTAACAAAGTCATAATCAAGTCTTAGTTCTATAGGCAAAATATTTAAATTGACTTGAATTTCATAAATTTAATTACCTCAAATTCCAAGGGCCTTCGGTGGCTATTTGCCCAATGTCGTTGCCTGTCTTGAGCCACTCGAAGTCTATCTCTTATTTGCTTTACCTTCTCAGCTGAATCGATCACCATCTCTGGTCCCAGCAAGGCTCTTTCTCCAACGTCGTCCCATGATAGCGGGGTACGACATCTTCGTCCATACAGAGCTTCAAATGGAGTCATCTCGATGCTGGCTTGATAACTGTTATTATAAGAGAACTCCACCAGATGTAGGTAGTCCTCCCAGGATCCTCCAAAATCCAGAACACATGTACGGAGCATATCTTCAAGTGTCTGGATGGTACGTTCCGATTATCCATCGGTTTGGGGATGATAAGCTGTGCTGAATTTGAGTTGAGTCCCCAAACTGGCTTGTAAGCTCTTCCAGAAGTGAGAGGTGAATCTTGAATCTCTGTCGGAGACAATACTTACTGGAACCCCATGTAACTTAACAATATGTCTGATATATAAATCTGCCAGCTTCTCTGTAGATAACCCTACTTTAAAAGGTAGAAAATGTGCAGACTTGGTCAGTCGATCTACTATCACCCAGATTGCATCCTTACCACTAGGTGTTCTTGGAAGACCGGAAACAAAATCCATTGTGATATGTTCCCACTTCCACTCCGGAATGGGTAGGGGTTGAAGCAATCCTCCAGGTCTTTGCCTCTCTGCCTTGACTTGCTGGCACACTAAACAACGAGATACGAACCTGGCTACTTCTCTTTTCATGCCATGCCACCAAACATGCGTCCTCAGGTCTTTGTACATCTTGTTGGCTCCTGGATGTATAGAGTATTGCGATCTGTGCGCCTCTTGCATGATTTCTTCTCTTATGTCTCCTTGAGGTACACATAATCTATCGCCATGCCTCAGTGATCCATCTTCATGAATTCTGAAATCTTCTACTAATCCAGCTTGCACTTGACCTCGAAGGCTTCGCAGGCCTTCGTCTTGAAACTGAGTCTCCTTGACCTTGTCTATTAAGGTAGACTGAATCTGCAAGTTCATCATTTGGCCTTCTTTTCCTGGGATAATTACTTCAATACCTAAACTTTTCAAGTCCTCCAGCAGGTGTCTGTCCATAGTCAAGTACATCGCCATAGGATACCTGCTTAGAGCATCAGCAACTACATTTGCCTTCCCAGGGTGATATTGAAGAGTGATATCAAAGTCTTTCATTAGTTCCAGCCACCTTCTTTGCCTCATGTTTAGCTCTTTCTGAGTGAAGATGTATTTTAGACTCTTATGGTCTGTAAATATTTCCAACCTTTCCCCATAAAGGTAATGCTTCCAAAGTTTAAGAGCAAAAATGACAGCTGCCAATTCTAAATCATGGGTTGGATAATTCTTTTCATGTGGTCGAAGCTGTCTAGAGGCATATGCTATTACTTTCTTATTCTGCTCCAATACACAACCTAGACCTTTTCCAGAAGCATCACTATAAATAGCGAAACCTCCGGTTCCAGAAGGTAAGGTCAGAATAGGGGCAGTAGTCAGTCTTTTCTTCAATTCCTCAAAAGCATGCTGACATTCATCAGTCCAGGTGAACTCTTCATCTTTTCTTGTTAATTTTGTCATGGGCTCCGCAATTCTAGCAAAGTCCTTCACAAACTTCCGATAGTAGCCAGCTAGTCCCAGGAAACTTCTAATCTCAGCTACAGAGTCTGGAGTGGGCCAGGATTCTACTGCAGCTATCTTCTTAGGGTCTACTGCTATTCCATCTCCAGTCACAACATGTCCCAAGAATTCTACTTTGTCTAGGAAGAAAGCACATTTAGACAATTTTCCATAAAGCTTTTCCTTCCTCAAAGTCTCCAATGCTAGTCTCAAATGCTCTTCATGTTCTTCGGGGGTCTTGGAGTAGATCAAAATATCGTCAATAAAGACCACTACAAATTTGTCTAGGTATGGCTGGAAAACTCTGTTCATTAAGTTCATAAAAACTGCTGGAGCATTCGTCAACCCGAACGGCATCACTAAGAATTCGTAATGTCCGTTCCGGGTATTGAAAGCAGTTTTAGGAATGTCTTCCTTTCTCACCCTTACTTGGTGGTAACCAGACCTTAAATCAATCTTTGAAAACACCCGAGCTCCACTCAGCTGATCAAATAAGTCATCTATCCTGGGCAGGGGATACTTATTCTTAATTGTTAAGGCATTTAAGGCCCTATAGTCAATACACATTCTGGTTGTTCCGTCCTTCTTGGGCACAAATAGTACTGGAGCTCCCCAAGGTGAGACACTAGACCTAATGAAACCTTTGTCTTCTAGCTCTTTGATTTGTTCATTTAGTTCTATTATCTCATTCTTGTTGATTCTGTAGGGGTTCTGAGATACTGGTGCTGCTCCTGGCACTAAGTCAATGGAGAATTCAACTTCTCGGTCTGGGGGTAAGCCTGGGAGATCCTCAGGGAAGACATCAAGGTATTCAGAGATGATAGGTGGCAATTCTTCTGTTACTAGGGCTCCACAAATTATGTTATTACCCATTTCTCTAGAACCTCTAGCAAATTCAAATTCTGGCTTGCCAGGGGGTCTGAAGATTACACTGCCTCTGTGACAGTCTATGGTGGCATGATGTTGACTTAACCAGTCCATACCCAGTATAATGTCAAAACTGGGCACTGGCATTACAAGTAGTCTAGCATATAGTTCTCTTCCACATAATGTAATAGGACAATTGTTACAGGCATCACTAACCGGAATGATTCCTCCACCGGTAATGATCTTATAACAATTCCTAAGGGGTTTAGTGATTAAGTTGTGCTTCATAAGGAAATCTACTGACATGAATGAATGAGAAGCTCCAGAGTCAAATAAAGTAATAGCTGGTATTGAATTTATAAGCACGGAACCTGTGATCACGTCCGCTGTGGCCTCAGCTTCTTCCAGAGTCATTGCATAAGCACGACCTTGCTGCGGTGCACCCCTCTGTTGCTGCTGGTGCTGAGCAAAGCGTTGTTGTTGTGTTGGAAGCGGGGGTCCCCTCTGTTGTGCTGCTGGGGGCCTGGCCTGGACTGGAGCCTTTGGTGCAGCGAGGCATCCTTGAGCAGCAGGACAGTCCCTCAATTGATGTGCTGGGGAGCCACAATAGAGGCAGGCACCTAGCCTCTTTCTACAGTCTTGCCAAGTGTGGCCTGGTTTTTGGCAATAGTTGCAAGGGGGAGCTCGCTGGTTCTGTCCTTGAGCCTGGGGTGCTGGAGCTCGAGGGGGAGGACGCTGATTTTGCTGCGGGGCCCTCTGCTGTTGTTGTTGTTGAAAAGGGCGTTTGTTGGGTCCCGCATTTCCGGTATCTCTTTCTCGTTTCAGTTTGTGCCCCATATCTCTCTCGACGCCTTGAGCCACGCTCAAGATCTCCTCATAGGTGCGAGCTCGGCTGGTGGTGACAGCAAGGCGGATATCCGGAGATAGCCCCTTCTTGAATCTACGGGCTCTGTCCTCCGGGGTACGAACCATGTACTCCGCAAAGTGACTTAACCTGCTAAATTCGGCAGTATATTCATCAACAGTCATGTTACCTTGTTCCAGTCTCTCGAATTGGCTTTCGAGAGCTTCCCGAGCCACTTCGGGGTAGAATTTCTCCTTGAATAGCCTCTTGAAGTCCTCCCAGGTGACGTCGGAAGCAGATAGTTGGGGTTCATCTCTGAACCAGGTTCGAGCAATGTCGAACAGTTGCAGGCTTGCGGATTCCACTTTGAGATCATCGGGAACCCGGGCAGTCTTCAGGAGTCTCTCGACATTCTCTATCCACTCATCAGCGTAGAGAATGCCCTCAGTTCCATAAAATTCCAGAGGCCTAAGGTTCTTGAAGTCTTTGGCACTTCCTGGCCTCTTGAGTGGCGACTCCTGGGGCTTAATAGCTTCTGAGAGGCTGGTCCGCAGAAGTGCAGTCTGTTCTTTCTGGGATTCCACCAATCCCTGGAACACTCCAAGTAGTTGTGCCCCATCTAGCATAACTGCCGGAACAGATGGAGGCGGTGGGAGTGCAAGAGTCTCGGGCACATTCTGCTCAGCTGGTTCTGATGTGCCTCCTATTGTGTTCCTGGTCTGGACCATTCTGAAAGATTAAGGGATAGGAAGATCAGAATAGAAATACTTGGAAATCAAAGGCGATAGGAAAAATTTGAGCAGCATTGAAACAAGGACGCTATACTGTGAATGAGCTTTTCATAGAATCCTCAATTTTATTCCATACCCTGTCCTAGGGTATTACCCTATTTTAGGATAGGACCTGCATGGGCCACCATAAAAACGTGTCACGACCCGCACCCGGAAGTTCGGGCACGAGTGCGTGGGTACGTCCAGCCTACGCCGCAGAGTCGGCGGTAGTACGCTGTCTAGGTCAATCCATAATTACTAACTAGCTCATTCACAACAACATAGGCAAGATAATAATGAGAAATGAAACTTAAGATTGCAACTGAAAATAAAGGTGACAACAGATTCAAATGTTTAAGTACAGAAATTCAATATTCAAATCGGGGACAAACCCGATAAATAAGATAAGAAATAGAAATGAAAGATAGCTACTACTAGCTACTCAGCAGCAGGGGTCTCCTGTGTGGGTTCTGGCTCCTCATAGGTATCATCAGTCCCCTCATAGGGACCATAATAAGTAGGAGCAAGGTCCTCATCATCGCCTAAATCAACAGATCCAGTCAGGAAAGGAGCAAAGTACACAGTGCACAACAATGTTAAACTAAATATTTATGACAATTAAACATTGACTATCATGTTAAGGAATATGCATAAAGGAAAGTTAATATCTCAGAGTCAAAACTATAAACAGGAATATGAGAAAACAGAAGTAAACGAGCAGGAGAAGAAGCTACACAGTCAGCAAGAATATAACATGACCTGAAGTTATCTGTATGAAACTTGTGTTTGTTTTTAGAATACTTAGTTGGCATGCAGGGGTTTATAAGGCTAATCCGGCCGTCATGAACGGCTATTAGTCACGAATAATCGAGATCCGGCTGATGGACAGTCGTGTACCAGCAGCTATTATTCACGACAAGGGGAAGGGTAAACTACATGCCTTTCAGTATTCTCCCACCCGACATGAAAAACAAGACATGAATTCCAATATTCAAGACATGAAATATAGTATTCTAACTCTACGTGTAATCGACAAGAGTACTAGTGGAGCAGGAAATTTAATTATCACAATATAAAGATTAACTTGAAGTGCAGGTACTTGCCTGTTGTTTGGATCTGTTTAGTTTGGTTCTTGGGAGAAATTTCCACAGATGAGTCCAAAAGCTGAAATAGACATTACCATCATGCTCAGAAGATGTCAAATAGCTAGAAACGCCTGTCCTTGGGTCCAATTTGGAGACAAGGGCAAAAACGGCAGTTTCGGGTCAAAACGGGGTCCGCCGGTGGGCCCGCTTTACACCGAAAAACGTGTCCGGGTCAACAGTCTCCAAATTCACCAAACTTAGTGTCAACAGGTCAGAAACGCTGATACGAGCCCAACGGAACTTCCAGATTTGGATTTCGATGAGCCGAACACAAAATCGCCCGTCGAGCAGGGCCTGTGGGGCCCGCGACACGCGATTCCGTCAACGTTCTCAGAATCGAACCAAACTTGACCCACAGGACCAGCGTATTGCTACGAGTCCGATGGCGCAAGTTCCGTCTCGATCCGACGTGTGTGCACGAAGTTAGGGTAAATTGCAGAAAATGCGGATACGGGGCGATGTCTGCGGATACGCGTTGATTCCGGTGTGCACGCACACCCGAATCAGCTTCCGTGAAATCTCACACGTCCGTATCGACGCTGCGCACGTATCTGTGAAGACCGCGCGCGACCAAGTCGTCCTGTTTGGCGGGACGCACTCAGTTCCGGGGTGAAACAGGGTCTGGTTTTTTCCTGTTTTTGGATCGCGGTGTGCGATCACCACAGGACGCGATGTCCCGAACAGTTTGTCCGGACACCGAGAGGGTCATACAGGCTTCGCGTAGGAATTGACGGAATCAAAAACGGAGATCAGGGTTGCAAGATACGAATACCTGAAGGGGACCGAGAAATCGGGACTTTGAATCGTGTCCGACACGCGTGTTTGTGTCCTGTGCTGTGTCCACGGTGTCCGCGGCTAGGGCTCCCTGTGTCCGGGTCTGCTGCCGTGTCCGGGGCTCTGGGAAGCTGACCGTCGGTCGGCGCGGTCGGGCCGAGGCGGCGCGGTCCTGGGTGGTCGTCGACAGCGGCTAGGGCGGCTCGAGCAACTCTCGAGCGGCGGGGAGGAGTGAGGAAGGGGAGAGCGGCGGGTGGAGGTCGGCGCAGGTGGCTGAGGGCAGTCGGCGGCGGGTGCCGGCGAGTTAGGGTGGAGTTAGGGTTAGGGTTTGGGAGTGAGGGTGGAGGTCGAGGGGATATAAATAGGACTGGCGGGCGGAGCCGAGGCCGGGGAAGTCGGGGCTGGGGGAGGACGTGGCCGGGAGGGTCGGCCGAGGAGAAGGGGTCGTGGCCGGCGCGATTTCCGGCGGTGGCGCGGGGTTTCCGGATCGTGGGAGAGGGAGAAGCGGGTCCGGGTCGGGCGCGGATCCGGACGGGGGGGGGGGGACCCGCCCGACCCGTTAACAGGGGACTGGGCTGGGTTGCAACTGGGCTCGGCCCACTGGGCCGGGCCGGGCCCAAACCGAAAAATAAAAAAATCAAATAGAAATAATAATAATAATAAATATTAATAATAAACAGTAATTAATTATTAAATTAATTAATTTAGAAAAATGTTTTTTTAGGCTTTTAAAAATAGGTCTGAGGCTCAATAAAATCCCAGAAAATTACCTTAAGTCCGGTTTTCTATTTTATACCCAAAAATGTTATTTTCATGATATTTTAATATTATTTATTGCTAATTAAAAATTATTTATTAATTGAAAACCTTGATTTTAATTACAGAAAATTCACAGAAAATTCCAGAAAATTGGGAAAAATCCAAGATTTAATAATTTGAAAATTAGGGGGTTTACACATCTGGCTTCTCAACTCCTTAGTCCAGTCTATTGCCGCCACAGTAGACGGTATTGAGATGATGAAAGATGTATGGGAGAAGTTGAGAAGGACCTATGATGGTGTGGGAAACAACTTACGGGTCTTCCAGATAAAGGGGGAGATTGATGACACCGTACAGGGAGAGAAGACGGTGCAGGAGTATGCCACGGAGTTGGAGCGTCTGTGGTTGGATTATGATCACTCCTCAGATCGGGCGAGCTGCGGGGACCCTAAGTGTAAGGAGAGACAGGTGTGTCTGGAGGAGAGGACGATAAAGTTCCTCAAAGGGCTGACTGCAGCTTTCGCACAGAGGACGGCCCTACTTCTAGCCCAACCAAAGATCCCTAGCCTTGAGGAGGCTATCTCAGCCATGATCCAGGAGGAGACATGCATCAGGCTGCAAGCCGGGACATGTGGTCCCCCCGAATCAAAGTCAGCACTAGCGATCACCAGCTCAGGTAACACAGGATCTAAGGGAGAGCCCTGGCAGCATAACCGGCACTGCTACAACTGTGAGGAGATGGGTCATCATCGGTATGCTTGTACCAAACCACCTAGGGAGGAAGATTCAGGTGGTGGACGAGGACCGTTCGGCGGACGAGGATATAATGGAGGACGTGGTCGTGGTCGAGGGGGTAGACAAGGCGGCCGAGGAGGTTATCGGGCGAACCTCCTGATATCAGAAGGGAACGGAGAAGCTGATGGCACATTTACTGTGGAGGACCAGGCACTGGGAGACATGAGGAGTAGAACAGAGGAGGCGTCCACCTCATTCTTTGTTAGGGGCAACGCTGCCATGTATGTCCATCCATCAGAAGGTACTGACGAATCACTTGCCCTTGCGTCTATCTCTTCCCTTAAATCATCAGACTGGATTATCGACTCGGGAGCATCTCGATATGTGACGGGGAATGCTAGTGAGTTTTCTTCCTACACTCACCTAGCATCAGCAGACAACATTCAGACAGTTGATGGCACTTTCCAGCCAGTGGTCGGTAAGGGTACTGTTAATTGTACAAGTTCAGTAAGATTATCCAATGTTTTACATGCTCCATCCTTTCCAGTCAGTCTCTTGTCCATTAGTTCTATAATCCTCCAACTTAAATGCATTGTTTCTTTTGATATTCCTAAGGTGACCTTCCAGGAGAAAGGGACAGGACGAAGACTTGGGACTGGCACTTGGCATGAGGGACTGTGGTACCTAGATCGAGAAGGACTGGACTCAGCATTGGTATCTATGGCAGAGAAGGCTGACATGGAAGGACTGCAGCAGAGGACTGATGATACCTTGATACTCCATCATCGGAGGATGGGACATTCTTCCTTTGATACTCTAAGTAAGTTGTATCCAGAGATTTATACAAAAACAAATAAAGAGAAATTAGTATGTGATGCGTGCGAGTTAGAAAAACTTACTAGGAGCTCATATGTTGGCACGGGTCATAGGAGCACTTTTGCTTTTGAGGTAGTACATTCTGATGTCTGGGGTCCATGTGCTACTAACACTATGAATGGTTATTAGTACTTTGTTTCTTTCATTGAGTGTGCCTCTCGTGTTACCTGGTTATATTTGATGAAAAATAAGAATGATGTACCTGCTTGTTTTCGGGATTTCCATAAGCATGTCCAGACTCAGTACAAAGCAGTTGTGAAGGTACTGAGGTTTGACAATGGAACGGAGTATACCAACAGGACGCTTGCAGAATACTTGTCAGCACACGGAATACAGCATCAGACCACCTGTGTATACACACCAGCACAAAATAGAGTTGCAGAAAGGAAAAACAGACACCTTCTGGAGGTCGCAAGAAGTATGATGATCGACATGAATGTCCCACAGAGTCTGTGGGGGCATGCAGTGTTGACAGCAGCTCAACTCATCAACAGAATGCCCTCGAAGGTCCTCGGATGGAAGTCTCCATGTGAGGTATTGCAAGGCAATAATAGTGGGATACTCCCACTGAAGGTGTTTGGGTGTGTGTGTTTTGTGAAGGACAACAGGCCATCAGTTGGGAAACTTGACCCTAGAGCGGTCAAATGCATCTTCGTAGGCTACTCGGCGACCCAGAAGGGGTATGTGTGCTGGAGTCCAGTAGAGAAGAAGAAGTTTGTCAGTATGGATGTCCACTTTCGGGTGCATGAGCCATACTACCGCCAGGACGGAACTTCACACAACACGCCTAATACTGCCAGTATTAGGCGAGAGGGGGAGATGGAGAACTTGGTGGTAACCGATTTAGAAGTTTGGCATGGAGGCACGGAGAAGGGACAAGAAGGTGAAGGTGTTAGGCCTACGGCTCAGGGAGAGTTACTTACCTACAGCAGGAGAGAGAAGCAAACTGCAGGACCAGTACCGACAGTGCCAGTGCCAAGTCCCTTGCCTGCGTTCGTCCCAACTCCTGAGGCACCGACACCAACCCCCCTTCAGGTGATACCCCCTCCTTCACAAGATATCATTCCTCCTACTTCTACTCCTCCCACACCACTATCTGTACGGAGGACCACTCGCAGCAATGCAGGAAATCCTCCAAACAGATATGGTTGGGATATTGCTCAGTTTGTTTCTTATGACCATATCCCTTCTTCTCATGGAGCATTTATAGCATATTTGGATAGTATTACTGTACCTAACAATTGGCAGGTTGCCAAGAACGATCTAAAGTGGAAAGCGGCAATGCACGAGGAGTTGGGAGCTCTGGAGAAGAACCACACTTGGGAGCTTGTGAGACTGCCAGAGGGGAAGAGAGCAGTTGGATGCAAGTGGGTCTTTACCGTGAAGCAGAACCCAGATGGACAGGTTGAGGGCTACAAAGCTCGACTAGTAGCCAAAGGATACAGTCAGACGTACGTCATCGACTATAACGAGACCTTTGCACCAGTTGCAAAGATGAGCACTGTCAGGACTTTGATTTCTCTGGCAGCGAATGGTGGATGGAAGCTACACCAACTGGATGTGAAGAATGCGTTTCTTCACGGAGATCTAATGGAGGAGGTGTACATGGAGATACCACCAGGATTTGGCACCAATCAGACAGTGGACAATGTCTGCAGGTTGAAGAAGTCCCTCTATGGACTGAAGCAGTCTCCTCGAGCGTGGTTTAAGAGATTCAGAAGGGCGATGATAGGGATGGGATATCAGCAGATCAATGCTGATTATACTGTGTTCTTCCGTCGGAGTGGAGGCCACATCACCATGCTTGCGGTGTATGTGGACGATATAATTATCACAGGAGATGATGAGCAGGAGATTGCCCAACTCAAAGGAAAGCTTGGCAAGAAATTCGAGGTGAAGGATCTCGGCCTTCTTCGGTACTTCCTTGGGATTGAGATTGCTCGAGAAGCAGAGGGGATTGTTCTCTCTCAAAGGAAGTATGCACTGGACCTTCTCACAGAAACTGGGATGTTGGGGTGCAAACCTGCAGCGACACCAATAGATCAGAGGTTCAAGATTGATGCTGAGGCTGGAGAACCAGTTGATCGGGACAGATACCAGAGACTGGTTGGCAAGTTGATCTATTTGAGCCACACACGTCCTGATATCTGCTTTGCAGTAAGTATGGTGAGCCGCTACATGCATGACCCACGGAAGGGTCATATGGATGCAGTGTACCAGATTCTGAGGTACTTGAAAGGTGCTCCCGGGAAGGGACTAATATTCAGGAAGAACAATCACGTGAGCATCGAGGGCTACTGTGATTCTGACTGGGCTAGTTGTGCTGATGACAGGAGGTCTACCTCGGGATATTGCATATTTGTAGGAGGTAACTTGGTCTCCTGGAGGAGTAAGAAGCAGTCTGTGGTGGCCAGATCAACAGCTGAAGCAGAGTACAGAGCTATGGCCTTGGGAGTTGCAGAGCTGCTATGGTTGAAGAATATGCTGGTGGAGCTGAAGCTGGATTAAGGAGCCAAGATGAAGCTGTGGTGTGACAATCAGTCAGCTATTAGTATCGCCAACAATCCAGTACAACATGACAGGACCAAACACATCGAGATTGATAGATTCTTCATCAAAGAGAAGGTGGATCGTGGATTACTGGAGCTTGGCCATGTTCCAACCAGGGATCAAGTAGCAGATGGACTAACCAAGGGACTTGCCTCAGTGAGCATGATTAGAGGATGTGACAAGATGGGCTTAGTGAATATCTTTCACCCATCTTGAGGGAGAGTGTTGATATGGTATGTTGGTTGTCATATTTAAATATAGTATAAGCACATGGGAATATCCTGAGGACATATTTGGGATGCCAGAATATGTCACAGGATATTCCATTATGAGATTATTGTCATAATGATTGAGATCATTGTATTAATGACTGTAAGGCTATATAATGCCAATGAGACAATCAATAAAAATCAACTAATTTCAACAATAACACTATTATATATGATGTATTTTACGTATTTCATACTATTTGAAAAAACAAACAAACAATAGCCTCTTAATTTTTTTAGTTATATTTCTTTTTGTCTATTTTGTTAGAGTATCAAGTTGTCTAATTATAGTTAAAGTATTTACTTGTTTAATATGAAAGAATATGATATTAAGTTTTAAAATAAAATTTAACATGATAGTTGACGTGCCGGTTAATGTGGTAGCCAACATGATAAATTTTAAAATTAAAATTAACATCGAAATTAAAATTAACATTAAAAAAATTTGAATGGTTAATATTTTTGGATTAAAATTTATCATGTTAGCTGTTATGTTAGATGTCGTATAGTGTTATTTAATATGTCATATGATCTGTCACATAGTTTGATAGCCCACTTTGGAGGGATGATTAAGTATTACTCGTAACCTTTGTTCTGCTGAATTTAGCTTCAGAATCACAAAATTGTACATCATTATGACAGGCGAGAATAACTTGAAAGTCGCCACTAGCTTTCACTTTTGCGCTCGCTAATTATTTTCTCAGAAACCACTAAGGAGGAGTGTGAAAGGTTGTCAGTAGCACTCGTAGAGCTTGACCTCCGTCCGGAGGCGGAAGTAGACCTCCCCCTCGAACGCGTCGGTCGACAGCGTGGCGACCCCCCGCGCCATGAAGAAGTCCCCCGTGCCGCCGACCACCGACACGTCCCTCGTCTTGTCCATCAGCGGGTCCGCCCCGGCGAAGTTGATGCTGCCCCGGCCGTGATCCGTCGAGTCGAACACGAACGAGAAGGCCAGCCAGGCGGTGAACACGTCCTCCCGGTCGTACACGTACATCCCCTGCGCCCGGCCCACGGGCGCAGACCGGAGGTCGCTGTCGAGCGTGATGGGGTCGTCGAACACCACGAGGTCGCCGAAGTGCTTGAGCCCGCCCAGCTTGGCCCGGTTTCCCCACGCCGGCGCGCCGACGATGGCGGAGGTGGCGTTGTCGGCGTTCTCCCCGTTGTAGATGATGTCGTGGAAGTACAGGGTCAGGGTCCGGCACGGCTCCAGTGGGAGGGCCTTCTTCTTGTTCATGCCGCCGCCGCCGCATTGGACTGCGGCGAAGAAGAAGAAGACGAGGAGGAGGAGTGGGATGCATGCAGAGATAGCACTCTCTCCTGCCATGTTTATTTTGCTTTGATGACACTTGGTTGTTGAAATAAGTTTTAGACTACTTGTGCTCTATTTATAGGACGAGTAATGCTATTGAATTCTTGGAGTAATGCTTATTCATCGCTCTCCAAAGTGTTTCTTCGAATCATGACATGAGACCTGAAATGTTAAATTATAATATGACATCTGATATGATAAATTTTAATCTAAAATATTAATCATTCAAATTTTTTAATATTAATATTAATTTTAAAATTTGATATGCTAACTGTTACATTAACTGCCATGTCAGCTATCACATAAGGAGAATGAATGGTTTAGAGGAATAATTTTAAGGGATGAATAGTTCAGAGAGACACTTTGGAGAGGTATTAATAGCTTTATTCTTGTAGGACCCGTTACTTTCATTTTCTTGACTCTGGGCACATTATGGTGATTTTAATTTCAAGATTCGTCTTTTACCTTTCTATTATTCATGTCTGTAAAATTAGTCAGTCGTAGTTGCCTATTGTGACCAAAACAAGACTTTGTCACCAAATAATATTCATTACATATTTCGAGAAGGTTAAGACATGATATAAATTCTTGAAAAAACAAAAAAAAAAAACATAAAGGTCTAGTTGCTGTTGTTCGTAGCTACCTATAAAAGTTCTTTGCCTTTTTTCACTAGTAAGGAAATTAGATACATCTTAATTGAACTTCCTCTTGTGTTACAGTGGAATTGTTACCAACAGCAGAATACAACTCTAAATTTTAATTTCTAAAATATGTGCCCTTAGGGTAGGTTTGGCCAACATGAACTATCAGAAAGTTAAAAACTTAGTTTATTTTTGAGTTACTAGGAAACTAAAAATAATAGGTTTCAAAACAATTTTCTTGTTAATTTGTTTATAATAGTAATAATTAGAACCATATAATAGCAAGTCACTATTAAAATAATATAAACATAAAGCATATTAATGATTTTGGACGACTCTTGTAAAGAAAAAAAAAAAGACTCTTTCACTTGCACTAAACTCTAGACTAGTACAACGAGGGTTAAGGGTCATATTTATATTCTAACACGTCGTCGGACGTCGATGGTCTATTTTGGACAGAGAGGTAGATTCATGCAGCGCGTCAAAGATGATTCAAACATGAATTATTCTAATAACATGTTAAATTTCTTGCCACTTGCATTAAAACTCTAGAATAATAGCGAGAGTTGAGAATTATATATTTATATTTAAATAAAAATTATTAAGAATGTTATCCGAGACAATGTCTAGGCCCGTCGGGGAAAGTTATTCGAGAAAAAATGGTAGAAATCCTTAAGATGTTGATTTCAGCCCAATGATGACAATGTTAGAGACGAAGATGTCAAAACGTTGCAAAAGAGATGATGTGAGGATTCACCCAAATGAAGTGCCTAAGGTATTGTTGCCACTGTAGAAGCATGTAAAATTTTTACCATGCGCCAACAGTAATCAAATGCCATGCGCTACAGTGATCAAGTTCCCTGCGCCATAATGATCTAGTGTCATGTGCCGACCGTTTCATAATTAGTGTTTCCATGTGCCAGTAATGCCATGCGCCACTAAGTAACTAGTGTTCCCATGCGCCAGTAGTTCTATGCGCCACTAAGTAACTTGTGTCCGTATGCGCCAGCAGTGCCATGCACTACTACTCTCTCAAGCATCCCCATGCGCCAAGCGAAAGTACACTTCACAGATACGCCATTGTAGTTCCTGCTGTTATCTCCTCTATTATGCTTCTGCTCAAAGTATTCTGACCTTAAAAAACTTACAAAGTTTAGAAACTTTGAAGGATATCTTGTAGAAGCATAAAAATTATGCAGGCCGTATAGAGCTCGTGGCCCTTCAAAATAAAATCATGCCGCAGAGGAGACATATAGAGCCCATGCGGCCCGAACAACCAAGAAGTTGGAAGTCGCATAAGAAGAATCCATGCGGCCTGAACAACCACGAAGTAAGGGGTCACATGAGATCTCCTGACACGCATTCAATGCCTGTCAGAAATTCTGACACACCACTCATCACCCAGAGCGCTTCGAGAATCATGAGAGAGGCGGCGGCTCATAAAAGGACAAAAAGTCACATCAGTGCATTAATAACTTTTCCAGATGTGCCATTGTCACCACCCCATTTCCAGAGCCGGGTATTTTTTTTATTTTTAATTTGGTTAATTGTGTATTATTTATAATTAATTGTATTTATATTTAATTAGTGATTGCATTATTTTTTATTATTTTTATTTTGATTGTTTTAGGATTTTGGCTAGCCTGGACCCATGTCAGACCCTAGTGGACCCATGTCCGACCCAGCCCACACCCCTGTGAGACTTATTTTTGGGTTTTAGAATATTTATTTTATTTTTAGGAGGTTAGTTGGAGAGATTTGGAGCTAGTTTGAGTGCTTTTGGAACCCGGAACCCAAAACCGAGTTACGGGAGGGCATTTTGGGCATTTGGAGAATTAGTGAACCCTTTATTAGGTTTGTGGCCGACCAAACCAGCCCCATTCCCGTGCATAACAGCAGCCATTTCCCCCCCATTCCTTCTTCTTCACTACTTCTTCCTCTCCACTCTTTCTTCTTATTTCTTCCTCCCAACTTCAAGTAAGCATCATTTTCCTCTTCTTTCTTCTTCTATTCTCCATGGTTGCTAACCCTAACCCTAGATTCTTTCCTAACCTAGGTGGGTAGAGCCTAGATTTGGTGTTGGAGCTTGGATTTGAGGCTTGGAAGCTTGGATTGGAGGATTTGGAGCATTTTGGGGATTTTTGCTTGGGATTCCAACTCCCAAGAGGTAAACCCTAAATTTCCCCTTGTAATTACTCTTTTATAGTGTAATTAATATTTTAGAACCCTCCTAGACCCTTAGGCTACCTGTAGGAGGAAGTTGGAACTAGTTTGGGTGAGTTTAGAGACTTTGACATTAGGTTTTGTGTCGATTTCGGGTGGAATCCGAATTTGTCCCAATTTTGGGTGATGCCCTAGGTTAGATGGACCTAGGTAGACGTTGTCGGGAGTCGTGAGGGTGAGTGCGTGTCTCCGTTCGGACACGGAAAGCCGCGTCGCGGAGAAACGGGCGTTTCGGGCGAAATTGGGGCTTTTCGTCGTCGCCGATTCTAAGTGCGTGTGCGTTTCCGCCACGGGCCTAGAATCGACGCGGGAGCGCATTTTCTAGGATTTAGGCATCGTGTAGAGCGCGTGGGTAAATTTTGGGCCGATTCCGAGTTCGTTTGGTGTGCGTTTCAGGAGGTTTTCCGAGCCGCGTACCACGTGTTCGTCGAAATGACCGAACGGCCATTTCGACTTGGTTTCCTCGTTTCGGGCTTGTGCGCGCGTTGGGTTAGTATCGGGGAGTGTGTGCTAGAGTTTTCGAGTTATATTTTATATATATTAGGGTGTTGGTGAGTGTCGGGGTCGTTGGGCGTGCGTTGGTGGGCGTTGTGGGCGTGGTGTGCGTTGTGTTGTGTTTGTTTATATATATGTGTATATATATATTGAGTGTGAGTTTTTATATATATATTTATATATATATGTGTGGTTATGTGTTTGTGAGCGTGTTAGGGAGAGCTTGTGTGAGTGTGTTTGTGAGTGTGTTAGTGAGTGCTTGTGTGAGTGTGTGCTAGTGCGTAGGTGAGTGTGTGTGAGTGTGAGTGAGTGCCTATATATATATATATATATGAGTTTGAGTGAGTGTGTATATATGTATATATATTTATATATATGTATGAGTGTTTGTGTGTGTAGTTGTGCATTAGTGAGTGTGTGTGAGAGTGTGTGTGTGGGGTTGTGTGAGAGTGAGTGTGAGAGTGTGTGGGGATATATATATATATATGTTTGAGTGTGTGAGTGTTTATATGCATATATATATATTAGTGTGTGTATATATATATTGATATTTGTGTGTAGATATATGTATATATAGATATGTGAGTGTATATGTGTGTGTAGATATATGTTAGTGTGTGTTGGTATATAGATATTAGTATATATGTTAGTGTGTGTGTGTGTAGATGTATAGATATATATATTAGTGTATATATATATATATAGATATATGTGAGTATATATGTAGATGTGTGTTTATTTATATATAGAGATATGTGTGTGTGTATTTATGTGTGTGTGTGTGTTGATTTGTGTTTGAGTGTGAGTGTGTGTTAGAATGTATAAGTTAGTGTGTATATATATCTATAGAGTTATATATATATGTATATATATATATGTATATATATATAGGGGTGTGTGTGTGTATGTGAGATGAGAGGGGGGGGGGGGGTGCCCAGCTGAAACTGAACTGCAGCAGCAGCTAGCTGCTGCTAGGAGAGCAGCAGCAGCAGCTCCAGAAGGAGCAGCAGCAGCAGCACAGGTAGGAGCAGTAGCAGCAGCAGTTTTAGGTAGCAGCAGCCGCAGTACAAGCAGCAGCAGCAGCTAGCAAGAGCAGTGTACGAGAGAGAGGGGTATGTATATATATAGATGGATAGATAATTAGATAGGTAGATAGCTAGTTAGATAAATAGGTAAATAGATAGATAGATATATGGATAGATAGATACATGGATAGCTAGATTGATAAATAGATATATATGTAGATAGTAGATAAATAGATAGATAGACATAGATAGTTAGATAGATAATTACCTAGTTGTTTAAATAGATAGATAGGTAGTTGGATAAATAGGTAAGATAAGTTATGGATAATTAGATAGATAGATAGATAGATATTGATAGATAGATAGCTAGGTATTTAGATAGGTAGATAGATACTAGATAGGTAGATAACTAGATTCTTAGATATACCTATCTAAGAGATATAAATATCTATATGCCTAAGTTATATACATATATAGGTGTATAGGTAAGATAATGGGTAATCGGGTAAATGTGTGTGGATAAATATATACATAGGTGCATATATGCTTAGATATATATAAATATGATAGATATATATATTATCTAGCCTAGATTAATAACTAGGTATATATTCAATAGCTAGATAGCTAGTTAGAGGGGTTTTAGAGCGAAACCTCAATATCTTGAGATACCAAGGTATTTCAATACCTTAAGATAACCAAGGTATTGGGTTTCGAGCGGGGTTTTTGAGCAATAGCCTAGGAATAGTATTGGAGTGATTTTTTATACGTATATGTGTATATATTTACGCGTGCTAGCATAGGTTTTAGCGGGTTTAGGCGGGGTGCGTAGCCTAGGTTGAGGTATCGGATACCGAGGGTATCCCGGTATCTCAAGGAGGCGAGTTTGTGAGTTTTCTAGCTTAATGATCTCGGTTTGACCTAGAATTTCAGGAGCACCCTAGTTTGACCCAGACTTGACCGTAGTTGACTCGGTTGACCGCCAAAGTCAACTTTTGACCTAGTTTTGACCCAGAGTTGACTTTTTGGACCCAGAGTTGACTTTTTGACCCAGATTTCACCGGTTTGACCCGTTTGACCTAGAACGACCCTAGAAGCCTATTTTTTAATTATTTTATATCTATTTAACTCATTAGAACCCTGTTTAACCTTGCTTTTCGCATTAGGTCCTTGCGACACCAGTTCGGATCGCCAGTTGCTCAGGACGTCAGGCGAGTACATTCTCTGATAGTTTTCATTATTTGATGATTATTATGATTCAGCTTCTAGTATAGTATCATCTGATTATTCTGGCACAACACGGGACACTGATTGATATTTCTGGATTCATTTACTTGCGACACGTACATTTCATGTTTCTGGCCTCTATTCTGGAATCACTACTGGCATCACCTACATGCATCACTACAGGCATCATTCATGTACAGGCTGGACTCATCTTGATTTGCGTGTCGGGTCTTGGATCCACTTGTATTAGTCGGGGCGGGGAAATACTCGAGTAGACATGTAAACATTCCTATCTGGCATCATCAGGAATCACTCCCTCTGGTCTAATCTGGAATGATAGCAGCCGCGCACCCAGTGCGCGGTGAGCCGTACTTACCCCTAGCCGTTTACATGTCGAAACAAGTATTTCAAAGACACCGAGTTCATTCTTTATAGTCTGGACTCTCATGCATTTCTTGACTTGTCTCACTTACATGTTTCTGGACTTGACTCACTACATGTTTTTCATGCTGGACTCACTACACGTTCATGTGCACGGACTTGATCTTAGCTTAGATTTCCTGTATATTGCAGTTATTACTATCTTGCTCTGATACCCATGCATCTTTACCTTTATGCACCAGTGATTTATATATTTCTTGTTTCATACTTGCTTCATTCTTCTTGCTACTTGCTATGACTGTTTTATAGTTTTTATCATTTAAATGGAACTGCTGTTAGAGATGTACTTGCTCCAGTCCTGACTGGACATATTTTTCAGAGTATCCGGAGGATTGGTGTCCGACGTTTTATGGACCTGAGCCTGTCGATGGTGCAGACAGGGACCCTCTAGTTTAGAGGTGATTTCCGGGTTGGTAGCCGGGATCACTAGGATCTTGTTGTTGTTTTTATTAGCTTTTAGCACCGGATTTGTCTCCGGTTTTGGATTGAGACCTTGTTTGTATATTATTTTGGATGATGTATTGTTGTATTATTATTATTATTATTGATGTTGTGGTTGCTGTAGTAGTAGTTGGTGGTTAGACTTTATAGTTGTTAGATCTCTGTGTTATCTTATCGTGCTTAGATTCGTGATTGAGTATATTGTGGTTATCTTTATGATATTGCTCCTCCGTTTGGAGTTGAGATCTCGGCATATATATATATTGTTTGTGTGGTTGCCCTCCTTTTGGAGAGGTCATGCCCGATTTTTGTGTGAGATTATTATTTAGTTAGTTGACCTAGACAGCGTTCTACCGCCGATGCTGCGGCGTAGGCTGGACGTACCCACGACTCATGCCCGATTTTTCGGGTGCGGGTCGTGACACGTTTTTGGTGGCGGCCCCATGCAGGTCTCGATTCGCAATTAGTGCGATGTCGTGGTGGTACAACAACTTAGTTGTACTGCTGCGAGCCTGCTATAGGATCTAGGATCTAGGATGAGAGTGTACTCAATCACGACTAGGAACAATTTCAATCTAATTATTCTGAAATTGCTTCTTTTGAAATATTACTGTCCTTTCTTGATGATATCGTATCTTGCGCCGTATTGACTTCTTTTGATCTGTGTTCAGGATGTCTCCGAAGACACGATCCCATCGTACCGTTCCAGCAGTTGCCTCGGAGAGGTCTGCTACCTCTCGTCCAGCTCGTATTCAGGCAGCTGCTACCGCTCCACTCACCACTCCTGCGGTTGAGGGAGCCTCTGTTTCTCTCGGGGATCCTCCTTCACCTGTCGATCCGAGGACTACCCCAGTCATTCCGGTGGTTCCTCCACCACTTCCTGCTCCAGTAGATGCCGTGCAGTTGTTTGCGTTCTTCAGGGAGATGATGGACGCGCAGCACCGTCAGGTGGATGTGATGAGATTGGGCATTGAGAACGCCCACCAGGTGGCCATGACGGCAGTGGATAGGGTGGCACAGAATCAGCCACAGGCAGATCAGATTCAGCTTCCGAGGCCGGGTAGTATCATTGACTTTCAGAGGATGCGGCCCAAGGAGTTCCGTGGTACAGAAGGGATCCTGTACGCGGATGACTGGATAGAGCAGATTGAGGGGATCTTCAGGCTGGCGCAGATTTCAGACAGCATGCAGATAGAGGCAGCGGGCAGTCAGATGTTCGACCTCGCCTTGACGTGGTATCGCACAGATACGAGGATTGCAGCGCCAGGGCTTACTTGGGAGGCTTTCAAGAGGCTTTTTAAGGAAAAGTTTTTCCCAGATGTGGCGCTCAGTGCTTTGGAGAGCCAGTTTGAGGCACTCGTCCAAGGGAGCATGACGGTGGATGAGTACGCAGCGGAGTTCTGCCGTCTGGGCAGATTTGTGGATGGCTTGAGTGAGGCAGCCAAGGCGAGAAAGTTTCGCAAGGGCTTGGTTATGGCGGTCAAGTCTTTGACCAGGAGCGACCGCGAGGCGACTTTTGAGCAGATAGTAGGAGATGCTCAGAGAGCAGAGGATGACTTGGAGCTCAAGTCCAAGAGAGGCAGGGATGATTCAGGCAGTGCCAGTGGTAGTGCGGGACCAGCTAAGCGTCCCTATGCGCAGAAGGCAGTACAGCAGGGTCAGGATCAGAGGGTGCCCACTTGTGCCTACTGCAGGAAGGCAGGACACACCTGGGATGTTTGTAGGAGGAGGCTGAAGGTGTGTTTGTTCTGTGGATCCGCTGCTCACCAGATGAGAGGTTGCCCCACTGCACCTCTATTGGGTGGAGCACAGGATCAGAGAGTTGGAGCTAGGCCATCTGTGGTACAGCATCATGCCCCGCACCAGCAGAGGGATACACCCCAGCAGGGCAGGGCTTATGCGTTGACGGTCGAGGAGGCCGATGCTACGGATGTCGGGTTAGCAGGTCTGTCTCTTGTTTCTTCTTCCTGTCCTTTTCCATTCCTGTGGTGTGCTTCATTAGTACCTGTTAGATTTTCTTGTGCTGTGGTAGATAGTGTAGTAACCCTGATTGAGACTGTGATAACACGACCAGTAGGACCCTGATCTTGTATGTTGTTTAGGTAGAATTTCTTGACTGTGATTGTTGGGGGTTTGACCTAGAGGAGTGTGATTGACTTTAAATTTCGAGGACGAAATTTTCTAAGGAGGATAGGCTTGTCACCACCCCATTTCCAGAGCCGGATATTTTTTTTATTTTTAATTTGGTTAATTGTGTATTATTTATAATTAATTGTATTTATATTTAATTAGTGATTGCATTATTTTTTATTATTTTTATTTTGATTGTTTTAGGATTTTGGCTAGCCTGGACCCATGTCAGACCCTAGTGGACCCATGTCCGACCCAGCCCACACCCCTGTGAGACTTATTTTTGGGTTTTAGAATATTTATTTTATTTTTAGGAGGTTAGTTGGAGAGATTTGGAGCTAGTTTGAGTGCTTTTGGAACCCGGAACCCAAAACCGAGTTACGGGAGGGCATTTTGGGCATTTGGAGAATTAGTGAACCCTTTATTAGGTTTGTGGCCAACCAAACCAGCCCCATTCCCATGCATAACAGCAGCCATTTCCCCCCCATTTCTTCTTCTTCACTACTTCTTCCTCTCCACTCTTTCTTCTTATTTCTTCCTCCCAACTTCAAGTAAGCATCATTTTCCTCTTCTTTCTTCTTCTATTCTCCATGGTTGCTAACCCTAACCCTAGATTCTTCCCTAACCTAGGTGGGTAGAGCCTAGATTTGGTGTTGGAGCTTGGATTTGAGGCTTGGAAGCTTGGATTGGAGGATTTGGAGCATTTTGGGGATTTTTGCTTGGGATTCCAACTCCCAAGAGGTAAACCCTAAATTTCCCCTTGTAATTACTCTTTTATAGTGTAATTAATATTTTAGAACCCTCCTAGACCCTTAGGCTACCCGTAGGAGGAAGTTGGAACTAGTTTGGGTGAGTTTAGAGACTTTGACATTAGGTTTTGTGTCGATTTCGGGTGGAATCCGAATTTGGCCCAATTTTGGGTGATGCCCTAGGTTAGATGGACCTAGGTAGACGTTGTCGGGAGTCGTGAGGGTGAGTGCGTGTCTCCGTTCGGACACGGAAAGCCGCGTCGCGGAGAAACGGGCATTTCGGGCGAAATTGGGGCTTTTCGTCGTCGCCGATTCTAAGTGCGTGTGCGTTTCCGCCACGGGCCTAGAATCGACGCGGGAGCGCATTTTCTAGGATCTAGGCATCGTGTAGAGCGCGTGGGTAAATTTTGGGCCGATTCTGAGTTCGTTTGGTGTGCGTTTCAGGAGGTTTTCCGAGCCGCGCACCACGTGTTCGTCGAAATGACCGAACGGCCATTTCGACTTGGTTTCCTCGTTTTGGGCTTGTGCGCGCGTTGGGTTAGTATCGGGGAGTGTGTGCTAGAGTTTTCGAGTTATATTTTATATATATTAGGGTGTTGGTGAGTGTCGGGGTCGTTGGGCGTGCGTTGGTGGGCGTTGTGGGCGTGGTGTGCGTTGTGTTGTGTTTGTTTATATATATGTGTATATATATATTGAGTGTGAGTTTTTATATATATATTTATATATATATGTGTGGTTATGTGTTTGTGAGCGTGTTAGGGAGAGCTTGTGTGAGTGTGTTTGTGAGTGTGTTAGTGAGTGCTTGTGTGAGTGTGTGCTAGTGCGTAGGTGAGTGTGTGTGAGTGTGAGTGAGTGCCTATATATATATATATATATATGAGTTTGAGTGAGTGTGTATATATGTATATATATTTATATATATGTATGAGTGTTTGTGTGTGTAGTTGTGCATTAGTGAGTGTGTGTGAGAGTGTGTGTGTGAGGTTGTGTGAGAGTGAGTGTGAGAGTGTGTGAGGATATATATATATATATGTTTGAGTGTGTGAGTGTTTATATGCATATATATATATATTAGTGTGTGTATATATATATTGATATTTGTGTGTAGATATATGTATATATAGATATGTGAGTGTATATGTGTGTGTAGATATATGTTAGTGTGTGTTGGTATATAGATATTAGTATATATGTTAGTGTGTGCGTGTGTAGATGTATAGATATATATATTAGTGTATATATATATATATAGATATATGTGAGTATATATGTAGATGTGTGTTTATTTATATATAGAGATATGTGTGTGTGTATTTATGTGTGTGTGTGTGTTGATTTGTGTTTGAGTGTGAGTGTGTGTTAGAATGTATAAGTTAGTGTGTATATATATCTATAGAGTTATATATATATGTATATATATATATGTATATATATATAGGGGTGTGTGTGTGTATGTGAGATGAGAGGGGGGGGGGTGCCCAGCTGAAACTGAACTGCAGCAGCAGCTAGCTGCTGCTAGGAGAGCAGCAGCAGCAGCTCCAGAAGGAGCAGCAGCAGCAGCACAGGTAGGAGCATTAGCAGCAGCAGTTTTAGGTAGCAGCAGCCGCAGTACAAGCAGCAGCAGCAGCTAGCAAGAGCAGTGTACGAGAGAGAGGGGTATGTATATATATAGATGGATAGATAATTAGATAGGTAGATAGCTAGTTAGATAAATAGGTAAATAGATAGATAGATATATGGATAGATAGATACATGGATAGCTAGATTGATAAATAGATATATATGTAGATAGTAGATAAATAGATAGATAGACATAGATAGTTAGATAGATAATTACCTAGTTGTTTAAATAGATAGATAGGTAGTTGGATAAATAGGTAAGATAAGTTATGGATAATTAGATAGATAGATAGATAGATATTGATAGATAGATAGCTAGGTATTTAGATAGGTAGATAGATACTAGATAGGTAGATAACTAGATTCTTAGATATACCTATCTAAGAGATATAAATATCTATATGCCTAAGTTATATACATATATAGGTGTATAGGTAAGATAATGGGTAATCGGGTAAATGTGTGTGGATAAATATATACATAGGTGCATATATGCTTAGATATATATAAATATGATAGATATATATATTATCTAGCCTAGATTAATAACTAGGTATATATTCAATAGCTAGATAGCTAGTTAGAGGGGTTTTAGAGCGAAACCTCAATATCTTGAGATACCAAGGTATTTCAATACCTTAAGATAACCAAGGTATTGGGTTTCGAGCGGGGTTTTTGAGCAATAGCCTAGGAATAGTATTGGAGTGATTTTTTATACGTATATGTGTATATATTTACGCGTGCTAGCATAGGTTTTAGCGGGTTTAGGCGGGGTGCGTAGCCTAGGTTGAGGTATCGGATACCGAGGGTATCCCGGTATCTCAAGGAGGCGAGTTTGTGAGTTTTCTAGCTTAATGATCTCGGTTTGACCTAGAATTTCAGGAGCACCCTAGTTTGACCCAGACTTGACCGTAGTTGACTCGGTTGACCGCCAAAGTCAACTTTTGACCTAGTTTTGACCCAGAGTTGACTTTTTGGACCCAGAGTTGACTTTTTGACCCAGATTTCACCGGTTTGACCCGTTTGACCTAGAACGACCCTAGAAGCCTATTTTTTAATTATTTTATATCTATTTAACTCATTAGAACCCTGTTTAACCTTGCTTTTCGCATTAGGTCCTTGCGACACCAGTTCGGATCGCCAGTTGCTCAGGACGTCAGGCGAGTACATTCTCTGATAGTTTTCATTATTTGATGATTATTATGATTCAGCTTCTAGTATAGTATCATCTGATTATTCTGGCACAACACGGGACACTGATTGATATTTCTGGATTCATTTACTTGCGACACGTACATTTCATGTTTCTGGCCTCTATTCTGGAATCACTACTGGCATCACCTACATGCATCACTACAGGCATCATTCATGTACAGGCTGGACTCATCTTGATTTGCGTGTCGGGTCTTGGATCCACTTGTATTAGTCGGGGCGGGGAAATACTCGAGTAGACATGTAAACATTCCTATCTGGCATCATCAGGAATCACTCCCTCTGGTCTAATCTGGAATGATAGCAGCCGCGCACCCAGTGCGCGGTGAGCCGTACTTACCCCTAGCCGTTTACATGTCGAAACAAGTATTTCAAAGACACCGAGTTCATTCTTTATAGTCTGGACTCTCATGCATTTCTTGACTTGTCTCACTTACATGTTTCTGGACTTGACTCACTACATGTTTTTCATGCTGGACTCACTACACGTTCATGTGCACGGACTTGATCTTAGCTTAGATTTCCTGTATATTGCAGTTATTACTATCTTGCTCTGATACCCATGCATCTTTACCTTTATGCACCAGTGATTTATATATTTCTTGTTTCATACTTGCTTCATTCTTCTTGCTACTTGCTATGACTGTTTTATAGTTTTTATCATTTAAATGGAACTGCTGTTAGAGATGTACTTGCTCCAGTCCTGACTGGACATATTTTTCAGAGTATCCGGAGGATTGGTGTCCGACGTTTTATGGACCTGAGCCTGTCGATGGTGCAGACAGGGACCCTCTAGTTTAGAGGTGATTTCCGGGTTGGTAGCCGGGATCACTAGGATCTTGTTGTTGTTTTTATTAGCTTTTAGCACCGGATTTGTCTCCGGTTTTGGATTGAGACCTTGTTTGTATATTATTTTGGATGATGTATTGTTGTATTATTATTATTATTATTGATGTTGTGGTTGCTGTAGTAGTAGTTGGTGGTTAGACTTTATAGTTGTTAGATCTCTGTGTTATCTTATCGTGCTTAGATTCGTGATTGAGTATATTGTGGTTATCTTTATGATATTGCTCCTCCGTTTGGAGTTGAGATCTCGGCAGATATATATATTGTTTGTGTGGTTGCCCTCCTTTTGGAGAGGTCATGCCCGATTTTTGTGTGAGATTATTATT
Source organism: Iris macrosiphon (assembly GCA_036927795.1). Lineage (NCBI taxonomy): Eukaryota > Viridiplantae > Streptophyta > Magnoliopsida > Asparagales > Iridaceae > Iris > Iris macrosiphon. The sequence goes on along the minus strand of JAYESA010000005.1, from coordinate 20,243,785 downwards.
TAGTTAGTTGACCTAGACAGCGTTCTACCGCCGATGCTGCGGCGTAGGCTGGACGTACCCACGACTCATGCCCGATTTTCCGGGTGCGGGTCATGACAGCCATGCCACGTGTTCCCTCATATGTGGCTACGGCACTATGCGATCTCGTCATCATGCGGCCAAAGTGTCCATTCGACCAAGGCCAGACAAGAGATCGCATGCGGCCACAATGCCATGCAGCCGAAGTGCCCATAAGACCAAGGCCATACGAGAGATCGCATGCGGCCACAACGTTATGTGGCCAAAGTGTCCATAAGACCAAGGCCAAAGGAGAGCACATATGCGGCTACGACTTTATGCGTCCACGACACCATGCGGCTCTCAGCTTGCAAGGTCTTTCCGTTACAACCGAAATGATCTTCACACAGTTAGTGCTGATTACGTGTCCAACTGACCAAGTCACGTATGCAACAAAATTTAAAATAACCCCGAGATATTATCAACAACATACCCAACCGCGGTCACGTGACAGCATGCCCGTGGTATGCGGCTATAGTTGCAACCGTATTATGTTGAAGGAGCTCTATGCGGCCACCAAACAAAGGCATATGCGACACCTACCCATCAGCATGATGGCTATAAATAGGAGAAACTTGGACGTTTCCAGGGTCCTCTTTTCAGAGACCATACCCCTCCGATGAGATACGTACGTGCACACAAGCTCAAGAGAGAGAAAAGAGGAGAGCATCCTCATTCCCTCATTGGACCTTCAACGGAGTAAATGAGTCGCTGCAGTACTCGATCTCCATCGTCACATTTTTCAGATCAAAAATATTGTACTTAAATTTTTGTCTAGGATTTCCTTGTACTTTTTGTTTGTTGTTAAACAAAACTTTTCAAACTTACACCAATGGCAAACAAGATGGCGACTCTGCTAGGGACATCCTTCTCCCCTGATGAGAATATCATGACGTAGTCCGACGCGTCGAAGCTGGGTTCGACCCAGAAGATGCTGGTTGTACGCTTTGACCAGCAAGCCTTTGAGGAAATACCTTCTGAGGGCGGTGCTTCACCGAGGCTGACAAAGCCTAAGAAGACCCGCAGGACATGGGTTGCAAAGGCCGTTGGGCCTCACCAAACTGTGGAGCATGCGCTCCTCGTCTCTCTCCCTGTTGCTAAAGATGCATATCACCCATCTACCTAGGCTGCCCTGGTTATGCGGCAATCTTAGTTGAGAAGAAAGGTGCTCAACACCCAAACTCTGGCAGAGGAAAATACTATGATGCTAGAAGTTTGGGTGCTTATGCACGTTCTATGCGTACACAACAAAGGCCGTATAGGAATGACTATGCGGCACAGGTCGGCAGCCACATGCAGATGGCCGCATGAGGCCAGGACAACAACAAAAGCTCGATCTTCGACCAAATCTCATGCAACGCTGACTCCATGCGTCATGTTGAGAAAGGAGAAAATTCAAACTTGGACTCTTCATACTATGTACCGGTGCGTGCTAGAACCACTACCAGAATAAGTCAAATTAGCAACGTCTAAAAATGTCGCTAAATGACAAAAAAAGTTGCTACATAATTTTAGCGACGTTTGTAGAGACGTTTCGATGAAGCCGCCTTTAAGCTAGTCGCTGACCGGAAAAATATCGCAAAACGTCACTATACCGACATTTTCTAGCGACGTATACGCGTCACTATATTAGCGACGTTTAGCGACGTAACGTTGCTAAATTAGCGACGTATTGTTTGTCGCTATATGTCGCTAATTATTTTTTAGTGACGTTGTGTGACACCTTTAGCGATGTTATATTTGTCACGACCCAGTCCCAAAATACGTAGGACCAGAAATACGTAACATGCTAGCTATTCGACCAGACTCTGGTCCGATTCGAATGCGTATAAGCTGTAATAGAAGGGTCACTATATAATCAACTAAATATAAATATCTAGGCCTTAATCCACAATGAACGAAATATACAAGAATGAGCTACATGTGTTAAAGTCGGCCGCCAGTAATCCATAAGCTCGAATAGACTCGAGAAAGGAATATGAGTCTATAAAACTAGGCTATATCAACAGATAAATAAATAATATAAATAATAATCAATACTACGGAAGAAATGATATAAGTACCTGGCACCAATTCCTGCACATATCAGCACTCCAGACAGGCTCCACAATGGTCTATGCTGCAAAACTGGCAAGGGACCAGGTCCTCAGAGGGACGTAACAAGGTACAAGAAACATCATGCCAAAGTAAATACAGTATATAAAAATGTATCAAAGGGTAAACTAAGTAACCAGCTATGTGATATGCAAATGAGAGCATTTATCATACTCAGGCTGAAACTACCACAGGCTCGGTGTCGGGTAAACCCATAGCAGCATTTTCTCGAAGGGCCAGTAATGTGCCAAAGCTCTGGTTCGAGTCTAAGGCACCTCCAGTAAAGTTATATATATATATATATATATATATATATATATATATATATATATATATATATATATATATATATATATAATCAGTCTTTCGTATGGTAAGACTCTCCCCACCCAATGTAATCACACGTCTCATGTCCATGACACGCACGATCATATCTAATACAACAAGTCATAATGATAGCTAAGCACATGCAATATCTATGTCATGAATCATGTAACCTATACAGAATCACTATGAATATCTCAGGAAGATTCTGTCTCATGAACAGTGTCAGGTGTCCTGTGGTATGACGTACTTGATAATACAAGCACAAGAATATATAGGGTCGCGATATCAATCTCTAGTAACGTTACACGACTCCGCGTACGGCGTCGACACCCGAATGTTATTCAGACGCTAAGAAATGTCACACGGTCCTAGGTTGAACAGATATCACATATAAATAAATCGAAGGAATATTATGTAACAAGAACTGCAAGATTGGCAAGGTACACTTGCCTGGGGTTCAGACTCCAACTACTGCTCTGGTATCAGCGAGATTTGCAGGTACTCCTCCGATTGCTGAAATAAATATTACCATCATGCTCAGAAGACATCAAATAGCTAGAATTGCCTGTCCATAAGTCCAATTTGGACACAGGGGAAAAATTAACCATTTTTGGTCAAAGTGGGGTCCACATGTGGCCCACTTCACACCGAAAAATATGCCAGAGATAAAGTTCTCCAAATTCATCAAATTTAGTGTCTACAAGTCCAGAACGACGATATGAACCCAACAGAATATCCAGAAATAAATTCCGATGAGTCGATCACAAAATCGCCCATCGAGTGGAGCCGTGGGACCTACGATACGGGATTTTGTTAACGTTCTCAGAATCGAACAAAACTTGGGTCACAGGACCTACGTATCGCTACGAGTCCGATGACGTAAGTTTCGTTTCGAAACAACGAGTGTACACAAAGTTACAGTGAGTTTCAGAATAGGGTCGATACGGGGTGTTGTCGACGGATACGCGTTGATTTCGGTGTGCACGCACATCCAAATCAACTTTCGCGAAATCTCACACATCCATATTAATAGTGCGCACCTTTTGGTGAAGTTCTCACACGACCAAGTCGTCCCGTTTAGCGGGGCGCACCCAGTTCCGAGAAAATCAAGGTATTTAAATAACCAAGATTTTGGTCATTTTTACCCTCAAAAATATCACAATCTACAACACAATAAATTATACTAAAATAGGGTTTAAAAACTTGGTCATATGGTCTAATTTACTGTTCAAGCCAATTTAAAAAACATTTAACAGGTTGGTCGCAAAACGGTCACGAACTGGGGAGTTCGGGCTAGTTTCTGAATTTTCAGAAAAGGGGATTTATTTTCCTGATTTTGTGTAGCGGTTTGCGATCGACACAGGACGCGATACCCCGAACGAGTTATACGGAGTTCGAGAGGGTCACGCAGGGTACGCGCACGATTCGACAGAACGGAAAATGAGGCAGAGAGGAGAGAGAAATTTCTACCTGAACATGGCACCAAAATCGACTGTTCTTCGTGAATGCGGGGTGACGCAGCGACGCTCGGCCGGCGGTGGCGGCGCTGTGCGGCTGCTGTCGGCGAGGGCACGGCGGAGGAAAGCTCAGGGTGGCCGGGGCTGTCGTCAAGGTGCGGCCGGGGTCGTCGCCGGAGGGCTCGTCGGGGTTGGCTGGGTCGGGTCCGGAGAGACGGTGACGTTGCCGAAGAATGGTGGTGCTGGAGTGTCGGCATCGTGGTGGTGAGGAAGCTGGTGTCAGGGGATCGTCGGTAGGAGACGGAGGGTGGTGGCAGTGGTGGATGTAGGTGGCGGTGGCTGTGGTGGATGGGAGCGACCGGGGTTGGTTTATATAAGGGAGCCGGCGGCGGTTTACAGGGAGGGGTACCGGAGCGGGGAGGCAAGGCGTCGAGGAGGCGTTGGGGAAGAAGGAGGGCAGCTACGGGGGAAACGGTCGCAGGGGAGCCGGAGGGCCACGACGGCGGAAACTGTAGCGCCCCGTTCTCCCGGTGCGGAGAGCGCGGCTAAGAAATACAAGACGGTATCGTTCGATCGGGATAGATTGAAACAAGAACTCGTCCTCGTTATGGATTTGTTTCTTCGGAATCGATTCCCATATTCAGTGGTCCGTGCCCCCGGGATCGACTTAGCGGCAGAGTCAGGAGGGACCTCTCCGCTGCTATCTTTTATTGCCTCGGTTTTTGATGTCGCTTGTTGCCTTTGTTGCCTTGAGTTGGTTTTGGAATTTGCTTGTTTTCCTTGAACGGTTTCGATGGTTTTCATTGTTTTCGTTCATTGAACTGCACTTCAATTCTGAGATTGGAAAAGTGGAAGAGGTATTGATCGAGATGTTCGTAATGCAGGTGAACGAGCAGTAGGCGGCTTGCAAGCGGAGTCGTGAAGCGCCTCTTTCCTTCTCCCTTCCAACAATCTAAGTGAGTGGCTACCATCCCGATTAGCTAGCCCTGCTTCCAAGCTCACACCCTAAAATGCTTGCATTTCTCCTCGCCCCGATCAAACGATACCAAGTAATAACTAAAAGAAACCAAGATAAAAGAGAATAGACTTGGTACATTATGCTTGTCAATAAACTTCATGAACGGATACTTGATTGCATGCTTGTTCGTTTGGGAATAAATCATAAATTGTTGCTTGTCTTGTGCAAATACATGTCTCGTACTCGTGTTGCCTGAAGTGCATGAATGTTTAACAATTATTGATACGTCTTGTACTCGTGTTGCCTCGAAGGCGTAAAATGATTGCTTAAGAAAAATGTATTGTTCGATCACGGACAACTTGTGCACAAGGGTATAGTTCTGCGGGCGGTCGCTGGGGCACTGGCACCGTTCCGGTCCGGGCAGAACTCGTGTGTAGTCATCGTGTGCTGGAGGGGATAGTTTGCAACTCATCGTGTGCTATCGTGTTTATCGTGTGTTCTCGTTGCATGCTATCCCTGTCCTTGACTGTGTCCATTATGGCATCACGCCAGTGATCTCTTATATATTTAAACCTGTTGCAAACTAACTTGTGTCTTCGTGGCAGGAAAGGCATGGTAAGTATTGTGCAGGTGATTCAGACGGTCAGGTAAAATCCACCGAACGGTGGCACGTTCATTTTAGTAAATTTTATATGCTGCTTACTTGTAAATGAACTAAGGCAAGATAGAAACCCACAAATATGCATGCTTTATTAAACAACGTGTTGATTGGTATAGTTCGGTTAGCTCGCCTTCACCAGTATGTTTCGACATGCTGACCCTCGTTGAAACAGGTTCTCCGTACTAGGGCGAACCGAGCGAGGAGCCGAAGTCGTCTTCCCGATCCAGTCCAGCTGTTAGCTCATTCTGAACGCGCCGCCCTTGAAGCCTTTTGAACCAGGAGCTTGCAACTCTTCATACACAATGCAGCTCCGTGGCAAAGACGTCCTCCAGCCCGGAGGTCTTTATCATTTTGAAGTTTATAAGGGGATGTAATGTACATGACTGCTATCTCATTTTGGGTCAACACTTTTGTAAGCCCGTGCGGCAAATTAGCTGACTCGTCCAGGAGTTTGTAATAGATGTTCATTATCAATAAAGAGAACTTTTCCATGTTTCAACTTGTGTTCAATTTATCTGCGTACTCTGAATATGTGCTTGTTATGCAAATCATTAAAGCCTTGTGCGGGCGCAACCCCAGGCCCGTACGACGGTCACGATTCGGGGGATGCCTCAACGATTCTATGGAATCGGGTCGTGACAGAAACGGCCAGAGAGGGGAGCTGCGGGGTCGGGGAATTTAGGGATTTACTGTAGATAGGTTTCGGGTCGTGGGTCGGGTCGGCTAAAGGGTCCGGATCCGACCCAATAAGGATTGGGTCCGGTTTGGGTTGTCTCAGGATTCGGTTCAGGGTGGGTTGGTTCAATAAACCGGTTGGTTTATTTTTGGGTTAATTAAAAAAATAAGTTTTTAGGTCTTTAAAACTAGTTCTGGGGTCCAATAAATTCCAGAAAAATTATCCTATGTCTAATATTTTATTTTACACAAAAAAATATTATTTTCATAATATTTTAATACTTAATAAAATCACAAAAAAATTTTAATACCAGAAAATATTTATTTCAATTAGTTAAAAATCTAGAAAAATTCTGAAAATTCATTTTTAAATTCCTGAAAAATCTAGGGTTTTACAATCTACCCTCCTTAAGAGAATTGCATCCTCGCAATCAAAGAAAGCATAGCCGGTCAGAAGAGATGACACGGTTGTAAGATATGTTCGAAGCACGACACAAATAAAGAATCATGATCAAGAAAAATCGAAGGATGAGGGTTAAGCAGAATACATAGGGAAGGAACAAAATATTTTCCTAAGCAATGAAAGTTAGGTAATTCAAGAGTAATAAAATCTGAATAGAGCAAGGATATCTACAGCTTAGAAAAACTAGTTAATAAGTTCAAAATACTAGGTTTTAAGGTTAAGGATTTGACTAACAAGCACGTGCTAAAGCAATACTATGAATAGACATCTATGAATAACTTACGCGTATTCGCTATCCCACGAGTCTGCGCGTCCTCCACTGTCATCGCAAAAGCCTGTCCATGCCCTTGCGGTGGTGCCCTCTGCTGTTGCTGGGCCTGCTGAAAGAGTGCTGCTCGTGCTCTGCGTGGCTCTTAAAATATATCACGATGTCATCAATAATCGCAACCACGAACTTGTCTGAGGAAAAATATCGTTCATCAAACTCATGAACACAGCTGGCACATTGGTTAAACCAAACGGCAAAACTAAGAACTCATATTGTCCATACTTGGTCCTGAAGGCTGTTTTCGGTATAACCTCTCTACGCACTCTAATCTGGTGATAACCAGATCTAAGATCTATCTTGAGAATACACTCGCACCACTCAACTAATCGAATAGGTCATCAATGCATGGCAAGGAATACCGGTTCTTGATGGTTACAGGGTTCAATGTCCTATAGTCAATACACAGATGTACCATCCCATCCTTCTTCGGCATAAATAGTAGGGGTGTAACAGCTGGGTCATAAGATCTAATTTTGATACTAAAAGTCACAAGTCGACTAAGGATTTAACCACCTTGGCCTGCTAAGTAAGGTTCCATTTTCTTAAGGTCATAATGCAATTCCTTGTATCACCATCATGAGTCACATCTGATCCCTAGAATCTAGCTATGTATTTCCTAAAGTATTCCAGTGCATTAGAGTCAAACCCTAATTCCTTTCTTCCAATACTTCCAAATTACTTGCTACCTTTAAGCAAGGGAGAGGTTCTATTAGTTCTAGGCCTCTGATATTATATTTAATTCTCATGCTAAAATCTACACTAACTCTAGTATATAGGAATAAGCTATCTACTATCCTACTAAGGGTAACCGTCTTCTCAAAAATTTATATCCATCATATCTTTTTCTGCCTTGACGAGGATCTGCTTCTGAAGAAAATACCGTGCACGAACATTCATCTCTCCGAAATAGGAAGAGATGATAAACAATAATAAGGATGTCGAGGAGATTTAAAAGAGTAAAATTACGAAGTCCAAGGGCGATAATCAAGTGCTAAAGAATTTTTAAGTCATTTTTGGATTGAGATGCTAACACTGCTAACTTTGATTACAGGCTCGCTCGGTACCGAAAAGTAACCAAAACGATTTAATCAGGACCTGCATGGGCCACCACAAAAATATGTCATGACCCAGTCTCAAAATACGTAGGACTAGGAATACGTAACATGCCAGCTACGCATTCGACCAGACTCTGATCCGATTCGAATACATATAAGCTGTAATAGAAGGGTCACTATATAATCAAGTAAATATAAATATCTAGGCCTCAATCCATAATGAACAAAATATACAAGAATGAACTACATGTGCTAAAGTCGCCGCTAGTAACCCAAAAGCTCGAATAGACTGGAGGAAGGAATATTATTCTATAAAACTAGGCTATATCAGCAGATGAATAAACAATATGAATAATAACCAATACTCCGAAAGAAATGATATAAGTACCTGGCACCAATTCTTGCACACAACAGTAGTCTAGACAGGCTCCACAATGGTCTATACTGCAAAACTAGCAAGGGACCAGGTCCTCAGAGAGACGTAACAAGGTACAAGAAATAGCATGCCAAAGTAAATACAGTATATAAAAATGTATCAAAGGATAAACTAAGTAACCAGCTATGTGATATGCAAATGAGAGCATTTATCATACTCAGGCTGAAACTACCATAGGCTCGGTTTCGGTGAAACCCATAGCAGCATTTTCTCGAAGGGCCAGTAATGTGCCAAAGCTCTGGTTCGAGTCTAAGGCACCTCCAGTAAAAGTAATATATATATATATATATATATATATATATATATATATATATATATATATATATATAATCAGCCTTTTATATGGTAAGACTCTCCCCACCCAATGTTATCACACCTCTCATGTCCATGACATGCAAGATCATATCTAATACAGCAAGTCATAATGATAGCTAAGTACATGCAATATCTATGTCACGAATCATGTAACCTATACAGAATCACCATGAATATCTCAGGAAGATTCTGTCTCATGAACAATGTCAGGTGTCCTGTGGTATGACGTACTTAATAATGCAAGCACGAGAATATATAGGGTCGCGATATCAATCTCCAGTGACGTTACATGACTCCGCGTACGGCGTCAACACTCGAATATTATTCGGACGCTAAGCAATGTCACATGGTCCTAGGTTGAACAGATACCACATATAAATAAATTAAAGAAATATTATGTAACAAGTTGCCTGGGGTCGGACTCCAACTGCTGCTCTGGTATCAGCAAAATTTACAGGTACTCCTCCGGTTGCTGAAATAAATGTTACCATTATGCTCAGAAGATATCAAATAGCTAGAATTGCCTGTCCATAAGTCCAATTTGGACACAGGGGCAAAATTGACCATTTTTGGTCAAAGTGGGGTCCACATGTGGCCTACTTTGCACCAAAAAATGTGCCAGAGATAAAGTTTTTTAAATTCATCAAACTTAGTGTCTATAAGTCCAGAATAATGATACGAACCCAACGGAATATCCAGAAATGGATTCTGATGAGCCGATCACAAAATCGCCCATCGAGTGGAGCCGTGGGACCCACGATACGGAATTTTGTCAACGTTCTCAGAATCGAACCAAACTTGGGTCACAGGACCGACGTATCGCTACGAGTCTGATGGCATAATTTCGTTTTGAAACGACGAGCGTACACGAAGTTATAACGAGTTTCAGAACAGGGCCGATACATGGTGTTGTCGACGGATACGCGTTGATTCCGGTGTGCACGCACATCCAAATCAACTTTCGCAAAATCTTACACGTCGGTATTAACAGTGCGCACACGACCAAGTCATCCCATTTAGCGGAACGCATCCAATTTCGAGAAAATCAGGGTATTTAAATAACCAAGATTTTGGTCATTTTTACCCTCAAAAATATCATAATCTACAGCACAATAAATTATACTAAAATAGGATTTAAAAACTTGGTCATATGGTCTAATTTACTGTTCAAGCCAATTTTGAAAATATTTAACAGGTTGGTCACAAAATGGTCGCGAACTGGAGAGTTCGGGCTAATTTCTGAATTTTCAGAAAAGGGGATTTATTTTTCTGATTTTGCGTCGCGGTTTACGATCGACACAGGACGCGATACCCCGAGCGAGTTTCATGGAGTTCGAGAGGGTCACGCAGGGTACGCGCACGATTCGACAGAACGAAAAACGAGACGGAGAAGAGAAAGAAATTTCTACATGAACAGGGTACCAGAATCGACTGTTCTTCGCGAACGCGGGGTGACGCGGCGACGCTCGGCCGACGGTGGCGACGCTGTACGGCTGCTGTCGGCGAGGGCACGACGGAGGAAAGCTCGAGGTGGCCGGGGCTGTCGTCAAGGTACGGTCGGGGTCGTCGCCGGAGGGCTCGTCGGGGTTGGCTGGGTCAGGGCCGAAGAGACGGTGACGTTGCCGGAGAATGGTGGTACTGGAGTGTCTGCATCGTGGTGGTAAGGAAGCTGGTGTCAGGGGATCATCGGTAGGAGACGGAGGGTGGTGGCAGTGATGGATGTAGGTGGCGGTGGCTGTGGTGGATGGGAGAGGCCGGGTTGGTTTAAATAGGAGAGCCGGCGGCGGTTTGCAGGGAGGGGCCACGGCGACGGAAACGGCCGGAGAGGGGATCTACGGGGTCGGGGAATTTAGGGATTTACTGTAGATAGGTTTCGGTTCGTGGGTCGGGTCTGCTAACGGTCCGAATCTGACTCAATAAGGATTGGGTCCGGTTTGGGTTGGTTCAGGATTCGATTCTGGGTGGGTTGGTTCAATAAACCGGTTGGTTTATTTTTGGTTAATTAAAAAAATAAGTTTTTAGGTCTTTAAAACTAGTTCTGGGGTCCAATAAATTCCAGGAAAATTATCCTATGTCTAATATTTTATTTTACACCCAAAAATATTATTTTTATAATATTTAATAAAATCATAAATATTTTTAATACCAAAAAACATTTATTTTAATTAGTTAAAAATTTCAGTAAAATTCTGAAAATTTATTTTTAAATTCCTGAAAAATCTGGGGGTTTACAATATTGACCTGGCAATTCAGCCATGTTAGCAGTTTAGCGACGTTCAGCAACGTACACAGTAATATATTTAGCGACGTATATAAACGTCGCTAAATGTCACAAAATATCGCTAAAAATGTTGCTAAAGATTCAGTGAAAAAATTAAAAAAATAAATATTGAATTATTTTCAAACCAATCTTTCTGTAGTTTATGAATTCACAATTTATACAAATAGACCCGGAGCAATCCTCCATTGAATTTGCTGGGTTCGTCGACCCCCTTCGATTGAACACTTAACACCGGTAAATTAACATACATTTAATATAAATAATATAGTAAAATTTAAAGAAAATAAAATATTGAGATTATAAACCGAATCAGGAGAAAATCTCGTCGTAAAGAATACAATAAATATCCACACAACTGAGTGCAAGAAATAAAGTCTGAAAGCCTCAAAAATAAAGAATATTTATAAATAACCAAATATCATAGGTCAAAACACAAACAATCAATAAACTATCCTAACTAGGACAACTGCGGATCTGCAGGGGGATGACCACCGACGTGCATCAGGAATAAGAACAGATCATACTGCTCCCGTAAAATCGTCACTGATGTCGATGGAGAAGGCAGTAACGTCGGTGGGGTCTGTGTTGATGAAGGCGCACTAGGAGGACGTATCTGCTCCAACTCTGTTAGTCGATGGTTGTAAGAATTCATGGTAGATAACAGCCTTGTACTGCTATGAACCATTGAATCCTGCATCATCGTCATCCTCTCGTCCATCGTACTTGCATTAAAATAATATATCTGAAATAAAAATATACCAAACGACAAAAATATTTCGTCATCGGAATCGAGCCACCAAACCACTTTGCTGCCTTCTGCCTAGCCGCCTTGGCCTTCTCAGACCTTTTCTTGTACCTCAGATCGTCGAATCTAGCCCTCATCGCAGTCCACTGCTCAGGCGTAATCCCACATTGGATCAGTTTTCCTTCGCGATCACGAGCGTTCTGGTCATCCAGAGCATCACGGATCAGCTTGGCGGCAACAACATGAAACATCTGCTCGATCAACTTGGTCCGGTGTGGTGGATAGAAATACGTTTGCTACAATAAGTAATTAATTTAATAAGTTATATAATATGCATAAATTAGATGATTGATATAATATACTTTTATCTTGAAGTGCGTAAACCAGAACGCCTTTCTCTCATCCGGAGCATCAAAGTAGTTGATCCAAGGGCCACCATAGTTGTACCTCAGAAAGTGGTCCAGGTGTAACCATCCTGATTTTTAGAATTTAATTTTTAAATTTATTAGTTATGGTATTATGAAATTATTGTGATTAAGGGAATTTATTTATTTATTTTAGCTAATTATAATATATAATATCCATAATTTATAATTATTTGTATTTATTTAATTATTAATATTGTGTAAAAAATATATTTTTGGGTGTACAACTATTATTAGTGTATTGTATAATTTTTTTGGAATTTATTGAGGTATATATAAATAGAAATAAACCCTAAATTCCAAACCCATTAACCCTAACCCTACCCATTAACTAAAACCCTAACCCATTAAAATCTCCCTACGAACACATGAACCCCCTCTCTCCTATATATATATGTAAACACATCAAAACCCTAACCCTAACCCATCACCCACGTCTCTACCACCTCCATCGGAGCGCCGCCAACCGTCGACCGCCACAGCGCTGGAGCGCCGCAGCAGCAGCCGCGCGGCCGGCTGCAGCAGCAGCGTGGCCGGCAGCAGCAGCAGCGCGGCCGACAGCTGCAACAACAACGACAATTATAGTAGTTGTGACCTCCCTTTGCGTGCAGCTTTCGTCCTCTTCGCTCGTCCAATTTGCGTTCTGTCTTCGCCATCAAATTCGTAGCATTACGCTGGTCCTGTGACCCAAGTTTGGTTCTATTCTGAGAACGTTGATGAAATGTCATTTCGTGGGCCCCACGGTTCTACATGATGGGCATTTTCGTGACCGGCTCACCGAAATTCGATTTTAGATATTCCGTTGAGGTCGTATCCTCGTTTTGGACTCGTAGACACTAAGTTGGACAAATTTGAAGAACTTTATCCTTGGCACATTTTACGGTACAAAGTAGGCCACATATGGACCCCGTTTTGACCCTAAAACTGTCAAATTTGCTTCTGTGTCCAAATAGGACTTATGAGTAGTCAATCCTAGCTATTTCTCGAATATCAGTGATATTTTTTTCAGCATCCGGAGGTGTACGTGCAGATTCCACTTTCCCAGGAGCAGTTGACGAAGTTCAGAACCCAGGCAAGTGTACCTTGCCATGATGTATCACAGTTCCTTGTCTTTATTATATTATTTAGTTTTTATAGTTATTTGATATGTGTGATATGTGTGTTTACCCTAGGACCATGAGACATTGCTTAGCGTCCGAACAAGATTCGGGTGTCGACGCCGTATGCAGAGTCGTGTAACATCACATAGAGAGTTGATTCCACGATCCTATTTTTACGTGCTTGCTTTACCAAGTACGCCAGACTGTAGGACACTTGACACTAATTCATGTAACAGAATCTTTCTTGAGTTATTCATGGGGATTCTGTATAGGCTTACATGATTTGAGACATGAGACTTGCATATTATATGGATATTATTATGACTCGTTGCACTGCTAGAGGTCATGATCTTGCGTGTTATGGACATAAGATATCGTGGACATAAGACATGAGGTTACATTGGGTGGGGAGAGTCTTCATCGTGCTCTGGACATATTTTACTTATTACTATTTATTGTATTAGGCTTTAGGTTCCCTATGCGAAATCTAAGGTATTATATTTATATATACAACTTTATCCTGGTTCTCCCACACGGAGCCTTGAGTGTACTATTAGGTTACGAAAGTATCCTTGGAGATCTTCCGTGAGTACCAGCCCGAGGTACGATACCATACTCTCATTTGCATGTCATATAGTTGGTTACAGTAGTTTACCCTCGAGTATGTGGTATTATACTATTTTACTTTTGGCATGCTGTTTCTTGTACCTTGTTACGTCCCTCTGAGGACCTGGTCCCCTGCCAGTTTTTACAGCTTAGAAGGTTATGGCGCCTTTGGAGTTGCCGATGGAGTTGCTTGTCTTGTAGGCACTGGTACCAGGTACTTATATCATTCTACCGGAGTTATGGTTATTTATTCATATTATTTATTTATCTGCTGATGTAGCCTAGTTTTATAGACTCATATTTCTTTCTCGAGTCTATTCGAGTGTGTGTGTTACTGGGCGACTGACTTTAGCACATGTAGCTCATTCTTGTATATTCTGTTCATTGTAGATTGAGGCATAGATATTTATATTTACTTGATTATTTAGACAGTGACCATTATAATACAGCTTACACGTATTCGAGTTGGACCAGAATCTGGTTGAATGCGTAGCTGGCATGTTACGTATTCCTAGTCCTACATATTTTGGGACTGGGACATGACACCAGGCATCTTTGTACCGACGAGGGACGATATCTATACAGAGATAATTATTTTTATCGAAAAAGTCAATATATGATGAATAAATAAATACACGATATATATGTTGCTAAACCATCTAATTGACTTACTTTGTACCGTCGGTCCAAATCTACGTCCTGGTTTCATCCGAAAGTGCGCACGGAGGATCTTGCTGATGCTGGGACAACATTGGCTCAACCTCTGCCATATGCTCATCTGTCTCCATGGTTTCGTCAGCAGGAAGAACGTTGGACGAGGGAGTAGTATCAGGCCTGGAACTACTCGCCCAGGAGCCACATAACGTCGTCGCAGTCGGATATGCGACTGGTCGGTATACTGGAGTACTAGGTGCCGAGGATCCAGAACCAACTGTAGGCAGTATCGGAGGAGCACTCCGTCTACCTCGGGACCTGCCGAACGCTCCGCGTCGTCCTGTCATACCTGATAACAACATATGATGATAGAACAAATAAACAAATATATAGTACATTCATCAATCAAAATATTATGCATATCTCACAGCATTAATAGAATAGCACAATAAATAACTAGTAGTGTCACAAGTCTAAATGGATAGTACATTCTACAGTCAAAATATAATACATATCTTTGTCAAAATAGTACATTCTACAGGAAAATATTTTATTTTCAATCATCTTCAGAATATTTATCTTGTTCGCCTTCCTCGTCCTCCTTTTCCTCTTCCTCTCCATCTTCACTTTCATCTACTTCATCTTCGTCTTCGTCTTCCTCTTCGGATAATTCTACCTCTTCTACATTATTAGTCGTGTAATGAGTAACTTTCGTTGAGTTCACATCTATAATATTTGTTATAAGAGGTAGCTCGTCCTCCTAATAAGCTATTTCGTCAATGTCAAAGGTATTTCTAGTTTTAGTCTTGTATACTGCCCACCAATCCGACCTCGCTGTCCTCCGTCTAGGATAAGTTGTAAAGTATACGAGCTGAGCCTGACTTGATAGGATAAATGGTTCATAGCCTTGATATCTATGCTTATAGTTTATATCCACAAGACCATGCTTGTTAATTTTCCAATCTTGATCTTGAATCGGATCAAACCATTCACACTTGAATATCACGATCTTAGTAGGTTCTGTGTCATAATTATATGTCAACTTCATAATCTCTCGTAAGATGCCAAAGCAATTATTGCATGGATCAACATCTTTGTAGTTCAAAGATTTGATACACAAATAACTATTTTTTGTGGAATCAAGATCCAAAAAGCTGTCTCTGATCATAGTATTTGTTAACTTGAACCTAAACCCATTCACATAGTAACTTAGCCATATTTTGACGGCAGTAATTGGTCCCTTGGCTAGAGTTCTAATATATTCAGTCTCGAGTGTTATTAGACGATCGACCTAAATACCAAAGTAGCGATAGTAAGTTATTTATTATGCAAGTGCATACAGAAAAAGTAATTACCGAGCTCCTTACATATGCGCTCAACCAAGAAGGAAAATGACATCTTATTTCTTGTTCTACTTCTTCATTTCTTATGTAGGGTCTAACCGACCTCAGCTTATTATTATATGTGCTAAAAAATAATGAAGCAACCGCTGATTAGTAGCATAATAGTAGCTTATACTATTACATTGAGATAACGTAAACGTGGACGTATTAATTACTTACCCCTCTAGCTTCTCCACTTCATCCTAATCATAATTGAGTAATATATACAACTGAGCAACCCTTAGCTCGTCGTCATTCAAATATCTCTTCTTCATTTTCTTTGAAGGCTTTTCGGACGCATTGAATACTTTCAGTATTGTATCATTAGATTCCTGATATTCATCGTCATTTCTCGGAGCTCTCGTTCTATTAGTAGCAACATGAGGTTTAAAATACGTCGAGCAAAAGTTTGTAATCTCCTCGAGAACATAAGCTTCACAAATAGAGCCCTCAACCCGTGCCTTATTTTTTACCTTTCTTTTTAGGTGATTCAGATGCCGCTCGAACGGGTATATCTACTAATAACCAACAGGACCACCAATACGTGCCTCATAGGAAAGATAAATTAGCAAATGCTCCATAGAGTCGAAGAATCCAGGAGGAAACACATTCTCGAGCTTGCACAGTGTTACCGTAATATCATTCTCTTGCTTTTCTAGACGATCGACGAGCAAATTAGTATAACAAAGATCTCTGAAGAATATGCTGAGCTCTGTCAATGAATTCTAAATGACATGCGGTAAGAATTCTCGAAATACAATCGGAATTAACCTCTCCATGTATACGTGACAATCGTGGCTCTTCATACCCGTCAGTTTATTCTCCTTGAGGTCGACGTAGCTTCTCAAGTTCGACACGTACCCGTATAGAAATTTTAGACCCTGAATCCACCTACAAAGTCTTTATTTATCCTCCTTCTTCAGTGAGAAAATTGACTTAGCCTGCTTTAACTTTCCATTCCCCTCCTCTATCAAATGCAACGCAGAACATCTATATATTTATTCTAAGTCCAACCTGGCCTTCGGATTGTCTTTCGTCTTCCCCTTTACCTCTATTACAATATTAATTATGTTATCAAATATATTCTTCTCGATATGCATGATATTAAGGTTATGTCTGATCAGATTGGTGCTCCAATATGGCAAATCCCAGAATATACTCCTCTTCTTCCAGTTATGGGTGCGACCAAATCCGTCATACTTGTACCCCCTAGCAGGCTCTTCGATAGCACTTGATAAATCTTTTATCTCTTCCTATATCGTGTATCCAAACCATCTTGGCGATGGATTGGCCTTCTCCACAATACCCATACGAAAAGCATTCCTGTTCCTCCGGTATGGATGATCATTCGACAAAAATTATCAATGACAATCGAAGAAGCACAGTTTACCTCCGTGTTTTAAACAGAATGCCTTAGTGCGGTCTATACAATACGGACATGAGAGATGACCATGAGTGCTCTATCCCAATAATATTCCATAGGCCACAAAGTCGTTGATGGTCCACATAAGTGCTGTCCTCATCTGAAAATTCTGCTTTCTAGAAATATCGTACGTGTTGGCACATACTTTCCACAGATGATTCAACTCATCTATCAAAGGTTGTAAATATACATCAATGTTCCTCTTCGGATTGTTCAAAACCAGGATAATAATGGTTAGGAACTTATACAGAGTCTTCCTGCACATCCAAAGTGGTAGATTATACGGAGTAACGATCACAGGCCAACACGAATACTGGGAGTCTGAAAGTTCGAATGGGATAAAATCGTTGAAGGAGAGCCCTAATCTGATATTACGTGTATCCAAAGCAAAATCTGGATACTCTCGATCAAAGTGCTTCCATGCTTCTCCATCGGATGGATGATCCAATACTCCTTTAATTTGTTTTTGCCTGTGCCAACTCATATTTTCTGCACTCTTCTTCACCATAAACAACCTCTGTAACCACGGTGTCAAAGGCAAGCAGTGCATCGAATCGGTAGACTTCTTTGCACCGACAGACTTTTCTCTTCCAGTGGCCTTATAGCGATCAATACCACATAATCTGCACCCATCTTCATCCTTGTCGTCTTTGTAGTACAATATGCACCTGTTGCGACATGCATCAATTTTCTCGTATCCCATCCAGAGCAATCTCACTATCCTCTTAGATCGGTAGAAGTTTTTAGGAAACTTTGCACTCTCTGCTAAGATCTCTATAATCAAATTCATCAGTCGGTTATAGCATTCTTGCGATATATTAAAATTGGACTTGATGCTCAATAATCTTGTAACCACCTCCAACGGTGAATGATCCTCACAACCAGGATATAATGGAGTCCTTACATTCTCGAGCAACTCCATAAACTTTACAACATCGGCATTCGGTGCCTCATCAGCTGCATCATGATTGTCCAGATCGAAACTAGGCCCCGCTGCAACAAAAACAATGTTCACCCAACCGTCGTCGTAAGCAGCGTGGTCGTGGACATCCATATACAACTCCACAAAAGGCTCCGACTCCGATGCTAAAGACGCAAGTTCTCCGTGCACGGTCCGCTGATACTAATTTGGCGTAAAATCATTCAAGTATAAATGATATGTGACTTTCACTTCTGGATGATATTTTAAGTTACGATATCTCACACACGGACACTTAATTTTGGTACCATCCATGTACTGAGGGAATGCCTTGGCGAACTGCAGGAACTGCTATACACCCTCAATAAATTTATTCCGTACACCGCACATGTCATTAGGATGACGGTTGTGCATCTATGAACGATGATGCAAATAGTAATTTATATCCATTTCTAAATACTTCTGCAAAGATGAATATACATCGTTCAAGTATATACTCATCGTTAAATACAGTACATGCACTGATACTCCTAGTCCTAGCATATATACTCAGGAATACCAATTACGTTATGCACCTACTCGTCTACATACACACATAAGAATACTCAGGAATACAGTATATGCACTGATACACCTAGTTCTAGCATTGATACTTCTTCATTCAACTCTGTATCCTGGATACTCATATTAAAGTGTATTAGTGAGTGTCAACTCTGTATCCTGTATATCCACACTTGACATTTTTTTCTAAAATATTACTCGGTAAAGCCTAATTTATATTTAATTATTATATTTCTAATGTGGACTAGACAATACCACACACCCAGTGCCTACACCTGTCTCATTTATGACTGAATATTGTCACAAAAACACTTGAGATGTCAGGTATTTATGAAAAGTATTTTTCTATACAATGTATAGGATACTCACATGCTAATAAGTCGTATGATTAGTTTAAAAAATACCGTCTAATAGTGGATTATGTTTTGGTAAAAAATAGTCTGATAAGTTATTGGTAACAACAGTCAGTTTATTTGTCTGTGTCATGTACCATGTTGTATCCCGTATCGTATCTATGTCTGTGTATATATCGTGTCCGCAATCAAATATCTTTTTCGTATCTCAGATAGAGAGGGAAGGAGAGAGAGAGAGAGAGAGAGAGAGAGAGAGAGAGAGATAGGGTTAGGGTTTACACCCTCTGTGACAGTGTCTGTGTCAGTGTATGTGTGTCATGTCAGTGTTAGTGTCATGTCATATCTGCATATATATATATATATATATATATATATATATATATATATATATATATATATATATATATATATAGAGAGAGAGAGAGAGAGAGAGAGGGAGAGAGAGAGATTGGGTTAGGGTTAGGGTTTACACCCTCTATGACAGTGTCTGTATCGTGTTCGTGTCAGTGTGTGTGTGTCGTGTATGTGTCAGTGTCATATCGTATCTGTATCTGTGAGAGAGAGAGAGATCGGGTTAGGGTTTACCTAGAGGAGGAGGATGTCACCCCCACATTTCAGATTATGGGTATTTTCGTCTTTTCATAATTAATGTGTAAATGATTGTATGATATTTAATTATATTTAAATTGCTGTAATTTATTTGATTGTTACACTTTACTATTGCTTCGATAATTAGAGCGCTACACTAGCCATGGTCTTCCAACCAATTTTACACCCTTGTCCTAGACGTGCCAGACTATTATTTTGATCCTTGTGTGACTCATAACTATGTCTTGTTGTGCTTTATTTTAGTCGCACAACATTCGTCGCAAACATTTATTATTTAATTCAATATAAATCCCACCTTGTATCCTTTTGTGTTCCAATCGAAATTGAAGACACAATCTCGACCCATTTTGAGCAACCCAAATTAGGATAATATTCTATTCTGAGTCTATTTTATTCATGACACTTGTGTTCCACTTAATTTTAGCCTCATATACTTCTAATTAATTTTAGAACACCAATGATATTAATTTTTTAATTAAATTAAACCGTAAATCCAACTTTGTGCAATTCTCCAATTGTTGGGCACTTTTATGCAAAAGTGCATTAAGGTGTCACGCCCCAGTCCTAAAAGTACGTAGGACTAGGAACACGTAAGCATGCCAGCCGCATGGATATGGCAACTACAATATATGGAAATCCAATATCCACACGTACGCTGTAATATGAATATCAATCCACAAGTGGTATAAACATATGTCACAAGTCAGGGTACAATCTAAATCTCATCCACGAAATCAAATATAAATAAATAACCAGTATCTATGAAACTAGATCTCAATATAAGAAGTATCTAAGGATGATAGTTGGATGGAAAAAATCTACTACCAACTCGAATGGAAAAATACAACACAATAAACACAATATAAGAATACCAGCTAACGACCACGGGGCTCGAAGAGAAGACATCCTCGAAGTATATGTAACCATCCAAATCTGCGCTCCTGCAAATACTCAAGAATAGATACACCTGGAAAGGGACCAGGTCCTCAGAGGGATGTAACAAGATACATAGAAGCAAGCCAATTTGAATACAGTAAGCATGCATAATATTTGAAAATAAATAAGTACGCTGTACAAGACAATCTATATGAATACAAATGAGGAGAACTTTTTGACATATGGGCAAGGGTAGGCTACTCGATCTAAATCTCACAACTCACACATACGATAGTGGACATCATCAGTCGACATACCTCGGGGAAAGCGACCCTCGTGACTCCATCAATCGACATACCTCGGGGGTAGCGACCATCGGACACGACCACCATAGTGCGTGCTAGTTACTATAGTTTACCAGAGTGGTTAAAGCCCATATGCCTACTGATTGTTCTCTCATGATACTAAGTGTCAGGTGTGTGTCAACATATCTAATATATAGTAATGATTGAAAGAAAACTACACATGCAAGAAATATACAGAAATATAATGAATATACATAAATAAAATAGGTATGCAAAATACTGTAAGCAATTTGGCAAGGTATCTTGCCTGGCAAGAAAGCTGCAAAAATGTAATGTCCCGATGTCCAGACCAAGAGTCAGAAGCTACGACCTCCGAATGAACGTCTCCGGATGCTGAAATAAATATTACCAATATTCCTAGAATAAGCAAAATAGCTAGACAGTACTTTCCTTTCGTCCAATTTGGACACAGGGACAAAACGGTAATTTCGGGTCAAAGTGGGGTCCACATGTGACTCACTTTGCACTGAAAAGCGTGCCAGGGGTAAATATCTCCAAACGGGATAAATTATAGGTCAAACAAACTCTAGATGTCAATACAAACCCAACGGTATGTCCAAATATGGATTCCGATGGGCCGAACACAATTTTGCCCAAAAAGTCAACTATGGAGCCCGCCAATTGGCAACTTGGTCAACTGTCTCAGAATTGCATAAAAATTGGGTCACAGGACCAACGCTTTACCACGAGTCCAGTGGCATAAGTTTTGTCGCTATCTGACGAACGTGCATAAAATGCGTGCAACTTTCGCAAAAATTACGATACGGGATTTGTCCGCGGATACGGGCTGATTTTGACGCGCACACGCGTCCGAATTAGTTTCCGCGAACTCTCACGTGTCCGGTTATGCTACGCGCACCATTCAGTACACTTGGTACATGGCGAGGTAGTCCCGTTTGGCGAAACGTGCTCCGTTTTACAACTTTTAGAAATCTGGAAAAAGTGGGTTCACAGAGTTTTCCAACGAATTTAATTCTGTCTACAGCTGTTAATAATTTAGGGTTATTTAACAAAAATTAGACTAGGTCAAGTGGTCTACGCAAACCAAAAAGAATTATCGAATTTGGATCTCTGTGGTGGGAGATACGAACTTGGAAGCATGGGTGGTCATCGCAGTTTTCTGCGA
Source organism: Iris macrosiphon (assembly GCA_036927795.1). NCBI lineage: Eukaryota > Viridiplantae > Streptophyta > Magnoliopsida > Asparagales > Iridaceae > Iris > Iris macrosiphon. Next base: position 20,221,534 of record JAYESA010000005.1, on the reverse strand, counting down.
TCCCAGAATTTGGTCTATTTCTGCCAACTTTGGTGCTATTTTTGCCTATGGTTACGCGTTGTTCGAGATCTACTATCATACAGATATGGAAGAGGGTTAAGGGATGAGCATACCAGTGAAGACGGGGTGGCATTTGGTTGGGCGAGGCGACAGAAAATAACTCCGGAACACAGGTACCTCGCTGCGAAAATCTGCAGTACGCGGGGTCGCGGTCGTCGGAATGGGTTTGGACGGCCTGGCGGGGTTCTTCGGCTGCGGTGATGGCGCTCTCTAGGTCTAGATGGAAAAATGAAGGGTTTAGATGATTTAGGTTTAGGGTTTTTATTTGAAACAAGTTTATATATATATATATATATATATATATATATATATATATATATATATATATATGAAAGGAAGAGAGGGGGGTTCGGTTTGCTCGCGGGGGGGGGGGGGGGTGGGGTCTGGCTCACAAAGCAAGGGCAGCGGGTTGTTTGGCTTGGTTTGCTACAAAGGGGGCTTGCTGCATTCTTACTCCAGCGGATTGCTAAGGGGTAGGTGGGTTGGTAGGTTGATTAGTTAATTGAGAAATAGGTAGTTAATTATGTTTTTGTTTTTCCTTCTTTTCTTTTCTTTTCTTTTCTTTTCCTTTTTATTTTATAATTCTCTTTCCATTTAATTATATATATATATATATATATATATATATATATATATATATATATATATATATATATATATATATATATATATATATATATACTCTTAGAAAAATTCTAGATTTATATTAATGCACACCATTAAGTTAGCAACTGCTCAAGGGGTCTCCTACATGAAATAAATTCTGAAAATTCTTAATGGTCCCATAAATTTCCTAAGTGCACGAACACCTAAAATAAAATTAATAAAATCTATTTCTCCTAATTAGCCACTAATTACTATAATTAAATTAATAATTAATAATTAAAAGGGTATATACGATTTCTAGGAATAGGGGTTTTATATTCTACCCAACTTATAAAAATTTCGTCCTCGAAATTAAAATTAACCCACGATAGAAAGTCAAGGATGGTATAAGATTTGCATTATTTAAAATGCAAGGCCAGGTTTAAAGGGGTGGACGATGTTGCGCGTTGCACATCCCAAAAAATTATAGGAAAACCCACATGAGCGAAAAATAGGTTTCTTTATGTGTCATGTCCAATGGTGTGGACATCTAAATGCTCTTTTGCATAAAAGTGCCAAACAATTAGAAAATTATACATAGATGAGAATTGGATGATGGGCACGTCTAGGATAAGGGTGTGGAATATGTTAAGAAGGCCGTGGCTAGTGTAGTGCTCCAATTATCGGAGCACGATAAGGTGCACTAAGTGATATAATTATTGCAAAATTCAATAAAATATAGTGTTCTATCTTTAACTGGACTCAATCTAACCTTAGTCTCACTATCTCAGCCAAGTAGGTCTAATTTTGGGTGAGTGGTTCACAATCTACCGAACTTAAAATTTATCCATCTATCACCTAAGGCTATACATCTAGAAAAACTATTCCTCAAATTATTTAATCATCTTATTCAATCCTTAAAGTTTTAACACCAATATATCATCTATGATATGCCCTTAATCAATTATAAAAGAGAGTCACTAAGTCATATGATTAGCCTTATGGGGTATATCTAGTACTATCAGTGTCAACTTATACCAGCACGAGGTTTCGTCTTTCTGAAATAGGGGAAGACGGAGAGCAATAATAAAGAATTCAAGGTGAAGGTGACAGAATACAAGTACGAGGTTCAAAGAGATTAAAGAATTCGAAAAGAGAGTTGTCAGGACAATTGTGGATTAAAATCCTATTTTTGGTAATTTCCTATTTACATGCTCGTATCAGTACAGTTATGTAACCGATACGATGTGTCAGACATGTCTAGGGGCAAGTATATCCGTCTACTACCATATATCTTAATCCACGTAAAGTAGTCATGCGAAGAGCGAACCAAGCGCACTAAGATTAGCTAGACCTTAATACACCGATTCTGATTAGACAATTATATCATTGTGTGCACCCAATAATACATATGTCATGAGCAAGCTCGATAAAAGAATAAGCTTACAAAAACTAGGCTATAATAGCAGCATAAGTCAAGGTAGTACAAGAAACATAAATACGCTGGATTATGATGAAAGAAGGTACAAAATAATCCAAGTTCACAAAAAATAAGACTCTATAATCTCTACAGTTGTCATACTAACTCCCTGTCTAAGTCGTTAGTCGACTAAATTGGGGTATGAGCCTCTAAGTCCTATAGTCTGAATAAACACTGTCATCTTACGCTAGCATACAATAAATGTCATTCAGTTACACTTCAATAATAGGGCAAAAGACTATGTGATACTAGGTTGTGAGGTATACTACCCAACTTATAACAATAAACTAATACTGTAATTGCCTTAAGGATACCATAGAAACTCCTGTTAAGGTCTACGAGAAGTGGGTCTTGGTATTTATTAGGGTATCCTCTTTCATTACATAGGTCATGGTCGTCCTAAGTCTTAGTCTTAGTGCAAGTGTCAATAGTAAGAATGGAACAGTTACTGGCCTCAAGGGAAAGGGAATATAACTCGTATCGAGGTAGGGGTACATATTACGCAATTTAAAACTAAGGGATAAGCACCAGGTCTCAATCTACAAGAATAGCTTAAACTATCAAATTCTAACTACTAAGCATACAATTTAAAAAAAATTTCAAGATTACAAATATAACCTTAGCAAACTATATATCCTAACATAGAATAAAATCTCTCGGTCTACAATCAGAAGTGTCAGGTGGCACGAGTTGAAAGATGAAGAGAAGAAACGTAATCAGTCATCGCACACTAGCGAGCGCTATGGTCGCAGAGGAGCAATATATAAAATTAAAATAGAGGGCTCGAGATAGCATCATGGTTCTCTAAAGGGGGTGGTATGCTAGTTGCTATGTTCGAGGTATGATCAAGAAAAAAGTGTTGATTACATTCCTCTAGGCTTTCTAAGGTGCTGTCTACTAATAATAAGACAATGATCTAAGTTTATAGTTCTCCAATACTATCTAACTATGAAGGTCAGGTTCAGTCCTAATTTTCAATTTTTTGGTTTTCTATTGGTTCCTCAATACTAGGGTCAAACATTATGGTAAGCTTCTAACTAACTCTAGTAGTGTCTATACTACTCTCAAGTCTTCATAATACATCAGGGGGTAATGGTAAACCAATTCTAGAGATAAGAAATTCTAGGGTTCACTAGATATTCTAAACTTAGTGGTGTGTCTATATTCCCGTTGTATTCTTAATAGGTGTGCTATCCTAATTATCATCATAATAACAGGGGTTCCTATATTGTAGCAGAAGGCTATACTCAAAGAACTATTAGGGAAGTACATGAATCAAGCAAGATATAATTGTTCAAATAGAACAGATAGGAGGAAGATGAATCATAGTCAATTATGGATGAGATCCTATACTCTAGTCCTAGGTGCAGGCTTGTTCGGTACAATAACGTAACCGAGACAATATGCTCTCGACCTGCATGGGCCACCACAAAAATATGTCACGCCCCAGTCACAAAAGTACGTAGGACTAGAAATACGTAAGCATGCCAGCCGCATGGATATGGCAACTCCAATATATGGAAACCCAATATCCACACGTACGCTGAAATATGAATATCAATCCACAAGTGGTATAAACATATGTCACAAGTTAGGGTACAATCTAAATCTCATCCACGAAATCGAATATAAATAAATAACTAGTATCTATGAAACTAGATCTCAATATAAGAAGTATCTAAGGATGATAGTTGGATGGAAAAAATCCACTACCAACTCGAATAAAAAAATACAACACAATAAACACAATATAAGAATACCAGCTAACGACCACGGGGCTCAAAAAGAAGACATCCTCGAAGTATTTGTAACCATCCAAATCTGCGCTCCTGCAAATACTCAAGAACAGATACACCTGGAAAGGGACCAGGTCCTCAGAGAGACGTAACAAGATACATATAAGCAAGCCAATTTGAATACAGTAAACATGCATAATATTTGAAAATAAATAAGTATGCTGTACAAAACAATCTATATGAATGCAAATGAGGACAACTTTTCGACGTATGGGCAAGGGTAGGCTACTCGATCTAAATCTCACAACTCACACACACGTCAGTGGACATCATCAGCCGACATACCTCGGGGGTAGCAACCCTCGTGACTCCATCAATCGACATACCTCGGGGGTAGCGACCATCGGGTATGACCACCATAGTGCGTGCTAGTTACTACGGTTTACCAGAGTGGTTAAAGCCCATATGCCTACTGATTATCCTCTCATGATACTAAGTGTCAGGTGTGTGTCAACATATCTAATATATAGTAATGATTGAAAAAAACTACACATACAAGAAATATACAGAAATGTAATAAATATATAGAAATAAAATAAGTATACAAAATACTGTAAGCAATTTGACAAGGTATCTTGCCTGAAAGAAAGCTGCAAAAATATAATGTCCCGATGTCCAAACCAAGAGTCAGAAGCTACGGCCTCCGAATGAACGTCCCCGGATGCTGAAATAAATATTACTAACATTCCCAGAATAAGCAAAATAGCTAGAAAGTACTTTCCTTTCGTCCAATTTGGACACAGAGGTAAAACGATAATTTTGGGTCAAAGTGGGGTCCACCCGTGGCTCACTTTGCACCAAAAAGTGTGCCAGGGGTAAAGGTCTCTAAATGGGACAAATTATAGGTCAAACAAACTCTAGATGTCAATACGAACCCAACA